>CM024582.1:12711078-13321078 GCA_014182395.1 Eucalyptus sp. ANBG9806169
TACATATTGCCATTGTTTTTTTTAAGAGGGTGTTGAACCTTCAGTGATTGGGGAGTGAAGTTAGACATGTTTTTCTTTTGTAAACAATCAATCAATTTCAATGGCAATAGTTGTTTTTGTTATTTTTTCTTGTGTTGGTTTCGGCTAGTAATGCTAGCAAGACAGTTATCAGTTATGCTGTATTTTTTTTTTGTCCGTGCAATATTCTTATGAGGTTAATATTATTTTTAAATGTGTGCATATACTATTGCTGGTTGAAGTTGTGTATGCTAATGAATTTGTGGGGTTCTGGTTGTATGTAATGATGCAAGAACAAGATGCAATTTTGGGTGCTGGTGCATCTTGTTGCATCAACACTTGTATGGGCTGGTGCAAGAAGATGCACCAACAACCCAACCGGTGCAACAAGATGCAAGATGCACCACGACTGGTGCAAGTCAAGTGATGTTTGAAACTAACATGTTCTTTTTTAAAAAACTTGTGCAACACAAGTGATCATTTTGTAATCGCGACTGGCACTTAAATGATCTCTTTTATAAAAAAATTGGCACTCAAGCGATCACTATTTACAACTTATGGCACTGAAATGATCAATCGTGAATTTGCCACCATCCCTTAATTTCGTCATGGTTTGCAGTTGCAGCAAACCAACAAACTAGTAAACCAACAAACCATTACCAAATAAAAAATGCAGCAAACCATTATATTTGAAGCAAAAACTAACCAAAACAAGTATTGACAATACACAACTAAATAATAAAACTTTAAAGTGCTCACAATTGATGCATTCCAAAAGCACATTCCATTTCGCCATGGTTTGCAGTTATAGCAAACCGGCAAACCAACAAACCATTACCAAATAAAAAATGCAGCAAACCATTATATTTGAAGCAAAAACTAACCAAAACAAACATTGACAATACACAACTAAACAATAAAACTTTTAAGTGCTCACAACTAATGCATTATAACTCCAACCTTCCATTTCTACTATAGATTACAATAAAACCTTCTACTCCATACAAAAATTTTAGCAAACCAAAAACACATTTTACTTCCATTTCCACGTCTTCAACTATGGTAGACATACAAACTTCTTCTCATTACTCCACTTCACATTTGAATAAACTACACAAGAGAATAACAACACAATCAACGCTCGATAAAAGTTTCTTTCAATTTTCAGCCTTGAAACCTCCCTCTTCAAATGGTCGACCAGAGATGTTAAACCCTTTATTTGAGCTTACATTGAGTCGACATCCTCCAACTCGTCCATTAATGTAGGTGGAGGTTGATATTGGCCTTCAAGTAACTCCAAGATCACCTATGTCGCTCGATTAGAGAATTTCCTATCAAACCATTTGAAATATTTGCACTTCGAGCCTTCTCTATATCTGCCACACCCATGGAATCTTCTCCCGAGATTCAACCGAGTCCAAGATGTTCTTCTCGAACTCGGTAACCCACAATAATAGTAACACTCACCATCTAATTCGCTTTTTTTTTTATAGGAATGTGAACCGCTGCTAAAGTTTTTGCCCTCCATTTGCAAAAGCGAGCTGATAATTTTGGGAGAAAATCGAAGTATGCACTCGAATTGGTCGAATTAGGGATTTAGGGTTTTCAACTTCTGGTTTTGGTCGAATTTGGGGATTTAAGGTTTCTTATCTGGGGGGAAAAGACGCTAAACGGCGTCGTTTTGTTGTTTGTATGATGATTGTGCTCTCGGCGATCCACATCGACTTCAAAAATTAATAAAAAACTGCCACGTCTGATTTCCAGCCAACCAGATCGGTGTTGGCACTGAAATGATCGTTTTTATAAATTTTTTACACTTAAGTGATCCGACGGAAACTTTTGGCACCAAAGTGAGCGTCGTACACAACTTTTGGCACTGATAGTGCACTTACCCCCATTTTTAGAGGCAAATCACCAGAAACGTGGAGCGCGAATCAAAAGAAAAAACTAGAATGAAAAGGGATCTCACATGCGATCTAGACGCTACCGGAGAAGGGAGTTCTTAAGCTCAATGTGGACGCAGCATTCATTGTTGGCTTTACCAAGTGTGCAATCTTCGATGTGTGTTGAGATGCCACGGGAAGCTCACAGGAGGATTCGCTCATCTGACTTGGGCTTAATCGCCTCTTCACGCGGAAGCCCTTGTGCTGCTTAACGGCGTGCACTTTATGAAAGATTGGAGTAGAGAGAACATGGGGAGAGAAGTCTTGGTGGAAGTGGAATCTGACAACTTTTCTTTAGTTCAATTAGGGCGCATTTGATAACGCTTCTGTTCCCGAGAATAATTTCTAAGCATTTTAAGCCGTTTGGTAACTATCCAAAATTTCTGATTCTGGAATAGAATTGTGTTTGGTACCGTGCTCAAAATTTCTACTCCAAATCATTTTCTTTTAATTTTTAAATAATTTTATTACTTTTTTCCTTTTTTCTTCTTTTCTTTTTTCCTTTCTCTCTCCTATTCTTCTTCTTCAAGTGGCCGGTCGCCGGACAAGGACCGGCGACCTCACAAGAGCGTCGCCGGCCCTCATCAGCCAAGCCTCGTCGGTAGCTGGGCAAGAATGGTGTTGGGATACCTTTTCCTTTATTACAAACCAGCTTAGTTAAAATTTGATCATCAAGACAAAGTGTGAGAATGAAATTACACGTTAAAGTTGGCTTATGTGAAGGCATGATCGAGACGTGAACTATATATAAATGATGACAATCTTCTGTATTGAATCTTATGATACTTGTCATAAAAAAAAAGTAGGTGAACTGTCTTTGTATGAATTCGTGAACTGTCTTTGTATGAATTCTTTCTTTGGCAAGAAAAATCCAAGATTAGTGAAGTGAATAAATGTCAAAAGACTTTCAGTGAACACATGACAAGGAATTTTGAGTCATATGTCCTTGTAGACGTAAAACATCATTTTATGCAGCAAGGAAATCAAATCGGTTCTTGGAAAGGAATAAAGGAAGCTCCATTAATTTCGTAACGTGGGTGGACAACACCCGATTTGCGGCAAGAAATATGCCTCAAATAACCTCTGCATCAATGACCTTTCGACTTTTTTATACCTCTTTATTTCACAAAAAAAGAACAAAGAAGATTGAGAGACTGCAGTCTCCTCAATCTCTTCTTATTTCACATTAACAGGCGAAGACTACATTAATTCTGATATAATCATGAGCGCTAATTGGCCTGAACTCCACAGTAGGTCTTGATGAGACTCTCGGCCTTGATGGGGTTGTCACTAGAGTCATAGTAGCAAAGGAAATCGATGTGATTGAAAGGCTTGTATTGCCGTGGGTGTGCTTTGTCGATGAACTCCTCGGGGGTCTCGATCATCCCCGAGATGTACGAGAATGTCCCGAGAGAGTATCTCACTGGACTCTCTTCTCTAACTGCCACTCGGTGGTAACAAGCTTTGATCCTCCCATTGCTCCATGCCTGATCAAGAATGCACCACACAAAATTAGAAATGATTTTAACTTACTTGTGCAAACTAGTGCTAAGAAGAATCTTCACGAGCAAATAAGTGACTCACCACACATGCATCACCGGCCATGACCATGAAAGTCGAAGCCGAGGGCTCGAAAGTGAACCACTCCCCGTCTTTGGTCCTCACTTCCAAGCCCCTAACGTTGTTCTGGTGCAAGTAGGACAAAAAGCTCTTGTCTGTATGAGCGATCGGGTTCACGTTAGCGTCAAGGTCTGCTGGTTTTTTGTACTTCAAGAATCGTAGGAGGTATGTGCAGGATTCGATGTAAGGGTCGAAGCATTTTTCGACACCGTAACTCTCGCAGACCATCCTGAATACTACTTTCTCTATCTCAGCTATGAATTTGCCATAGTCATGAACAGTTTTGCTGCAGCCAGAGAAAAACTGAGAAGTTAAACTGGAGTAGTCAAACTTAGCGCACCAGCTTTTTTTTTTTTTTAAATGTTTTTCTCGATGCCCTTGATAAGCTAAAAGCCTGCTGGAGAGCCCAACTCTGGTCATATTTTGTAAACCAAACGCGTTTGTCATGCGAGGCAATAATTTTTGTTAGGTTTACTACCAAAGCATATAAAAGTTAACATATATACTGAATAACTCGTCTTCTGCATCTCGAATGATTTTGTCTATATGATCAAGCTACGACTTAAGTTTATCATACCACTGTAATTTCTCTACGGAGACAAGATGAAGGTGCTCCGTTCATCAAAACATTAGATTAATATGAAGCATATTGATATAAGGTTACAAGATATTGATTAAAAGTGATGTTGCAGATGGTAAATGAGCATTCGAGACCTCTTTTATCGAAGTCTCTTATACCTTTAGTATCATACATAAAGGAAGAAAGATCAGTACCAGAAGTGGTCATTTCCAGAGGGCCACATGATAGAGGTAAACTTTTCACACTCTTCAAGCTTCTCAGCACCGTCGATGTTCATGCCCTCAAGGAGAGGAGTCCCGGGGACTTTGGTGATGTAGCCATGGGAAGGCTTGAAGTTGGTGTTCTTGATCTTGGTTTCATGGGGGAGGTCGAAGAGATCCTCGGCGACACTAAAGACAGTGTCATGAAGGCCAAGAGGGACGTTGGGGTGATCAACGATGAAGCACCCGTGATCCTCAAGAGCCTGCACGATCACTTTGCAAGCTTTCTCCCATGAACTTGTCCCCGGTTTCGTGCATTCCTCGGAGAACACTATCACTGGGATTTGGGAAGCCATTTTGTTCCAATCTCTCTCAGCTCTATACCGCTCAGACCACACACACCAAGAGCAAAACTCTGTTTTTAAGCTACTCTCTCAAGCGGGTGCTCTTTGCTTGATGAATTGCCTCAGCGCGTTTGAGCCTTTTTAAAGGCAACTGAGAGACATTTTAATGTTCTTTTTGTCCAACTTGAGGGGCGGCCAAAAACCACAAAAAAAAAAAAAAAAAAAAAAAAAGGTAAAAAAAAAAAAAGGTAAAAAAAAAAGGATAGGAAGTCACATCACCGTACACCATCTTGTGTCTGATTTTCAACTTCAACTCACAATAGTCTCGAAGGTCACGCTCATTACGCTATGTGTCACTTTTACGAGGCGGTTTAATTACGACATCCATAACGAAACGTCTGACCAAAAAGTTTTAGATGCACAAGCAAATATTACTAACGGTAAATGAAATTACCTCATTCAAAAGTCGTCATGAGTACTTTTTTTTTTTAGAAGGTACAAAAAAATTTTTAAATAGAAGGTACAAAATTAAAAAAAAAAAAAAATTAACGTCTAAAGTTTACAATGCCAATTTTATCACTAAGCAAAATATAAAATAATTTTCTAGGAGGTTGCGAATAGTAGTACCCAAACGCTTCGCTATGTCAACATTATTAGACATATCATCATATTAATTACCTTTCCATATCAACAGCTCGATTACTTTCCCGAAAAATGTGATAAATTTTGAACTCAAAATAGGAGTTTAATAGCCTTCTGATACTCTTAAGTAGTGTTGAATTAGTGTCATTCGTTACTCTTTTGAAGTTAACAAGTTCGATGGTAATTTTGGAGTCTATCTCAATGAATCAATCAAGCAGCTTATGGGTCCCAATGATGGGGGAACTTTCATTCACTGCCCAATCAATCAATAGCTTGAAATCACCGCCCAATCAATCAATCAAGCAGCTTATGGGTCCCAATGATGGGGGAACTTTCATTCAAACAAGCAACCCCAATGGTCAAACTTAAACCTCGTGGGGTCAAACCTGAACATCTCTTATAGGAACAAAAAGGTCCGTACGTAGGCTCGCCTGGCCACCGGCGAGGCTCGACCTCGCCAAATCGCAAGGCTCGCGCAACCTCACCAGTGGCTAGGTGGGCCTCGCTCGGCGAGGCCCGCCTCACTGGTGGCTAGGTTTGCCTCCGACGAGCTCATCAAACCTCACCCTAGCCTGATGAGCCTCCGGCAAGCTTGTCGGACCGGTTGCCGGCGACCGGCGATAATGGGCAGCAAACGGCGGACGACGGCGAAGGGCAACCACGGTAGTGGATGAAGAAGAAGAGAAAATATGGGCTTGATTCTAGAATTGTTTCCGAGAACAAGAATCAATTTTTTTTTATTCTAATTATATTCCAAATTTACTTTCGAAAACAAAAAAATAGAAATTTGTTCTTGGGAACAAAAATTTTATCAAACACAATTCTGTTCCAAAACTACACCCGGAAACAAAATAATAGAATCTTGTACTATTTGGCCGATTACCAAATAAGCCCTTAGTCATATGTGGAGACCAACCTCCTTAGGATGTTGAAGTACCTATCAAAAGATTGTCAGGCCCGCTTTGTTGCATGCTTTTTTTTATGTTTAGCCCACTACTCTAGATCACAAAATAAAGCAGTGGATTAGGTCGCTAAAGCCCAATTTCACGGAGCTCTTCCTCAATGCTAGGTTTCTAGCCCTCCTCAACCCATTTTGGATGGATGTTGAAGCCCATTTGAATTGTCCCTTTACTTTATCTACTATGCATTTTCAATTAAAAGAACAAAATGTTTCAAAGTAAAAGATAAACGGAAGTGAGCAAGTAAAGGCAGGTTAGGAACTAGCAAGAGTTGTAAGGTTTGAACGAGAGGGGGCAAGCCACGAGCAAGCAAGGAGAAGAGTGAGTCGTGAGCGAGAGAGAGAGAGAGAGTCGTGAAGTGTCTTAAGTAAGATTGAAGAGGACTGAAGAAAAAAAAAACAGAAAGAAAAAATATCAAGAAAAAAATCCAAGGTTTTTAAACTCTATGAAATTATTTCCGAGTAAAGAAGCATCTTGGAAATTGAGAATCGGACCGGTTTCAACGGAAGCCTAAAATTGGGCCAATTTTTAAGACGGTCCGGTCTAATTCCAACACAGCATTGGCAAAGTGTGGATTTTGAGCTAAATCTCTCTCTCTCTCTCTCTCTTTCTCTCTATACTTTCGCAGTTTGCTAGAGAAGAAAGGTTGAAGGCGGTCGGGAGATATGGCGAAGGATCGGGAGAGGAAGAGGCCCAACATCCTCGTCACGGGCACGCCCGGAACGGGGAAGACGACGACGGCCACCGCCCTCGCCGACGCCACCCAGCTCCGCCACGTCGGCATCGGCGACCTGGTCAAGGACAAGGGCCTGCACGACGGCTGGGACGAGGAGCTCGAGTGCCACGTCATCAACGAGGACCTGGTGAGAGCAACGGAAACCCTAGAGATTTTTTGCTGCCGCCGTTTCGCTGGCTGCATGTTGGGTTGCTTGTTTCGGGGTAACGTGCCGGTTATTTTGAGAAGCTCGCGCGGGCGATTGGTTTGATTCTCTGCGGAGCTGCTGCGTAGTTCTTAGTTCATTCTGTTTTGGGCTGGGTTTATCTGAATTTTCTCTCTTGAATGAAGAAAAACCTGTGGAGGGACGTAGAAAGAGGGGGATTTCAGTTTAATTAAGGTAGAGATGATATTATGAATTGAGAACCTTCAATTGGAGGATTCGTGAATGTCAATCTTTCTTATAGGAGTCGAGAGGACGGTAAATTTTGAATCTTTTCACGGCGATCAGCTGTGCGGCTGTTCAACGGCGAGCTGTGAAGTATTTCTAGTTTGTGGGTGTCGCCGCACCAGCCAAAACGATCTTTAAGGATTCGTCATTGGTTGTGGAGATACGGTTCTTGATGATGACCCACTAACTTTATAATCAATGAGCCTCCCAGCGCATGGTTTTGTTCAAATAATTTCGGATGCTGGCTGAGCTGAAGTGGTCATGACTGGCACAATAGGGTTCGGCATTTACAGTGAGAGCTACCAGGATTTTGTCAGTGTAGTCGCATTATGCATTGGAATGTGATTGCTGTTGTATCTGGTTAAGATGTTCTAGCCCTGTTGTGAATATTGAGAGGAGGATTTAATTTTCAATCAATTGCAGATGAACTAGTAGTGAAACCTTTTTAAAGTTGCCTGTGTCCTTTATAGAATGTAACTTCTTCTATGTCATCATATCCTCTCGCTTGCTTGGTCTCTTTGAACATCTTTAGTGATCTACTGCAGTAAATGACTTGTCAAAGTTGTAGTCGATATGGGAGGCTCATTCCATAATATTGATGTTAGGTATGTGATGAGCTCGAGGATGCGATGGAACAAGGTGGGAACATTGTTGATTACCATGGGTGCGACTTCTTCCCCGAGCGATGGTTTGATCTCGTCGTTGTGCTTCAAACGGAAAACTCTATCCTCTATGATCGCTTGAGTAAGAGGTAATGCTCGCTTGATTTACTTAAGTCTCGCTCAATTGATATCTCTGCATAAATTTATCTCTTAATGTCTCCTCATATGTCAGAGGATACACTGGGTCGAAGCTCTCGAACAATGTAGAATGTGAAATATTCCAAGTACTGTTGGAGGAGGCAAAAGAAAGCTACCCTCAAGACATCGTTTTGTCATTGAAGAGTGACACCGTGGACGACATAGACAGGAATGTGGCTTCCTTGACAGAGTGGGTTAGGCAGTGGCATCCCACATCCTGATGCCAATTTTAAGAAGCTTTCCTTTGTCCTCTGCTTCTGCGTTCTTTTAACTTATGAATTTCAAACGCATTACTCTTTTTCTTTGCTCTTTTTCTTCCCCTTCAAAATCTCAGTTGACATATCAATTTTGGTGAACTGTGGCCGGTTATGATGACTGTGTTTGAAAGACATGAGACCGAGGCTAAGATAGTTCTGTATCGTATTCAGACAGGTGGTTTGTCGGTTGTGAAATCTGGTTGAATGTGAGATCATTTTCTTTCAGCACAGCAATCAGAGTTCTTACAATCTTAGTTGAATTCATGCTGCCATTACCTCAAAGGGGGAAAAAAATCTTATATTTCTTCAGCGTGAGGAATTTTCTTCAGCTGATGCAAGTGAATTATCACTTTCAATTTTCAGGTCTCACCTTTCAAGCAAAAGGGGCGGAACTTGATAACTAATATGCCAGTGCAGCAATTTGCATGGACTAGGAGATGTGATTTGCGTTAGTGGCCTTAGGAATACAAGGGAATTTTAATATAACTACCTAATAGAGCTTAAAATTGCAAAATAGATGACACTATGGGCAACTAACTATACTTTGAGTGAAGTGCACATGCAAGACCTGAACGTTGCTGGAATTAAGGTTTTTAAAGTTTTGCATATGATTCCCAAAGATCATGGGTCTAAACTTTGCCTGCTAGTGAAAGAGCTCATATAGAAATATTACGGGAGCTGTATATAATATTCAACATTCGGCAATGCTCATCGATTTAGCTTGGACTTGATGAAGTAAATGTGATTTACTCGAATAAATTTCGGATGTAGGGTGAAATGTGAAACAGGTTAGATGACATTGCAGAGGATTCGTGTTGTTTTCTTTTTCTTTTTCTTTTTTTTGTCGATTATACTCTACTCATATTTTTATTTTTATTTTTTTTTTTTATGACTCGGGAACCCCGTACAGTCGGCAACCGGCGAAGTAAACCCGGAGTGACATTAGTAGAAAACCCACCACCCCGACGTCACACTTAAGGCACCAAGTGCCTTCACTAGGTTTCAAACCTTCATCTTTGGAAAATGATCAATGGAGCCCTTATCCAGCGGTGGTCACGGCCGGTGGTCTACTCCTACTCTTATTCTTACTCTCACTTTCATACTTTTACCCCGCAAGTGGGAGTCGAAATTAGGGGTGTGCAAAAGCCGGGATTCGCTCGATCCGCCCGAAACCGGCGGTTCTTGAGGGAACCGGTCCGATTCCCTTCCATGGGTGGATTCGCCCGCCCGCCCGCCCACCCGAACTGGTTCCCTTTTAATATTAAAAAAACAATTACTAAAACAAACCTAGATCTCATCTCACTTCTCTTCGTCTTCGGTTCTGCGGCTACCTCTCTCTCTCTCTTCCTCGATTCCTCTCGCACTAAGCGAGGAAATGCCCGTGAAGACACCTATTAAAGTGCCACTACTAATGTTGGTAAATTGAATAGCTAGTGCTAGCCAATAGGTTGATGCAACCTAAAGCGCCACAAATGCTAACTGGGTCAATAAGCCAAAAAACAGAAGGGTTAATCCTTTCGACACCATTACGATCCCAGAACGGCTTCCACCAAGCATCACCAATCTCCTTCTCTTCTTCTTATGTAAGTTGCACTCCCGGTTTGGCCTTCTCAGATATCTCAACTTGCTTACTCTCTTTAGATTCCTTGTGCTTCACTAAAAAGGAATCTGCAGTTTCACCGGAGATTTCACCATTTGAAGGTCCAAATGTGGTTAAAACTTCTTTGTGAGCATTCACAAGCTATTCAAATGCTATTCCTGCAATCAAGAGCTCCTGGTAGCTTCCTGACTGGTTACTTGCAAACAGGAAATGGGAGAATGTTGCATTCCATCTGTTCGTGTTTTTTTTTATCTATGAGATACATTTATAGTTGCAACAAATGAGTCTTTGTTCCACGTACTTAAATTTGGTTTTTCTTTCTTTGGCTTGCTTTGATGTCACGTAGTCGTTCTATATTGAAAACCAAAATTGTTTCGCATCAAGATCGGTTCCATAGATCCACCCGGGAACCGCACCGCTGGTCCGGTCCGGTTCTCGAGTGGATCCATGCAACAAACAAATGGATCCCGCTTTCAATTTTTTCGGAACCAGTCCTTAGCGGGCAATTTTCAATTCTAAGTCGAGAACCGCCTGCCCGGACCATGCATACCCCTAATCGAAACCCACACTTGAAACTAAATTGTCCTTACCCCAACTCTCTAAAAAGATGGAAAATTCGAATCTCCCGAGAAGATAAGGATTCGAACCCCTCACCTCCCCGAAAAGGTGGCATTGGGGCAAACCGCAATGGTCAGAGGATTCGTGTCTGTTTGGCAGGGACGCAATTGAACAAAATGAGAGAGCGAGAGCCCCATCAAGAGAAGGATGTGTGTTTTGTGTTTTTTCTTATGCAGGGATATTAAAGAGGAGGATTCAAATGAGATTTTGCCATTAGCTCTTCTCCTAGATTTTTTTCTTTCCGAAGGAGAGAGAGTGTGCTTATCTGCAGCCAATAGTAACCGGTTCGCGACAAGGTCGAAGGCAGGTTACGCATTACTTTCATAGGACAGGATATGTCATATCCAATCACGTATCATCCTTGAGTTCCCAAATCCGATAAATAAAAAGCCTCGGGGTATTTCACTTCCAATCCAATCCTAAGAATTCAAGCAACTGAAGACCACCAAGGACACCATCTTGGTCGAGTTCGCACGGCACCACTTCTGAGCGAAGATCAGACAACCCATGGCGATCATGCCAGAACTTCAACTGGGCCAAATCAATTTTCTGTAACTCAATGTTAATGAGTTTGTAATGTAGTCCCATACATTTTCTAGGAGTTGTATAATAGCACAACAAAAAGAGAAAGGAGCACCAGAGAAGTAAAATTAAAGAGAACCAAGAAGTTCCTCGTCCTCCTTCCCTCGTACTCCCACGACGTGTGACGTGTCTACCCACTCAAATTTTGCCGCTCTTTACATTTGCTTCAGACTCAAATCTCCTCGCAGCCTACTACTCTCACGTTCCCTCTTCTAAGCTGCTCTACTTGGCTTGCTCGACAACCTTTTATCATCACCTTCATTTTTTTCTTCACTGGCCATATCCCTTTGGGCTTCTATACTTCCATTGACTTCTTGTCGTCCTATTTGCACGTCTGATTTTCCATTCGGGGAACCGCTCGTGCTATGATCAAGTTTCCCCATACCATTATCTCGGGTCTCTGGAATAAGGTTAATTTCATTAGTATTAGTAGATAAGTGTCCGGGAGAGGACGGATTACCGGAGCCGGGAGGAGGAAGGAAGACACCAGTTCCAGGAACTGGGGGATGAGGTGGTGGATGGCGTGAAGGAGCCGCCGTCCACCCGGCCGAAGCAGCTGCGATTGGTACTGGGGCTTGGAAAGGTATAGCCGTCACAACAGGCTGTGGCATTAGGAGGGGCTGCATACCGTTTGGTGCTGGTATTGGTGGATGAATGGGAGGTGGCAACGCATTAGCCGTTGCAGCGGATGCAAATTGCTTTGATCCTGCAGGATGAGGAACATTGTTGAAAGATCGTTGGGATGACGGGACCCAATGAGAAGGCTGAACTATGGTCGGTGGCGAAAAGCGATTTTCGCCAGGTGTGGGTTTCTTTGGCTGACATTTTGTGAAGGTGATGAGTATCCTTTGTTTGCGAAGGGACGGAATTGCATGCCTAGCAAAATCTGATGATTTTCCTTGCATCACAAGGAGGGACCTACAGTAAATTTTCAGAAGATTCTCAAATTTGTGAGATACCATTAAGCATAATCTTTGTCTAGAGCAAAACGATGAGCAACAAGAACGGACATGATGTGATAAAATAAGAAAATGTGAACCATTTAATAACTTCGATGCTAATCAGCCCCTTCCGACCACACATAGGAGTTCAAACGTGATTTATATCCCAACACATTCCTACTACAGCTGGGGAGAGAGAGAGAGAGAGTCAACTGCTTACCCAGGTGCAAGAGACAGCTTGAGAGCGCCTTTGTAATCCCCTGGTTGGTTTATTGTAATGACCTTCCCAAAGGTCATGTCACATTCTGTTAAAAACAGAACACAAACTGGACGCCCATACCAATGAGGCCAAGTATGAGGCTGTGAATGGTCAACCTGCATGAAGCAAATATAAGACAATTTTGTCATAACGTGACCACTTGTTCAAAAAAAAAAAAACGGGTAATTACCTCATTAAAGAAATCAATGATGCAAGAGTCTGGCTTCACTGTCATGATCTGCATGCCAACTACACGTTCGATAACATCTTGCAGTAAGGCAGGTATAGCTCTGTCTGCAAAGATTGAACACAAAGAAGCCAAATGACACATCTTATTTTTTTGGACAAATAAAATCCTCGAGAATTGAATAAGATCTTCAGATAAGTAGATATGCCTCTAGATATTCCGACATTCTCTACTTCAACAGGTGCATCGGCAACTGGCACGCCTAGTTGAATCATCTCTCTGCCATGTCCCTTCATGGGTCTCTTCGAGGCTACATATGTTTGACCTGCTTCTCATCGAAAAAGAAATTTGCAGTCATAAGGGAGCTTGCTTATACATGTAGTTAGAAATGTGACAAAGAATCTCCAATGACACTTCAAAGAAAACTCTCTGCCTCCTAAAAGTTAAGTCAACAGAAATGACTAAACTTGAAGGAACCCTGATTTCTATTTTCCATACCGCATGGGAGAAAACAACTACAATCAATACTTTCACTAAGCCTCTGATTGTTAAACCAGGTAATGCACTGATTACAGAAGGAAGGCAATCACTGGAGAAAAGTGGAAGTGTGAATCTCATTAACGAAACAAGTTGAGAATTTTAGTTTCTATTCCTTTTCATATTTTAAAGAAAGATGAAAGTGGAAGTCAATTCCTGGCCCTTCGAGGAAGACGTAAATCGACATCCTTCATTTTTTAAGACCTCCCCCCAATGCAAATGACCAAAGCAAATAAAGCACGAGGATTGCTTATTCTACAGTCTCAGTAAACAATCAAATCTGCAGCATTCCTATTGATTAATTTTCCTACTTCAGTACTAACTCAAATAATTTTATTTTTAACGTTAATCAAGAGACCCGACATCCCTCTTCAAGTTTGCAATCAGTTGTTCTTACCATTCTAGGTTCTTTTTTTATTTTTACAGGTAATTCGTTTTAACTAAAAAACTTAAATAAATAAATTCTTCAGAGCTCGAAACTATGAAGCTAGATGATGGTATTTCATTAATCTGATTATCCATGAGACAAAGTGCTTTTTGCGGCGGTATATAGAAAATACACTCTTTTGGAAAGAGATACTATTTCACCAATCGAATCACAAGTATCTAATATATTCATACCTAACGATTTTACACAAAGTGGTGACGAAAGGTCTAACTTGTACAAATGTTTCCATTTTGAAACAATATTCTTCTCACTAAAGCCAATCCCATTTAGTGGGAAAGAGCTTGATTTGTTGTTATTGTTGTTGCTCTCACAAATATTAACAAACATGTCGACAATAATGCTACTGGAAAGTCTCGAAATATCTCAAAGTAATTTCACTTGTTAACTTAGGATTCAGAAGTGCAATTAAAGGGAAGTAAACTGCAAGAAGCTGGATTTTGTTGAAAGGTTTCATTGCTGACACATTTTACAATGATATAAATAGAAATGATGAATGACTCTCTTGAGAAACCATTTAGGGGAAATTTAAAGCAAAAAGAAAAATATAATCCACTTGACTTTTCCTTAAATCAGACAGAAATGCATTGAGAATCCTAAACGCAAACCATCATCATTGTGGTGTGGTGTTTTCTCGTTAACTTTCTTATTATAAAAAATGAAGGATTCTATTGAAAAGAAAATGCTAGTACATTAGAAATGTACAAAGGAAGAGAGAGAAAGAAAATAGTCAACAACTCAAACATAGAGTAAGCACAGCCATAGCAAGATGACTAGAAACAAAATGAAGAATACAAGGCAGTAGCAACAGAAGCTTCATTTGCCTCACACCATCTTTTGTTAGGTACTCCAATCCTACTCTAGCATCAAATATTAACTGGATAAAATCCACAGTAGAAATAACTTCCATAGCAAGATAACCTCGTTGAGAGTTGATAGTCCCACACATAAGTAGTTCGACTAACTTAGTTACCATAACTAAATACTCTAATAGAAAAATCATTTAGTTTTACTGCTCACAACCATAGAGAATGTTATAACGAGATGTCAAACAGCGTCCTCCAATAGGTTTGGTATATGCAAAAGGAGCATCATAGGAAAAAACACTAGTTCAGATTTTAAGAATGGAAATAGCACTCTATTCTAAGAGATAATAATGACAACACACAGGTGCTTGTACAATTAAATGATGCTAAATTTTCATATAAACTTGCCTTGATATTGTCCTTTTCTTCCTGCTGCCCTTAAATCATTTGCCAATGAAACGAGTTTCTTGACTTCTTTGTCATCCAACAGTGATTCATATAACTTGAGTCCATCAACCACATTGACCTACACATTAAAAATATCGGAAATTACAAGTAGTCGGAATGAATATAACATTTTCCTTGAAAAACCCTTCATGCTGGAAAAGAAAGGTTAATGAAATAACAATTGAGGACTAAACAGAGAGTTACCATCCTTCCTTCAAACAACTCATTCGCGGAAAAAGTTTTCGGAACAGCATCAACACCCTGCTTCATGTTCAAGTTTTGGTCTGGAAGAACATTAAAGAACACGTATTATATAAAGAATTATTTTTATATCAAATATGAAAGTCTGAACCATTATTATGGATCTCATTGGACGTTGGGGGGGAGAATCAGTCAGAAAGACTTACACGGGACAAGAAGTAGAGAAGGATGTGGAAGAAGAAGATGCAAAGTGACATTAGACAAGTCATGATAAGAGACATCAATCAGCATAATACATTTATCCTAAGTAACTATTCTTACTAAAGCCCAGAGTATGCCTAAAGAAAAATATATCATAATCGATATTAACAAGAGGACTACCTCTAGAGGGTGTTGTAGAACTATGACTTGTCATCTCAGCTTCAGATTTAGCATCGTCACATGGAACTATCACTGTACTACCTGAATCTATCAAAGCTAATATTAGCAAAAGATTTTGTTACAGGACCTGCCCAGGAAATGAAAAGCAGGGCACTGTCACCAGAATGTTCTCCCGGGTTATGTAATGATTAGTGATCCAATCACTGAGGTAATAAATTCAACATGGAAGACAAAGAGCAAGTAGTCACAGTGACAAAGACGGACGAACGACGCCAGGAGAAGAACTGGATTACAGTAAGGTGAGAGACCAATTTCATACAAGTGAAGGAAGAAAATGAGGATCAATCAGACCTCTAAGTATCTCCATTTAAAAAGAGTGGCATGTAGAATTTCTGGTATCATATATGGTCACAACCAGAAAAAGTATATCGTTTAATGTGCATATATGCATCGACACAAAGACTAAACTCCCATGGGAGAATGAAGAAACTTTTCCTCAATTCCACCCTCTTCATTTTTCCTTGCCTCAAAGGAAGCCTCTCTGGAAAATTTTAAATTGAACCATGTTCCAGATTCCATTTTAACGAGATATAGCAGCTTGCATTAAAACAAAGAGAATGCAAAGCAAGTTGCAGATTCATCCATTTCCAGCGGTAGCCTATGTGCTGGGTGGGTCAAATAAAGTTGCATTATTACTTAAGGCAAAAGCTGCATCTCATCATTCATCAAGGCAAGTACTTTAAGTGCCTTCATGACACACCAGCATACCATGTAAAAAACTGAAGTGCCCTTTTCATGCCACAGTTTTACCGCTTAGTATTATGACGTGGTACCACTTAACCCATCAAGTGATCTCTTTTCCAGTGTAAGTTAAAAGAATACAACAAATAAGAACACTTCGTTAGCATGTGATACCAATTCGACATTTCGCCCGGTATAAAACACAATGGAGCAGGAAGCTGGGCAAATCAGGCTGAACAGTTCTGTTGTTACAATTTAAAAAGTGCAGTATGAATAAATATAAGTATAAAGCATAGGCATGACAAACACAGAAAGAAAAATAAAGTTAAAAACCATGAAAGGCCGCATACAGTTACTATGCATTTATTCAAGCAATGAAGCTAAATGAGAGCGCTAGACATTAAAAGTAATGTTGCCATCCAGCACCCAAAATATTGAAACCACAAAAACTTGAAAAGCACATTCAGCATTCGAGACCTAGGACGTCAATCTACCATACAAAATTGACAAGGACTCATAATACTTCCATTATCTAGAATGAGAACGCCAAGCAGAAATGCACACTCGTGAATTAAAGAAAAGACGTGTGCCTACAACAACTGCAGGTTAGATAGGTTCAACCTACCAAGAAAGGAGATTTCCTACGATTTTGAATGACAACAAAAGCAAGGAAGTGTTCTAAAGGCAAAAGAAATCCCTCACACTAGAAATCAGCTCCTTCAACATCGAAACAATGCAACCAAATCAACTGACATGACTACTCCATCCAGTATGCTCAACGTAAGCTATTAATGGAAATGAGGAAAAAAGGCAGATGATAAAGCAGTCGTTTTACCAAATCACTATCAATAATGCACTTGCCAAAACAGATCTGAAGGCCCAACTCTCCTAATTTCATGATCAATAAAGAAGCTCGCATGCTTCCTAGGAGGCAACACAGCATCTCCCCATGAATGGATTATCAAATGAGAGTTCTTTAAACCAATGCAATGTACGGAAATCAAAGCTCGCAAGATCAATAGAAAAATTTAAAGCACGCTACACCAAATTAATCGCCTGCGTTACCTTTCTCTTCTTCCTCCACATTTGCCATGGCCGCATCGACAGGCTTGACAACATCCTTCCTCTCTTCGCATTTCTCATTCCCTTTCTCGCCCTTCTCTGCGGCGTTGGCCCCTGAATCGCTAACGCTAGTCTCTACGCCGGAATTGTGGCCTTCTCGGATACTCTCGCTCCTCGGCCCCGGCCTATACCCAGTGCCGGATCTCCTATAATCCTTGCCACCTACTTTGACTGGATCGAAATGCCTGTGCTGATGATGCTGCTGCTGGTGGTGCTGCTGCTGCTGCTGCAGATGCTGCCGCCGCCATGCGGCCTGCTTCAACGTCTGCATGACCTCCGTGACGGGGAAGTACTGCTGCATATAGAGCACCTGGTTCCAGTTGCACCGCCGCTGCTGGATGCAGCCGAACACGGGGTCGTACTCGCCGGGCTCGCTGCTGATCGCGCGCAGGTGTTGGCACAGCCCGTCGATGATCGCGTTGGCGGCCGCGAACTCCCCGCGCAGCCACGAGATGAACCCGTCGCGCTCGTCCACGAACCACTGCTGCTGCTGCTGCTGCTGCGGCTGCGGGGGCGGCCGGTGGCCGTACTGGTGGAGTTGGCCGAAGACGTCCCCAGACGCGACGGCGGCGGCGGCGCCGCCCTGAATCTTGTCCTTCACGTCCGGCGCGGCCACATTCCCCGACGGCATTGCCATGGGAAGAATATATTCCCTGCGCGGGCGAGGCGGCGGCTGGCGGCCCAGATCTGGGCGGAGGCTCCACGCGGATCGGGGTGGGGCACGCGTAATTCGGGCGGATCGCGTGGGGATTAGGCGGTGGGCATGGCGGGATCGGGGCGGGGGGATCGACGCGGGACCGGGCCGGACCGAGTTCGAGCTCGCGGGTCGGGCGAGGAACGGCGGGGGGTGTGGGGGAGGTCGAAGGGAGCCTCCTTTCTTCTTCTTTTTTTCTTTTTTTTTTTTTTTTTTTTTTTTTGGTTGGTGTTCCTCTCTTTCTTTCTTTCTTTCTTTCTTTCTTTCTTTCTTCCCTGCCTTGCCTTTCCTGGTTCGTTTGTTTTTGTCTGGTTAGGACTGGGGGGCGCTCGGTGGGGTTTTTTGAGTGATCCGATGGGGACTACCTGGAGTGAAGAAAACGATTCTCGAAATGGAGGAGGTTAAAACGGGGGATAGTTAAGAGAGAGAAAGGAGGGGAGGGAGAGAGGTGCGTGCCGTCGCGGCGATCTAGAGAGAGAAAGGAGTGGGGAGGGTCTAAAGAGGCTAGTGACAGATGGTAGGGAAGCGGTCCATGGTTTCGGCTAATCCTAAGGAAAAAAAAGAAAGTCGGGCTTTTCTGCGTGCTGTCCTGCCTTCCTCCTCCTCCCTTTCCTTGTCTTTGGTTTGAATCTTGGCCGACTTCTGCTGCGGCGATTGCCTTGTCTTGGGGGTTGAGTCTCGGCCGAGTTCTCAACTGACTACCCGGGGGAGTTAACCAGATCGAGATCCCTAGTTCGGTTCGATCTGGCAATTCGAACCATATCATATACCACCACGTTTCGATCATTTACATGCTCTAAGCAGGGATTAGCAATCCTACAACCAATTGTCTAATTCTTAAAACTTGGAACTTGAAACCCGATGTTTCCTAAGAACTTGGAACTTACTCTATTACGGGTTTTTGGGTATCTTCCAAAGTCTACCCAAATTTCATATGTACTATCAATCGAACGATTACAGCGAATCATCACATCTAATTACAACTCGTATTTTGACACACGAAAAATAAGAAATATTAATAAAATAAAAATTTCAATCATGGATATCGTCAGAAATGAAAATTCAAACCGGTAGTTTTAAATTACACACTCATTACGATAGGGAAGCAGTCCATGGTTTTGGCTATCCTAAGGAAAAAAAAAGTCGTGGGCTTTCTTACGTGCTGTCTTTGCCTTCCTCTTCTTCTTCTTCCTCCCTTCCCTTGTCTTGGGTTTGAATCTTGGTCGAGTTCTACTACGGCGATTACCTTGTCTTGGGGGTTGAGTCTCGGTCGAGTTCTCTGCTGACCACCCAGGGAGTTAACCAATCGAGATCCCTAGTTCAGTTCGATTTGACAGTTCGAACTATATCATGTATGACCAAGTTTCAACCATCTACATGTTCTAAGTAGGGATGAGTAGCCCTACAACAAGTTGCCTAATTGTTAGAACTTGGAACCTGAAACTTGGTGTAACTTACTCTATTATGGATTTTTGGGTATTTTCCAAAGTCTATCCAAATTTCATATGTACTCTTTATCGAACGATTACAATGAATTATCACATCTAATTACAACTCATATTTTGGCACACGAAAAATAAGAAATATTAATAAAATTAAAGTTTCTATCATGGATATCGTCGGAAATGAAAATTCAAACTGATAGTTTTAAATAACACACTCATTATTATACGCTATGAAATGTTACAAGACTATGCGAAAATATAAAACGAAAAAAAACATAAAGATATGTTTGAGGTTTATGGATTCCAAATTCCCCATTTTACCTTGAACTTACCCATCGAAATAGATTCTCCAACTTTTAGAATCCAAAACCTACTATGCATATCCTATAACTTGGAGCCCGACCATTTTAGCCGGTTTGGTTCTTAGGTTCAGTAGAATCATGACCATCTCTAACTCTAAATAATTATCTAATTCACCACCTGTCTTCACACCGTATAGCTTTGGTAGTTCCGCTTGCTCCTTAACATGTACTTTTGGTTTAGAGTTCATCTACCGGGTACAATTCCGATTTCCCGATCGTTCATCGACGCGACAGCATTACCACTGAATGGCTCCTTTGACAGCTAGATATCTAGGACAAAAATTATCCCTTTCATAGTTAAAGCAACTTCTAGATTTTCAGGGGAGTAATTTGGGTCATTTTGGGGGCTAATGTAGCCTTTTAACTGAGTCGTTTGCTGACTTTTGGGTCTCTATGACAAGTGAAACATCATTAACTGTGTTTCCAACTGGATGGAACCTTTGATCACAGCCGATAACTTTCGAACCATATTTACGAAAGTGACACGGCGCCTATGAATAAAATCTTTTACACGGCTCGGCATATTAGTACATAGCATCTGTACTAACCTTTTTCTTGTGTTTTTTCAACTAAATGAGTATGGTATGCGGAAAAACAAATTCGTTAGTCTCGAAGGGTTCCGACGAATAATTCATATCTCTAGAAAACTGAAGCTAAATTAGGGAAATGGCTTTTTTTAAAATACGAGATAGTGCTGTCAGGCGTGCACGTGATCTATCGAAATTAATCTTTCCCCAAGTATATAAACAGGAACGATTTTACGAACCAAACTCAAACAATTTCTACGACAAAGCATAAGTAAAAGCATATATACTATGGCCTTGACATCAATTCCAACCCCAACAGTTTATAATCCGATCCTACCTTTTTTTCTTTTTGTGGTCAGAAAAATCCTATCTTGTTGATTCGGCTGCATCTAGATTCTATACTAAGATGCTTATATACCTTTCATGTGTTGACACGGAACTTAGGTTAATTGTACATTGTTAGAATTATATTTAAAGAATTCCGGTCTAAGTTGACTAGACCCTACCACAAGTTTAATGACAACAGTTAGCAACGGCAACTTTAAACGATGCTAGAATCGAATTACTTATCTTAAAAACTGGTACATTGGAATACTTATCAGAGCACAAACCACCCAGGCGAAGAAGCCAAGACTAAAAAAATGGTCTTGAAAAAGTAATATTCTCGCTTTAGTTAACTTAATTAGTGCTTTAGGGGGCCACCGAGGAGTGCTGTTTGGAGAAAATCATGGAGACAGTTATGGGAATCAAAATATTGTGAATTTTTGTTGATTTTTAAAGAATAATCTTTCTAGTTTCTACATGGAATTCAGTTTTGTTAACTCAAATGACCATGATTTGAGCATCTTCACGTAATTAGAAAATTCAAGATAAAATTCAAAAAAAAAAAAAAAAAAAAAGAACAAGAACAAAGGGAATCAAATAATAGACAAAACTGCCAAATCAATGGTGAATAACCAAAAATTGAATAGACTTTTGAACTCTCTCGAGTCTGCCTCCTTCTCAATTCACCAGCTCCATTAACACCCAATGCAGATGCAACCGGTGCTGCAGCAGCAGCAGCAGCTACGACGGAGCTTATGCAGACAAGGCCTCCGCCTCCGCTCGATCCTCTTGCACTCGCTCTGGATCACCGTGGTCGGCATCTTCCTCTTTCGCCTCGCCACCGCCAACACCCAGAACATCATTTATGTGAAGATATTCGCCATCTCCGGTGTCGCGTTAGCAACAGTCCCCTGGATGATACAGCTTCTAGTCACGACAGCTATCATCTTGCTCTATAATGCAGGTGGCCGCAATCTCCTGTGGATCGTGCAATCAGGACTCGAGGAGGAGAAACCATGTGGCGAAGGCTCGACGAGAGGAAGAGTTTTGATTCAGACTCGCAGCGGTACTGAACAGCCAAGGGTTCATTGGCCTCCAAGGTATAAAATTTACGACGGCTCTCGCATGCTGGTGCGAGTTGATGGGAGAGCTGCTGGTCCTCAACTGCAGAGAAACAGAACCGTTTGACCCAAATGGAGTAGTTTCCGTGTTTTCATGCTTGCCATTGAGCAGCTAGTCGAAGTGATCCGACCGGGGTATGTAGCAAGAAGCGACATTTTGTTAAGCTTAAATCTTTGTGAACAATTAGATGTAGATGATGTTTTTCGAAGCAGATTGTATATTTACTCCTGTCTCTCCAGAAAGAAAGAACTGCATTGCCCCCATTTACCGGGTTATGGTCATTTCCGAGCAAAGAAAGGCTCACGTAAGATCGGCATTACACCGTCAACCAGTGTTCATTCCCTGCAATGTATAAACAGGTTAAAGCAAAACATGATTGATCCAAGAATGCAACTCCAACTTAACCTCAATAAATCGCAACTGGTAATCCCGCAGGAAGGTTATAGAATACACATATATGTGAGAGGAAATTAAACGAGTCCGCATGGAGCAACTCAACCAGACAATTATCAATGGTACCTATGTTTCTTTTGCCCTAATGGTCCAGAGAAATCAGGGAAGTGATGGTGATGTGAATAAATAGAACATCAAATTTTGCACAAACGTAAACACTGCTTCAGCAGTTCATATCGGAGGAACTTGAACTACTCGGCCAACTTCAAGAACAAGAGAACAAATTCTAATTTATCTATCGATATCTCTATCTGAGCTCAGCAAGAGTGCTATCCTATGACAGCCTAAGACGAGAGTCAAAAGACATGAAATCTGCAATTTCATCTTCCTAAGAAAACCCCGTATATCTTATATGTACATGGTGATTCTCCCTTGTATAGTAAGCTGATCGTCAATCACTCAGTGGCAACATCAACGAGAATAATGTCTTCCTGCTCTGCCATCTTCTCATCCCTCTGAGTTAGATCAGCTTCAGGATTATTGGTAAGGGGGCCTTGTGGGGTTCCGAAAAGTGTAGTGAATATCTGTCTGTGGCATTCATCACAGAAGTATAAATAGGTAAAATGACCCTGATATGGGAGCTTATGAACTGCAGCCCCTGGCAGGATGCGGTGCACAAAATCAGTCATTGCTGGTGGAACCACTTTATCATCCATTCCCTAATGAGCAGCAAACAATTGAAAAATATAAGAGAAAAAAAAAAGGAAAAAGTCATATAAGAACCATTGCTCGGAAGTACTAATTATAAGAATCAAATGTAGTTATACTCTACAAGTCTGCTTATTTAAATAGTTTTCCCCCTTCCTGCGATCATCAATGACAAATGAAGTATGATCCTACCAGTAATCTCTTCCAAGAGTATGACAAAGTCTCCTTTAAAATTTAACCATTAACCCAGGCATAAGAATCGAGTAAATATAAAGCTTCAACAGAGGATGCAATCACTAGATATTGCCAACAGAAAGACCCAAATAAATGAACATTGAATGCATTTCCGTAAACTTATTAAGGCCATGAGGACATAATATGTCCAAGGTATGCATGACAAACCTGCCATATATGTATCGGCCCAAGATAGCCTGTGTATTCCGGCTCTTTTTCACTGAGTAGAGAAATCAGCCATTTGAGCCAATTCAAAACACCTTTACCTCGACGTTTCTTCTGTAACTTGAGATCTGCCAAGCTAAAACCCCAGTCTGACACCTGTAATGCAGCTTCTTCAACAAAAGGTTTTGCATGCCCCTGCCTAATTGATTCTTCGACATCCCTTTGCCAGAACTCCTCGTATAATGGATCTTCTATCAATGCTCTGTCCTAAATAATTTGGCAGAATTCAATTGATAACACCAAATTGTTTGGCATCATGGAACATTGAAATCAGGGAGAGATCATGACCGGACTAACGCCAGTGACTAAGAGTATTATGAAAGAAAAATAAACAGCTAAAGCTGATGGTATGACAAATTATCAAGTTCTGCATGCAATTCCATTATTCATTCTAGAACTCTATAATCATGTTCCCACCTCACAATTTGAATGGGCTATTGGAAAACCATGGGGCCAAAGTGCAATAGTGGAAAAGTGACAGATCACAGTCAACTCTTTGCCGCTAAAATGACATCCAACCTAAATCCTCACAGATCATCACCACTGAAAAGAATTTATAATAGTTTAATATCAAAATTCAGTCTCTTAATCAAATGCTGAATGTTTCTGAGCCATGATGAAGAATTATGTGATCGATGACTATAATCTAGTCACACCCAAAAGCTACCAATCCGTAATAATTGCAATATGGAAATTTTAAAGCAGTAACAGAAGTTTCTACTGAGGGAAAACCAAAGAAAATTTGCAAAAAAAACCATCAGTTGTCAGAACCAAGTGACTTACCCTATTTTCGAGTGATAATGATAGCCACTTATCAATCTGACCATGCCTTCCAGACAAAAAGCTCCGATGATAAAAAAAAGAAAGAAATCTCGGTAATCTTCTTGCTAAAAAGAAAAGGAGTTTTCTTCTACGTGTCCACTGGTTCCAGGTTCTATATCTCTCCTCCCTGGTCATTAGAGGGTTATATGGATTGACCATGGGGGCAAACATGGCAGCTCCTGCATATCAGGTAAAAGGGGAATTGATAGTACTTTTCAGCAAACGCACCAAGGGTAGTCCATCAGTTTTCCTAAAGATCTGCAATCTTCTCAAAACTAGTGCTTATCCAAGAACCCACATTTTGATAGGAATTAGAGAGTTGAAAAAGAAAAAGTGGGGAAGACATGACAAAAAGAATGAAGAAAGAAATGATGTACCTGCAATTCTACCAGGAATGTACCTCAGTGATGCCCACGCATGCATACTTCCACTGGAATATCCCAACACCCAGAACTTGTCATTGACTCCTAAAGCATTTGCTAAAAGAGAAATATCCCGTGCTGACGATTCAAGGTTTCTATGCGGATGAGGATCACTCTCACCAAAACCCGGTAGATCATATGTTATTAATCGAATGCCAAACTCCCCCAGTAATGAAGACTTAAGTCCTGGTATACCTATTAAATTCAAATAATCCAAAATCTAAGGGCTACTAAAGAGATTCTAAAATAACTAGAAAAGAATTGAAATGACATGAGTGCAGAAACTGAAGAATCCCACCTGCAAGTCGAGAGGAGAGAAATGGGTGTGGAAATATTATTGTAAACCTAGCTTCGTCGGGTGGAATACCATGCTCTTTATAGGCTATGTATCTGCCATCTGGAAGCAATATGCGGCTAGCACTTGGAGGATGTATGAATACTTTCTTTGCCAAGGGCACAGAAGCTTTAGGTTCATATATACACTCAATGCTGCAATTTGTTGACCATAAGACTACAATTACCAAAGGAACACTAAAACAGAAAGAAAACAGTACAAGAAAGTAGTCTAATCAGAAATGCTCTCAGAACAGTAAGTCCATGCCAAAAGAATGTGGGTGAGATCAATTTGCATCATGAAGAAACAGTTTGCAAGCGATTGCAGAACATTCCTCAAACCATACTGAGACTACTCTTGCTCTATCATGACACATTTCCAACTCAAGTGTTCTCACTGGAGTAAGTACAATCCCATCGATAAGTTGGTACTAGCATTTGTAACCTGGTAACTCACTTTAAGCGTCCCTTTGACATAGGTGCAATTTAGTCCACTTTTCCACACTGGAACATTTAATCTTAAAAGCTGAACTTCCAATTAATTTTTTGTCTGGTTGCAAACATCCCATTTCCTAACATTTTTAAAAAAGTAAAAAAAAAAGTTATGGTCGTCTGATACTCCAATTCACTAATTTCGTGCTTCCGATAAAAGTGAAATCTTTGCCAGTTGTGCCTTGGGAGTGTGCCATTTGTCATCTTGCCGATGGCATCTATCTCCTCAAAAGTTCAATGAAAAATAGGCAAGTACATATGTAGTGTACCTAATTTCATCTTCCTGTATATAAATTTCATGACAAAACTCAACGCACGTACTGAAAAGGAAGATTGATCCAGCTGCACATCATTCAGTCTCTGGTCACTCGTTTCACCTCTCCGCATTGTGATTCTTAAGACTGAAGTGAATGAAGTAAAGACTGAACAAAGCCAATATCTCAAGAGACCACGCTAGCAACGTACACCACTAACAATCAAAAGCCTGGGAGAGCAATGAGAAGAGAGACAACGCTTGAACAAAAGATTGCCCCATGATTACGACCATTCATCACCTCGGCAAGAGGTTTCGATTGAATGGATCCGAATTTATCAACAACAAAGCCAAAAAGGAGTGAATTCAGAGCACTGAAAGAAGAGTCAAGCGATCGAAATCCCCAATTTATCATTCTCAGAAAGATCAAACAATAGTAAAAAACGGTCATACGGGGTCAACGACACCGATACACATGTGACGATGCATTTCTCAATCAAACAATTTCCTCGCTCGAACCAGGAACCCGGAGAGAGAATCGCCAACCAACCTGCGACGGCGAAGAGGGAGACGAACAGCACGACGGGCCAGACGTGCGTCGGGTCCTTGTCCTCGGGCAAGTACTCGTTCAGGCGCCCCAGCCTCGCGAACACCCTCCCGCACGGGCCCCGGAGCCTGCGCCCCACGTACGAGTCCCTCCCGAAGTACCTGGCGAGGAAGGAGTTCTCGTTGCCGAGGGTCTGCCGCACGATGTCCCGGCAGCCCCTCGCCATCTCCACGCTCATCTCCGCCGCCCCTCTCGCGAACTCCCTCGCGTGGTCCACCGCGCCCCCGACCCCTCCGGCGCTGCCGTCCCGGAACGCGCCGGCGGCCGAACTCATCGCCCCTCTCCCTCTCTCTCTCTCTCTCTCTCTCTACCCCCTGGCCGTCCCCTCCCCTCACTCCCCCGACCCAGTTCAGTTCGAAGCAAACCCAGAACCCATCTTGGTCAAAGAGGACGAGGGCAGGGCTGGATCTGCCAATCTGGCAATGGTGGTAGGCGGTGGTTGAGTTGGCGTGGAAAGGCTGGAAAGGAGGAGGAAATGGGCCGAGAAAGGGGGAGCGAGTTAAGCAGAGAGGGAGCAGCGTCTTTATGGGGATTGGAAAGGGAAGCGCACTCCGAAAGAGAGAGAAGAGAGAGAGAGAGTTTTGAGTTGCTATCAAGGAGCACTGCTGTGTAACCGCTTCTTCTCCGCCATGAACGGCATTGTCAAAGCTTTCGGGAGAAGGTCTTCCTTTATTTTCTATCGTTTTCCTGGAGCTTTTTCCTTTCCCGGTTTTGGAATTTTCTTGAGTGGGACGCGTCCTTGATTCTCTGTCGATCCACCGGCCACTGAATTCCACTGAAAAAGTTGTGCAATGTGAAAATCTGATCTTGATTTCTATAATTTCACATGCCGAACCTTTCATTTTTATATTTTTATGTTTTTTATGTTTTTTTTTTTTTTTTTCAATTGAGCATGGTTCCAAGCTGAAATCAAAAGCTATTTCACATTCTAAAAGTTGGAAATTATTTCTGACAAATAGTTTCCATATCCCATAATAAGTGTGTAAACCAATACCACTAAATAGAATTCAAATGGACCTATAACTGATTTGAAACTCTTGATGAGATAGATTTCAAATTTCAATATATACAATGTAAGTTTTAGATTCCAAAAATTAAGAAAGCGATTCTAACGAGTGGATTCCAAGTTTTAAAGTGGAATTTGGATCAATTTTGGAACCGCTCACCTTTAAACACAGCTATAAAGCGATTTTCTCACATGGTATTCAATTAATCCTAAATTTAAGCCAGAGTATACCAATTTTGTAAAAAGAAATGAAAATTTCCACAAATTAAATACTTAAAATCAAAAATTTCTAAGTTGATGCAAATTTGAACATACTTTGGACGTATCATGTGAGATATATAAAAAAAAAAAAAAACTAAGGGAGCACCATTTTATTTGAGCAATTATTTTGTGAGGATTAGAGGTGAATGGTTCAAGATTCCGTACAAGTGTTACATAAGATTTGGAACCTATATGTCGGAATAGATTCCTCATTTTTTAGAGCTTAAAACATACCATGTATAACTTAGAACCTAGAACTTATCCCATTTGGGGTTGGTTCCAGGATCTACCTAAGTTCCATCTATGTAATTAATTGAATTATTACAATAAATTAAAACATTTAATGACTACCACTTGTTGCTATAATTTATTGATTAAAACTTATATTTAGACATATGAAAGATATAAAAATTAAAAAGTTAAGAGTCTCGGTTATAAAATGAAAATTTAGATTAGTGTTTACAGATTATATATTTATTATCGAACTATATGGGATATTACAAGATTGCGCGAAAAATATAAACTAAGAAAAACATTAAAACTTATTCCAAACTCTAAATTACAGATTTTTCTATTTGTAACTTATTCGTCAAAACATGTTTATTATCTTTTGGAATCTGGAACTTACTATATATATGCCTTAAAACTTGAAACTTGTAAATTTTTACTTGTCCGGTTATCGGATTTATGTTCTATCCTGAAATCATGCTTATCCCTAATGAGATGGTCCGATTGATAAAAACTCAAAATCAAAATCAAAATCAAAATCAGATCCTGTGTACCACCTTATGGTCGTCGAATCACTATATAAAAAAATATTTTCATTGGTCATTTTTATCTGCTGGGTGCGTTAATAATAATCACTGCCTTGGCACGAGAAAGTGCGTGGGATTAATTAATTTTATAAAAAATAAAAAATAAATTTACTCTTTTGTCGCAGACCGGGAAAAAAGACCGACGGAATTATGGTCGCGGGGGACTGGTCCGGGGGAGGCGGACTGCGTGTGGGCCACGGAGCCGTGGCGTGAGGTCTGGTGCACTGGCAGTGGCAGGGTGGGCGGCTCAGGATGACGTGGCCGCTGTGGATCTTTACGGCCATCAGTTCGCCACGTGGAGACGAACGTGCGGGAGGGGGCAGCGGAATTGTTGCGCCGGCGCCACTGTTTGAGTAACGGCCGTCAGCGTCCGCAAGCGGACGTTAGAAACGGAATACGAGCGTTTCTCCTAGAGATTGAACGGATTCAATGGTTAATCCAGTTATTTGGAGCCACTCTGTCAATGTTTCGGAATTTATCGGGACCGAACAGTTCTTTTTCTCTTGTCTTTTTTTTTTATCGGGATCAAACAGTTCTTTTTCTCTCTTGTTTTTTTTTTTTGTTTTAATTAAACAAAATAAAAGCGAATGCAATAACCAAAATTTGCATTTGTCAGTAATAATACATATTAAATATGTAAAATAAAATAAATAAAAATCTCAATACACATAATCGCGATTTATCAGTTTGTTGTCCGATTCTTTGATTTCATAATCAGTTTTTCTTTAAAAATTGAGAATCAATCCATACAATATTTATTCTAACGGGGAGTTGGATTAGTAATTGCGTAAATCTGAAGCCGGACTGATTTTTTATGGCCGATTCTATAGTGATGTATGCTCACCCCTAATTTCTCGTCTGCGCGCCAACTACTGCGGTCAATAACGAGTCGTCCTGAATCCTGATTGGCTGACTTTGACGGAGGATAGGGTTTGGCCGAGGACAGACGCGATGGGGTCCCACTTTCTTCTTCTTCTTCTTCTTCTTCTTTTTTTTTTTTTTTTTTTTTTTTCTGATCACTTTTGGTTGGAATAATGATGCGAGACGTTGACTAATGACTAATGTAATTGTACTGCAATGGGTATGTCTCTCTTTTTCGTTAAACCACCTCAGATTGAATAGTCCTTAGCCCTAAATAATTGGACAGAGCATATGAATGCATTTTGATAGGAGGTGAATTGAACATATGCCCATCTTTGATCCTCGAAGATAAATTTATTTCTTAACATCAAATTATAACTTACGAGATTTGATCATATTAAAAAATGAGAATAGCCTATTACCATTTACCAACCATCACCAATCTCGTCCATCCACTCCGGACATTACCATACTATTCACTTCTTTCAAAGGTAACTTTTGGTCCGCTACCTTTCTTCTGTAATTATCTGTTCATTTACATGCATGCACCCCACACATTTATGTTTAGCACCAGTAATTGTATAATCCAATCCGCGTTTTGGACATTGCAGAACTTTTCAAGCGGAGAAAACCAATACCAGACACGGAGGGCGGATCGATCTGATGAACAGTCTCGACCCATCGTCAAACATTTCCGAAATTCTCCCATTCTCAAGCGCGTTCACCAACTTCAATCGGAGAAGAAAGGAAGTCAAGCCTACCATTCCTAAGTCTTTGCGAGCTACTGTCGCCTTCGCTCGTGTTGCTACGAGAAGTGGGTCCACGAATGCTTCCCATCCCCTTTTCAAAATGCTTGGAGTGGGACCAAGGGCACATCGTATCGTCACGTCCGTGGCGGTAGCGAGTGTAATAATTCAGTCCGAGACAGCTCGAGCAAATAATCATACACGAGAGTACGCACGGCACATGGGCTCTCCCCTCCTTTAGCCCCGAGTGGCCTCAATAATGGGTGGTCCATCCCTACCTAACCACCGCAGTTTTCGCACCATCGGGTGAATATTCTTCCAAAGTCATGCGCACACCGCCAGCAAATGCAATCCGCATGCTTGCAGAGCCCCAAGTTATCCAAATCAAACAACTTGGACAACAACTGGAGCAGCTTCCTCAGGTTTGCTCACATACCGCCTTTCGTGGCCGAAGTTTCGCCCGGAACCGGGTATGTTTTCTAGGCCAAAGTGACGATGATACCAGTCCCGACCTTCGGACCTACCCGTGATTGCACACACACCACGTGCATTATGATCGCAGTGTATCGATGGGGAAGAGTTCAGGGAAAACTAAAAAGCAAAGCCCTGTTTAGCACCTCCCTTTTTAGGCATCGGCTCCTGACATTCGAGAGAACAATGGATAAGAGAAAAGATTAACAGATGAAGGGAAATAGTTTGAGACAAAAGATATTTCCAGCATAATCCACCTTCTGGAAGCAGATTTTACCACCACAAACATCTTTCAGTTTCTCTGTCGCTAGTCTCGCACCTAAATCCATTGCATATAACTCTGATCCACTCCACATATTACCTTGAAGTACATCCAGAATCTGAGGAGGAAACTGACGTTTCCTTTCCCATCTCTTTTCTTCCTAACTTGGATTACCAAAACGAGATATAGGTACTAACAAAAACTGTATGTCATACCATTCACCTTTTACTAGTGTACCTGTGATTGCGAAAGTAGCTAAGAAATTGAAAACTAAGGGAACTTGCAGTTTTTAGAATTTACAATTCAGCCCATCAACATATCAGCAGTGAAGTATAACGCCTTCTGCCCATGTCCTATTCACAATTTCGGATCTTCCCATGCCAATGTTTCCTCAACATTCAGAGAAACCTAAGATCTACGGATTCTGTACATTCTTTTTCACGTAGCATCAGTACCTTCGGCGGCCATCACGAATAATATTCCGCTCATTCCAGATTGGGCAGGAGCATGTTGCTTTCTTATTCTTCCACTCAGCTCCACAGGTATAGCAGAACTCATGTCCACATCTACAATTTATGAAGGCAATCAATTGCAATCCAAATTTCGGAATTAAACAACTAAGTTGGCAACACAGAATTATACAATTAGAAAATCATAGAAAAAAATTGGACAGCTCAAAATTTAACAAGTGGAAAGATCTATAACATGTCCCGGCAGTATACCAGAAGAAGTCCTAGTTGTTTCTGGCCAACTCCAAAAGCGGTCCAGCCCGCTGGTGAGCTATGAACTCAGACAAAAGATCTAGGGCAACCCACACCAGCAGACCTAACTAAAAATGTGAAGTTCACCCAAGGACCAAAACACGAACTGAAAATCTCAAGTTCATTCTGAGATGAGATTTCCAAATTAAAGTGTGCAGAAAACATCCTAACGAAGAATAGAGCCCAGCTGACTGAGTGTAGGATCACATATCAAGTGTCAACGGTGAGAAAGGCAAATGAGGTTAAAGAACAGGGAAAAACCTGCACGTAATGTGATAGCAACCTTCAGCCAGTTCAACCAGATTTTTGCACTTCACACACTCACGCCACAGTCTCTTACTTGCGAGAGACTTCAGCTGTGCATCTCCAGCAGTCGCAGTAGCATTCGACATCTGGTACTCATAGCAGGTCATGTTATAATGCCAGGCGACTTTGCAGTCAACACAGAAGAAGAATTGGCATTTCATGCAATTTCTAGCTCCGCTATGTTCAGCTCCAACAAAAGCACTTCTGGAATATTCTAAAACCTCTTGTTTTGACATTAAAGTGGAACACCTGGGATTTGGACAGTAGACTCTCTCTGTCACAGGAACAGATGCTTCTTTCATCCGTTGGCTCATAATTGAAATAACGTTTGGTTCCAGAAACCCACCACAGCTATCAATCTTCACCTCAGAGTTACAACCATCATGAGGACATTTAATCATCACTCCATCCAGCAACTTTGCTTCCACATGCCTCTTCATGCAAGTAAAGCAATACCTATGCAGACATCCCTCAACTGAAAACATTTCAGTGACACTTTTATCTTCAAAACATATAACACAAGTTTCCTTCAAGCTCTTCCCATGGTTAGTCTCCTCAGGCCATGAGATCTGAGAAACAATAGCATCTCTTGCTAGTTTATATGCATATTTAGTATCATTTGGCCCCACCAGGGTTGCACCAAAATGCGTTAACTTCTTTTGGAGCATGGTAGCCTCATTCAATAGTGCAGCAATCTTGCTTTGTCCGGGCGATTGGATGCCTCTGACCTGTCGTTATTGCTGATTATCAGGATTGATTACATAAAGAAAAAATGAAAAATAAAAACATGTAACCAAAGTTTCAGTAGTACATTCAATTTCTGAAGTATGTGGATAACGATAGGAGTTATAAATGAAAAATAGCATGAGAATGACACCTCCAATGTACAAACCAGAAGAGGACAACTGCAGAGCATCATGAGCAAAATAATGAAAATGCCATCTGAAACTTGAGGAGCAAACAACGTCAATATATATTTGCAATTTTGCATTGAAGTGAACTTTAAAGAGCACACAATCAACATCGACGAAGTAGATTAAAACTTTCTATTTTTCCCTCTACAGGTGGCTTCAAAAACAGATGGGGTTGTATAAAGTGAAGATAATTTACAAGGTTTGCGAATTGAAAGTAGAAGCAAACCCTTGGTCAAAGCATCACTTGATCAAAATCCAATGATAGACAAGTCATACCTACCAGCAAATTCTAATAGCAATTTAATGTACATCAAAAAAGAGAACTGATGTTCTTAAAAGATCAAACAAAAAATTTCATGCCATATGGTTGTTGCTATTTACTCCAAATAAACAATTTCATCAGAAGTGTGATTCTTTCTGGTAAGTAGATCAATAGTAACTCCCTTGACATAAAAAGATAGAGCAGCACAGTATCAGATGGGCCACTAGGTTACATTTGCAGAATATTGGTGACAGAAGTGTTTTGGTTCTCTGTAGTGAAATGAGTCATCATCATATATAGAATGGAGCAAATGCTTCTAATGCTGCCGGGAAGAGCTGATGCAACCATGTGGACTCAGAGGCTATTACCTTGCAATATAGAGCATCATTGCTCTCCTTAGAGGAACAGATGTCAGTTTCTCACCATAAGATATCCCATTTCAAAAACAAAGTAATTTTAACTAACCATCTTAAAGTGATGAAGGGAGCAATGAGGCACCGAGCTTTATGACATTAGCCAGTTGAGATAGTTCCATACTTATAGATATTTGTCTAGCATATTCGCATTCCACCAATAAGAATAACATTTCAGAGTATCATTACTAAGGGAAGAACTAGAAACTGTCTAGAGGAAAGTAAGGTAATTGTGCAGAATTAGCTCTAACGATTCACCAAGAAATGCATCACATTTGGGAATACTTCTTCTTCGGATGGAGGATACTAAACAACTCATGCCAAAACTCCAATTTCTGAAACCAGAAAGATCACTTTGTTTACAACCCCTGCTTTTTTTTTCCTTTGCAACATAGGGCGAAAAAACTATGGTCGGATAAAAAAAGAAAGTCCCTCATCAACCAAACAGTAACAATTTACCAACTTAATTATTAGCAACTTTTCATACCTTGCTTAATGCCTACTACTGTACAAAAATACTAGTCAGCATCACCAGACCATTTCCGTTTCCCTAAAAATTGAGCCTAAGTAATCAAGCATTACAAGTTAGAACAATGCATCAGATACTCAAACCAGTCAAGATGAACCGACAGCTTAGTGAATGCACCAAAACTATGAGCGAAAAGACAGAATCCAATGCCAAGAGTTGTCGAAACTTACGTAGTTATACAGCCTAACATCGCTGATCAATGCGTTAACCCTCTTCAAATCCAGGCAAACCGCAGCATGAAGCCCTTGGACTAAGGCCTCAATCTCAGCTTCCAAGTCGCTGACCAAAACGTCGTTGATCAAAGGCTTCTTCACCTCGATGATCACGTTGTCCTTGAAATCACACACGGCCGCCCCAATCCCGGCCACCACGACCTTCTCGTCCTTAATCCACTCTTCGCTCACCAAACCCTTGACGTGAACCCTGAAACACTCGCCACTACTCGCGGAGGACGACGACGACGACGATGCAGCAGAGGAGGCGCAACCGGCCTGGAACGGCTTGTGATAATCGTCGCCGTAGTTTCGCCACTCTTCCTCAGGGATGCCGACGATCTCGGCGGCGAACCTCGTGTCGTGAACCCGACGGTCCAAGTCCTCCCTCATCCTCCGGAACTCCGCCTCGCAGTGCTCGCGATCCTGGCGCTCCTGCGCGTACCTCTCCATCTCGTCCAGCATCAGAGCGGTCGCCAGCGACCGACCGTCGCCGTCGCCGTCGCCTCCGACCAACCAGGCGCCGTCCGCGGCTGCCGGGGGGCGGGAAGGCGAGAGGGAAGCGCGGACGGCTTCCATCATCTGGAGTTGGAAGGCGTAGTCGGCGTCGGAGTCAAGGGCTCGGGACGCGACGAGCTCCCGGCGCTGCTCGGCGACAGCGGCCTCGAGGTCGCCGCCTTCCATGTTCTCGGGCCGGCGAAAGACTTTCCTGCGTTTTCTCGCGGGGCGGATTGCGGGAAAGTGTGCGGGAAAGTAGCAGTGTATTTTCTCGGAGGTGGAGGGAAGATCGCGTTTTCGTCGCCTCTGTTACAAACGGAAGAGAGGATTAGCGTTCTCCCTAAGGAGGCAAATGGATGTTGTTTGATTGAATAAAAATTGGAACTTTAAAATGCACATTTTTCTTTAAAAAATAGTTTTTTTTTTCTCCTCCTCAAATTTTCACCCTCCTTTCCAAGCAAAATGGGAGAAATTATCGAAATTTCTTCTCGCCTACGTTAATCTACTTCACACGAAGCCGATAGCCAGCATGTGTCGAAGCCAATATGTTTTGATTGAATAAAAAAGGGAACTTTAAAATGCTTTTTTTTCTTAAAAAGATAGTTTTCTTTTTTTCATCCTCAAATTTTCACCCTCCTTGCCAAGCAAAATGGGAGAAATTATCGAAATATCAAACGGGTTTCTATTCTTTTTTTGTTTCGGGGAACAAAAGAATAGAAATTTTTGGGCTGGGGAAGATTACCATGCAGCACCTAAGCCGATAGCCAATATGTATTGAAGCCAATAGATTTTGATTTAATTAAAAAAGGGAACTTTAAAATGCAGATTTTTTCCAAAAAAAAAAAAATTCTCCTCCTCAATTTCCACCCTCTTTCCAAGCAAAATGGGAGAAATTATCGAAATATCTTCTCGCCTACGTTAATCCACTTCACGAAGCCAATAGCCAACGTGCGTTGGGAGTGCCTGAAACGAGCTCTCCCTTTGTTAGTTTGTGATTTTGCGGGTTGACGAAAAAAGGAAAAAAAAAATACATATATATGACTGCACATGCGTACACATTACTACTAAAGAAAAATTCCTACTTTTTTTTAAGATTTGGAACTTTTTCTTTTTTACTTTTCCATATATCTTCAATTAATGCAATTATTTCGAAATGTAAATTGGGTTAGTTAGACTAGAACCGCATTCAAATTTTAGATATATTATTCTCCATCCAGGTTTATCGGCGGGATATCTTTGCTCTTTGAAATTTTAACCAACAATTATCTTTTTTTATTTATTTGATGATTCGAAATTTTCATAGTGACGAATTGCCAAAAAAAAAAGTGGGGGGTTTTTATAACAGAGGAAGTCTCATTTGGGCAGCTTTGCGTTATTTTAATCCAAATTCAAGATCAAATGAATCACAACCTTTAATTTTTTGTAATGTAAGAATCATCATATAACTCTTTCGGAATGTAAATTTGGTAGGTTAGACTATAACCACATTCAAATTTGGTTTGGATATTTTATTCTCGATTTAGATGTATCAATGGAATATCTTTCCTATTTGAAATTTTAATTAACAATTACTTTTCATTATTCGATGATTCGAAAATTTCGTAACAATGAACGTCAAAAAAGAAGAGTAATAAATGAAAGTTCAAAGAAGTCAACTTGCCCACGTTTGGCTGCTGACGCACTTTCACAGTTCAACAGGAAAAGAAGAGAAATGACGAAATAATGGTGGGAAATTTACCGTGAGAGTTACGGCCACAAATTTCTTCAAAGAAACCTGAAAACTCTTTTATCCGATTTCCACTTACACCTTCCTTTTACTTTTCTTTTTGGTGCTATGAATCTTCTCTTTTTGTAGTAATTTTTCTGAAAAGTTCTATTCATTTTTTTCCCTTGATTTCTACAAAGTTGTTATATAGCGAGTGTGTAAACAATTTGCAAGATGTCTAAACATCTTTATTATAAGACCAAAAAAATGTTGGATGTTCTATTAACAGTACCTCTAAAATTAAATATTTTTTACACTTGCAATAGTGAATGAAAATATTCATCAATGAACACAATTGTCAAAATTAAGAGTCGAATACCTAATTTACATAATCTAAAACTTTAATAAATTCTGCTCAAGCCATGTCAATCTTAGTTAACTCAAAAATCAAAATTATAATCATCTTGTGAGTAACTAAAGATGGATTTTATTTAAAAATTTAAGTAGATTGAATTTCTTAATTAATTTTTTTTTACCTCGATGCTTTTTCCTTTTTGTATTGCCACACTTTTTCTCCATACTAGCCAACTTTCAAATTTTTTACTTTTTCGATAATTCTTTAAAGTCTCATCATATTAGATTAAAATACATGTGTGGGTTGCTAATTTGATTTTTATTGTATCTAGAATTGGTGAAATTGATTTCGCAAGACTTTGCAATAAAATTGAGTTTTATATTTAAATAGTTAAGCTGTTGATTTCATGGGCTTTTCACGTAAAATCAACTATTGGGATTCATCCAATCTAATTAACCGGGCTTTGGAGAAGAAATTTTCATATCCTCTCTCTCACAGACGATGCATCTTCCACCAGAGTATCCCACACTTGAATCATGTTCTCCAAACACACTAAAGGCGTATTTATTTTAGGCAAAATTTCGCAATAAAAGAAAATACTTTTTGAAGAAATTGTATCATTTTAAAAATGTGTAGTTTCTTTAATTGAAAATGATTTTCAGTTGACTAATCATTTTCAGCGGACCAAGCGAATGAAAGCTTAGAAAACTAATTCGAAAAAAGTTGTATTACTTAAACAAATGTACCCTTAAACATACCTTACCATCCGTGCTTGCAGAATGCACTACTAATAAGCACAATCATCATTGCTTGTAAAGCGCACTAAAGGATTACTCTTAAAATTCATTTGTTTAATAAAAAACTATTTCGGGCAAATTATTTTCCGACTTTTCAATATTTTGATGACTAAAAGTTAATTGGTCTACAAAAATCTTTTTCAATGGAATGAAAAAAAAAATTGCGGGAAAACAACTTCCCATTCTACAAGAAGCAAATCATTTTCCCTAAACCACTAGATAAATGAAAACTAATTATTTTCTTCTAAAATGATTTTCATAAAAAAAAAATGGGTTAATAACCTGAAAACCCTAAATTGGTACACATTTGATAATTTAACCCAAACTAATTTTTTGATCATCAAAAACCTCAAATTGGTACACTTTTGACAAATTTACTCCAAACCGGTATACTTGTGACAAATTTACCTATGTTAGTTTCTGTTAAATTTTATCATTAAATTATTAAGTTGAATTACACGTGACAGTTGATTGGTATATCAGTTTGGGATTTCTCTCCGTTTATCATAGTTTAATTTTTTTTTTTTTTTTTTTTGTAGTATTAATCCAATTTAACTGATGGTATATTTGTCACAAATATACCAGTTTGAGGTTTTTTTTTTTTTTTTGATACCTAGAGAACCTCGTATCACCGTACAGCCAGTGGTAGCTAGCGGGTAAACCCTAGAGTGACGCTAGCGGAGGACCCACCACCCCGACGCCACACTTAAGACACCAAATGCCTTCACTGGGTTTCGAACCCCTCATCTTTAGGGAAGGATCAACGGAGCTCTTATCCAGCGGAGCCACCACGGCTGGTGGTTACCAATTTGAGGTTTTTGGCGGTTGAATAAATTAGTTTTGGGGTAAATTTGTCATAAATGTATCAATTTAAGGTTTTTTATGGTCAATCGGGGTAGATTTGTCACAAGTGTACCAATTTTAGGTTTTTCATTGTCAAAAAAATAGTTTGGGATAAATTTGTCATAGGTGTACCGGTTTGGGATTTTTCAGGGTATTAGCCCTAAAAAAGATTTTCATTCATTATGAAACCTTTAGCTCAATTTGTTTCACGAAAAATTAACAACCTGGAAAGTATTTTCCTAAAAATGATTTGTTATAAACTTGAAATAATTAGCCAAGGAAAGATGCTTCATCAGAAATATTGTAGACCATAAAAGTTCTTTTTGTTCATTCTTTTTGTAAGCAATACAAGTAACTACTTTTCAGAAATTGTTTTTTAAATCGAACTAATGTGCATGTGACAAACAGCGTATAGACATTCCACACTTTGGGATCGAAGAAAGGCACATCCTCTTTCATCTGAATGCGTTATCACGATTCATGTAGGCAATGAATCTTTCAATCAACCCCAACACCCCTCCAGCTACGTTATATTTGCAACATACAGTGGCAATGAGTTTTCTGCTCAACAATGTTTTATTACCAAGCACTTACTCAAACACTAGATTAATATCGAATATCAGATACATGATCAAATGAAGTCGCATGCATTGAATATCGACTGCTATTTGTACACGGCGAGAACTAAGTGCCGCAATCGACAAAGCGCTACACAGTGGGAGCCACCTCTTAAACGTGAAGTGAAGTGCCACGTGATAAGAGCCACCTCTTGAATTCGAGGAAGACGCCACTAGAATCCTACTTGTGCTACCATCTATTTATGTCAAGTGGACTAGCTACATAACACGTATCATTGGTATCATTTGTGTCCTGCCATCGTATATTAGCATTTATAGGCCTTAGAAGCGGTGGTGGATTACTTGCTTAACCGGCGATTTGCTCGGCAGCGTTAAGGCAGGCCTTGGAAGTAGGAACAGTGCTTGCATGTTTGCTCGTAGGGAGATAAGAAATCGAGGTTCCGGGACATCGAAGAGCACGGCGAGAGGACAGTGTATTTCGGGGCTTTACAGAAATGGTATCAGAGCTGAGCGGGGAGAATGCATGAAGAGATATCATGTATGCTTACCCGTGGGCTTGTGAGTAAGCTTCTGCCTTTAGCTTGGGCCATCTTGATATAAGCTAAGGCCCGCTCGTTCGTTTATCACTGTCATGTCGAGAGCAACTGAGTGAATGAATGAGAGAGAGAGAGAGAGAGAGAGAGAGATCATATTGAAGGAGAATCACGGTGGAGAAAATTGAATAGTGTTCAAGGTGGAATGTCCCTCCACGAAGCTTCGCAGCTCATGTAAGTTGTTCATTCCCTCTCTCTGGTATTTGTAGACCACATCTCATTTTCCACAGACAAATTGGATCAATTGTGTAAAGTGTATACGTCGCGCCTGTGAATGGGCCGACATCACATGCATCGCAACAGATGGAATCTTAGAGCTGAGTGCCACTGGGATCGAGTGTTACACTGTGAGAGCCATCTCTTGAACTCGCGAACCACTTGCGGCGTCATATGAGCGCATTGATAGGATCAGATGCATGGTGTAGCATCGGCGAATAGTACCTGTGTAATCTATGGTTTTTTTAAGTATTTCTGTTCTCTGAAATAGGTGGCAAATTCTTGCTCAGTCGGTGATTTTCTCGCTCAGCGTTGAGTCGGTCTTTGCAGGCTGGCTTAGATTTGGAGATAGAAGATCGAAGTGTGTTCTAGGGGCATTTCAAATCTGGTTTTAGAGTCAAGTGAATCTTGGGATGTTACATGAACTTTCTCAGGTGTTGTTATAACTTATAACCGGTCTCCAACGGAGTTGCTGGTCTGTAGCACCTCGCCTTACCATCCATACAGGATAAAACGCAAGTTGGTTTGCGTACTGTTTCCATACGTTTGTCTACCTGCGGATTTGAGCGACCGTCGCAACGGTCTGGACAGGTCCTTGTCATAGCCACATAACAAACATGGTAGGAAGACCAATCTCTCCCACCCGCTTTTCCTCTTCAACTGAAATGACAGGAAACTTCGTTGCACATTTGAGGTCGCAAGTTAAAAGACCAAATGAGTATGGACAGAAGTGGATGGTTTGGAGGAAAGATTGGGAGATACTTGATCAACTTAGGCAGTTTATCCTGGTTTTTCCTTTATCCATCCAATATTGATCAAAGGTATTCGCTCTTTGCAACTCTCCCAATTTGCCAAAACTTTGAAGCACACCTGTTTCAATCATCTAAAGTAGTGCAGTGAACAATAGTTCAAGTAGTTGCCCTGATTTCTTGGTGATCGATGGGTTATTAGAACTCACAAGGCCGAGAATTTGCAGCCCTTGTAGCTTGCCAAAAATGGCCACATCCTCTAATGAACAACCATCAAGACATAGAGCACATAAGTTATTCAAGAACTAAAACGGTGAAGGTGAAAGAGTGAGACATATCTCAATAAGATTTAAGAGTACAATTTTTTTTTTTCCCCATAGAATCCAAATATAAATATGAGACTTTAAGATAATTATTGTCTGTGAATAGCAAAACAATGTCCAGCTCAAGGCCAATCTAATCATTTGGGAAGCTCTTTCATGTCAATATAGCGAAAGCATATCGCCCTACAAATTTTGAGCTTATGCTTGGACAACCGTGCTACTAGCTTATCTCTATCTTTCAACATGAGACAAGGCTATTTTCTAGAAGCGACCGAAGCAACAAACTCATGAACCAAGTCATTTAGATTGAAACCATCAACATCTCCATTATCTAACAAAAGGGAGGAGACTTAAAGTGTACAAATTAGCGAGCTCAACCTATCTCTAGCTTCTTCCATGCTGCTATTTTCTCAAAATAATTCCAAACCCATGTTGTCCTCACCAAATTTTCAAGAGAGGACTTGAAGACGCCATAAACAACACAGAGTCGTAACAATGACTTCACCACCTTGCCTTATAAATGATCATAACCTATTAAACATCTTATTTATCACCTCACCAACTCCTTTATTTTTAGACATCTCTAAATGGAAGGATGTTTTGAAACAAATTGAGATGTCTAAAACAGAAGGAATCGGTGAGGTGATAAACAAGACGTTGCAATTGAGTTATGATCATTTAAAAGGCAAGGAGGTGAAGTCATTGTTACGACTCTGTGTTGTTTATGAGGTCTTCAGGTCCTCTCTTGAAAATTTGGCCAGGTATGACATAGGTTTGGAGTTATTTCAAGAAAATAGCAGCATGGAAGAAGCTAGAGATAGGTTGAGCTCGCTAATTTGTACACTTACAGTCTCCTCCCTTTTGTTAGATAATGGAGATGCTGATGGTTTCAATCTACATGACTTGGTTCATGAGTTTGTTGCTTCGGTCGCTTCTAGAAAATAGCCTCTTCTCATGTTGAAAGATAGAGATAAGCTAGTAGTACGGTTGTCCAAGGATAAGCTCAAAATTTGTATGGTAATATGCTTTCCCTATATCGATGTGAAGGAGCTTCCCAAATGATTAGATTGGCCCTAAATTGCACATCTTTTTACTGTTCACAAACAATAATTCTCTTAAAGTCTCGGATTTATATTTCGATTCTATGAGAAAATTCATGCTCTTAAATTTTACTGAGATACCTCTCACTCTTTTGCCTTCATCGTTTCGGTTCTTGAATAACTTATGCGCCGTGTCTCGATGGATGTTCATTAGAGAATGTAGCCATTCTTGGTAAGCTAAAAGGGCTGCAAATTCTCGGCCTCGTGAGTACTAAAAATTCATCAATTGCCAAGGAATCAGGGCAACTAGCAGAACTGAGGTCGTCAGACTTGAACTGTTGTTCACTACACCACTTTGAATGATCTTGCAGCAAAATCCTCATCGCCACCTAACAACCAGAACCCATGATCAAATAATACCATCAGAACGTTAATCAAAGCCCAAATGACCTCAACCAGAAAAGTTGCGAAACCGTTCATGTATCATAGAGACCCACCAAAGGAAATCTGTTGATGAACTTCGCAAAATAAATTAACCGAACTCAAATATGATGAAAAGAAATGTCCAGATGCCCACCTCTTCTTCTTGCCTTCGGTATCAACCTTGTCCCCATCTTCAAATGCTCTTCAACTTTTCCTCGTTCTTCCTCTGTTCTTTCCGTTGCCTAAGAGGGAAGATGCACCCGTTTGTTTTGACAGGATTGCATCCCTGCCAAACATATATAGCACAGAGAGAGAGAGAGAGAGAGAGAGGCGGTCTTCCGGGAATAACAGACAAATCCGGGTTACGATGCACTTTTACCAGCTCAGTAGAGATTTGAATGCAATTAACAATTGTTGGGTGGTCCCGCAAAGAAAGAGAATGCAAGGGGAAAAGCAACCTCCATCTTGTTCCTAGTGCTACAATCCGTCAAAGGTTTAAAAAAGCAAGTATAAACAAATCAGACTAAAGTGAACGTTCAAAATTGGAATTAAATAATACACACTAAGTGAAAGTTATATCAACTTGTCACCCTAGACCGGACCTTTCACAATTACCTAAGATTCTTCCTGTCGGTGGAAATCTTTTCCATAGACAACTTCCAACCTCAGCTCTTGATGGAATCCGTTGCTGTCATCAATCAGTCAGTAATCTTTTCGTGTAATCTCTCAGCAAACACCAAAGTGACCCACATCGACCTTCAGGTCCTTGGTTGTCTACAACCCTTGGTTTCTCTTAAGTATCAAGTGTTATGTCGTGATCTTCTTTGATGTCATCGTATGTTGTCGCATGAACAAGAAGTTTGCTTTGGTTTTTCAACTTGTTCTCTTCCCGGGAAACGGACCCCATATGGAAGGGGGTGACTTTCAGTTCAGAGCTACTGGCATTACTGTTGTGAAAATTTCATGAATGTAATCCCCAAAATTTAATGTTCGTAAGAAATTCCTTTTCAGTTTATTTCATAAATATATTCCCCCATCGATTATCACCACCTGCAATTCCTTTAATTAACAAAAACAAAAGATGGGACGGACTCTACTATGGTATGGGACATGAACCAGTATTTAGTCGTTGATATCATGAAAGGTATGGTGAAAAAGAAATCAGGATAAGTGGGATAATATCCAAAAATAGTTTAATTGTATATTTAAAGTATGTTTTAGTTGAAAAGAATCTACATACTAATTTTAGATCATGTGAATTATATAGAATCAGAAAAATGGTGATAGAGATTGTGTCCCCACCCACCCTTCTTATTGTAACACTTTCACTGTAGTGTCTTCATTTTAACGCCTTTTACAATTCATCACCCTATAAATAACCATCTCTTCTCATCCAAAGAGGTATCGCTTGGTTCCTAGATCACAAGATATACTTTCTTTGAGTGCGGATTACTGCCCTTGTGGATGTTTTATCTTTTATTTCAGTAAATTTTTAATTATTTATATACTAATTTAATTTCCATATTATTTAAATATCAGCACATACCCCACTTATGTGAGGATTATCGCCTTTGTGGTCGGTCGTTACTTTTCAATTTAATTTCCGTATATATTTTCTTATGAAAAAGTTGAAGTACGTCGCCAAAAATTGAACTTACTTGTGGGTTTCCATAGAAGACTAACGCGTGTTTGATGGAACCCGTCGAGAAGTTGATTGATGTTTGGTTCCAATCAATATGAAGTCCACAACGGGATTATGGAGAATTATAATTTTCAATCGAAAATCATTTTCAAATTGCTACTAAATAAAATTACCATAGTCTAAGAAACCTCTTTAGATACAATGCTAACAGTGGCAACATCAAATGTAACTGGAATCAAGAAAAAATGACAAATGAATTTGCTGTGGAATATCAAAATTTAATATTGTACATGTGTCTGTAAATAAATAAATATATTTCTAGTACATGTGTTGGTGCCTGAATTATGCTTGTATGATGATTTTCTTACACCAGCAATGTACAAAACAAAAGTCTTAATTTAAAAGAAAATCGCCTTCCTAACATTTTAGGGGCAACAAAAAGGCAATATGGAGGCAATCAAGTGAAAAACGTTGACACATCGCATAAAAGTTCAAGATGTCATACATTAATATCAATTAATAAAACCTAATAAAAAAATCATGAATGGAATGGAAAGGAAAGGAAAGGAATTAACTAAGAGGAAGAACCATGGCACCACTTAAGGGTTAGTGGTTCCAAGTTCTATACAGGTTCCATCTAGAACTCGGAACCTACCCGTTAGAATATGTTCCTCATTTTTAGAACCTAAAACCTACTTTGCATATCCTAGAATCTGGAATCTACCATGTCCTCAGAGTCGATTCTAAGATCTATTCAAGTTCCAACGATATTATTAATTGAACAATTACAATGAATTAAAATCTTTAATATCCACAATTTGCTGTTACAATTCACTGACCATAAAGACATATGAAAAATATGAACATTAATAAAGTAAAAATCTTAGTCATAAAATGGAAGTTCTATTAGTGTTTTTAAATTATACATTCATTATCGAACAATATAAAATATCTTAAGATTGCGCGAAGACATGAATCCATAAAAACATTAAAACTTGTTCAGGTCCTAAGTTATAGGTTACATGTTACAAGTTCTTCCAATTAAGAACCTAGAACTTATCCGTTGAAATAAGTTCATCATTTTTTGGAACCCAGAATCCACCCTGCTAGAACATAGAAGTTCCCATCTGTTCGGTTCTTAGGTTCCACGTTCTACCCTTGAACTATACTCAACCCTAACACCACCTAAATATAAAATATTTCTAAGATTAGCTTCCAAATACGATGTCATAGGGAAATCAAGCAACTTGTATAACTTATGGATCTTTTAAATCTAGATTAAACGTGAAAAAAAATTGGAAGATCCAAATATGAAATATATTCAATTTGTTTATTACAAAATACATGAGAAGAAATTATATCCTTTCAGACAAATTCTATTGGTAAATCGGCCTGTGTTATTTTAGGGAAATTCTATATGTGATCCCTCACCAATGGAAAGGACATGGTATTGATTATGGAAGGGCAATAACGGAATACTCAGTAGGAAGAGCTACAAGAAAGGATTAATTTTAAAATAAATAACCCGGGTAATATTTTTTGTACACGACCTAAATCCATTACCGTTGGTATAGATAATTTGTCAGATTATCAAACTACACCTACTTATAATAATGGTGATGGAGATGGATTGCGTAACAATTGGGCTGCATATACCGCATATCATATAAAAATGCCATGCGAAATGCTAGAATTTCCATAATTGCTAATTTGCAACACTAAAACACATCAAAACTTATGATTTCTTTTGTTGAACGGAGCAAGCATGACATTTCACTTAGAAGCAAAATGAGTGGAGAACACAAGGAAAGTACTCCTCAAAGGAGAAAGACTCGACCCTCACATAAGAAGTCCAAATGACAATCATCATCATGGAGACCAACATGAATTTATGCGAAATTAGATAACCGTGTAGATAGATATGAAAATAGATATAGATACAAATAGATCATGAGTCTGCCAATGTTTATCATCAATAGGTCAATTCGAGGCATTCTTTACGATACCCATGTCATGGATTAATCACTTGGTACTAAAGCTCAACGTACGTCCGTTTACACGTAACATTGATCTATCTAGCTTAGCTGTTTGATTTTTGAGCTAAGTACTATTTCATTCAAGCTTTGAGCTTTTTAAAGCTCATCCAGCTTCCGCCATTACTCCATCGAAAGCAACTCATTCCTCGATCCCACCCAAACCCAATTCACATCCAGACGAGACCGGACCCAGGAGGACGACAGATAGTCAAAAAAAGAAGCGGAGACAGACACTGAAGTCAAGCAGAGCAGATGTCCTCCGCATTATTTTTCACTCTCCGATTCTGACATCTCGGGCTGCCTCCCCCCGCTTTGGAATCTCGTACTCTGTCCTGCTCTCGTTCTCGAGTCAGCAGGTCCTCGCCAGATCGCGCTGCCCGCTCAGGCACGCCCGAATCTTTGTTGCTGGATCTTGTCTGGGCAGAAGAGCAAGAAGGGAAGCGGAGGAAGTGCAAATCCTCTCCGGAATCGGTGCGCTCACGCTTCACTGAAATCCCGAAATGCTCTGCGGGGGAAGAAAACGTGATATATTAAAAGAAAAGAAATGCGACGGGCGGAAAAGGAGCGACTTGTATCGACCCCATCATCGGACAATTATTTCCTTATTATAATCCGAATTCTTGATATTCTCGAAATCTTGTCTGAACAGCCAGGGCAATCATGACGGAATATCTCGAGAACTCCCCACTCGCATTATAAGGAAAAAAAATTAATGCGCTTCTGGAACGACCTGCAGGGGGATAAGAGTACGTAAAGCAAAATTCCAGGCTGCACAAAACGCCTGTAACGTCATTCGTTGTCCCTGCTTTTTCTCTTATCTCCAAAACCCGGAAAGAGCTCGGTAGGATAGAGAATCGACGGCTAATCTCTAGATAATGGATTTCGTGAGAACTTTTTCAAGCTTTGATTTTGAATCACTTCTCCATAATAACATCCACAGTTTTTGCTTACTATTTCGCCGTAACAACAAATTCGAAATTTCATTCCTCGAATCATGAAACGTGAAGAAAAATCATGTGTAATTGACTCTAGCATTCACATATTACTGTTGAACCCATAAAAGGATGTCTAGCATTTAATGAGGTGTAAGTCACCCCTGGTAGAATTTTTAGTTTGAGACTTGACAAATTTGAAATTTCGTTCCCTAGATCATGAAACATAAACAAGAGTCATATGCATTCACATATGTGCATTTGACAAGGTGATGGCATTTGACAAGGGATGAATCACCCCTAGTAGAATTTTCGATTTGAGACTCTAGATTTTATATATGTGCAACGCCCATTATGCAAGTTTATCATCCTTATCCCATTATGATGTTAGTGGGTTACTAAAAAAAGGGAGTACACCTAAGTACAAACTTGTCTTTTAGTGACTAATAAAGATTTTTCCAAGATCGATAGTAGGCTGGAGAACATAACTCGCGACTTTGGACTTGCAAATCAAGTTTTGGACCACTTGATTGGCCACCACCACTGGAGTCACACCGTACAAATACAATCTCTTAGAAAAAGGAAAGTCGAAATTTCATTCTCTCATTAAATTAAACAAGGAAAGATTAAAGATTTGAAAAGAAAAGGCAAAACCCCCAAGAAAAATTGGAGATGATTTTAGACTAATCTCATCCCTTAACACACCACACAGAGGACCAATTTTCTTTTAAGACAATGGATTCATTCATTCTGGAACAGAAGGAACCCCCTAATGCCCTCTGGCCACTTCTTAAACTAATAGCATACACTTCAACTTGGAAAATCTTGTTGAGTTCCTACATCAGAGGGCTATTAAGAAGGCCATGCCATGGGGAGCTGAGCCCATTGCTCCAGCCGCTTCCTCTTCCAGAATCAAGATCACCCATCATGTTCCCTCCATCTGCATAATTGGCATTGAGCTGCCATGGGAACCCCCACAAGATCCTGTTCTCACCTTCCCCGCCGGAGCACAGCTCTTGCTTCATCGTCGTCATCGTCACCGCCGCCGTCGTCTGGGGGCCGCTCATTTCTTGATCGTACCCGAGTCCCATCTCTCCTGCACCGCAGCCATTCTCCATCGGGTCTCCGGCGTTTGCGCCCCCGTGGCCGTAATAGAAATTCTGGAAATTGCCCTGATGGCTGTCGATATACCCGTGCCGGAGCGAATCGAGGAAACCGCCGTGGTTGCCCAAAACATCACTTGGGTGGATGTTGGGTTTTCCTAGAATTTGAAGGTCATGGTCATCGAGCCCGAATTGCCCGCTGGCCTGCTTCTGGAGCCTGGCGAATGCGAGCGTGAGATCGCTAGAGTCGAAAGTACTCAACCCGGGGAGTCCATTGAGGACCGAATTGGCACTGGATGTGAGGAGCTGCTGGTCTTGGGCTCTCTTCGAGGAAGAAGAGGACGACGACGACGACCTCCGGTTCTTCCTACAGCCGCCGCCGACGGGGACGTTCCTGAGGGTCCCGCCTTTGGTCCAGTACCTCCGGCAGGACTTGCAGAAGTAGCGGGGCTGAGAGAGGCTGTAGTTGTTGTAGTAGCAAAACTTGGTGTTGGTGGAGTCGCATCTCGGACACTTTAGGGCTTGCTCCGGCTGAGGCCTGGGCTTCTTGTTGTCCTGCTGGGGTTTCGTGCATACCAGCATGCTTTCAAGCGAACCGGACATTTCCTGCTCAAGAAGAACACGGTTTTTAAGCACCACTGAATTGACTCATGTCTCCTGTCAATAGAATAGTTCGAACACCAAGCAGATTAAGGGAAAGAAAAGTTTGAATTTTGAGCAAATGGGCGAAGCTTGTTGAATCAGTCGACTCATCCAAATTCATTTCAGTGAAGTAAAGTTTCTATCTGAAACCCAAATCGGGCTCTGAGGGGAAAATCTCGCGGCTAGTTCTCGAAATGAACAGCAAAGTGCTTGCTCTCCTCGAAGAAAGAGAAAGAACAACACCCCCATCATCATCATCATCATCATCATCATCAGCATCAAAACAGTGCATAAGAAAACGCTAAAGAACGACACAATCACCATCATCATCATCAAAAGGGTGCATAAGAAAACGCTTCTTCCATCCTCACCTGATGTTGCACGCCTGAAGACTCCATCCATGCAACAACACGCCAATCTCAGCTGTAACAGCAAGTTCGTCACCTTGATCTGTCGGGAACGAGAGAGAGAGAGAGCGAGAGAGGTGTGGCGCAGTTGTTCGAAGTGTGCGAAACAAGACAACTCGTCCCTATATATAAAGCAATCCAGCCAGAGGAGAGAGAGGGAGACACAGAGAGAGAGAGAGCATAGAAAAATTCCAGGCGAGGGCATCGAAAATTCCAGGCGGGATTCAGATATTAGAAGGGCTGTGGGGCCCACCGCGTTCGTCCGCTTGCGTGGATTCAACTATCGAAAGGGCCCCACCCCACCCCACCCCGCCCCTCCCCTTTCCGTCTCCCACATCGGACAAGTTTACTTACTTGCTCTGGAGTCTAGTAGATTGGATTCAGACACTATGAGATCATCCCCCGGGATAGTTTCGGCACAATCGCTTTCCATATCGACTCATTTTTCCTAAGTTTATAAACGAAGCGACCGACCGTAACGACGCGACAAGTTGACAGACGAATAATGAAATCGATCGTCCCCACCGTCGCTTTTCCATGTAAAATCACGTCTTATACAGCGAAAATATTTCTTAACACTCAGCTAGCGTAAGGGTACGTACGTAGAGGCGCGCATAGCAAGGAAGCATATGATGACAAGATGGGCGAAGCCAAATTCAAGGAACATCATCACGATTCGGAACTGCGAGCATATTCCAACTCCATGATGTCGCGATTTCTATTCAAATTTAATTCCCAACCTCACCCAATATCCCATCGACATGTTGCAAAAGAAAAAGCGCATACAAACTCAAATACCATCAGGATTTATGGATAATTTATGGCGCATAAAAGTTAGGTACAAACACTTTCACAATAGCACGATAGCTAGAATCGGGATCATGTCTTTCTCGATCTCTAATCGATTATTTACAAATATATGCACGGACGTCATTCGTGTTTACTCTTAACCTTGGCTTCCTTCCGTCATGCATGATCAGTTCAAATTTTTGTCTTTACACAAAGAGTCACCCCCACAATCTCCTCGTGTTCCGAAACAAAATCCACGACTTTATTTAAACAAATAAAATAATGCGCTGCCGAGATTTGTGATAGGGAGTTTTTTCAATTAAAAAACGGATGGAGGGAAATAAATAGAAAAAGGGAAAAAAAAAGAAGATTTCGAACGGGGAAAGAGGTAGGTGTGAGGTCTGAGGAGGCACCTACACATCCTTTTGGTGCTTTTTCGGTGGGCCACACGGCAATCGAGCATGCTTGTCGACCGATCGATTCGGTTCTGACGTTGAAGGTCCTGCTGAATCCTGATCATGTGGACTCGTTGCACCAATGGGAGCCACTGCTTCGAAAGCTAAAGGCGTGTTGTTTTGAAATTAGATTAATATTATAAATATTTCCAAATTAATTTTATCTTAAATTAATTTTTTAATATAAAAAATTTCAAATTTATACACTTATCACAAATTCTTCATTAATTTCCGTTAAATTACTAATTTGGAGTTTCACCCTCTGTTTGTTAAAAATTTGGAGTTTCACCCTCTTTAAAGGTGTTTAATCCAATTTAACGGAAACTAATAGAAAATAAATTTATCATAAATTTAGTAGTTTGGAATTTTTTTGTAATTAAAATATTAATTTGAAGTAAATTTGTCATAGATATATCGATTTTAGATTTTTGATGGTATTAATCCTTCAAAATTTGATAAAATAATTAAATATTAAACCACATATTCAATTAATAACTTAAGTTTTTAAAATAGGTAATGGCGATTTTACCAATTCTCACATGATATCAAAGCGAAAGATCCTAAATTCAAATTTTATTAGATCCAATTTATTTCTCCAATTAAAAATGTCTGGTAATCGAATAATCAAACGTTCATGGTAAAAAATTCGCTTTATAGATCGATCTTAGTAGACCGACCAAAAAAAAAAAAGATCGATCTTGGTAGGGCCCGCCGTGGAAAATTTCTCGATTTTCTTTTTCTTAGGTTTTGGTGGCTGTGCTTCTATGGTCCCTCCAAGGAACGTATGCTTTCCCATCTGTCTCATTCAATCTCCCGCACTTGGACCGAGTGCTATCGCGATCACTATAATTGCTGCGAGCCTTAACATGGCAATTAGAACAGAGCTTACGTACGTCCGAAGTAAATGACAAGTGGGTGCTGTTGGAATTGTCGTTGAATTCGGATTGCTCGTGTTAGAAAAGGAAGGAGACATATCTCCGGCTTGACGATTTGCATGTTTTTAGTACACGTCCTCTGAATTTCAATGCAAAACAAGCTTATGTCCGGCCAAAATCGAGATTCATGCAAAGCGATGCTGCTGTTTAGTTGTCTCGTAGTGTCGATTTCGTCGTGTTCTAGCTCCGTGGCCTCATAGAACCACAGTGACATTTTAGGAAAATCCTCGGACTTTCATTATAGTCTCTCAGAGATTGAAAAGTTCGCCGTGGTTAAATAGCTATGGGCCCAACCGCCGCTCGACTTGTTCATTTTTTTTTTTACCGCGAGATGCTAAATGATTATGCGGCTAATCGTGATGGTTAAGATCCAAGAAGTCATTAGATGACGCCTCGCGTTTTGCATTCCAGCCTCATAAAGTTTAAGGGTCAAGATGTACCGAAAGAAATACTCTTGACATATCTAGAAGAAATCTTTAGAAAGGATAAAATGCAAGTATGTAATAACTTGCATTTAATCGTACGTTATTAATGAAATTCCATCAATCTCAATTCAATCATACTTCATCATTGATGCGGTATGTTCATTAATTCCTATGCAAAGTTTTTCACAATAGAGGCGCCACATGCAACCCTAATTGAGAGATATAGCAATTTTATGTCGCGGACTTAATCTTCTACTTACATCCACTATGCAGACAGGAACTAGTTTCATGCTAAGCATCTAAAAATTAGTAGATTGTGCATTTGATAGCCTTCAAACAAGCTCACCTTTGAAAATTGAATGATCATAGCATGGTTCATAGAAGTAAGCATATGCTCATCTTTCAATAAATAGGCGTGTGATTGCATCCAAGCAAAAGGATTGATGCCTAATCTCTTATTTACACATCATCGTCAATAATAAGTACATGTTAGGATCTTTATTTGTAATTACGGTTTTGCCTTTTGCTGGTTTGCGCTTAAGTTCGGTTCCTCAACACTATTATCATATATAGATAACAAAAACATGCTGAATGAGGTCAGATTTGGCACTTGTAAAAATGAGCAATTTAATAAGTGCGAGATGCCGGAACTTCTTGAACGAGAATTAGATCTAATGTCGGAGCCACTTTGAACATCATCAATTCTAGAGACGGAGTACTTCACTAAAACTTCTAGATCTAAGATCAAGAGATAAACTTTTCACATTCATAAGATCAGGAAGTAAAACTCTCAAATTTAGATTTGGAATGGGAGAGTAAAGCACCCTATACTGATAGGGCCCGGGGTTTCTCTCTCTAATTTGGTAATGTCCGACTAACATTTCTGAACAACGAAATTCGCAAATCGCAATATCTTATGGGCCAGATCCCTCGGAACGGCGGGATCTCCAATGCACCAACCCGAATTCCAATTCCAAGAACCCTCATCATGTCGTTGGACTTGGAACCACAATAAGCAAGCAATCATTGATCCGTCTTTGGATTCTAGCGTGGGCACCGCGATGTCCGCCCTTCACCATCGACCCCGATTCAAGAAAAGATAAAACTCTGGAATGATTACATAATTAACAACGACCCGGTTCGATCCACAACGAGAACAGGGACGTTCAACGTCGATACATTCCAAGCGACGACTGAACTTTTCTGAGTGGTGGCAGCATATGATGTTAGCAGAGACATCGTGGTGGCTCGCTGATTGGGAATGTGGGGGCAGATGGGGCATGTCCCTTTGACCGGTCAAACTGGTGTCAGTCAAAGCGACTAGTTCCTTGAAGTGATGTCTAAAGCAAAAGCGGCATCTGGAACCGTGCCCTAGGGACAGATGAAGCATCTTATTCTTCTGTGTGTGAGAGAGAGAGAGAGAGAGAGTGCGCGCGTGATAGGCGTTTTCTATATGTTGGCTAGACGAGAGAATCCATGATAGCCATGCAATAATGTGGCCCTATAAAAGCGATTTGGTAGGCTAAATCCCATCGCCAGAACAGTGAGAAAACATCGAATCAATCATCGGTTTTTGCTTAGCCCACCAGGAATTTGTTTGAATGGTCGGGGGTACAAGAATGTCAGGAAAGCGAAGGGATGTGATGTAAAACGATGGCCCCCACGTCTTATCTTGTTTTCAGCTGTGTATATGGTACTGCTGCCGACGACCGTGATGCCTTACCCATGAATCCAATAGAACGCAAGTTGTAAGGCTTGTGCACCCATGAAATGCGTGCTGGTCCAGCGCCGGAGCTAAGTAAAAGGAGATGTACAAAATAGCAATGTAAACCGATGTATGTATCGTGTCGGTTCCTACTATACACTACTGTGTATGGCTACTGATGGTAGATGTCGCACGAACAAGCATAGCATTGTTGTTGTACAACTGTTATGGTGCAATTTTGTTTAATAGTTGTGTGATCGATGCTGGTGATTGCTATAGGACCCTTGATTCTATTGGAAATGGTTTGGGTTGCCTTGAAACTGTGGCTAAGCATTGAGCATGAGCAGGGCATGCTTCACCAGGCAATGTGTTTGTACTTGAATCGAAGGATCGGCACGGGTCCTGGCCCAACCTATGAAAGGGGTGACTTGAAAAGACGGTTCACGATCGAGAGTAGCTCAATGATTTTATTCATGCTTATATTTGACCTGTGTGATCATGTCGCGATTAGGCTCCTACTACAACAAATGCATGACTCATGCATGTGGTTTGGCCAAGTCCAAGATTCAACTAGTCATACGACTAGAAGTGAGGGTGAGTCAGCAAGACTGAGTATGACTCATAGATGACCGGGCAAGCCATGAGCTTGGGCTGGATGTGCACGCATCAAGCTATCAGTGTGGCCGGGTGATTTGAAATGCGAGCCAAGCATTCGGTATGTTGTTGCTTTGGTATCGGGCAGTGGCATGGCATGTGAAAATGGAAAACAACGGCTAGGTGTGACTGTTGGGAGCGGTCTTTGACTGAGGTCAAATTCGGGACCGTCTTTGACATGTAGAATGGCCCGATTGGCCGAGGTGCATCTCTCGTTGTTGGTGTCTTTTCATGTAATCCGTATCTGGGTGCGTCCAAACATGTATCGGGACTTATCTGTGGATGATGAGACTTGTACTGTGGGTTTGAATATCAGCAAAAGTTGGAAATTCCCCTGCAAATGCAGAGCCATGGTGTCGGACACCTGGTGTGCATAATGAAATTCGCATGTTTCTTGTTCGTGCGCCTATTGGAACTTGGTTCCGGATCCTTTGCTGGGCGTTTCCGGTCTAGTTTTTGTGCCTAAGACTTCGTTTATTTTGCTTAAAGGATGATTTGGAAAAAAAGAATTTCTTAAAAAATTATTGTTTATATCACTTACAAACATGAATAAACCAAAAATATTTTAGTCGACTATGAAAATAATTAGATATAAATTGTTGTTAATAATAAAAATATAAGGACAGATTGTCAAGATTAAAATCGTTGACTTTAATTTGATGCCAAATCAAACCATCATATATTTGAAAATATTTACCTATCAGGAAAAGAACCTATGCCACATATCGAATTAAATTTTCAATAACATGGTTTGTATTTACTTGCCAATCACATTAATTACTTGAAAAGAATGAAACTTAACAAGATAAAAAAGAACATTGGGACAAAAAAGGTACGAACATTGCAAAACTTACCAAAGATTACTTCTCCCAGTGTAAAACCATACCCTCTAACATAATAAATTGAAGGAGACCGGATGTTTATCTGACTGTCATACGAAAAATCAAGATGCTTTTTTGCTTGGTAGAGGAAAAGGTGAAAAGATATTCTGAAATCAAATGAAATAAAACATTATAAACTAATGAAAGCGACGACTTATAAATACTATTCTTATATTGATCCAATGTGAAGTGCCGATGCTGTATAGATGGAAGATTTGCTATCAAGGACATTCCATCCATTGCCTCAGTATAATTTTCTTAATTTCTTTAGTGGAAAACACATTTTTCTTTGTTCTCTTGCCACTTAGGATCCTTTTTATTTGATTTTACTAATAGCTCCTCCATCTACGATCATGAGACTCCGCACTGATGACAGAGACTCCATATTCCAGCACTGTCTCCATTATTGCTTGTGTGCAACTAACCGGAATTTGTTAGATGAAAAGTAAGCAGGAAATACTATAATAAGGAAGGCAAAGAAGGGGCTCAATAGATTCAAACTCGAATCTCTCACTCTCATATGATGTAAAATAAAAATTATTGTGGGCCATCGCTATTCATTCTAAATTTTTAATCAGTTGAATAAAAACATAGATCAATCTTTTTGATATTCTGATACCCTACACAAATAAATAAGGTTTTTTTAGTATTGGGGAGCAACGGAGAGATTCAAATATGGAATGTGCCTCCAAATTAAGTGGACATAATGGTTCTTTTGATTTGACTATCGAAAAGGCAAAGCACGCGAGAGGAACTCAAGAGTCCTCCCATTATTCTTAAATCATTTTTATTTTTATTGTAGACAAGATCAATTACTCGTACACCGATCCTTAACTCGATTTCATTTCCATTTAGGGAAACGAAGTGCCTACTTTTGATAATGGGGGCTTGACGAGATGAGGACGGAGCTCGATTTTCCCATCCGTATCTGCTTCGTATCTCGCCCCAGATCAGACCAAAAACATCGTGGCTTAGCCTTAGCACATCACGAGACAAATCATTGATTATTAATGCTGTTTTGTCCTGAAAAACGTTTTATTTTAATATCATTTCCTTCCTCGTTAAGGACATCGGTCGGGGTGCGGAGGGGAATCTTCGAGGGCTGCGCACCTACCGCTCTAGCAAGCAGCAAAAGCGTAGGGCGGGTAGTTGGAACGGAAAGACGCAAGCGCCGCAAGGTTGGCGGAGGAGGCAGGAGTGGGGCCCGCGTGGGGCGGGGCTGGTCGGTGGCCGGCGGGACCCGCCCCCCCGGCGATTCCCACGACGCCACCCGACAGCGCGACACGTGGCGACGGGCGAACGCGGGCCAATGAGGGACGGTGGGGGGGCCGATATTTCGTCGTTGATTTCGAGGGAGCCGAGGAGTGGAGACTAAGTTATTCTTTTAATAATCTCGTTTATTTATTTATATATTAATGTAATGTCCCCTCTTCTTTTCATCGGGTTTTGTAAAATTGTCTGTCTTTTTTCGGGTCGGGGGATTCGTGGGGCCCAGTCCTTACCTTCTTCGCCCTCGTCGCGAAGCAAAGCATCATCGTCCGTCCTCGGCGACACGGTCGCTGATTCGCACGTCGCGATGCGTGGTTTTTCTTGCTTCCTCCTTTTTCTCTCTCCTCGGGTTCGAGAAATCTTCCATTTTGCTGTTACCGAAGATGGTCCCTACCACCGGTTTTGTGTTGGTAACGCGAAAAGCAAACCGAAAAAGAAGAAGAATGAGATTAAGATGATTAAGAAAAATTAGGCAAATTCCAAAAGCAGACTTAAGGGGAACGTGGGCGGTAGTCCCCTTCTCCTGACTGAGATATCGCAACGTACGATTTTCTTGATTAATTAATCATGTCTGTACTCTGTTTGAAGTGCCATGTAAAGTCATTGTAATCCCGCCCTCGCCAACTCAGATTTTGCGATATACCTTTAGTTGGTTCCCACTCGATTTAAAATATTGTGTCTGCAACCTCGCGATAAGAAATAGCGAGATGCAAGAAATTTTGTAAAGGGATTGGTCAATATCTAGGTGGGATGTGTTGATACATGGATTGATTATAGAAGAAAATGCGTCTATGAACTTTAGATTGATATACAATGCAATCCCTGAATTTTTAATTTGTTCAAGATGTGAATTGTAACTTAATATGCATTATGGTCTATAAATTTTTAGTTTGTTCAATATGATCTTCAAACTTTTGGTATATATTCAAAAGTATATGAAAATATTCAATATTGTCATTCTATTAAGTCGAGTGTAGAGATAATATTGAACATTTTTATACAGTTTAGAGACTAAGTTGAATGTATACAAAAAATTCAGAGATTACTTGGAAGAAATTAAAAGTTCATTGACCAAATTGCATATTGAGTTATAGTTTATGAACCATATTAAATAATTTAAAATTTTATGAATTATATTGTACGTTAAATCAAAGTTCATTCATCATGTGTCATTTTCTCTCATTCATCTTATCATCAACTCTCATATCTAAGGAAGGACTAAGAAGATATATGTCACACAATATTTGGTATTACGACATCACTATCCAAACGTTCTTAGCGACACACGTTTTGCACGATCATGACAGCACAATCGACATCATCACCTTGGAATTTAAAACACTCCATAATATAGCTGTTCTATTATAAACTTTTCCCTCGTCTATTATGAAAGTTCCGTCAGGTCGATGTCACTTCGGAGAAAAAAGTAATCGTTACATTATGATATGGAAATACTTTGTACATTGAATAGCTAACTAAACTGAGGGGGCGACGTCGTTTTTAAGGAGCACTCAGAAGTCGCAATTTGCAACAGTAGAGCGAGCGACGATCGTGCGACACGCCGGGCCGTGAGGCACGCGGGTAGAGAGAGAACCCTCGTCGTGTTTTTGGGCGCTTTTGGCAACGGGCGGACGCGAGTTTGTATCCATTCGAGGATAAGGACGGACAGGGACCCTGAAACGGCCCGAACCGTCGCCTCGGACACTCCGCTAAGCTCCAATCTGTTCCACGCATGTGACATCTCTCGACCCCTCCCCCCATCATCAATGCCCGCACAATACTAAGTAGAGAGAAAGAAACCTGCCAAAGCACCCGTACTGGCCCATACCCAATCTTGCGTGTTTCAACCGTTAGGGTCGTCTTAGCGACCACCATTCTCATATGAGAATGAGGAGATGGAGAGTTCGATTTTCTACTTCTTCATAAGGTCGGAGGCGGGGATGTTTAGTTTTAGGTGTGAGGTTTGAATAGATATGTTAAAAAGTCTGAGAATAAGTTAAAAGTTAAAGTAGGACGGATAAATAAAATGAAAAAAAATATTGCGTGTTTGTCTTCCTTTAGTTTGAAACCCACCCGTGCATTTCACTGGAAGCCACCTTGAGTAGGGTGTGAGCGATTCAGGTTTCATACATGTTTAAGTTGAAATCTATTTAGGTTCTTCCATTTTTTTTAAACTTGAAACCCATCTTGCATACTTTGGAACCTGCACATGGTCAATTTTAGAGTCTACCCACGTTTCATATGTATTATTAATTGATCGATTGAAGTATATTATCACCTTTAATGATAACCACCTATTGCTATAATTCACTGACAAAAACTTATATTTAGACATACAAAAATATGAAATATTAATAAAGTAAAAGTTTTAGTGATAAAATGAAAGCTCAGATTAGTAGTTCTAGATTATATACTTATCATCAAATTCCATGGAATACCATAAAATTGTGCGAATACATAGACCAAGAAAAACACAAAAAAATTGTTCTAGGTTCCACCAATCTAGAACCTGGAATCTATCCATCGAAACATATTCCTCATTTTTTAAAATCTGGAACTTATCCTGTATACATTGGGACTCGGAACTTGGAAATCAAAGAAGTTCCCATTAGTTCGGTTATCAAGTTCTAGGTTTTACCCTCAATACATGCTCGCCCCTATCTTTGAGGACAACAAATTTGTTTGCTTGGAAATTTACCGGTGCGCGTGGGACACGGACATTGCTAATATGAACGAGAGCTCATCAAGTGGCTGAAGAGCCCCGAACATCCCATCTGAACAGTAAATGCATATTGGGCACCCGGCCTCATTAAGGAGATAGATGTCATCACCATAAAGTCGGTCGAGATGGATGACCCCGCTCGATGCCGATACTCGAAAAGCTCTAGATAAAAAAGCAAAGGGGTGAGCCGGGCAAGGCCCTCGCCCACCGGGCCCTCGCGAGTGGAAGAAGCCGAGATGGGCCGAAACCTTTTCGGCCCAACTCGTCCGGTCAATAATGGCTTTTGGATCGACCCTCATAATTGCATTCATTCCTGGCCGGGGGGTTGTTGGGTTCTAGGGTAATAAAAAAATGGAGGTCCAAGGACCACCTCACAGTACAAACAACGAAATCCACGATTGCCGAAATTCAACACGTTCACGTCGCCATCGCGTCCCAGTCACCAACCGAAGACCCGAATCCCCTGGGGTCCGAACCGACTGCCTCGAAAATCACGTCTGTGGTCAGCGTCGTCGATTCACCTTCGATCCATCTTCGACTTCATTTTCCCTTCAATTTCGTTCTCTTCTTTTTGGTCAACCCTTTTTTTTTTTTTGCGTTTTCAAAGTGGTTTTATTTTTTTTTCCCGGTCGAAAGTTTAATAATACCTAATAAGTGCTTTTAAAAATCGCATTTTTTTTAACAAAAACACTCGAGAAACGTATGCTCACATGCATTTTCGATTCTCTGGTGATTATTCATTACCCGTGGGATGTGACGTAAGACTGAAAATGTTGCTATGTATGCTTACTCAGAAAAATTCAAATATTTTAATATTAAAAGATTAAGCATGCATTTCATTAAAATGAATAATTCAAAAGATAAATTTCAAAGAATAATCATTTGTATTACTTGCAAAAATGAATAAAAAATAATATTTTCATTATTCAAAAAAATAATTAGACATAAATTATTATTATTGATAAAAATATTCTTTTGTTGATTAATTATTTTAAGTAATTATTTTTTAAAATCTTTAAAATAATTTAAAATGAGTAAATAAATTATTTTCCTTTTTCATATTTTCAATGCTTATTTTCTATCCTCTTCCCGTGCAGGCCCAAAAAATGATATTTAAATCTTGGGAAAATAATACTCCTGTGGAGCTTTGGAAATGTGGGCTGCCCACCTTTCAGATTTTTCCCCGAAAAACCCGACTTTTTAAATCCACGTTCGCTCCCCCTCTCTCTCCCTCCCCCACCAACAACACGAGCGAAGCGGCGGAAGAAGAAGAAGAAGAAGAAGAAGAAGAAGCTCCATTCCAATGGCGGCTTCCACGGCGGGATCCTCTCTCTCCCTTCGATCCCGAATCCCCTCCTCCTCCGAATCCCCTCGCCTCAATCCCCGGCCGCGCGCGGCCCGCGTCGCCGCCGGAGGCGGGCGCCGCCCGAGGCCGCCTCGCGCCGCGTCGCTCTCGATGGCGGCGGCTCCGAAGGAGGAGGGGGATGGCGGCGGGATCGGCGCGAGGAACGGCGCGTCGCGGGCTCTGGAGCTGAGCCGGGCCTTCGAGGGCTCGGGCGGCGAGAATGTCCAGAGGGACGCGCAGTTGCTGCCCAGTATGGAATCGAGACACGCCCCTTTCTAATTCGTCGTTCGCGATTGTAGTTCGCTTTGATTGTGGATATAAAGCAACTCACTTTATCGTGTTTTTTTGCTCTTTTTCTGGTTCTGGTGTTCGTCGAAAGGGCCTTTGTCTTCGTTACAGAGCTCCAATCCCGGCTCCGACGGATCTCGCCTCCGGGTTGCGTACCAGGTACGTATCCGTCCACGCGGCGTCGATGTAATCCAAAGTCCAGCTCATTTTTCGTTAGTTTATCGGCTCGGTTTGAATGTCTTTTCGGTCAATAGCTAATGGATTAGCCACGTAATGCAGGGAGTCCGCGGCGCGTACAGCGAGTCCGCGGCGGAGAAGGCTTATCCGAACTGCGAAGCCGTGCCGTGCGAACAATTCGACACCGCTTTCGAGGTGCGTCTTTCGTAGATTTTTTTTTTTGGGGAAATAGAGCACGTTTATTTGGATATAGCTCGCCGGTTACTGCGATGCTGATGGCGTGCGGAGGGGCTGGTGTTAGTTGATGAAGAGAAGAAATTATGATGAATTGTTTTCTGAACCAATAATGAAGAATTCTGCGTACAGATTCGTCTTGAAACGGGAAATGGCCAAGAAATGGTGTTGGGGATGGGTGGGTTATGATTATGCCTTTTCCTTTGGCCTCTCCGGTTTGACTTTTCAAGAAAGACTACTTTTTTACGCCAAGATGCCATTTCAAATCAACGACAGGTAGATCATTAGGAACCTTCCATCAAAAGTCTTCCCGGTAGATAAAAATTAACTCTTTGAAAGGGTCTTCTGGTTTTGTTGGTGCTCGAAACAGGTTCTTACAAACAATGTAAAAATTTGAATTAGATGAATATCTAATAGAGGACTAGACAGATTTCCCCATGGTGGGATTCTCATGTGGTGTTGCTAGTTTAATCCCATGCACTAGTGCGGATTTTGAATTAACCCAAGAGAATCCTGATGGATTTGCTTGGTGCCAGGGGTTGGGGCTCCCCTGGCACCTCTTAGGGATTTTACCCACACAATCCTACAATCGGCACAAATAAGGACTGCGCGGGATTACCCTGCGGCCATCAGAAAATGAAAGAACTTGACAGATTTTGCAGATTTAGGTGTCTCTCACTTGTCGTGGTATAATATTGCATGAGAGTTGGTAAACCTTTGTGAACAGCCGGGGTCATGGACCAAAAACACGGTTAGTCTTGCGTATACATTCCTCAGTTTTTTCCTTCTTCTATTTCAGGCTGTTGAAAAATGGCTAGTGGACAGAGCAGTTCTTCCAATTGAGAATTCATTAGGTGGAAGCATTCACCGAAATTATGACCTTTTAATCCGGCACAGGTTGCATATAGTTGGGGAGGTGAAGCTTGCTGTAAAGCATTGCTTATTAGCTAATCATGGTGTTGAAATTGGAGATCTGATGCGGGTTCTTAGCCATCCACAGGTACTAATGCGTCACTTACTGATTGGCTTCTCCTACTTTTACGTGAAAATCAACTTCTATATGCGCTTTCTATTTTCAGGCTCTTGCACAGTGTGAGCACACTCTGACGAAGATGGGCCTAGTCAGAGAAGAAGTAGACGATACTGCTGGAGCTGCAAAGGTACAGCTTGTACTTTTCACTAAAGCTACTTATTGTGGCTAAGTCTTCCATCATGCATATAGGGTTGGTGTTTGTTATTGGGTTTTCCTTTTCATTCTAGAAAGTATCCATAAAAGTTGAGTGTGCAAAAGTATCGGTCTAGATCTCAATTTATAAAACATGAAAAGCGTATCCATGACTGTATTGTGTTGAATGATGAACTGGAAAATTTGTGTCTCTGTAGAGTCTTTTATATAGAATTGCAATATGAGTGATTTGATTTTCAATCAACTTGCAAATCCCTTTATGGCGAACTTAATTGGAACAGATATAAAATGCATTATCCTAATCCAGTCATGATATTGTCTCACGACTGCTCTCCTGAAATTTTTCATGCACCATAGCTTATGATACACTTCGGTCAGGTTTACCTTAGGAATCTCAGAGTACGTGACTAGAGCAGTTTAGGATATCCATCAATATTTGTCATGGATTTCAACATGTTTAGCAGTTTTAATAACTTGAAATGCATGGGCGTTTGCTTGTTCTAACTGGTTTGTAGTTGCTCTGAAATTGCAGCATGTTGCTTTCCACAATCTAAAAGATGCAGGGGCCGTTGCTAGCGCTGCTGCAGCCAAAATCTATGACTTGAATATTCTTGCTAGAGACATTCAGGTTTTTATCATACTTTTATGCGTTACTACTTGGTATGATTGCTGAAATATCTCAAGTACATTCTGTAATGTTTCGCCTTAATCAATAGGATGATTCTGATAATGTTACTCGATTCCTTATGCTGGCGAGGGAACCCATTATTCCTGGCAACGATAGGCCCTTCAAGGTCAGTCACCAGAAACTATATTTACGTACTCTTTTTTTCCTATGAGCAGTATGGACTATACATTTTTCAATGTTCACTTTGCCACCCCAACTTCTACTAAGTACTAATGATATCCCTGATGGTATGATGGCCTCTCAGACAAGTATAGTTTTCTCACTGGAGGAGGGTCCGGGAGTCCTTTTTAAGGCCCTTGCTGTTTTTGCACTACGGCAAGTCAACCTTACAAAGGTAGTCTTCATTTTCCTTTCCAGAAGTACCATCTACTTATTGGGATTAACCTGTGACGTGGCTTGGACAGATCGAAAGTCGTCCCTTGAGGAAGCAAACTGTGCGAACACCTGATGATAGCAGCAATGGCGCTCCGAAGTAAGTTTCTTAGGGTCTTAAGCTGCATTTACTATTGAAAAGACAGACCTTGTAAATTCATGGCTGTTTAACTCTCTTCTCGTCGTTGTGGTACTGTGACCACAGCAGATACTTCGACTACCACTTCTATGTTGATTTTGAAGCATCCATGGCTGATGTAAATGCACAGAATGCCTTGAGGCACCTTAATGTATGCGTAATTCTTTTCCTTACCAAGTCTAATACATTTCTTCTCTCATCTTTTTATGCTTTAATACGATTCCTTCCTTGGCAGGAGTTTGCTACATCACTGAGAGTTCTGGGAAGTTATCCAGTCGATACTAGCATGATTTGAGAGGGCCACTACCCTGATACGTGTAAGATTTAACAATTGAATTCTAATGAATTCCTTTTCCCTCGATTTTTGGTGTCAAATGATTGACGTGTTTGGTTCAACTTCTCTCTACTTGCTAGTTCACCTGTCCCATGAACTCTTTGGTTAGACACGATTTGAAGATCCATATGAATTCTACTCCACCAAGTTGAGTGTGTGTGGGAGTCAATTTTAGATGTGGCAAAGGTGTGGCAATTAGTTATGTAACTAGGTAGGGGGGCCCTCTGTCATTTTAGTGATCATACCGTGCAATAGCACTAAAAGTTTGACGTTTCGGTTGGCCTTCTTTTGGGATTCGGCTGTATTTTTCTTTGCAAAACTGCTTCTTTCTATGTGTGCACAGCGCCTCAATACTTTTACCCTCTAGCAATATTTAGATGGTAAAATACATCCCCTCTTTTGCAGGCTGTTGAAGGCTCTTGTGAGACGCGAGAAGTGGTCAAGCCTTAGTTTGATCCGGAGGAATCTCATTCCTTCTATGAATTTGTTAGGACAAAGGCTGCGTTTATTGTTTTTGTTTTAAGTTTGTCCACATTCTAGCAGGTCATTAAATTGAGCAAGAAAATGTTAATAGGTCTTTTGTCATTGTGTGACTTCAAAACGTCAATAAGAATAAGATTATTTATTCTTTGCAATTGCTGGCTCCTATCTCAACTGCATTTTCAAGAAAATTTCTAGCTGGGAAGTTGACAGGAAAGATTCCAATGCTGAGGGTGGATTCTACCAACTAATATGTGCTTAGCCAAGAAGAAGATGACACCCTTACCCTCTCTCTCTCTCCTAAGTAAGCGCAAATGAGACCATGCTAATGCTACAACTAGAAATTGGATTCATACAGAGAAAACAGAGAGAAATTGGATTCAGTGAACTAGGATGTAAAGCTGAATGTACGTCCTTTATTCCCTGTGATGGAGAGCTCCCATTTGAGAACTGTTTGGGCCGCCCCAAATCCACGGCGGGTGACTGAGGCTCAGAGATGTTTTGGAGCAAAAATCCGGATGGCTTTCTAATAAGATGTTCAAGTGTAACCTCATTTGCCTTCTGAAGCTGTGGCCATTGTACTGGGACTAGTGTGAGTCCGTCTATAGGTTTATAGCTTTTGTAGACCATCTTCATTGCCAAGTAATAAACGTCATATCGAACTTTCTCTGAATCAACACATCATGAACATAAAGATTAAAGCAACAATTTTGACTTGCGAAAGACGTCATAACAAAGTTACAGGCTAAAACATGTCCCCAACCGGAAGCATGACCCTTTCACCCGAGGAGCAACGGTATGAAGTAAAAACCACTGTTTTAGAGAGGCTCAAGTAGGTACATATATGAAGAGTTGAGGTCTGGTACCCATTGAAGTAACACTAAAAACCCCTGAATGCTACTGACATAACACCCCCCAATGCTACATACACTCCAGGCCGGAAAAAAAGAAGAAAAAACTCATTTAATGGTCATTGAGAAGAGTGTTAGGGATAGAGCTAGAATGTCATGAATGCCCAAGTCGATCTGAACATCCTTCGGATTTCAAAAACACAAAAAACATCCCTCAGATTCTTTGCAAGACCCCACCCTTGGAGAAATCTTCTCCATTTTTCCTGAGCTGATGAGACACCCAGATGTCTTTGCAGGTAAGCCTTGTCACTCTGGTATTCCGTTCTTTCTGCAGCCTCTCTCTCTTTTTCCCCCAGTCAGCATCAACACTTAGCATCAGCGGTCATCAGATCTTTGATCAGCTGAAGAATCTCTTTTCTTAATTCAGTAACAGAAGGTGGAGTAACTTGCTCCTCAACAGAAGAAAACCAAAGATCCTTCTCATTGCTCAATTTAGCAGTTTCATACCAGCAACATATCGCTCTTGCAGTAGCTATAACATACAACCCACAATCATAGCCATTTAGCTGCTGTGGTGAGCTACCACATTGAATGAATTTGGCATCAGACACTGAATTTGGGCCATTTATAAATCCAACTAAGACTTCATAGAGTCGCCTGGCATATCGACCATTCATCCCTCCTGAGCTGTCGTGATGCACAAATACACTGGCATCTCTCTCAAACACCAGCAAGCTCCAATGAGAACCACCTTCTGCTAGGCCCACATTTTCATTGTCATTGACCGGGAAAATTACAAGTTTCTTACCAGGCAAATCTAAAGGCTCTACGAAATCTTTAAGTCCCTCAACATCAGGGCAGTTCGCTATCCAAAAAGCAATTGAAGGTGGAACCAGTAAAATATCTGGAGAAGGATAGCATGAAGAAAGATGGCTGAAATAGAACTCAATGATACGGTCATTGAGAAAGCATGGACCACTAAGTATGTCCAGATCTGATCGTCTGAGCACAACGTCTTTGTAGCTGAGAATCTTTTCATCACCTGAGGATCTTCCCATGTCGTGGATCTTGGCTGAGACTTTGAAATCAATATGCTATGAAGGCAGTTAGGCTGCTGTTGATGAATGTAGATTTATCAGGCACACAGAAGCAAAAATGAACGAATGTAGACCTGCCACTTCGTTCAAAAAGACAATTTTAGGCAGCTAGTGAACTAAAACTATAGTCACGAAAGTGCCAAACAAGTATAGAAAGAATTTCTACCAATGACTGAAAGGCCTAAACTGGCGAACAGACGATTGTAATCTTTTAGCTTCTCGCAGTGTTAACTAATATTGAAGTTACTCAAGCTCTGCAGTAATGCCTGATTATCAGAAGATAAAGGGATCTCCTTTTCGAATTTTAATTTGGGTGAATTTGTCCTTCATTTTGCCATGGCTACTCCAACAATGAAACACGATTCTAATGAACACCTCAGTAAAAATGCACCCAGTACAGGAAGTTTCAAATCATTCTCGGAACTGCAGTCCTTTTATAGCAATCGTATTCCCAATCATAGCAAAAGAAGAGACCTAAAAGTCACACCTTTTCCAGTTTAAGTATAAACTAGTTTCCTAGAGTGACCCATGACAACTTTAGTAGTCTTAGTTCCAATCCTGAAAACTCGAACTCTTTCATCTGACTTCATTGGCTTCTTCTAGTTCAAACGATGCAACTTTCTCTAACTCAACGCTCCTTTCGATAATATCAACTAGGACCCAAATACAAATATAATCCCGAGTACCGAAAAGCTAAACACTTCAGCCACTTTTGCATGGTTTCTTCACTCACCTATCGATTTGTTAAACAAAAACTCCATAGAATCACACAAGTCACCCACATGCCCTTTCTTCAAACTGTGGACAAAGAACAACTTTCGCCCGAATTTTACCATGGGAGTGTCGGTCAGGATTTTCCCACGTCAAATAATGAAGAAATCTTCTTACCCAGTTCCCAAAGGACATCTAACCTAAGTTCACACTTACGATTGCTAGCCTAACTCTTGATGCCTTCAAAGAACGCAGATGAATCCGGGTCACAAAACCACAGACGCAGGTGGGAATAGCATCAAGAACCGCTATGCTCTTCGCAGGTGATAAACCTATCAAGAGCCAACAAACTCGCCCCGCTCATCGAACTCGTTCTCCAAAACCACCCAACTAGAGATTTCTTCCGTGAAGCAAGCAATTAGGCAGTAAACAGCAGCAAACAACAAACGATGCTCCCAAGAAGTAACACCAGTCGACAATCCTTACATGGCGAGAACCGGCAAACGACCCTCCGAATACGAAGGCGGCGAATCGGGATAGAGACTTACCGGGACGGCGCGGCGTTGCCGGAAAGTGCCGGACGCTCGCAAGAATCCAACTTCTCCGTTCAGATTCTGGTTCGTTCGTCAAGCGGAGAAGCGGTTCCGCAGGGAAGATGAAGTCTGGAATTCACGGGCCAAAAAGCAGAATATGGGAATTTGCCAGCTCTCGATTGTAATTTTTCAGATTTTGCATTATTTATTTTAGAGTTTTTTTTTTTTTTTGATAAAGGTAAGTATAATTGAAGCTTTAATCAAATATCCACAGGATAGAATCGGCGCCAAAAAACTTTCACTCAAAAAACTTTTACTCAAAGTGAGAACATATAATAGAAGGGAGCGATATAAAAGATACAACACACCTGCAAACAAAAAAAAAAAAAAGTGACAACATATCAAGACGTGTAGAAAAAAAGATACAACAAAACAAAGAAAGAAACAAAGAAAACAACAAACTAAGAAAGGGCAGCAAGGACCAACAAGGGCAATCACCAGCCATGAAGCAACGGCAAAAGACCGACAAACTTCAAAAAGAGCCAAACACAGCAGCAGCAAACGACCACCAGCTAGCTAGCCAGTTGAGTAGGAAATCGGGGGCAAAGGTGAAGCGACGAATGCAGCATCAAAAAGAAAGAAGGCCGAAACAAACCCGGGAACATGAAGTTGAACAGGTCCATGGCGCTAAGAAGGAGGATTAGAGACGCATCTGAAGATGGAAGAGTTGAAACCCCAACATCACTGGAGCCTCCTATTTCTAGGGTTGTCCACCACATTACTAAAGGTAAGAGCCTTGTCCTTTACCACTTTGATGAGATGATTATTCAAAGCTCCCCACGAAAAATAATGCTATTTCTCTTCTTCCAGATCAGGAGGAATAAGGTGCCAAATGAGAAACGGGCTATGCAATGGAGAAAATCCTTACTAAAAAGGAACTTTAAAGCCCAAAGGAGATTCTCCGACCAAGACCTGTTTCGCCATGGAAGATTACACCTCGCAGCCCAAAAAAAAGCAAGACTAGCCGAGATGTGATAGTCAAAGAAGAGATGATCGATAGAATCCGGCCTGGCATTACAAAAGGCACACAACCTACTGTCAATTCTACCATACGAAAGAAGGAGAACTTGGGTGGGTAGTCGGTTTTTAATAATAAGCCAAAGGTTGAATTAAAATCTTGGAGCAATCGAATCATTCCAAATAAGCGGAGCCCAAGCAACACGATCCTTCTTCCTCCTTATGATTTCCCACGCTGAGGCTACCGTGAAGGCACCAAAAGAGTTGCCAAGCCAGGTAAACCGATTAGGGTTTCGAGAGAGAACCGGAAGGGAAAACTCCTCGGCTTCCAAAAGAAACCTAAGAGCACCACTATACGGGGAAAATAAATCCACTAACGTCGCTTGTTTGGAAAAGCCCGAGCTATCAATGAGAGAGTCCGAAATAAAAAGATTTAGCGGGCCTCTCGGGTGCCAATGGTCATACCAAAGAGACACTGAAAAGCCATCACTAGCTTCCCAAAGAAGGATAAACAAAACTCCTGTCTTAGCTTGCAGGATTTTCTTCCAAGCCCAAGAACAAATAGATGGTAAGTGAGAAACCCAACAAATTTTCTTTTTAAAGAAAGTCGTGTGAATCCACTTACACCATAACGACTCATTGTCTATAAAAAGAATCCAAATATATTTAAGCATTACAACTTTATTGCAATCATGCAACCTACGGATGCCCAAACCTCCCTCAGCCTTCGAGAGACATACATCCTTTTAGGAAACTTTTGCCCCATCAGACCTAAGGAAAGGGCATTTCCAAAGGAATTGTCTCAAGATTTGTTTTATGCGGTCTAAAACAGAACAAGGAAGTATAAACACACTGGCCCAAAAGCTTTGTATAGAGTGAAGGACGGACCTAATCAATTGGAGTCGTCCCACGAATGAAAGGAACCGCTGAGCCCAGGAATGAATCCTGGCAGTAATGCGATCAACAAGTGAGATGCAATCTGTCTTGGTAAGCCTTGAAGTAATAATCGGTACCCCTAAGTACCTTACCGGCGACTTCCCCTCCTGAAAACCAAGGGCTAGAAGGATATAATTCCGAAGGAAAGGAGACCCACTTGCGAGAAAGACCTCACTTTTGCTTGTATTTGGCGTTAGCCCACTCCAAGAAGAGAAATGTCAAGGCCTCTTTTTAATGAAGTCACTGAAGCCCAATCTGCCTGACAGAAGAGAAAGACATCATCCGTAAAGAAAAGATAGGAAAGCTTCAAAGCCTTGCACCTCCAAAAATACTTGAAATCCGGATGTGATGCGCGAGAGCTTAGAACCCTAGAAAAAACCTCTATCACTAAGGTAAAGAGATAATGAGACATAGGATCCCCTGTCGAAGACCACGGGGCACCAGAGAAGAAGCCATGTAGCTCTCCATTGATCGAAATGGAGTATTTCGGAGTACGTACACACACCATAATGAGCTGAGTCATCTAGGTGGGAAAGCCAAAAGCTATAAGGGTTAATTCTAGAAAATCCCAATCAACCGTATCATATGTCTTTTGAAATCTACCTTGATTGCACACTTAGGCAAATGAGGGTCTAGGTGGAAACCCGCAAAAAGCTCTTGGGCCAAGAGAATGTTATCACTTATCCTCTTACCCTTGACAAAAGCATTTTGGGAATGGCTTATCAGATAAAAAAGAACAACAACTAGCTGATTAGCAAGAATCTTGGTGATAATTTTATATATGGTATTACAACAAGCAATGAGCCTAAAATCAGAAACAACACAAGCATTGGGAACCTTGGGCACCAAAGCTAGGATGGTATTGTTAACCTCACGCAAGAGTCTACCTGAGGAAAAAAAGTCTTTCATCGAAGCCAAGACCAAGGGGCCAACTGTCTCCCAAGAACTCCTAAAGAACTCCACAATAAAACCACCTCATCAAGGTTGTCAAAGACAAAGCTATCACTTTCAAGAATGTCCCGAGTAATCCTAAAAACAAGAGACTTCAGAGGAACTGGGGTTTCGACCCTTTGGTCTTTCAGCAGTCGTCCTCTCCTCCTTAGGTGGTGTGTGTTTTTTGTATCGTCTTGCTTTTGCCTGTCACTACTTACTCTCTCCGTTCTTCATCTTTCTTATTGCTAGTCAAGGTTTGTTGAGTTGTTCGTAGTGTTGCTTGTTCGCTGGCCTTGGGCTGTGCTGCTATGTTTGTTGTTTCCTTTGGCTTTTCTTCGGCTCCCTTACACTCTTCTTGTTGTTGCAGCTAGAGTGTAAGTTTTGGCGCCGGTTTTTTGTATATTTGTTCAAAGCTCAATATATTTACCTCTTACCAAAAAAAAAAAAAAAAACCATATGGCCCAGGCGCTTTGCCTTTTGCAAGGGAAAAGATGGTATTTATTTTAGAGTTAATACCTTAAAAAATCTCTAACTGGTACACTTGTAACAAATTTACCTAAAACTATTTTTTTGATCATGAAAAACCTCAAACTAGTACGTCTGTGACAAATTTACCCAAACTAACCATAAAAAGCTATAAATCTGTACATTTATGACAAATTTACCCCAAACTAATTTATTCGACTGCAAAAAAACCCCAAATTGGTAAATTTATAATAAATATACCATCCGCCAAATTGGATTAATACCACAAAAAAATTACAAAAATTGTAAAATGTGACAAACATAGCGTAAAATCCTAAATTGATATACCAATAAATTGTCACATGTCATTTAACTTAATAATTTGATAGTAAAATTTAACGAAAACTAACAGAAGGTAAATTTGTCACAAGTATATTAGTTTGGAGTAAATTTGTCAAATGTATATTAGTTTGGGGTTTTTGGTGGTAAAAAAAATGGTTTTGAATAAATTTGTCACCGGTATACCAATTTGGAGTTTTTAGGATATTAACCATTTATTTTAAAGTTAATATCATGAAAAATTAAAATCAATACATTTATAAAAAATTTACCAAAAATTAATTTTTTTATCATAAAAAAATTAAAATGATAATATAGTAAATTTTACTCAAATTAATTGAAATCTCAAATTGATGCATGTATAATAAATTTACTATATGTTAATTTTTGTTAAATTTTATTGTTGAATTACTATTAATTGTCACATGTTTATTGATTTTGTTGTTTTTGATGGTTAGAAAATTAGTTTAGATGCATAAATTTTGGATTTTTCATAATAAAAAATTAATTTAAAGTAAATTTTTCATATGCATTAAATTCCTGATATTGACCCATGATTTATTTTTGTGTTGGGCCTTATAACCGAACCGGTTCGGCTTGGCCCACTCCAGCGTTGACGAACGCCTAACCGTTGACTCCCGATCTCGGATGATTGGCCAATCACCACCGCCGTCGTGCCTCCGAAGCTAGGAAACGATCTTTAGACTTCAGTTCATTCTTCCGTACCGCAGCGGGAAGAGAAGAAAAGAAGGGGGCCCACCCCAAATTGCAGTTGCGGCATATACAGAGTCCGTCGGCCACTCGGTCGCTCACGTGGCTTCCTCTTCCTCTTCCTCCCGCTCCGCTCGAGACGATGCCCACGCGACGATCGCGGATTCCTCGTCGCCCCGAATCCGCGCGGCGGTTCCTCCCTTCCCCTCGCCTGCCGCAGCCCGAAGCACGACGGCGCCGCTGATCGCCGCCCGCCGACCGACCGACCGACCGAGCCGTCCCGTCCCGTCTCGGATCTGCCGCGATTCCGTGGATCCGCGGCGCAATCAATCTACGCGCGTACTCTGCGATCTCTCTCTCTCTCTCTCTCTCTCTCTCTCACTCTGTGTCTGCCGGAGTGTGTCGAGTGTTTGGTGTCTTCGGAAATGGAGGAGTTCATGGAGAAACTGCCGGCCATGGATCTGATGCGCTCGGAGCGGATGAGCTTCGTCCAATTCATCATCCCCGTCGAGTCCGCTCACCGCGCCGTCTCCTATCTCGGCGAGCTCGGCCTCGTCCAGTTCCGCGACGTAAGTGTGCTCCCCTCCGATCCGCACTTGACTCGTCCGATTTATATTAGCATTGGTAAAAAAATTTTTCCTTTCCTTTTTTTTTGGCTGTGGAGATATTTACATCGAGTGGAAGAGAATGCTGAACCTTCCGAATTTTTTAAGTAAGTTTCTGTCGTTACCGTGGAGTTTGCTGATGGGAGGATCGGGTTAGGCTCGATGGTCCTGTCCTGTGGTTCGCATGCTAATTGTGAAATGGTCAGCTTAAAGCTGTGTTGGATGTCAATGAGTAGTTTTGTTCTGTTGTTCAATGTAAGGTAAGACAACTGAGTCTATGCTTTTTGCTGCTTGTATAAGTCGAAAGTTTTTGAGCCACAAGGAAGCGCGGCCGTCGTGCGGATATGTTTTTACTCTTTTTTTTTTATTGATTTTATGTCTAGTTCAGTTTATTCCCATCGTGACCAGGGAACTTCTGGGTTTCATAATTGATGTGGAATTTAGATATCGTTCGACTCTTGAGGCAAGGTCTTTAGTGGTAATTATATGTGGTTATCCTCTCTGTATTTTTGTCCAGGGATTTCTGAATGTGTTTACTTTCTCACTTTTTTGACCTTATGGATTGTTCATGATCATTAGGTCTTTGGATAACTGTTAACACTCTTTTGTCCTTTGCAGTTAAATGCTGAGAAAAGCCCTTTCCAGAGAACATTTGTTAGTCAGGTACCTTTGCAGCAATAGACGAAGCTTATTTTGCACAAGTGATGCTTACATTGAGGCATCATCTTGCCTATCATTGCTCATTTTGGTAATGTAATTTCGCAATGCGGGTGGTATTACAAGTTTGTGGAAACTCAGATAAGACAAATTGCAGTTTGCACCTTATTTTAGATGGAATAAATTTCTCATTGGTCATTCCTTTTCGGAAAAATGGAACATGTAATAGGTTCGGGCTTGTCATAGTTAACAACATAGGCAGTGCTTCTTTCTAGGATGCGGCCTGTTTACAATCATATTTAATCGCATTCGTATGCATAAGGACCTAAAATATTAAGATATCAATTATGATTTCATAACATACATTTATGAATATCCAGGCTCTCCTCAGTGTTTGGCCCCCGAAAAAATGGTCTCTACTTCGTGCATTTAATAGAGCAAGTTGTGTTCCCAAAAAACATGCATTTTCTAAATTTGGTTTTGGCTTGTTCTTATTGACATCTTTGTAGTTTTTCCTTTTGAATGGTTTTGGAGATGTCAGAAATCATATCCGCAGATTCATATCATGTGATTTTTCTAATTAGGTGAAACGTTGTGGGGAGATGTTGAGGAAATTGCGGTTTTTTAGAGATCAAGTTGGTAAAGCTGGTATAAAGTCTCCTGAGAATCCCGTTGTGCAACCAGATGTTGTGTTGGAGGAACTTGAGGTCCTTCTTGGCTTACTGCTTTCCTCCCCTCTTCAACAACTGTCCATCTTTTATTTCCATCTTACTTGATTCCGATTTCTCAAGCGACATCTATTGTGCCAGATCTGTCCTGTCTAATTTTTATATTCCTTTGTTGCCAGATTCAGCTTGCTGAGCATGAACGTGAGCTAATCGAAATGAACTCTAACAGTGAGCGTCTCAGACAATCTTACAATGAGCTCCTGGAATTTAAGATGGTATTGCAAGAGGTTAGTCTCATTTTTACAGTCTTATAATATAGTGGAGATATTTCATTTCCTTTCCTGAGTGGCTTTTCTCCCTTATTGATGTACCTATATATTGGAGAATTTGATTTGTCACATCATCCTTCACTTCTGTTTCCAGTTTCCATCCATTATTCTCCTTTTACATTTCAATGGGCATGTGCCATCACTGTTTTGTCAAAGAATGATTACTCAGTATTATGGTGCAAATCCTAGCAGTACTAGCTTATCTTGCTTCTCTGCTGTGTTCATAAAAATGATCCAAGATGGAAATACTGCTCATATCAGAGTGGTAATGATGATCATATGAATCTGTGTATGTGTGTGTAGGTGGATGGTTTCTTTATTGTCAGTATTATATGCAGATATAATTTAAAACATTGTTTGTAGAGGAAATGATGGTCTTTTCTGTGGGAAAGCAAACTTACTTACCATTGTGGTCAATCAATCCAAGCTTTGGCATAGGACCCCTTTAGCCCTCTAATATTCAGGTTTTTATTTGTAAGACCTCTTGATGAAGTAGACATAGCGTGTATTAAATAACGGATTTATAAATGGGTTGCTTTATCTGAGAGTCGTGGGATTTTAGTTGCTTTGCATGGTTTGTCTAATTGTGAAGTATATACACCATAAGAAAACGGCTGTCAAGACTCAAAATTTCGTTTGCAGATTCCAACTTTGAGACTTCTTCCTTTGCATTAATATATATTTCTTGGGCGATGCTGCCAGGCAGGCAGCTTTCTTTTTTCAGGAAAGAACCATCCTGTCGCAGAAGAGAGAGAATTGGATGAAACAGCATACTCAAATGACTATGTTGAGACTGCTTCCTTACTTGAAAAGGTACTTTGTGCAAGTGGCTTCTTGCAAAACTTTTTCCTGCTGGATGATTCACCTTGGATTACATTTTTCTTTTCCCTAGGAGATGAGACCAGGAACATCCGAACAATCTGGTTTGAACTATATCGCCGGGATTATTTGCCAGACCAAAGTACTTATATTTGAGAGGATGCTTTTTCGTGCAACAAGGGGCAATATGCTTTTCAACCAGGCACCAGCAAATGAAGGCATCATGGACCCTGTAACATCTGAAATGGTTCCTTTCTTTCCAACTCCTCTTGAGATTGGTGATTTTTTTTTTTTTCTTTTTTTCCCTATTGTTTTAGTATCTTGGAGTTACCATTTTTTTTTTTTTTCCCGTCACACTTAAAATATCTATACCTTCAAGCAGCTTGGTGGTGTTCATGCTTAAAAATAGAGACGAAAACTTAAGCTGTTCAGTAGAGCTGTTTCTTCAGAAAACTTTTCTGTTCTAGTAGGAGAAAGCTGATATCTCTCTGACTTCATTTTTGCAGGTTGAGAAAGTAGTTTTTATGGTTTATTTCTCTGGAGAGCAAGCAAGGAAGAAGATTAAAAAAATTTGCGAAGCATTTGGTGTGAACTGTTATCCTGTTCCAGATGATATTACCAAACAAAGGCAAATGACTAGAGAAGTGAGTGCACTAATGATGTCAAGAATATATCTTTCTCTTGCATGATGCAGATATCTTGAATTAAAGTAAATATTGGTTTACTAGAATTCTGAACTACTAGTATGATCATCCTTTCGAAGTTTTCTCCATTGATGCATGATATGCTGATGAATCGACTTTTAGCCAACTATATTCTGAAAAACATCATATGGATGTCATTCATCGGGAATGTAATTAACTAGATATCCATAGCCTCGTGGCTGCGTAATAACATATGCTCTGTCTCGCACTAACAAAGCCCTTTCTATTTTGCCTGAAACTTGAGGTTTCTGTTTTAGGTTGTGTCACGTCTTTCTGAACTGGAAGCAACCCTGGATGTGGGGATACGTCATCGAAATTCAGCCCTTAGTTCCATAAGCCTCCATTTGCCAAAATGGACAGATTTGGTGAGATATGTTTCTTCCCCCCTTATTCAAACCATCAAAAGGTTCATTAGCTGAGGTTTTGTTTTCCTTTTTCCCTTTCTAGTAATCAATGACTTTATTTTTGATTCTTTCTCAGGTAAGAAGGGAGAAAGCAGTATATGATACATTGAATATGCTAAATTTTGATGTTACGAAAAAGTGTCTTGTTGGAGAGGGATGGTGCCCAATCTTTGCCAAAGCTAAGGTGATTAACATGATTTATGCTTCCTTCTATCCTCATCTTATCTAGTTTTCTTAGGCTCGATTCTAATTTTGATTGGAAACTTCAGGGATTGAGAATTATAAGGATGTTTTCTATCATTGCAGATCCAGGAGGTTCTGCAGCGTGCAACTTATGATAGTAATTCACAAGTGGGCATCATATTTCATACAATGGATGCAGTAGACTCACCACCAACCTTTTTCAGAACCAATAAATTTACAAATGCGTATCAGGAAGTTGTTGATGCATATGGGTGAGCTGAATCCTGCTTACATCTTTAAGCATATAGGGGCATTTAGGCACTTCATGATTTTGTATAGATCTGTGACCATTATAAATTATAACACGACAATTTTTGTATGTGAATTTAAACATGTAGATACATACATTTGAGAGGTTCATTATTGTTTAATTTTTTCCTAAGTTAGGTAAGTAGATTAACTCGCGGTGCAAATTCCAAGTGTTTGCACTTTGTATTGCTGAATGGGTTATTTCTTGTCCTCTTCTTCTTTAAACTGCTTTGAACTATGAAATTTTGTCAGAAAATTTGAATGATTTGGTAATATGTCCCATTCAGCTTATATAATTTTTCGACTTTTGAAAGGACAAACTGTTTTTTTTTTTTTTTTTTTGGTAAGGTTGAAAGGACAAACTGTTTTATTTCACTGATGTCAGTTTCTTTTCTTTTGCAGAGTTGGGAGGTATCAAGAAGCAAATCCTGCAGTTTACACCGTCGTTACATTTCCATTTCTTTTTGCGGTGATGTTTGGGGATTGGGGTCACGGGATATGCTTGTTGTTGGGAGCTTTAGTCCTCATTGCTCGGGAAAGTAAGCTCAGTAATAAGGTATGTTATGTCTATAAGAGGAATGATTGATTATTTCACTCACAGATGTTTGTATCTCTAGCTTTTTTAAAGTGATTGAATTTGTGGAATCTCTCCCTCTCCTTCCCTCTCTCACACACACAAATACACAAACATGTGTACACACGCGTACATACGTACAACATATGCACACGCGCATGTGCGTAGACACACACAGAGGAGCTGCTTAATTAGTATACATGCTTGGTTCTATGCTGATTCGGTGAATTTCTCAATGTGGATTGCTTTTCTGACAGAAACTGGGCAGCTTTATGGAGATGTTATTTGGCGGACGCTACGTTCTCCTTTTGATGTCCCTATTTTCAATTTACTGTGGGTTGATTTACAATGAATTCTTCTCTGTACCATTTCACATATTCGGTCGGTCTGCTTACAAATGTCGGGATACAAATTGCAGGTTTGGCTTTATCTATTTAATAGTTCTCTATCTATGATGAACTGTTTTTACTTGTTTCTGAGGACTTGGGCAGCTCAATTGTTTGATCCAAGGTGTACCTTTTAAAATTTTACTCACTGGTTCTCATTTCTAGTATAGCTCCATCGCTAGCATTCACATGCTTACATCAGAAGAAGCAGATTGAAGAAGTTTTTTCCCTCAGTTTTTCCACAATTTCAATTTTATAGATTTTTTTTTTTTTGCCTTTGTTAGCACTTAACTATTGATTAAACCGACTATCAGTCAAGAATCATAATGTGTGTTGGGATAGTCATAGTAGTCCTAGTTATTAACATATCGATTTAGCTGTTAATTGGTTTGGCTCTTTGCTTTTGGATTTACTTGTAACATTAGATGTGCAACTTCTTTTATGTTTTTCATATTGATCCCTTAAAATATATCAGAAGCATTAATGTTAGCACCTCAAGTCGGCCCAGATTCTTATGAATTTTTCATGATTTGAAATGTTATTTCTGTTTTGGCATGAAATTCAAACCTGGCATGTTAGCATGTTAGTTTCTTGATGAATGGACTCCAGTTGAACTGTTCGTGTTTTTTCTGAAAAATGTTGTTGAAGTTATTGAACTTAGTTGTAGTCTGCTTGCTGTGTGCTAGTTTTGGATGCCAGAGTTGTGGTTGTGGGTTGCTTCAAATAGTTTTACAGAGTACTATCTTCAAGCTGGTGATGGGATGTGACCTTCAGCTCATATTACACTGATGCAAATTAATGGCAGGGGTGTCAAAATTTGCAAGTGCTAGTTAAAACATAATGAAAAGATACAGCATTTTTTCAAGTCTAGGCAACCCATCAGAAACGTATGTTATAACGATTGATTTTCTTCTTGTCAATGTAGGATAATTTTGATATAGATTTTAGAGGTATATATTTCTTTATATTAGCACTTTTTTTGTATGAAAAAAGGGTGCCTGAAATTGTATGTGTATTGCAGGCGTCTCTCTATTGTTAAAAGAGACCAACAAACTTATGTGCTCTAAACGAAACATTGCGTATTGGGCAGACCAAATTTAAATGTTAGCTGTCATTTATGAGTCAGCCCGCTCTTGATTTCATCATAAATTTTTTCTCTTAGGACCATTTCAAGTATTTGGGGGTTCTCGCTTTTTTTGTTGCATTTGTGTATGACCAGACTAACATGATATCTTTGGTTCTGTCTTACATGTATTCTTGTAACTTACTCATTCTACTTGCTTTGACCAGTGATGCATATTCAGTTGGTTTAATTAAATACCGAGATCCTTATCCATTCGGTGTAGATCCCAGTTGGCGTGGGAGTCGTTCTGAACTTCCTTTCTTGAACTCACTCAAGATGAAGATGTCCATTCTGTTGGGTGTGGCGCAAATGAATTTAGGGATCATCTTGAGTTATTTCAATGCAAGATATTTTGAAAGTTCTCTGGATATCAGGTGTGTGTTCCCTCCTCAAAAAATTCGTCTCCTTTTCTCCATAGTTTATGCTGATATCACACTTTCATGTGAGAGTATGCTATGGGTGTATCACTTAGCTTAGCTTATCTAGATATCAAGCATGAGAGTATTGAACTAACTTTTATTTTTTTTTAGGTATCAGTTTGTGCCACAGATGATCTTTCTCAACAGCCTTTTTGGATATCTATCACTTCTTATTATTATCAAGTGGTGCACCGGTTCTCAAGCCGATCTCTACCACGTTATGATTTACATGTTTCTGAGTCCTACTGAAAATCTTGGAGAGAACCAACTGTTTTGGGGCCAGCGGCCACTTCAGGTATAATTTACTTGCTTTTTACTATATTGATGCGTATCATTTATTCTTGTCTTCCTTATTTTCATCAATTATCTGAAACTTTGCAGATCCTTCTATTGCTTTTGGCTCTTGTTGCTGTCCCATGGATGCTCTTTCCTAAACCTTTTATATTGAAAAGGCTTCACATTGAGGTACATTACTGTCTCCTTTTTCCCTTTTTTAGTCAATTATTTCTGTTTCTGTCTCATTTCAGCTTCCTTAAGTTAGAGACAACTTCCTTTCAGTTAATTTGATAGAAAGAACTAGTTGGTTCATGGATTAATCAAATTATTATATTCTTTTGTCCATCTATAAGCTTTTCTCTTAAGAACTTGAGTTTTGTGAGTGAAGTGTGTGTCTTTATTTAGCCGCTTTAATAATCAACTAATAATATGTTTGAGCATATCACACTGTGGGTGAAGAGGGAAAACATAATTCAGTCTAATGATTTTTTTTTTTTTTTTTAATTTTACTTGCATGTACAGCACAAAAAACAGTGCCGGTGGATTTTCCTTGTACTCCCAATCCCATCTTATCCCTTCTAAGCAATACATTGATTGTGGGAAAGTAGATGCATCTTTTTTTGATGAAAGAGTGATAGCGTCTCTCCTCTGAAACAGTTTGAAGAAGAGTCACTAATAAATTAGATATTTCTTTATTTAATGGATTTTTTTTTTCTTGTCATGCCTTCAGCGGTTCCAAGGTCGTACTTATGGGGTGCTTGGTATTTCTGAGATGGATGTCGAAGCAGAGCCTGATTCTGCCCGTGCCCAGCAACATCATGAGGATTTTGATTTCAGCGAGGTTTTTGTGCATCAAATGATACACTCTATAGAATTTGTTTTAGGTGCTGTTTCCAATACAGCTTCTTATCTCCGTCTTTGGGCTTTGAGGTACGCCCATTTGCCTTTTCCTTTATTTTGATCCCTCCATTGATATCATGGTCCTAAAATGATGACTGTGGCTGGCTGCTTTTATAGCTTGGCCCACTCGGAATTGTCGACGGTCTTCTATGAGAAAGTGCTCCTACTTGCCTGGGGGTAAGTTGGCTTTAATTTCAGGCCTTCGCATTACTGCAGTGATGTTGAAAAAAGAATGACTTTACTTATTTTGTTGTTTAGTGTATCTTTGTTCATGATGATTTAGATTTTTGAACATTCATGTCAAAGGAATGCATGCTGCCTGAGTCTTGTTGTCCTGTGGCTCAGTTAGCTAACCTTTTTAGTGCTCCAGAATTAGAATAGTTTGGTTCGTTACATAACATACGGGGGCACTTGGCAATATCATAAGTTGTAAAGTGGGTTATGATCTTATATTTTAAGAAAAGCTAGTAATTTGGTTCTTTCATTTCCACTGTTAACTTATGTAAATCTAGAGTAACATTTCGATAAAGCAGGTGCAATTTGATTGCTTTAGAATTAGCTTAGTCCTATATTATAGTCATGATCCTTTTATTTTATGGAACTAGAATGAGATACTCATGTTTACATCAAGTCATCGGGAGATGCACCTGTCCATATTGTTTGATCAAGAAGCTTAGCTTGGTGGGTGTAATTAATTTTATTCTAAAGATGGAGTTGTGTATATTATTGGTAATTTTTGGCAACATAATTGGCAATATCTTAACTTTCATTAAGTATTTTTTTCAGTGAAATACACTTAATAATGTTTATTATTTTCAGCACTTAATATGGTTATCAAATACACCCTTAGTGCATCTTTTGAATGATTGCAAAGAATTTAAATTGAGGAGCTAACTACTGATTAGTCATGTTCGCTCTAATTATATCTGGTCTTAGTGGTGGCAAATAGGGCTGGGCGGCTGGCCTGGCCATGTAATCTTTTTGTTAGTGGCCGCTAGTTCTATAATGTGCTCAGCCCGGCCCACAGCCTGTTAAAGTAAAAAGGCCGTCCAGGCTGGACATGGTCCACCATTTTCTAGCCCTCTCTGGTATCAATGTTGGTTTATCACGTGCACATTTACTTGTTTGTCCATGAACCTGGTCATCGCGTCTTAATGCATATTGGTTTAGAAAAGGTCATAACAATGAAGTAGGCTACCTTTTTTTTTTTCTTTATCAAACACCTTTTGGGTAGTGGGCTACCACATGTATGATGATGCGCGATGAAGTAATTATGATTTTGGTTATTGCAGGTATGATAATGTGATCATTCGGTTGGTGGGTCTCGCCGTCTTTGCTTTTGCGACTGCCTTCATTCTTCTAATGATGGAGACCCTGAGCGCCTTCCTTCATGCCCTGCGTCTTCATTGGGTAGAATTCCAAAATAAGTTCTACTATGGTGATGGTTACAAATTCAAACCTTTCTCCTTTGCATTGTTAAACGATGATGACGAGTAATCACAAACCTGTTATCCCAATTTTGAGACGTAGGATATGTAGACAGGAAGGATACAACTAACAAAAAAGAAGCAGAGAATGCACAGAAAAATAACGGTATCCCTGAGGTGCTTTTTGGGTTTTATAACACAATGCTTGATACGTAGTACATTTGGGGAAGGTAGTCTCAGTTTCTTTCAACCTGTCCGTATATACAAGGGTCGCCTGGAGGAAGTCTATTTCATTCATCTTTTTTATAAATTTTTCTTTGATTAGGATCATCACTTGTATTGAAGGAACAATGGAGCTATTGTACCATACTAATTTTGGTGTTGAGTCCCCTCGAAGTCAGATTTGTAAATTTTACTTGGAAGCTGGCTTGGAGTTTAAGAAAATGAGCAATTTTTATTTCAATCGTTTGCAACACTAGTAATTTCCAGCACGATGGGGAGTGTCTTATCTTTCTGAGAATGGAGGATTGCCCTTTAATTTCTAGTTGTTTTACTAGTTTTTTCTCCATATTCTATCTCCTACGTTGTTAGGGAGCTGGTTTATTATTTCTTATTTATTAGAAATTTTCTATTTACTAGGATAAGAGTTTTACAGGCTTTAGCGCCATAAATAACGACTTTGCAAGTTTTGTTGCAGGAATTGTCTCTTTCTATCTTCTGAGCTCTTCATTTTGTGTCATTTGTCCGACATTTGTCCGACATTTCGATGTATCTGCAACATTTTTGCACTTGTTCGTGCAAACAAAACTCAAGTGATGAAGTTTGGATGAAATCACAGTCGTAAATGCTTGAATTGAATTAAATTTAGTAGTGCAGGTTACCTTCTATCAGGAGAATAGGGACTGAACCTATTGCATTTTTACAAAGCAGCAGCAGTGAGATGGCCGTTTATTCCGTTCGCTGGACCATTATTGACAACATGGTCTCTAAAGTGCTTTTGAATCTGTGTTAATTTCTTGGTAGGGGCGTGAATTGTAGGTACCAACCAAAGCTTTCGGGCAATCTGAATATCAAATTGATTGCACTAGGTACATAAATCTCACCATCTCTAATAGAAACCAGAGAGACTATTGACCGTTCAATTCTTTCATTGTCACCGGGGCATTTTGAACAATCTTTTTTACTTCACCTTGTCAAAACATACCAACAATCAACTGAATCCAAAACAGTCCATGCAATTGGGTTCTTTTTCAATTCTATAACATGCCCAACTCTAATCAATGTCTTAAATTATGCATTTTAATTGTATTTTCATCAATATCCACAGCATCGTACTTAGCATTGTTGGCCAACTGCACCCTACCACTATTTGTGCATCGATAAGCAATAAATTAGCTCTTGTTTAGTGTAGTGTGCAAATAAGAGCTAGAATCCATAATCCGCCAATTTGACTCCTTGATAAATAAAACATGACCATCACCATTGAGACACTATCAATTGTTGTAGTAATGTTGTTGTTAGACTCAACTCTAATTTTCTCGCCCTTCTCGTTCGTTAACTTAAGATAGTCTTTCTGAGATGTCCATCTTGCCACAATTTCAATTAACAGCACTAACAAGCCTAGACTAACTACGAGTACTCACATTCACCCTAACTTTTGCTAACAAGAGTACTAGTTTTTCTACCTTCACCATTGAAACAATAGGCACATATTCACCCGATTCTCTCTACACATGTTTTTCACTCAAAATCAAATTTTGAAGCCCATCAAATGTTAGGTAGTAAGAGTAGTGTTCCAACTATTAGGTAATAATGGTAATAAAATCAAAGCACGTACCTCTTCATCAAAATTAATCTCAACCAAATTCAATTGTTTAATGATTACATTGAATTCATTGATATTATTAACATCCGACTTACATTGGCGCAACTTTAAATAAAACAGGCATTGCATTAAATAGAACTTATCGATTATAGAGGACTTCTTGCACATGTTTGACAATGTGTTCATTATTCCCACAATGGTCTTTTCTTTCATGATGTTTAACACAGCATTACAAGCTTAGCTGGATAACACTCAATGCTTATCCGTCTAGCAAATCCCTATCAACTTGCTTCATTGACTCTCGCTTCTCCTAAATGGAGGTAAATGCATATTATTTTGGTACAAATAATGCTTAATTGAATCTTCCAAAAAAAAACAAAACCTTCCCATCAAACTCATCGATTTTCACCTTTCCCTCTTCTGTCACCTTCTATTTTGCTCTACTTAGCCAAACCTGACTTTGATATCTAGTCTAGTGAAAGACTAGATATTATGTGATTCAGTTGATGGAACCTGCCGTGAAAAACAACACAAAATTCATTACAAATTAAGTAATACAATAGAAAATATAATCATATCCAGAGTCATTCATACACTCTTAGTATTTCCAAGAAAATTGTTAGAAAATTCCTAAATAAACCTTTTATTGGTGTTAATTTAGTCCTTAATCTTTTGAATTGGTACCAAATCAGTCCCTTAGGAAAATTTTGGTCGGATTTTGCCGATGTGGACACTAGTTAGCTTATATGGCACGACCGACACTAATGTGAACAATTTTTAATAATATTTTTATATTTATTTATCTATCTATCTTTTTCTCCTACCCCTTCTTCTTCTTCTTCGAGGGTAGCCTCGTGTTGGGCTAGCGAGGGTCAAGCCTCGCATAGCCATTGGCAAGGCTTGAGCCATGGTTAGAGGCTACCAGGTCAAAGGCTGTGACATCTCGGTTGTCGGCAAGGGCTCAAGTCTCGACATGGTTGGGCGAAGCTCGACCCTCGCCAGCCTAGCGTGAGGCCGCCTTTGTGACCCACGATGAGCCTTGCCAGTGGCCTGTAAGGATTATTAGAGGTCGGCAAGTGGCCGCCGTTGCGGCCCTTAGCGAGATCCCTTGCTGGCCCTTGCCTTTAGCTGATCGCCAAGGTCCAGCCGGAGGAAGAAGAAAGGAGAGGGGGAAAAAAGAGAGAAAAAGAAGAAAAAAAGAAAAATATTATTAAAAGTTGTCAACATTAGTACCGGCCGTATCATGTAAGTTAGTTGGTGTCCACATTAGTAAAATTCAACTAGAATTAGCTGGAAAGATTAAATTGGCACCAGGTCAAAAGGTTTAGAACTAAAGTTGCCCAACCACGGCGAGGTCGAGCCCCGACTCCCCCAAGGCCGGTGAGGTCGCTAGCTAAAGAAGGAAAAATAAGGGAGGGGAAAAAGAAAAGGAAAAGAAAAAAGAAAAAAATCTCAAAAAATCATTAAAAAACTAAAAAAATTCTGCATCACAAAAAATTTAAAGCTCTTATTAAACGTAGTCCTGTTCTTTTTTTAATTTCAAGTAAAGAAATTTTATATAGTTTTTTTTTTTTTTGGTTGGTAAAGAAATTTTATATAGTTACCAAATACGTTTCTCTGCTTAGAAACTCGTTTATAGAATAAAATTGGAAAAAACTATTTTTGAATAGAATTTGTTTTTACGACCAAAAAATGTTACCAAATGCACTCTTAGTGTACAAGCAAAAGTTATGAACAAGGAATATGGATTAGACTTTGGTCTTCAAATTAAATGATGATCGAAAAAAAGCCCCCGGGGGGTTGGGGCGAGGCTTGTTATAGTGTTTTATGGCTCGTCTTGTGCATATATCGACTGATTTAATGACTATAATGATATGGTACACTGTGTATGAATTGGGAAACATGAAGATCCCATTTACCTATTCAATAAGAAATATGTCACGTTATTTCAGAAACCGAAATTTGTACATGAATTAGCCCTTGATAATTACCTCGATTGTAGGGGTATCAAAATTGAACTGGAAAATCGAACCCAATTTTCATGCATTTTCGGTTTAATTCGGTTTTTGGTTCGAATAATAAAAAATGGTCTTGGTTTAACTGAACTAAACTGAAAATCGTCCTTCTTCTAATATTGCTATTTACACAATCTTTCTCCTTCTCCACCAAATCTCTTTTCAATATTTCAAAAAAAGAAAATAAAAAAATGAACTTATTAGAATAAAGTTTTCAGTTTGGATTACATTCGATTCGGAGCTCAGTTTGGTTTAAAGTTAATGCACATCCCAACGGTTTGGCTGGGTTCAGGTGGTTTGGGTTTCTTGAAAATCTGAATGAAACCAAACCATTGACACCTCTACTTGATTGTTTAGAATAAGCTTTTCAATGCTTAAAGTAATTCAAGAAGAATTGGGAGAAATTGTTGTTATTTCCTAGAAAGTATTCACTAAGTCATGTCTTTGGATTAATCTCAATTAGTTCTTTCACACCATCCTTTTCCCTACGGGGAAAATTGTCGAAAAAGTCTCAAACCTACACAACAGTCAATTCAGTCGTAAACCTTTTAATTGAGTCAATTCAATCCTAAATATTTTAAAGACTTGTCAATTTAGTCATACACTTACTATTTAGATAGTTGACAAGTATTTAAAAGGTTTAAGACTAAATTGACACAATTGAAGTATTTAGGACAAAATTGGTACAATTAAAAAGTTTGGAAATAAATTGATAACCAAATGATAAGTTTAGAACTTTTTTGACAATTGTCTCTTTTTGGGTGCATTTGGGAATTGCCTTCCCAAAGCCCCTTGGGGGTTCAAAGCCCTTTGGGCCAAATACTTAATGTTTGACAAATTTTTTTTGAGCCCCCTTTGCCAAATACAAGCCTTCAAAAAGGCTGAAAGCCCAAGGCAGCTTAGGGGCTACTTTGGGCTTTCTCGACATGCTGGCATTGGAGGCTAGTGGAAAAATTCTCTCGAAATTATCCTCGTCAATTTTTTGTTTTTCTGGTTTTGCCCCCAATAATTGTTCATCTCATCTTCTCCCCTTCTCTCTGTTGAACAGGACAACCATATGCACATGATCATCAGCGAAGGATAGGCAGTGTGGCGAAGGGCAAAGGGAAGGTGGTCCTACTAGGGCACACGACCCTCCAACAAGGGTCACCGGGCAAGGTTGTGGCATAGCAAGGGTCATTGCGACCCAAATCGCGCGGGCCCGACGGGTCACACGACTGTCCAGTGAGGGTTGCCGCAACCTGGATCTTGTGATTGGGGTCATCGTGACTCGGATCTCGCAATGCAACCTCCCCATGGAGGTCACGACGTGGTGGGTCGCACGACCCTTGCCGGATAGTCGCGCAACATCGTTGGAGCGCTTGCCCTTCGCTGAACTGCCTGTCCTTCACCGGCAATTGTTAGCTCTTTGCCGGCAATCGCCGACTAGCTCTCCTTTTTTTCCTTTTTTTTTAATAACAATTTTTTTTTGTGAATTTAATTTCTCCAAACACTATTTTGCGGACTTTTATAAATATAATTTACCAAATATAATTTGCATTTTGAAAAATTCTTTTAACTCAAAGGCCTTTGCATTTCCCCAAAATTTTTCCCCAAAAGCCTCTCCAAACGCACCATTCCTATACCATCTTCCTCTTTCCACGACTTAAAAGAGTACACAAATTTTATCACTTGGAGCACTGGCAAATAGATCAAGCTAATGTAGCCTGTTTAATTACATTAAAGATGACCAGCCACAGAATAATTCAATAGTGAAATTTAATCTTTATTCGAATAAATGAAAATACAATCATTTACGCGACGAGTAAGTTCTCTCATTATTGACACACAAAAATATATGACCTATTAAAGTATATTACTTATCCAAAATTTGGGGAGCTCATGTCGAACGGAGAAATATGTTAGAAATTCAGATCCTGAAAGAGCGGTACCCAAGTGGCTCGAATCAAACTCGCCAAGAAATCTACGTTTGGAATTGACAGATAAAAATGTAAGTGTGATTTGTTCTAAATGGAGTTGTGATTTTATATTTTGTAATGAGTTTCAAAGTTTTATGGTTATGTTGAAGAAATAGGATTATATATTCTTTTTAATTTCCTAATAATTGAAAGCAAGAAACTGATTTACCAGATTGAATTGCTTAAATAACCTAAATTATACTTTTGATTACAATAATCTGTTGACAAATAAAATATATCCTTAGTTTCTTGCATTTTGCTAAGTTTTAAATTAAGTAAGAGCTTTTCAATATTTGAGGGCACGCAATACTTTTCTTTACATTTTTTTTTTTACATTTCATCTAATAAAATATGGAAATTTGGGAAACACATGTAAATTATATCTTCGAGAATAAATTTAAAATATTTGTCTCTTTATTCATATCTCGAAATTTAATCCAATTATATATATTTATTAGAGATAATACATCAATGAGCGAATTCTTGTTAGTCCGATGTGGACCACTCGACAAATTCATATTGAGCGTCTTGCCACTGGCAATAACATAAGCAAAACCAAGTGCACGTGGCGAGCGAATGAGACATCATTCTCTCACGGCTCCGGCTTTAACTATAAATCTTTTTATGGAAGCAATCCTCAATTTAGGGAGGGGCACACATCAACATCATTTTTCTGTCGAAGTAGACATGAAATATACAGGGCTAATCCAAGCATGCATGGACAACGCACTCAAGGCCTCATTTTGTTTTCGCCAACATCATCAGTCATCCGAAGGCTCGAACTAGAACTTCCGTCTTTTCCCTTGTACAACTTTGCGCATACGAGATAATACCCGAAATTCGCCATCCCAAGCCCGGCAAGCAACCAATACATACAATCCAACCTCCCGTCGTTCAGATTCTCCGGCAACCACCCAGTGCTCCTCCGAACCAGATCAACCACAACGGTGCTCAGATAATATGCAGTCCCGATGGTCGCTGCAACCATCGCCGTCGCGCTGTTGCTCAAGTTCGCCGGGAATTCTTGGAAGTACAATGACACTTGTCCCGGAAAATGGAATGCTTCGCCGATTCCGACCAGAATCAGCTGAGGGAATAGCCACAGTGCAGACATTGGGACGGTGGGATTGTTGACATTTTGGAGATGGTGGAGATGGGCTGTCCGGAGCCTGCGTGACTCGATTAGTGCCGATACAATCAAGCCGAGCACATTCAGGAGATGACCCACGCCAATCCTGTGGAATACTGTTGGGGGCGAACCGGTCAGTTTTTTCCACAGCGGGAGTCGGGAGCGCAGGCGATCTATCAAAGCGAGGGAGACCAAGGCGGAGATCATGATTGTGACGAGGACCGAAGCGGCGGGAATCATGAAACGGGGTCCAATGTGGCGGTCCATGGTTAGGGCTTGGAGGACTGTCATACTGTTCTGGACTGCGATTGGGGTGCTCAAGAAGATGGCGCTTGACCACAGTGGTAAAATTTTGACCACACATTTTAGGTCCTCGACTTGTTGCACTGTGCATAGCCTCCAAGGTTTGGCGATGGAGTCGTCGGACTTGGTGTCTCCATCAATTTTCACAGCCGCACGATTCAAGAACCTGTGAAAGGGAAAAGGAATCGATTCCAGATCACTCTTATTGTGAATTATCTGTGACATCATGTCTCTTGACACTTTTGATTTCGCCTCTATGTTTGTATCGTAGCTGCCTAACTGGATGCCATCATTCGAAAGGATATGTGCACGTTCATTGGGCTAATCGTATACATCCACCTTTCTTGTCGGGCTTTATTTAATGACCAAGAAGTCCAAGTCTTGGTAGGCAGTTCTGATTTCAGACCGTTTGCACAGACGATGAACCAAACCGCTAGGTGCCTATTTGAACACACATCCTTGTTCCTTAACCATTAAAAAGGCATTTGGTAATTATTTTATTTTCGAAAATTTCTTTTACTCAGAATTGATTTTTTATTATTATTATGTTTTCTAGATGAGTTTCTAAGCATTTCAAAATATTTAATAACTATCCAAAATTTTTATTCTCAAAATAAAAATGCGTTGATAAGATTTTAAATTTTTTTGTGATTTAGATTTTCTTTTAATTTTTAATAATTTTGTTACTTTTTTCTCTTTCTTTTTTTTTCCTTTTCTTCTTCTCATTTAGCCTTCTTGTCGGGCGTTGGCAGTCATTTAGCTTGACGATCGGTGGTCTCAGACATAAGGAAAAGAAGAAAAGTAAAAAAAGAAAAAATAAAATAGAAAATAAAAATGAGCTTGATTCTAGAGTTATTCTTAGAAACAAAGAAATAACTTTCTTTTTTTATTCCTTAATTCTATTCAAAGTCTATTTCTGGTAACAAAAAAAATTACTTAACTGATTTCCGTTTTTTAGTTGCTTCAGAGAACAAAAAAATCAAATCAGATACTGTTTGACCGATTTACCAAATAGAGCCTAAATAAACCCAAAGAAATTATCTCTAGACATCGTGATTATTGGTCCTATCTATGTGGGAAGATAAAATATTCATAAAAAATCATTGCCATGTATATTGTTGTAGATACCTGAAATTCTTTCCAGCTGGTACGTCCACCTCCTTATTTTGTCCGTGTGGGCCGTAATAGAACTCGTCACTCGTCAGTGGGAGCTGAAGCTTCCGTTTCCGAATACTAGCAACGAGGACACGAGCTAAGCTCAGTAATGGACTCCCCTGAGGTGTCTCGTGGCGATAATATCGATTTCCCGCGATGAACACCACGAGCCCAATGAGGTTCCCAGCGAAACATAACCAAAATCCCAAGGACCAACTCACACTGTCCTCGATGTACACGATCAGCGTACCGCTTAGGACAAAACCGGCGTATTGTGCAAAGAAGAACCAGTTGAAGAAAGTTGATTGATCCTTTTGGCTTTCGAACTGGTTCGCCCCGAATGTTGCTATGGTGAACCTCACTCCGGACACGCCAAGTGTTGCTAGAAATATCCCTGCGTAGAGCACAGCGAACTGAAGGTTCGATGGGGCTTTGCATGAGCTTGATTTGTTGTTTCCGCACAGCTTAGGTCTCAACGAATTAAGCGTTGCCGTTAAGGATACAAGAACTATACCCTGCAAGCGGCAAGTTGGTCAAAAAAGAAATGCTATCGATCAGTCAGTTGTGAGAAAACCCATTTTAAGAAACTCATTAGAGACAAGATTCTCAATAAGACATATCTGCAAGAGAGGCCAAGAGATGTGTGCTCTTCAGTAATCTCAATGTTTCCAACATTAAAAAGAATAAAGATTCCTTTGGAAAAGAGGTTGTCATATAATGTTACCGAGAATTTCTTTATATTCTTTTCTGTTTTAATGTTCTAGGTAGTTCATTATGAAAATGACGTGATAACGTGCGAATTCTTGAGCATTATATTACTTGCAATTAGCTGATTATTATCAAAGACAGTATAATTCGGCAATCAAAAGAGGCTGTGAACAGCAAGATTGTGAGGTTGAGATGTTATCAAACCATTAAGGCTATGAAGGAAGAAATGGAAGCGATTAAGAAGCATCCGAGGATGGAGTCAGCTATGATAGCACCGAGGACCGGGAGGAGACAGAAGCAGCCATTGACCACGTTGAAAGTCTGTGCCGCATCGATTCGGTTCATGTGGAACTCTTGAATCAAATACACAATCAAGTTTGCCATCCATCCAGCTCCCGCCAACATCGACAAGGCCATCGCGCCTGTTCATCACGGCAAACATGATTAGGACATTCACCCGAATGAAACTCGTTTTACTCAGAGAGAGAGAGAGAGAGAGAGAGAGAGAGAGAGAGAGAGAGAGAGACCTATGATGAATGGGAATGTATTCCAACCAGCTCGTTTGCTCTCAGTATCGCAGAGTTTTAGCTCGGCCTCTCCGATGTTGCCTGTGATACATTTTGCTTTGCTGGGGGCTGAGCTTTCCATCTCTAACTCTTTGAGTCTACTTGTTGGGTAATAGAAGAGCCTGTGTATTTACTTATAGTGGAGATGCCCATATTGGTGTCAACAGCTGTTTTTATTATCTTACACACGAAGATCCCTTCTCTTTAATTCAACTGGAGAAAGTACTGAAAATGAAAGGCATTACTATATTACTGCAACTGCTATATACTATTACACCAACAACAACAGCGACAATCAATCAATCGATCAATCATTTTTTATCCGACTAAGAAGGCATGACTATATGAATCCCTGTCAAAACAACATCCCTGTCAAAACAACAAGGCCACTCACTAGATACCAACATCTAAAAGTATGGGAAAAGGACAAAGTGAGCCTCTTAGGATGGTCCAAGGTAGGTGTGAACTCTCATTATTGTATACTTGCTTATCTCACTAAGCAACTTCTAGAATCTTTTTGGTACAACTATTACTGTGTTATGGTTATGCCATTTTGTATCAAAGCACATTACATTTTTGGGATTGTTGTGTGGCTATTATTAGGGGCACGTGTAAATTGAAATCCTAAAACTTGTTCGGAAAATAGGATCAAATTTTAAATTTGTTCAATCAAAATTTTTAAAAATTATCAAAATGGTGCAATCGACTTTTGCCATTAGCTTCATCTAAAGTCATCGACACCGATGACCACTGTCAGCAAAGCACGCTACTACCTGCTTAACCCTTAAGTCCACTCAACCTTTTTTTTGGTTGCTTTTCAGCCTTGTCCTTGAACTTTTTAATCTAATTTTATTAAAGTTAGAAGCAAAAATAGCATTTTCTTTGCCATTGTTGTACTCTTCATTATCATCATGGCCACATAGTAAAGATGAGCACTTTCCGTCACTTGAACTAGACAAACTAATAACCACTGGGTTTGCTCCAGTGGCCACCTTTCCAATGTGGAAGAGGGAGGTGGAAGGTTCGAATCTCCACATTTTCAGGAGGGTTGGGGTGGGGACAATTTCATTTCAGGAGTAAGTTTCAACTCTCACGCTCTGCAAGGAGACAAGACAAAAATCTGAGAGTGAGCGTTAGAGTAGGCATAAAGTAGGACCGACAAAAAAAAAAAAAATAGGCAAACTAATGAAAACACTTAATTGCACAAGACACGTTTCGATACCTAATTACACAATTGAAAATTTTAGCATATAATTGCATTTTCGTAAAAAAATTTAGGGTTTCAGTACACTTATCTCTTTTGCCGTTACCATTTTAATTATGTTATTTTTGTTATTAATGCTATTGCAAAGATAACAAAGTAATGTTATTAATTATTATTAATTCAAATTTCTAGAAAAGTTGCTATTACTTTCCTTCTAGGGAAAAATATTAATGAAAACTTCAAATAACTAACAATAATAATAAAACTATGATGATCATTAGTATCACTATTATCATTAATTATTTATGCTTTACTTTTGTAAATAAACATATCAATTTTTTTTTTGGGTGTTACTGTCCTCATAAAATAATCTGTAAAAATTTCAAAAACTACAGCATGTAACTAGAGGCAGCTTTTCTGCAGTCTGCTTTGAAAGTACTTCAGCTTCAAGGATGCTACTGCTGTAAGATTTTGACTGAAACGCCTCGAATGGTCAAAGCACCCCATTTCAGAGTCGTGGAAACTCTGGCAAAGTCGTACTAAACGCACAATTACCATGCGGTCATTATTATTAACCAAATGCTGGACTTGAGCATTGGAGAGTGCGCCCCAACGACCATGCCAAGGGGCTCACCGGATGATAGTTATTAAGCATATATCTTTAAGACAATAGGCTTATGGGCACAAGTATGCGTCATGATTTACCAATGTTATAATCGCTCTCGTAATGATGATTTCCTTTTAACAAATGAACGATGCAATGGAGTGAAAATACGAAGTGAAGTTGAAATCTCAAAATACCAAAATGATTTCCCTGGTTAATGACTTGTTCAGCTTTTGGTGCAATCTAGATGGTAGCAATTGTGATTGTGGCTGATATATCCCGTCTTTTTGAATAGTGATTGTACAATGTTATTGTTGGTGTAGTGTCGTGGTTGAATTATATTCCACTGAGATGCAGAGTCGTGGTTTAATGATATTCCACTGAGGATTATCTCAAGGGGCTAATCATCATTAAGGAGGGCAACTTGTCCAATCAATTCCGAACTTAATGTACAAATTTCAATTCAGACTTAAATTTTTCAATTTTTCCAATTTAATTATAATATTTGTGAGAAATTCTATTATAGTCATTCTAATTAATTTTTACTTAAAATTGCTAACATGATGGTATGCTACGTAGGACGGCCGATGATGATTTGTTCACAACATCAATGATTTTTGGTGAAAATTGATTGGAATGACTATATACTCACTTTAGTGCCAAATTGGAGAAAAAATGATTACTTAAATGCCTTCGGCGAGAAATTTCGGCCAAATTGATTACGTGACATTTATAATTAAAATTTCAATATAACAATATATTTTATAATACAAAAAATTCTAGTCCACGTGGACGTCCAAATTGGCACCGAAGTAATCACTTTTTAATAACAACTAGCACTTAAATAATCATTTTTTAATAACGACTGTCACTTATGTAATCACTTTTAATAATAATTGACACTCAAATGATTCATATTTACAATTTTTGACACTTAAATAATTACTCGTCAATTTGTCTAAACAATATTATTTGAGGGTTATATGCTGATTAGGCATGCTGATGAGCCATGTAGACTAAAAAATTAATAAAATATGATTACATTGGATTTTTGATGACCCATATTAGAATTGACACTTATGTGATCATTTTAAAAAAAAAAAAATACTTTAATAATCTCGAAAAAAAAAATTGTGACATTAAAATGATCACCATACACAACTTTTGGTATTTTTAGTGTCATTCTCTCTCATTTTCTCAATCCAAAGCCACCACTGAACCCATTTCAAGAAAACCAAAAGTCAATGTTTTGGTGAAGGATTTTTTACTATTTGGGTCAACAACAAATTTTGGTGAATCAAAGAACAAGCGGTCAACCACAATAAATGAATAAAAGAATGAAAGAATTGAATAGCAAATTTATGTGGTTCGATCGGTATAACTAACTCGAGAGAAAACATGAAATTTCACTTTAAAAATGGTCTAGTAGAAAGTATAATCACATCCGAGTCACTCAAATACTATATGCATTTTTTAGCCTTTAATTATACCATGTAATTTCACAGTGCTTTAGGCTCACACAATTTCAAGCAAAATTATTACTGTCAAGAAAATATTCACTAATCTTATCACAAGATTACTTCATTTCAAACACTAATTATTCAGAATGTAACCCACAAGATAGTCGCACCATGGATGCGGCACCAATAACTTCTGCTCGCAAGATATCACAAGTAAAACTCCCACTCCAATAGAAAAACAATGCGAGACAAAAGAAGAAAGCATAATTATATAAACCCATGCAGAAAACCTCTGATCAATCGGGCCAACTTCAATATGAAAATGATCATTTTTCTTGTCAACTCGCACCTGTTACAGAGTCCCAGTTAGGCCTGGACTTCCATTTTCAGTCTCTTTCCAGTCAAGTCCCATACTTTGCCACACATCATGGGCTTTGCATCTTCTCCGACCAAATAAAAGAAGGGCTTTGCACATTCATGTAGCCGAGCTTATGCACGCTTGATTTGGGTCCGGACTAAACGGGCTTAAACTCAAAATATGTTCTATTAAATCTTCACCTTGGCTCTATTTATTAGCCAACACTATTACCATGTTGGAATCTAAACTCGGCTACTACTCTCTCATATCTCCTCAAGGGCTCCTCAATTGCCACAAGTCCAAATCCAAGCCACTTTTGATTTTCACCGTGACCATGGATTTTATTAGGACGCCGACTCAACCTGCATCTTAAGTTGCTTCACATCTTAAACACAATCTCCTCTGTCTTAGATAAAGCAAAATCAATGTTGCCTACATAACTATTAGGAAATCGAACACCCACTTTATCAAACTCAATAGCTACAACAACCAATGGCTTTAGGGGCTCCACTTGGCTAGAAGCATTACAATTGTGTCGATTATCGCACTAGTACTCACCATCCAAGGTGTTTCTATTTGCAATTCTATTTTGAGCTACACATCATCCAGATCCATGTAAACATTGTCACAGCCACTCTTATTGGAGAATAGGTACTGCCCATTTCTTGGTGTAAGTACATAAACATGACTTACAGGTTTTGGCCTTTGGTCAATTGAGGACTTAAGATGTTATTTTGCTCAACTGAGGATTTCAAGTTTTAAAAAAGCCACAATCAGGCCTCGAGCTTGTCGTACCTGGAATTTAGGCATAGGAAGTAACACTTGGTAGATAACTCAATATTCCACGTGGAAGTCACGTCAAATTTTCAATATTTGAATTCCACCAATGCCAAGCTTGAGATCAATTCGAACATAAATAAAACCTTAATATTGTGTTTGGTCGTCTAGACTTTATTATCATATAGGATAAATGCCCCGTTTGGTTTAGCATTCTGAGGTCTCATTGGCTAAATGCTTGCTTTTGAAATGCTGAAAGCCCAAAGTAGGTGGGAATCTGCTTTTGGCATTTAACATTTTTGGAATGCTACTTTTCTCAATTAATGAATTTTGGCTATTGCCTATTTTACCCTCAAAATATTATGAAAAGTCTAATTTTACCCATATACAAAACAAAACCCTAACTCTCTCTCTTGGAACGCTTTCCTCTGTTTTGCTCTTAACTCCATCACGCGACGGCCAATCTCTCTTCTTCCTCTCTCTCTCTCTCTCTCTCTCTCTCTCTCTCTCTCTCTCTCTCTCTCTCTCTCTCTCTCTCTGTGATTCACTCGACAACTTTCGTCTTTGGGCGAGAAGGGTTCGTCTTCGATGGTACTCTCTGCTCTCAACTCCATCAGGCAAAAAGTATGTAGCAACAACTAATGTGCTATTTTTCTTAGATCCTTGTCTTTTGCTCTTGCGTAGGTAGAACATCCTTGCAACTCCTGCGAGGGAAGAATTTTGTTTGACGAAGACCTAATAAAGGCCAAAGTTTGTCGCAACGAGCAAGCGAATTCAAGTTATGGATCTTCTACCCTCTTGATCCTTTCTCCCCCTCATCAAATCCGTTCTCTGCGTGGTTCTTTGAGGTATCCTTTCTTGGGTTTTTCTATTTTTGGGTTGCATTTGTATCCGTGAATGCTTTATCTCTTGTACGCGTTGGGGTTGTGATTTTGCCTTGGGGACGTTGAATTTTTTATTCCTAATAATCGATTTTTGAGGTTAGAAAGTGCAAGGAGTGAACTTTGTCAAAATGCCATGGTGGGTGTGATGGTTTGTGTTGTGGGTGTTAAGTAATTGCAATGGACGATGTTCGGTTTAGTCCTTTTTCTTTTGTGGGGCTTTGCATAAGTCATTGCTGGTTGAAGAATTTCTCTCTATCTCTGGCTGATAGTGGAGTAGTTGTGCAGAAACTCATTAATCTTTGAGGGGATTTTTATTGAATTATTGTGAATAGGTCAGGTTTCACGTATAATTATGCCCCTTTTGAGATGAGATCCGTTCTATTAGTAAGGTGCAATAGAGGTCAAACGTTTAGTAATTATTGTAAATAGGTCAGGGTCCGTCTTCCTATTTTTGTGTGCTATTCTCAAATTGTCAAATGTGAATTGATGGAATACACTCGTTTGTACTCATTTGTTTATATTCTTCATTCAGATTGGTTCATGGTTGATCTTGTTTGTTTGTGTCTCTTAAATTTGTTCATGTCACTTTACTAGTAGATGAGTTCATCAAAGGAAAATGCATTTTGGAGCTTGGAAGATGTAGAAACCTTTTGTAAGTTGTGCATCGAACAAATTGAAAAATGCAATCATCCTGCAAACAATAAAAGAGATGGATGGACAATCATAATTAGTAAGTTTGAGGAGCTACTAGTCAAAAAGTATGATAGACAATAAATGAAGAGTAAGTGGGATAACCTCAAGGAAGAATGGAAAAGATGAAGGTTATTGCTTTACATGAAACTAGACTAGGATGGGATTCAAGGAAGAAAACCATTTATGCGAGTGACGAATGGTGGAAGAGTAAAATTCAGGTTTTCCTCACTTCTTTTTTTACTTTCTTGTTAAGCTAACCTTTAATGACTTATGCAAATGCTTCATTATAACAGACCAATCAAAGTTTAAGGCTTTTAGGATGAAAGGCATACATCATGATCTTGAAGTAAAGTTAGATATGATGTTCATAGATATAGTTGCTATTGGAGGAATCACATGAAATCATGCACAAGGTTTATATGTTGATAATGATGTGGAGGCCACGCAACCTAGTATTGATGATGTGTAGGGTCTATTGATAAAAACTTGGAGAATCATGTGGATGAAACCGTTGTTGAACCAACCGAAACTCAAACCCGTAAAAGAGCCGCACAAATTTCAAAGATGCAAGCTCGAGGAAAGAAAGATAAGAAATTGAGAACAAGAGAGGAGCTTGGAACACAAATTAACCAGTTGCTTACAGTTGTTAAGAGTAGGAGCACTACTAATGCTGCATCTAAAGCAACCAATTTAGTCGGTCCTTATGAGAACCTCATAGAGATATTGGATTCCATACTTGAGATTGTGGAAGATGAAAACTTGTACTTTTTTGCAATTTCTTATTTAAATGAAAAGATAGACAATAGACAAATTTTCATGAGCTTAAAGTATAATGCAAAGAAAGTAAAGTATCTCAAATATGAGTTGAGAAGATAATCAAGTCTTCGTAGATAGGATGTTAGCATCTTATTGTTTTCATGTTTGAAGCTTAGTCATTCCACTTTGTTTTTATCTATGGATCTTTATTTGCAGTCATTGTGAACCTAATTTCAATTAAAGTTTGATGTTAGAATTGTTTTCATTTGGTGTTCTCTTAATGTGATAGTTTGCATATATGTGATGGTTAATACATTGTTTCTCTTTATATTTTATCACTTGAAGCAGTTATGGATGATTCACATACAAGGGAAAATCATGAGCAAGAGGAAAATAAATTATGGGATCTTGTCTCAATCGCTCAAGCTGCAATTTTTTATCAAGTGACCAATCTTTGCAAACAACCTTGCATGACCTCAACATATATAGGTTACGTATGGTTAAAAGAGTTGATTGGCGAAGATGCTAATCCGATAAGGTGCTACAATATGTTTAGAATACATAAGATTATATCTAACAATTTAATGCATGATTTACTAACACGTTATGGTCTTCGAGGATCTAGGAATACTGATGTTAGAGAAATGATTGGTATGTTTCTTCATATTCTAGGACATGGTATAGGTAATAGGTTAGCACAAGAGCGTTTTCAATGCTCCGGGGAAACCATAAGCAGGTACTTTAGCTTAGTTTTAGATAAAGTATGTGATGTGGAAAAAGATTTGATCTAACCAACCGATCGACAATTTAGAAAAGTTGTAGAGAAAATCAAGAAAGATCAACGATTTTATCTATATTTTAAGGATTGCATTGGAGCTATTGACGGTACACATATTCCAGCGATTGTACCTACGTATGATTAAATTCGTTTTAACTCAAAACATGTTAGCCATATGTAATTTTAATATAGAATTTGTTTATGTTTGAGCCGGTTGAGAGAGACAAGCTCATGATATTTGTATCTAGGGGTGTGCATGGTCTGGGCAAACGGTTCTTGGCCTAGAACCGGGAATCGCCTGCTAAGGACCAATTCTGAAAAATTGAAATCGGGATCCACCCGTTTGTTACATGCATCCACTCGGGAACTGGACCGCCGATCCGGTCCGATTCCTGGGTGGATCCATGAAACTAGTCTCATAATAATAATAATATCACTTTCTAAATCCCACCATGAGAACTCTTCATATCGAGTAATATATTAAAAAACAAAAGCTACAGCAACTAGAAATCAAAACATAATGTTGAAAGTGAAAGAAGGTAAAACTAATTATAAGTTAAGCCACAACGGTCATCAAATTGATCACATGAGCTCCATACCATCTCGATGGCACAAGTCCAAAAAATCATACCAAACCAAATTTAAGTACGTGGAACAGACTCATCAAGTAGAGTAAATTAGACAAGTTTACACTTTACAACAACGCAATAATCGCAACAAGATTCGCCTAAAAGTTCACAACTTACAAAGCTTGTGAATCCCAAGTTTTGAGCTCTTAAATTCCAAGTTCCAATCTCCTGAAAGTAAAACAATAATAAATAGATGATTGCTCAACATTAGTAAAAATTGAACTCAAACAATTATTGAAAATCTCACCACATATATTCCTCCCCCTTCAACTTGTAAACTCTATGGACCGTTAATCTCCGTGTTAACATGATCCATATCTAATAAAAATAATATATTAAATAAAGTATTAAGTTATTAGATAATAGATATACAAAAGAATTAAATGATGAAATGATATGGACTTACCCAATTCAAACTTTTCCACATTCTCGATACACTCTTCAACATTAATCGGCTCAAGAACTGCTCTCAACCAATCTTGAGTGCAAATCAAAGCTTCCACAACTCTAGGAGTCAAAGAACTCCGAAAACCATCAAGTACACGACCAGAAGTACTAAAAGTTGATTCTAAAGCAACGGTAGTAACATGTATAGACAAAATATCCTGAGCCATCAAAGATAAGATTTTAAACTTTTGGCCAACAACACTCCACCAATTCAAAATGTCAAGATCATGACCATCTTCAAGTTCAGCTTTAAGATATTAATTAAGCTCAGATAAGTTGCCATCAGACTTTTTCTTCTCCTCATTAAGAAAGTCATCATACGAAGGCTCTTGCACATAGAAATTTAAGCCGCAATCGTCCTCTTCATTTCCCTTATTGAAATAAGAATCGCAGCGATATTAGTAGAACTTAACAAATTTGCCATCCAAATTTTTGTCTCTAGAAGTGTGACAAGATTTCTCATAAAATTTAAACACATATTCCAGGGAAAACTTCACCTTATCAAACATCTCATTAACTTTTGCAGCATCATCATAAATGAGTTTATAACAATACCTCACATAATTCAACTTTTTTCTAGGATCCAATGTCACTGCAATCAATACCATCATATTTACTTTTTCGAAACTTCCATAATATTTGTCAAACTTATCTTTCATTTTCACGCCCATAACTCTCACCCTATGTTCAAAAGCCTTCGTTGCTTCTTGCAAATAATTATACAAAGAAGCTATCCCCACAAAATAATCATTTTAAGTGATATACAAAGTTCCAGACACTTTTTGGTGGTATCATAAAACTTCTTCATAAAATTAGAAAGAAAAATAGTATTTTCCCAATCAACACTACTTGGAGTATCAGAATTAAGCTCAGTTAAGAAAGAAACATCATCTTCTTCCATCCTTTCAAAAGCTTTTCTTAGCTTTATGGCACTCTCTAACATTAGGTAAGTGGAATTCCACCTAGTTGAGACATCAAGACAAACTGAACCCTTATAAGCAATATTTGTACTTTCAATACAATCTCGAAATGTCTTAGCTCTTATAGGATAATTCCTCACATACCTTACCACGTTTCAAATACGTGCAATGGAATCACGTATCTCGGCCAAGCCATCATTCACAATCAAGTTTAATATATGAGCCATGCACCTCATGTGTAAAGATTCACCATCTAAGATCAATAGCCTCTCTCTTGAAAAAATTTCTTTCAAATGACCAATGGCCACATCATTTGAATTAGCATGACATTTTTTTCTCTATTCCCCACTCATATATGCATTTCTCAACTACTTTCTCAATATCCCTGCCCTTGTGACTAGTTATCACCACAAAATTGATGATCATTTTGTGCAATTTCCAATTTTCATCAATAAAATGTGCAGTAAAACACAGATAGTTCAAATTATGAATGGAACTCCATGTATCAGTTGTGAGTGCGATCCTAGAATTAAGTTTACGAAAAGAAGCCTTCAAATTTCTTTTTTCACAAAATAAAACTTTATGCAATCCTAACCATCGTAAATCGCGACATATGCTTGAAGAGAGGTTGTAATTAATTCACATAATCACGAAATCCAACACGTTTAGCAATCGAAAATGGTTGTTTATCAATTATAATCATTCGAATAAGCATTTGCCTACATTTCTCATGATCAAACTTCCATGTCGTTAAAATTCCACCACTCCCAATACTACTAGTAGTATCTCCTCCTATAATTTGAGTTCCATCTACTCTTTGTGATGCAAATAATTTTTGCATTTTATCCACATTGCAATTATACTTATTGCACTTTTTCAAGTGCTTCAACATATTTGAAATACCATTATCAACGTGGTATGAATACTTGGATCCGCAATAATTGTAAAATACATAAACTTTCCTATTTGTGTGAGTTGTTTCTTTTCGAAAATGAAACCAAGCTGCTGATTTTCACTTACTAGGAGGAGGACATGGACAAAAATCGGATACCTTATTTGTTTTGTATGCTTCTTCAAAGTTTTCACCTCCTTCATGTTCTTGTGATGTTGATTCCACTATTGGCGTTATTGCATCATAGGATTTCTCTACTTCCATTGACATGTTAATGAATCACCTGCTTGAATCAAGCAACGCGTCATCAACACTAAAACACTTCTCATGGAGCTAAATCATATTTTACTTACAACAGAAAATAGATATAAAATGATACAATAAGGAGCTCAATAAACAGTTCAACTTCCTAAAGAACTAAAGAGAAAAAGAACAGCTATCCAAATTCATAGCTCTAGTCAACTCCCTTTTTTCCTTTACATTCTATTGCATAGGAACCTTCTCTATAGGCCAGAGCCCAAAGTGAACATGACTAAAGCCTTATCTTTCTGAATGAGTCTTTTCAGAGGAAAGCAAGAGCCTCTTAGCATCATTCTTTAGCTATCCAAATTTATCTTTGAATCTGAATCTTCTTTCGTATCCCAATTTATCTTAGAATCTCAAACTTATACAAACAAAATATTTAGGTTATGTATCATCAACTCTGTCAGATGAATTATATTCTTCTATAAGTAATATATGCAGTTGGTAAAAGAGTAAATGTTCTAGTGTAATAGCAATATATGAAAAACAGAGACAAAAAGAACAAGCTAAAACTTAAAAGAACCGATACTGAGTGAGGAGAGTCAACTACATTCAATACATAACACCTATTACCGTAATATTGCTACCCTTTCCCCTTCAAGTGATTCATAAGAAGCTCTAAAATATATTCTTAGCTGCGACTCATCGAGCGAACTAAACATATATCGCATGATATATGCAAGGTATCTTAAGTTATAACATGTAAGACAACTTTGATGCACAAAGAAGCACCTCATTAAAGATATGGATTAAAAATAATGTATTTGATAATAAATTTACCCTACTTGACTGAAATCTTCCTTACCTGATTCAACTTCTTTGCCAACTGAGGAACACCACATCGATCAGCAAGGCCGTTGTATACCTGCATAGGATACCAAGAAATGTATAAAAACAAAGTTCAAAATCTCCAACAAATACATAATTCCTTATAGGCAAGAGTTCACATATTCATACCGGATGACTACGGAAGAATTTTTCTTCTGCCATAAGCACATCCTTGATACTCCGACATGCTATGACAAAGAACCCTATGAATCTCGTCCGACCCTATCCTAGCTGATAAAAACATCCAAACGATCGAAATATTCATCTTTCGAAAGTAACATGGTCCTAACTGTTCAATAAGCATTCAAAATTCGATCTTCACATACATAAAAGGCTTTCAACCTCTTGAACAGCTTTGACTATGAGTCCTAAACGAATCCTACATAAGCCTCCAGTCTCAACAAGCATTATTAGATCAGCTCCTCCAACAAATAACCCTAAAAAAATAAGATCAAACAAAACACCATCACGGATTCAACCCCAACATCTATCCCACAAGTATGCAACCACACAAAAACAACACTAATTCTCAACCCGCACAATCACGACAAAAGTAAGCTCATGTCGCTCCGTCGAGGCGCCCAAGAACACTACTTGAATTCAACTTCAATCTCAATCAAAACAAATTCACATAGAGAGAGACAGAGACAGAGAGAGAATGTACGTGTAGGTGCCGACGAGAGGGGCAAGGAGGAGGGTGGCGCTGACCCAGTTCACGAAGATCTTGTGGTGGATCTTGTTGGGCAAATCCTTCCACACAAATATGTTGCTAACTTGCTGTCGAGGGTGACGATGCTGGAAAATTAACACCGGAGGGTCGAATAGAGAGGCAGCGAAAGAATCAGACGGACCTATTGTAGTCGAGGGCGACGGCGATTTTCCGGAGTGATGAATAGAGAAAGGACAAATGGACGGACGGCTGCTGTCAAGGGTGATGACGATTTTTTGGAGGGCCGAATAAAGAAAGGGATGGACGAAATCGCTGCTATCGAGGGTTTCCTCGCGAACCCTAGCCCGATGGGGTTCCTAGGTTTCTCGAAAGCTTCGATCTTGACACGAAACAACTTTGGTTTTCGACTGAAATTGCTGGTTCTTCACCTAACCTATTCTTCTTCTCCTCCTCCTGCAGCCCTGCTTCTTCGCGTGCTTGCCTTTTGAGTTTTGCCCACTAATTGCTCGGCATTTTGTCAAGGTTGCTTTGGACTTTTTAACTTCTGGACATCTCCATTTGCTCGGCGTTTTGTCAAGGGGGTTCGTGCTTGCCTTTTGATGTTGGGTTTGTTAATTAGTAATTTCAATATTTTTAATATTAAAAAAAATAATTTATTATTTTAATATAATCAGCCCGGTCTGGGTGGACGAGTGGACGGATCCGCTAATGGAATCAGGAACCGAACCGATTCCCTTAAGAACCACCGGTTTTGGGCGGTTTCGGTCCGATTCCAAGCGGTCCGGGCGAGTCCCGATTCTTTTGCACACCCCTACCCGTATCTTTTATGAAGCTATTGAAAGACGTGATGCACATTTTCCCCATCCTCCTCTAGGTATGTCATTTAATGGTTTAGATACATCCATATATCTAATTGGCATATGTTGATTAAATTTACAATATATTTATATAGGTAAATATTATTTAGTAGATTCTGGATATCCAAATCCGATTGGTTATTTGGGGCCATATAAATAAGTTATGGGGTGCATGACAACTACCTATTTCTGTTACAGAAACAAATTTTCTATTCCAAACATGTTTCTGGAATAGAAATCCATTTAATAAATTTATTCCGTTTTTCTATTTCTGAATAGATTTCTATTTCAGAAATAAGTTTGGAATAGAAATCGAAGTAGAAATTTTCTACTTCTCTATTTTAGAACAAAAATGAGAAATAAAAAATTTTCTCATCGTTCGTCAACTGGTCATTCATCCGTTGCCGTCGATTACCGTCTATCAATCGCCCGCCGACCCCCGCTGTCGCCAGTCGCCGGTCGCTACCGATCGTCGGCCGCGCGCCGGTTGCCGCCGCCGGTCATCGATCGCTAGTTGCTGGTTGCCGACCTCACGCCACCGCCTCCGGTCGCTAATTGTCGGTTGTCGACCTTGCGCCACCGCCTCCGGTCGCCGATTGTTGGTTGCCGACCTCGCGCCACCGCCTCGGTCACCGGCCATGCGCCGCCGCCACCGCCTCCAATCGCCAGTCGCCGCCGCCACAACCGCCGCCGTCTGTCACCACTATCCGCCACCGTCCAAAAGGAAGAAATTTTGTGTCATTATCAAACGAATTTCTATTTTTAGAGTAAAAATTTTATATCGTTATCAAATGGTTATTTTTGCTCAGAAACTCTTTTAGAAATAGAAATAGAAAAATCTATTTCTGTTCCAAAACTATTTCTAGAATAGAATGGTTGTCATGCGCGCCCTTAGATATCATTTGCCAAAGTTTCGAGAATGTCTTTCACCTACGAGATATCGAGAAGTGTTCAACCGTGCCCATTCCTCGCTACATTCGACAATTGAGCGAGCCTTTGGTGTATTAAAATAGAAGTGGGGGATTTTAACTCATATGCTAAGTTATCCATATGAAAAGCAAATGCAAATTGTCGTAGTGGCAATGACTTTGCACAATTATATACGAAGAAATAACGTGACTGATACGGATTTTGAACAAGCAAAATTGGATCACAATTATGGATATTCAGTTGACCATGAGATGTAAATGAAGGGGTGGGTGCTTCAAATTCGTATGCATCTCCGTACATGGCACGTTTACGTGATAAAATAGCCATGAGTTTACAAAGCCGTAAATGTTTGTAATACTAAGTATAACGTATTTTTTTTTTCCGAACATATACGACCATGTTTACTATCATTAAATGACTTTCTTTCTAGTCAAATTTGTATGAGAGGAACTTAGTTTTTTTTTTTTTTTTTTTTAATGAGGACCTCCTTTTTATATGGGGTGCTTACTCAAAAAAATTAGCATCCGCAATCGGTCGCTTCACCATCCATTGAATAAGTTCACCTTTTTTTCTGTATCATTTTTTTCTTCTGACAATCAATACCCCAACTTTTTATCAATATACTAGAATGATCATTAATTAACGAAGATGATTAATACTACAATAATTAAAAAAATTATTCAAAGTTAAAAACAAACCTAAAAGAGCTCTAGGCCAAAAGTTGAGCTTTGCATCTAATCTATAATCAAATCCTTTTAATATAATTTATAAATAAGTTTACTAATATGTATCTTTTACATTACTCTTAACGTGAAAATGTAAAATGTTATAGTTATTGTTTCTTTTTTGCAATTTTAAAAATACTAAAACTAAAAAACTTAATTTGATTACATCAAAGGGCTTTTTAAATATATATTTACCAAACAGTCTTGCATTTCCCTAAAGCACTTTTCAGTTATAATTTACTAAGCAATCTTGCATTTCTTGGCTAAAGGCCTTTACATTTGGCTAAAGGCTTTTCCTAAATGTTGAACCAAACGAGGCCAAAGTTGAATAGGCTATAAATTGAATTGTATAAGATGGGATTTTTAGATCTTAGGTGATGTTTAATAAATACAAGGATATCCATGTTGGATGGAATGTTGACCTTTTAGATGGATTTAAAGTTGGCATAACGTTTCTCGTTGCAACTTGACACAATGATTTTAGCCCTCGGTAATCCCACCTCCTTCTCCTCTCTGCCCTTCACCTCCTTCTCCTCTCTATCCATGATAGATCGAGTGTCGACTACTCATATCTTTGAACCCTCGTGAATATCCAAGCTACTCGAGCATCACCATCATTTAAAATGTTCAACAACCATCAAACCCTCCTCCATCTTCGTTGTCGGCCTGCAATCTTCAACAACCACTAGCCCGGTTGCCACCTCTCTATCCTGACTTTTATCCTTGTTACCAAACATAGTCTAAGTTCATTTTATGAACAATCGATACATAATTTTTGCATAATTTAGATAGAGAATACTATTTGTTCATGGCATCCATTACTAGTGACTAGGTTAGTTGGCAAGTATTTGGATTTTTCCATCTCTCAAAAAGCAAGAAATGTTGCGTGTTCTGCATTGGTTTCTTTAGTCACGGAGTTTGTTTCTAATTATTGTATGCAATGTGCTCAACTTCCCTCCAAAGTCCACAGTTGCCTTGATAAATCAGTAAGGACTTGCTATGGGGCTGCACTAAACAAAAATGAGAGATCAACCATGGCATAAGCGGAGGCGGTTCAACTTAAGAAGAGCGAAGGAGCAAAATATCGCTGTCTAGCCAAGTCAAATTGAAAGCTTGTCTTTCTTTGTGGTCTTTATCCTAGCCCTTCAAAGGCTGGAACCATATCAATCTACAAGCTAAGGACATTGCTTTGTCTCGCGAACCCAACAGCAAGAGTTGTCTTTCCTTTAGCACATTTTCAAGGAGCGAAGATTTGAAACTTCTTTCCTAAGATGAATACCAGCAATGCTGCTAGGAGGTGTTATCCTGAAGAGAATTTTGGGTAAACAACTCGAAATTGGGTCAAATAAAGAGCAAGCGAATAAATGGCTCCAAATGAACCCCTCCTCCTCTTGGTACTCTCTAATTGAATAGAAATTGTTATGGGCAATCTTGGAAGGGTTGTTGCTAGTGGACCTGTTAGAGATAACAATGGCCCCTCCTCATTCTTGAGTTTCTATAGTGGGAGAAGTACAGCTAAAGTGCCAAAACTTGGCACGAAGTGACACTCAAGTGCAAAAAGTTAGGAAAGTGACACTTAAGTGTCAAAATCGGAGCAAAATAAATCACTTAAGTGCCACTCTGACGAAAGTCTGGCCAAAATGGTAACATGACGATTTTCCAGTGAAATAAGTACAAAACAGTGTCGTTTTAATTAGGGGTGTCAATGGGTCGGGTCGGGTTTTGATGTTACCCGACCCGACCCGAATCATAAAGGGTCACATAATATGACTTGACCCAACTCGACCCGAAACACATTAGACCCGCATCAAAAATTCGGGTCGGGTCAGGTTTCGTGTTTTCCTCCTCTCTTTTTTTTCTCTTTTTTTTTTCACCTCCCTTTTCTTTGGTTTAATTTTTTTGAAGTAAAAGACTATTATACTTCAGACAAGCATGGGAATGAGTGGTTCAAAGGAGTTTAGTTAAGCAAGAACTCATATTCTCTTCCTCTCTTTTTTTTTTTTTTTTCATTTGCGTAGATCTCACAAATTTAAATCTTTGGAAAAAAGAAATCCGTTCTTCTTTTTACATTCTGTCAACTAAACACAGTCCAAGCGAATAGCAACGAAACCGATCCAAAGAAATGACCAAAATCTTGTATCTGCGATTGCTCGGCACATGACAGAAAATCCAAACAAAGCAGAGGAAACAAAAACAGAGAAAATGCTTAGATTTGCATAAAGACCCACTAACCATTCATAACAGCACCGATCCAACATCAAGAATCAATCACTTGTAAAAAAGAAACGAACCATCCAAACAACCAGTTCTCAACGAACATGCACCAAAAAAAAAAATTAAAAAAATCACGACTTTCGGATAAGAAAAGCCCGAAACTTTGTAAGCACCTGGGAATTGCCATGGATCAAACTTGTAGAGATCAATCTCAGCGATGATGGGGATGCCGATGGCCTGAGAAGTGCATTTCGGGAGAAGGTAGTGGTTCACCAGCTCGTCATCAGTTGGGTGAAACTTGAACCTAGCTGGTAAGTTCAACTCAGCCTTCATTCACCTTCTCTCTCTCTCTCTATCTCCTCTGCGACCTCCCTTTCTTGCAGCTCTTGAGTGGAAAAGAGCGAAAACCCAAAAGAAAGAGAGGCTCAAGACGGGAGCGCTTAGGGAGAGGAGCAGAAATAGGTCGACATTCGATGCCAAGAGGGAGAGGTGAGGGTTGCTGCCCAAGTCCATGGTCGAACCGATGCACTGCGCGGGGTAAGACAGAGGGAGATTCCTCGAGGTGAGGTCCTCGAAGAATCGGTCGAGGAGGTCCGGATTGTCGGTGCTGACGAGGCGGCGCAGGTCCGAGAGTGTCAATTTAGGCACCGTCGGTGGCGGCAGGGAGGAGGGAGGAGGAGGCGGCCGGAGGAGGGCGGAGCTCGTCCAGGTCGGCGACAATTTGCGATAGGATTTCCTTTCAAACACATGAAGCCAATGTGTTCGGGCCGAACAATGTTTCAACTCTAACCCGACTCTAAACATGTTTGTTTTCATGTTTTATAACAATTACCCGAACAATTTTAAGACCCGAAACATGTATTCAACTTGTTTCGTGTTCGGGTTGGGTCGGGTTTTTTGACACCCCTAGTTTTAATGCTAACATGGTAAAAAATTAATATAAAAATTAATTTAATTTAATTTAAAACTAAATTTATTTAAAAATACAAATACATATATTAAAAAAATTAAAAAAAAAAAAAAAATCAGATGCCGCCACCCCTTCCTTTTTTTTTTTTTAATTTTCTTAAATTTTTTTTAAATTTTGTAAATTTTGTTTTTGTAAATTTTCTTTTTTAAATTTTTAAATTTTTAAATTTTTAAATTTTGTAAATTTTTATTTTTAAATGTTTTAAATAAATTTAGTTTTGAATTTAATTTAATTAATTTTTATATTATTTTTTACGATGTTAGCACTAAATCAACGTCGTTTTTGTATTCTCTAACCACGTCAGTGTGCAAAACGACGATGTTTTGCACTTATTTCGCCAGAAAATCGCCACGTCAGCATTTTGGCCGGATTTTCGTCGAAGTGACACTTAAGTAATCCATTTTACTCCGATTTTGGCACTTAAATGTTACTTTCCTAACTTTTGGCACTTAAGTGTCCCTTCGTGCCAAGTTTTGGCACTTGGGCTGTACTTCTCCCTTTCCGTAGTTGTGGGTTTAAGAATATTTGACTATTGATGAAGATATGAGCTATAGTTTATAGTTTTTTGATCATTTAATGTGTGATGACAACCACTATCCTTAAGGTATTATTTGCTCCAACTATTGTTACTGCCGAGTTTAAAACAAATATACTTTCGAGAAATATACCAAAACCACAGAAAAATGAGTTTTACAATTCCTTAATTTTCCTATTGGAATTTCACCTTAAATGTATTGTCAAATTTGTGTGAGAAAATAGAAGAAGATAGAATGTTGTGAAGAAGAGAGTTATGAAGAAAAAAAAGACGTTAAGAATAATGGATGATTTGATCTAATCTACATGCAATCGAACAACACATTTATTGGGAATAAGCTTTTTATCAGAACTATCATAACTTTTTATGATCAACTAGTACTTTTTTCATGTCAATAATCACTTTTTTTCATATCCAACGATCTCTCTGGGCATCAATCTTTTTGTTATTGGCCACCAGTCCTAGAAAACCCTTTGGTCCCAAAACTAAATGATGAAAATGGATCAAATGACCAAATAGTTCAGAAAAATAGGACCGGCATCAACTGTGCTCAGGCTGGCCCAGCTCGTTAAAGTAAAAAGGCTGTTATAGGCTGGGCACAGTCCAAGATTTTCTAACCCTCCATGGTCTCATTGTCAGTTTATCACATGCACAACTATTTGTATGTCCATAAACCTAGTCATCATGTCTGAATGCATATAGGTTCAGAAAGGGTCATACAATTGTTGGATATTTCTGTAGTTTTGAAATATTTATTAGAAATTATGATCGTCATGAAAGTCATCATTTTTGTAACGGCTTTTTCAATGGTCATATAATAGCTTTCTAATGGTTGTATAACGGTTGTCTAACGACTTTATAACTTTTGATTTATTACTTCATAAACTCTTCATTATTTTATAATGGTCATCTTTTTAATTACCAATTGATTTATGACAATCTCCTAACGACTCTCTCTTTTTCTTGTTTAAATATAAATTAAACTTCAAACCACAATCTTAGTAGATACAATATGTTCTCACATCTTTCCTTTCTTTTTGTTGGGTTATACACAAAATTTGTTCTATTCCTTCTAATATTCTGTGCGGAGTATAGAGAAAGGTTTGTTGTATCTTAGGAGGATAGCTGGTGAAGCCTTATGCACCGAGTTACGTACTCCGAGGGGCAGAATTATCCTTAAGGACAATGTTTGCAAGCCTCAGACATTTCTTTTATTTTCTAATCTTTTGTAATGTATTTCCAATAATTATTATTTATTTATGTATTCTAATACTTTTTTCAACAATCTTAAGAATAATTGCCTTATAGCTTTCAAAATTGGAATTGCTGGTGCTTCCATCGACCTTGGAATTGAACAAGGATTTGGAGATGGTGAAGGACAACTATCACATATTCTTAGGTGGTTTGTCATGGGACAGTATCAAGTATTAACACAAAATAGCTTTTGATCGTTTTGAATCTTATGGAGCTTGCCCATGTTGGACCAAGTTATATATAATTGTTTTCAATGAAACAATGGATGCCGTCATTATTCCTCACAGTGTTGTCCCGTCATTCTTGGGAATATGTTAGAGTGCATACAATCATGAATCGGTTGGTGATGTCCATGCCAATATGCTCAAGTAAGTGTAGACACGAGCTTGTGTTGGTATTTGGTGGCATGTCTTTATTCATGCTTGCTTGGGAGTGCAGCGTGGGCCTCTATCTATGTATATGCTCATACATGTGTTGGTATTTGCTGCATGACAATGTGTATATTTGATAAATACATGAAGATATGATAATTCTCTCTCGTCCACGCACATATAGAACTTCTCTAGCATTAGAATGGTGGTAGATTCTTGCCTTCTTGACGATGTGGAATTGTGCTTGATAGAAGGAGAATGGAGACCCAATTTAGCAAGCACAATCTGAGAGAATAATTAGGCAACAACTATTTAATTGACTAATGAAACACCACAATATTTGCCATTAATTACTTTTCAGACTAAATTAGTGTAATCGACAATTTAGTGAGTATGCCTTTTGTATCCTGTCTTTTGTGATATTTTTATATTTCACATTTCAGTCATTTAAATGTTGCTTAAAGAGTTAAAGTCTTACTATTATTTTGTGAAATTATTAATTCATTTTGGATTTCTGCTAACCTCTGAATTTTGGTTAACATTTTTGGACCAACATGTACTATTGACAGCAATAATGATATAAAAAAAATGTTCTTTATAAGAATATTTACTTTGCCAATTTATGTTGAATGTCCATCCATGCATGATGATAATTAGAGACTTTATGTTGAATTTCCATTCATGCATGATGATAATTAGAGACTTGATTGGCTATTGCATTGGGAAATAGAATCTCCTTTAGTGATTGTTGTGGAGATGAAATTTATATTTATTTATTTTTGGCATCCATAGCCAACATAGATCTATATTAAATAAGATTGATGTCTTTTGTGAAATATTTTGTTAAAGGGTGACTATTGTCAAGTTTATTATAGTGGATTTTCCACTATATTATAAGGATACGGTGATGTTAACTGGATCTCGAATTCATATGAGATAAAATCCACTAACAAATATGTGTTCACCTAGTGGAAGTGCTTGACATAAAAAAAATCGAATGAAATCGTGGGGGAAATGGCAATCCTGCTAAACCAAAAGTCGACTTGGTTGAAGTAGATGATTTGATGAAGTAATTGATGGAGTCATTCCCATACCAATATTGTGGCTAATCGAAATTATGGGTGGTAGACTCAAGTGCTACCGGGCATATATGTATAAACAAAATGCCTTACCCTCCTAAGCTCCAATGGGTGAATGAGAAGAAAATATTTATTATTCTTTGGTAAATTGAGAACTATTCAAGTTCTTGAGAAAAAGAAAAATTCTTCTCAAACTCATATATGAAAATGAGGCTGAGTAGTTGAGAAACTCTTGATAGATATTCCTTTGGGAAAATGACACATTTTGTGTTTATACATCATGATTGCCAAGAGGCAATAGTTGTGTGAAGATAAAATTTTTAATGGTAAAAATTGACACGTCCGATTGAGGGATGACGTGATAAAGCAGTTGCTTAATGATGGAATTATGTCCATTAATTGTATGAAGTTAGAGATGGATTTTGGCCAATCCTCTTACTATACATCGAGGGGAATGAGACAAGCCAATTGAAGAAAATCAACAATGATAGTAACTCAACCTATGTGATTGGTGATCCCATGAATTAGGTTCATATGGGTAATAACAAGTCATTTGTTGATCTAGTGCACTGTAAAAAATTAGTGTCCCTCCTAAGGTGAAAATAGTGCAAAATTGCAAGGAAAAAGAGGTTGAGCTAAGCTCTTAATGAAATTCCATAGCCATTATTGGTGGTGTATAATCTGCAATATACACTTGATGGAATCACCTATATAAGTGTGGAGTAGAGCCGCTTCTATGAGAATTTTTGGCGAAAATCTCTACAGCACTTATGAATAAACCAAGCACGCACATGGCCTATTAGCGCAAAACCGCGTTGAACAACAAAGTTTGTGGGAGTGTAATGTGATTGGTGAAAATTATAATTCACAAAAAAAAAAAAAAAAAAATTCTTGGTTCATACAAGTTTCAAACTTCATCAATAATTTCGTGAATTATATTTCATTCTTTCTAGGATTGGTTCATAGCCTAACAAGCACCAGTTCCGATGCATTACTCTCCAATAACCCAGTGTTATTCTATTTTTCTTGTCAAAACTTTCTGAAATATGTGGGAGATTGTTGGATATTTCAGCAATTTTGAAATATTCATTAGAAATTATGATCGTTATGAAAGTCATCATTTTTGTAACGGCTTTTTCAACGATCATATAACGGCTTTCTAATGGTTGTATAACGGTCGTCTAACGGCTTTATAACTTTTGATTTATTACTTCATAAAGTCTTCATTATTTTATAGCGGTCATCTTTTTAATTACCAATTGATCTATGACGATCTCTTAATGGCTTTCTCTTTTTCTTGTTTAAATATAAATTAAACTTCAAACCACAATCTTAGTAGATACAATATGTTCTCACATCTTTCCTTTCTTTTTGCTAGGTTATACACAAAAGTTGTTATGTTCCTTCTAATATTCTGTGTGGAGTATAGAGGAAGGTCTGTTGTATCTTGGGAAGATAGCCGCTAAAGCCTTACGCACCGAGTTATGTACTCCGAGGGGCGGAATTATCCTTAAGGACAGTGTTTGCACGCCTCATACATTTCTTTATTTTCTAATATTTTGTAATGTATTTTCAATAATTATTATTTATTTATGTATTCTAATACTTTTTCCAACAATAATGAAGTAGGTTACCCCTTCCTTCCTCTTCTTTTTCACCTTTTTGGTAGCAGGCTACCACGTGTATGATGATGCGCAATGAAGTAATTATGGTTTTGGTTATTGCAGGTATGATAATGGGATCATTCGGTTGGTGGGTCTCGTTGTTTTTGTTTTTGCAACTGCCTTCATTCTTCTAATGATGGAGACCCTAAGCGCCTTCTTTCATGCCCTGCGTCTTTATTAGGTAGAATTCCAAAATAAGTTCTACCATGGTGATGATTACAATTTCAAACCTTTCTCCTTTGCATCGTTAATCGATGATGACGAGTAATCACAAACCTATCACCCCAATTTTGAGACTTAGGATATGTGGAGATGAATGATATTAACTAACAAAACGTGAAGCGAAGAATGTACTGAAAAATAATGATATCCCCAAGGTGCTTTTTGGGTTTTATAACATAGTGCATGATACGTTGTACATTTGGGGAAGGCAGTCTCGGTTTTTTTTCAATCTATCAGTATATATATAGGGTCACTTGGAGGAAATCTATTTTATTCATCTTTTGCTACGAATTTTTCTTTGACTCACTTGTAAAGAGGAAACCATGGAGCTATTGTACCATACCAATTTTGGTGTTTGAATCCCCTCGACTTCAGAATTGTAATTTTTACTTTGAAGCTAGCTTGGAGTTTGAGAAAAATAAGCAATTTTTATTTAAATTGTTTGCAATACTAGTAATTTCCAGCAGGATGGGGAGTGTCCATCCTTGTGAGAACTATTGATAGTCTACACATAATAGAAATTCTGATGCGGAAGAGAATGGTTGATTGCCCTTTTAAATTTGAGTTGTTTTAGTAGTTTTCTCCCCATATCTTATCTCCACATTGTTAGGGAGCTAGTTTTTTATTTCTTATTTATTAGAATTTCTATTTATTAGGATTAGAGTTTTACAAGTTATAGCGCTATGAATAACGACTTGATTTTCTGAGCTCTTTGTTTTGTGTCATTTGATTTTCTTCAACCTTTATATGACGCACTAATGTCTCTGCAACATTTTTGCACTTGTGCCCGCGAATAAATCTCGAGTGATGAAGTTTGAATGAAATCGAAGTTGTAAATGCTTGAATTGGAATAATTTTTTAGTGCACGGGTACCTTCTATCTCTGAAGAATAGGGATTGAACCTATTACAGTTTTACAAAGCAGCAGCAATGAGATGGTCATTCATTTCGTTCGCTAGACCATTCTTGACAACATGATCTCTAAAGTGCTTTTGAATATGTGGTAATTTATTGGCAGAGGGCATGCATTGCAAGTACCAACCAAAGCTTTTGGGCAATTTGAATATCAGATTAATTGTGCTTAAAGGTACATGAATCTTACCATCTCTAATGGAAACTAATGGAGACTACTTGACATCGAGGCGTCTTGAACAGCCTTTTTTACTCCACCTTTTTGAAGCATCCCTACAATCAACTAAATCCAAAACAGTCTATGCAATCAGATTCTTTTTCAATTCTCGAAGATACCCCACCCTAATCATTATCTTCGATCATGCATTCTAATTATATTTTCATCAATGTCCACAACATTATTACTTAGCATTGTTGGCCAACTACACTCTACCACTCTTTGTGTATCAATAAAATAGTAAATTAGCACCTATTTAGTATAGCATGAAAATAGCTAAAATCCATAACCCATCAGTGAAACGATGACTTCTCAATCATAAACGACACATGACCATCACCATTCGACACACTATTAATTATTGTAGCTATGTTATTGGTGACTCAACTCTAATTCTCTTTCCCTTATTGTTCTTTAACTTAAGACAATCCTTCAGAGATGTCCATCATGCCACAATTTCAACTAACAACACTACATACCCTAGACTAACTACAACTACTTTTTGTTTACCCTACTTTTGCTAACACAAATACTAGTTTCTCATCTACCTTCGCCACTAAAAAAATAGGCACATATTCTCCCAGTTCTATCCTACGGATATTTTTCACTCATAATCAAATTTTGAACTTCATCAAATGTTAAGCTTCTTGATTCATATGTATTATTTAAAGCATGCTCCAACTATTAGGTAATAATGATGGTAATAAAATCAAAGCACATACATTTTCATTGAAATTAATATCAACAAAACTCAATTTTCTAACGATCAAATTGAATTAATTGATATACTCAACATCTGACTTACATTTGTGCAACTTTTCATATTAAGTAAACCTTATTGATCGCAAAGGGCTTCTTTTACATGTTTGACAATGTTTTTATCAATCCCACAGTAGTCATTTCTTTCATAATATTTAACATGACATTTTGAGCCAATCTTAGTCAGAAAACAGCCAACACTTGTTTGTCCAGCCAATCCCAATCAACTTGCTTCATTGAATCTTGCTTCTCTCTAGATAGAAGTAGGTGCATATTCTTTTGGTACATATAATGCTCAATCTACGTTTTCCAAAAAACCAAAACCTTTCCAACAAATTCATTGATTTTCACTTTTCCCTTTTTCGTCGCCTTTTATTTTGTTCAACTCAACGAAGCCTAACTCTCATATCTAGTCTAGCGAAAGACAAATGCTCAACACTCAATAAATAGAATAAGGAAATAAATTAGATACCGGCCTTACGTGGTTTGGTTGATGGAACCTACTTCACGAGCAAAGCAACACAGATTTCATTACAAATCAAGCAACGTAACAAAGATTATAATCATATCTTGAATCATTGAAATACCCTCAGTATTCCCTAATATCGAATTATTCCAAATAGATACAAGGTTTCAATCTCACAAATGAATCTACAAATCTTATCACAGAATTTATTGGCTTAAAGATCCATTTCTTGGATGACATTCATGAAAAAGACCTGCTTCTTATGACTATAATATTTGGATCAAAAATAGGAAACCCTTCTAGGAAACCTACTCTAATTAATCAGTCAAACTCAAAAACTTACTTTAGTCTGATTTTCTTCACAAATTCAAATTCGAGACATTCTCAACTTGTGCAGATGTTGAAATTTTCTCGCTTGTTATTAAGACCACTTCACCATTTTCTCAGTTTTTCTTCTTTAACTAAATCACTGACATGTCCTCTCTTGGATATTACACATACAACATCATCATTTTTTACCGGCTTAAACATTTTATGATTAATGTCGGACTTCATGTGCAATGAGTGGTCGATAAATAAATAACTCCTGAGGGATATTATTCGAGACATGCGTTGCCGTTCTAATGGTTAATAGGCTCTCACAGTCACATCAAGAGGCTCAACTTTTACAAAGTGTACCGCGGAGCGACATTACTTTATAATGAACGGTTGAGAAATCAATTAATCCCGAGAGAGAGGCATTGCGTTGCTCATCTATTGGTTGAGATGCTCCCACATCAACATGCTGAACTTTTACACGTTCTACTGCGGAGAGATATCACTTCACGACGACTGTTCGATGATTCAATTCGAAATGAATGGATAAGAAATTAAGGATTCGAGAAAGATATTATTCGGGACATTGCACTGCTGGCCAGAAGTTGAGATGCTCCCCATCAAAATGCTCGACTTTCACATACCGTACAAGCAAAAGGCATGCGCAAGGAACATGGATTAGAACCATTATCGTGAAGATAAGACGATGGCATCTAAATTGGATTCGATTACACTTTGGTATTCAAATTAAATGATGACCAAAGAAAGAGGGGAGGGGGGGAAGGGGCAGGGACTTGATATGATATTCCATGGCTCATTTCGTGCATATATCAACTAATTTGGAGACGAGAATAATATGGTATGCTGTGAATGAATTGGGACACATGAAGATCCCATTCCCATTCACCTATCCAATAAGAAATTTGTCACGAAATTCATACATGAATTAGCATTTGATTATTAGCTTGATTATTTAGAATAAGTTTTTCAATGCTTAGAGTCATTCAGGAAGAACAGGGAGACATTGTTGTTAATTCCTAGAAAGTATTCATTAAGTTGTGTCTTTAGATCAATCTCAATTAGTTCTTTCACACCATCCTTTTCCTATAGGAAAAATTATCAAGAGAGTCCTAAACTTATTATATGATAGTTAATTCAGTCTTAAACTTTTCAATTATGCTAAATCTCAGTTAATTCTCTCTTTATGTATTTTTTTGACATTTTAACCAATAAAATTAGAAGTTTGCGAATGGCAAATATGTTATATATGGAGAATAAATTTGAAACATTTTCTTTCTTTTTTCATGTTTTGAAATTTAAAATCAATAAGAGACAAAAAAATTGGAGATTAGAAATCGATAAGCCATGCGGGTGTCGTTATAAAGTTAATTTAAGTGTCCTGTCACATGACAATCACAGAAACAAAATCAAGTGTCACGTGATGGGCAAATAAGCGAACATTCTCTTCCAGCTTCAGCTTTAATTTTATATATCAGATAGAACGAACACGTACTTTTATTGAAAAGTTCTTCAATTAAGAAGCGGGGATTCAAATTAACAACACTTTTCTGTCAAAGTAGACATGAAGTACGCGTAGACTAATCCAAGCATGCATGGACAAACGCATTCGGGACCTCAATTATTTTTCACCAGCATCATCAGTCATCGGAAGACTCGAACGAGAACTCTCGTCTTTTCCCTTGTACAATGTTGCGCATACGAGATAATACCCAAAATTCACCGTCCCAGCTCCAGCAAGCAACCAATACATACGATCCAACCTCCCATTGTTCAAGTTCTCCGGCAACCACCCGGTGCTCCTCCGAACCAGATCGATTAACACGGTGCTCAAACAAAACGAAATCCCAATGATCGCTGAGACCATCGCAGTGGCACTGTTGCTTAAGTTCACTGGGAATTCTCGGAAGTACAACGACACTTGCCCTGGAAAATGGAATGCTTCTCCAATTCCGACTAGAATCAGCTGAGGGGATAGCCACAGTGCAGACATTGGGACTGTGTGAGTGTCGACATTTTGGAGATGGGCTGTCCTTAGCCTGAATGACTCGATTAGTGCCGCTACAATCAAACTGAGCACACTGAGGAGATGACCTACACCAATCCTGAGAAATACCGTTGGAGGCAAACCAGTAATCTTTTTCCACAAAGGGAATGTGGATCGAAAGCGATCAATCAAAGCAAGAGAGACCAAGGCGGAGATCATGATCATGACAAGGAATGAACTGGCTGGGATCATGAAATGGGGTCCTAAGTGGCGATCCATGGTTAGGGCTTGGAGGACTATCATGCTGGTTTGGACAGCGATTGGGGTGCTCAAGAAGATGGCGGTTGACCACAGTGGTAACATTTTGATCACACATTTTAGGTCCTCCACTTGTTTCACTGAGCATAGCCTCCAAGGTTCGGCAATTGAGTTGTTGGACTTGGTGTCTCCATCAATTTTCACAGCGGCACGATTCAAGAACCTGAGAAAGAGAAAAGGAATCGACTCCCATCACTTTTAATTCGAATTACTTGTAAAGCCTGGTTTCACTGATCAATATCCATTCGCATCCGCAAATGAATGAGGATAGTAAAACAAGCATACGAGCATCGCTTGATGTTCTTATACAAAAGGACGTGCATGTTTATTGGGCTATTCCTATATATCCAGCTTTCTTCTTGCTTTTTATATAATGACCAAGAAGTCCAAGTTCGACCTTAGCTGGCTCGAGTCTAAGCCTAGGTGGCTGGTTCAGATCTCAGATTGTTGGCACTTGATAGATGGAGAATCAAGCTGGTGCCGTGTGCCAAATTTACCCACCCATCTTTTTTCCTTAACCGCTAAATTAACTAAATGAATTATGCCTAGGCATCTTGATTGATGGTCCTATTTATTAGGAAAGATAAAACATCCATCAATGAATGCCATGTATATTCGTGTCATTTAGGCGAAGAAGCCAGTGAACAATTTATGTATGAACAGTATTAATTACGCATTGTTGTTTGTAGGTACCTGAAGTTCTTTTTAGGCGGTATGTCCACCTCCTTATTCCGTTCATGTTGGCCGTAATAGAACTCATCGGTATTCAGAGGGAGCTGAAGCTTTCGTTTCCTGAAGCTAGCAACGACAACACGAGCCAAGCTCAGTAATGGACTCCCCTGAGGGGTCTCATGGCAATAATACCGATTTCCCGCAACGAAAACAGCGAGCCCAATCAGGTTCGCAGCAACAGATAACCAAAATCCCAAGGCCCAGCTCACATTGTCCTCAATATACACGATCAGCGTGCTGCTTAGGGCGTAAGTGGCGTATGCTGCAAAGAAGAACCAGTTGAAGAAAGTCGATTGATCCTTGTGGCTTTCAAACTGGTTCGCACCAAATGTTGCCATGGTGAACCTGACTCCGGATGCTCCAAGTGTTGCTAGAACTATCCCTGTGTAGAGCACAGAGAGTTGGAGGTACGATGGGGCTTTGCATGAGCTTGATTTGTTTCCACACGGCTCGGGTCTCAACGAATTAAGCGTCGCTGTTAAGGATAAAAGAACTATACCCTGCAAGTGGCAAGTTGGCCAAAAGAAAATGCTATTGATCAGTAATGCGCAAACCCACTATGATAATTCATTGAGACGAGATTTTTAGGAGGACTTTTCTACAAGAGATCCCTAGAGGTATGTGCTCTTCACTTATATCAATGTCTCCGACGTTGAAAATGAGCAAAGATTGCTTAGGAGGCAGGTTGTTACAGTTACTGAGAATTTCTTTCTTATTCATTTCGTTTTTAGTGCTCTTGATCAGTTCACTATCAAAACCACGTGATAATGTACAAACTCGAAGTAATATATTACTTGCAATTGGCCCACTATTATCAAACACAGTCTAATTTAGCAATTAAAAGAGAAGCCGTCAACAGCAAGATTGGGAGGTTGGGATGCTATCATACCATTGAGGCTACGAAGGAAGAAATGGAGGCAACCAAGAAGCATCCTAGGACAGAGTCGGCTATGACTGCGCCGAGGATCGGGAGGAGGGAGACACAGCCATTGATCACGTTGTAAATCTGCGCTGCATCAATTTGGTTCACATTGAACTCTTTGATCAAGTACACAATGAAGTTCGTCATCCATCCAGTTCCACCCATGCTCCACAAGGCCGCCGCGCCTAGTTCGTCATGGCAGACACGTTTCGGACGTTCATACGAATAAGGCTAGTTTTAGTCACACAGAGAGAGAGAGAGAGAGAGAGAGAGACCTATGATGAATGGGAATGTAATCCAACCGGGTCGTCTACTCTCAGCATTGCAGAGTTTTAGTTCGGCCTCTCCGTTGTTGCCTGTGACGCATTTGGCTTTGCTTGAGCCTGACCTTTCCATCCTTAGCTCTTGAGTGAACTTGTTTGGTAATGGGAGGGGCTCTGTGTTTACTTATAGTGGAGATGGCATGCCCATATTGGTGTCAACAGCTAATTCCCACCATGAGCAAATCTATTATTGCTGAGAGGATAGTTCACACCATGGGAAAATCTACATCCGACATTCGAACCACGTTGTGCGTTTGCTATGAGTTTATGCCCGAGAGAATAGTGCGTACAAGAATAGTGATGCATCATTTTTAGACTAATCCACTCAATAAGCGCCACGTGTCACATATAGCCCCACCTGTTAAAGAATTTGACCTTAGCATGGGAGAAAATATTGGGTGGTCCGGACCGCTCCTTTCTCTCTCTTCACCGAAGTTGATTTACATCCCAAAAAAAGAGTGTTCTTACCGTACTGAGTATGCCAAATGGAACATCGTCCCTTTTGAATATTAGCTGTTACACTTCTATCCTCTCAAGCGGAAATTTTCACCCATAGGTGAAAAATGTTTGAAGCTCGGAGCTTGAAGTAATGTTGGTCGCATCTCGCAAGGTTTGATGCTCTTCACCAACGCGCATCGATCTGACTTATTCTATTACTTCAATTATTGACTAAGAAAGAAGTCGAGCTTGATTTCAATCAATCGCTCCGACTGAGTGCTTTTTTACTTCTATCGATCACCGTGTCAATCGAATCCTCACCTAGGTTATTCATGTTTGCATCGATTGATACGATGACTAAGGACATCTTATGCGTGCATGAGAAAAGACATGTCATGTGTTCACGTGGATGAACCGAATGGGAGTGCGCGTTATCATGTTTCTTATCACCAATGATGATGTCCGTAGGCAGAACCCACACCGCGGAGCAGAGATTAGGTCGTGCAGCATTTTCCTTCTGTTTTTGTAAAGTCCATCTTTCAAATCAACATCATGATTTGGACTTTGACTTTGGCGCCCACTCCAGAGGAGGGACACAACATGGAGCGCATTTAAAAATAACAGGCTAAAGGGGCATTTTCTGGAGTATTTTCACACGGAGAAAGGCAATAGGTAGAGCAATATAACATAATTTGACAACAGGACGCACTAAAGCCAAAAAAATTGTTTGTCATTTCATCAACATTTTGGAAGCTTAAACCATATGATGGATGGAGATTACAAACCTATAAGGCACGCCATAACCATGTAATTAAGCAAACACTTTAATTAGATGTGAAGGGATCGGCAATACAGGTAGGGGTGAGCATCCCCTAGACCGACCCTAGACCGGCCCAACCTTGCTAGTCCTAGTCCGGTTTCCAGGGAGATTGGGTCTCCTTCGTCCTAAAATTCCTGGACCAGCACTGTGCGAGTTAGTTCTCGGTTTTGAGAATTCCAGGTCGGTCCAATCCGGACCAACCCTGATATATATATATATATTATAAATATTACTTAATTTTTTTATATAGAGAAAACTTTAAAATAAATAGCATCAACAATATTAAACAACTCTTTAGTGAGGAATTCAAGTAATTTTATATTGTTCATTAATAACTTAGATTTTTAATGTCTTTTATGACGTCAATAGTCATAATTTACGAAGGAGGAAAATGTTTTTGTGAAGAATCATCACAACGTCCAAAAAGGCATAAATAGCTCCTTATGGCATCATCCTCTAGTATTCGTTCTCTTCTGTCTTATTTGTCCTTTTAGTCTTCAATTTGCCAAAATCGAAATAAACAACTTTTCCGTTTACCACTTAACACTCGCCTCGCTCGTTTTGGGTCACTCATGTAGCTCGCCGCTCAATGCTCGCTTGGTTTGTTGCTTTCTACTCAACATTCGATGCTCATTATGTTCGATGCTCACCCCACTTAACCATCACTGCTTGCCTTTCTTAACTGATCTCGCTCATCATCGAACTCATTGGGTCGGTATAGTCCTCGGTTGCCCTTTTAAGGAGTACAAAAAATAAAATAAAAAAAATTATTGGTTGGTCTTAGGTTGACCCTGAAATCGGACCGAACCTATTGGGTTAGTTTGGTCCTCAATCACTTTTTTAAGAAGTACAAAAAAGGAAATAAAAAATTATTGGTTGGTCCTGAGTTGATCCTGAAATCGGACCGAACACATTGGGTTAGTTTGGTCCTCAATCGTTTTTTAAGGAGTACAATAAATGAAATAAAAAATTATCGATTGGTCCCGAGTTGACCCTGGAACCGAACCGAACCCATTGGGTCAGTCCGGTCCTCGGTCCCAAGCTCAATAGGGTCGGTCCTCGGTCCCAAAAATTAAGGACCAGCACTATACGGGTTGGTCCTAGGGTTAGGGGGCGGACCGGCCCAACCCGGACCATGCTCACCCCTACTGCAAGATATCAATCTTACCTTTCTATCATGGTTTGATAACTTGATAAATCTGGAAGATATTTAGGTCGTAACCAGAGCTCATAAGTCTACAACATGAGGTAGAGATGGATGGATATGTATATATACATACGGCTTTTGATACAATTGACAATTTTTTTTCCTTTTGGAGGAAACCCCATGACGACTGTACAATATATCCAGTTATTAGTGTGAATTACAAAATGTTTTGTTGTGTGTTAATAAGAATCTTAAATGCATTCTTGACTAGACTTTCAAACTCTTATGGGCTAACAAACACATATATAAAAAATGAAACTGCCTTGTTTATTAGAAACTTTTCTTGTAACTTGATAAATTCTCTAAGAGCATTCATAAACAAAACCATTGAGGAAAAAAATTGGGCGTGATTAGGGTTCTTTGGTTTTGATATGACAAATTTATTTACTTTCAAAGCCCCCGAACTAGCCGTAGCAACAAACTGCATGAATCTTTTTAAAGATATAAGGAAATATAGCATGATCTGCATATCATATGGACCAAACCATTTTGATCATTAGTAATATGAGCCCACAAATTGATCCACATGATTAATGTCAAGATGTTTTAGTCCACATAGTGTACGAATCGTAGTTTATCCATTTGTTTTCCAGGACAATTATTAATTTACAGAATATTTTTTGTCGTTTTGATCGTTTTCACTGTTTGGAAAAATATATGAAAAATGTGTTTATTATTAACAAGAATCTATGCTTTGACATTTTTTATTGACGATGAAACATTTTATATTAACTCATTTCTTAAGAGAATAAAATATCAAAGTTAGAGAAATCTCTTTCAAATTATTAATTTTCTGCGAAATGAAAATGTGGTTTTTTTTCCCTCTATTAGTCTTGAATTTGTTTAAGATAAATACTAATGTGAGAGGCAGGCAAAATACAACTAAACGACACCATTTCTCTGAGTTAGACGTGAAATATACATAGACTAATCCTCAGACTAACGCATTCGAACATCATTTTTGTTCACCATCAACTTCAGTCATTCTAGATTCGAACTCCAAATAGCCATCCCGACCCGAGCACACAACCAATACATGCAATCCGACTTCCCGTTGTTCAAATTCTTCGGCAACCATCCGCTGCTCCTCCAGACCAGATCAACAAACACGGTACTCAAATAATACGAAATCCCCAATGATCGCCTCAACCATCGCAGTTGCGCTCTTCCTAAGTTCGCCAAAGCAGAAGTACAAAGAAACTTGTCGCGGAAGATGAAATGCTTCATCCATACCTACCAGAATCAGATGAGGAAATAGCCACAGCGTAGACATTTCACCTGTGGTGCTGTTGACATTTTTTAGCCTAAGTGATTCAACTATTGCTGATACAGTCATCCCAAGCTCGCTAAGATGATGACCTTCACCAATTGTGGGAAACACTGTTGGAGATCAAAGCGAGAGAGACCATGGCAGAGATCATGATCATTTCGAGGACTGAACCAGTGGGGATCGTGAAATGGGATCCTAAGCGGCAGTCCTTGGAGGACCTTGACGGCTGTCATGCTGTTTTGGACAGCGATGCTTAGGAATATGACACTGGACTACGGTTGTTTAATGTTGATCACTGTGTTTAGGTCCTCCACTTGTTGCACCGCGCATAGCCTCCAAGGTTTCGGATCAACATCTCGTTGAACTTGGTGTTGCCAACTGTTTCCGCAGCAGCGTGGTTGAAGAATCTGTAAAAGGGATAGAATGGGCCCGCATCACGGTTTAAGTAGTGCATTTCCTTTGACATCTTATGCCGTGATGGCTGCATTTTCCCGATCAGTATCGCATCATATCCATGAGATGCTCTCATGTGAAATGACTTGCGCACATTTATTGATATTTTGTATACAGCCAGCTTTATTTGTTTTTTAAGGAAGAAGTCCAAAGTTTGTACTTAGCTAGGTAAACATCAGAACGCCTCACGGGCTATGTAAAATTCGAGTCTAAGTCAAGGTGAGTTGCTCAAATATCGGATTGTTTGCTCTTGATGGATGAGGAGTTAATATTAGTGTCGCTTGCCTATTCTACACACGTATCTCTGTTCTTTAAACCTCCAAACAAACCTAATTAGATCATGTCTAGCTACCGTGATTGTCGGCTCAGTCTTATCTATCAGGGAAGACATAACATTCATCAGTCAATGCCATGTATATTGTTGCATCATGTAGTGGAGATGTCTTATCAAACATTTCATTTTATGTAGAAATAGTTCTTCCACCTCTAGCTTGTACGTACCTGAAGTTCTTTTTTGGTACGTCCACCTCCCTGTTCTGTCCAAGTTGGCTGTACTAGTGCCCGTCCGTGTCGGCTGTAATAGCACTCATCACTACACAGTGGGAGCGGGAGCTTCCATTTTTTCGAAGACTAGCGACGAGAACACGACCTAAGTTCAGTGGCGACAATACCAGTTTCCCACGTGGAAGGTTCAGACCAGCGAATCGCGCGAAGAAGAACCAGTTGAAGAAAAGTGGATTAATCCTTTTGGCTCTCAATCCGGGAAAAGAAAAAGAATCATGTTGCGGTGGTGAAATTCGCTCCGGACGGTCCAAGGGTAGCTAGAACAATTTCTGAGCGAGGCACGCTGAATTGAAAGTTTGATGAGGCTTTGCACGAGCTTGATTTGCTTTAGCAAGGCTCGGGTCTCAACAAGCTAAGTGTTGCTGTTAAGGATGAAAGAATAACACCTGCAGGTGGCAAGTTGGCCTAAGCAAAAATGATAAACCACTGATCAATCAGCTCTTCAAGAATTCAATGAGAACAAGATACTCAGACTTATTTGCAAGGGCCCGAAGACCCCTAACACTGAAAAAGGATAAAGATTCCTTGGAAAGTGGGTTTTTTTAGTTTGATCCTGAATGTTCCTTTTGGTTGATGTTCTTGATCAGTTCGCTGTGAAAATTATGTAATTATTTACAATTTTTTTTATGAAAAAGGACTTACAAATTCTGATTATCATATTATCTGTAATTACCCCAATAGTATCAGGCTTTGTAATAGAGGAAAAAAAGCCATAATACCATTAATTAATGCAATCACCGCAGGAATGGCAACGATGTAGTCGTCCATGTCATCAATTTTGTTTGCATATTTAGCCAAAGGACCAATGTAAGCAAAAAAAAACCATAAAATTCAAGGACTCAATTGGGAAAAAATAACATGTGGGTTAAATTGCCAAGAATTATAAAACGACACATTTGCACCATATGTACTCCAAACTAATTTTCATACCATAAAATATTAGGGATATAAACAGATTTCTAAAATTCAATGGAGCTTTTAGTGTAATAGATGGGCCCAACAAAAACCGAGCCCATGTTTTCTAAAGCCCAAGCCCCAACCCACTCTCATTCTATTTTAATAGATGATGTAGATGAGCATAAAAGGGAAAAAAAAAAAAAAAAGAAAATTTAGCAGTGATGAAACCGAGGAGGGAAAAGAGAGGAGATAGAAAGCTTGCACACACACATTATGGGGACCTCATCAAACCTGATGTAGCCCAAAGTCGACTACTTAGACAATAGGATCGGGAGAATGACTTACACGCACAGAAACTTAGAATGTGTTGGGCAACTTGCCAAACAACGAAAATTTCTATTTTTTTACTCCCGGCAGTAAATTTGAAACGAAAATCCGTTTAGTAAATTTTTTGTTTCCGAGAATAGATTTGGAGTAAAATTGAGAAGTAAAAAAAAAGTTTATTCTTTGTTCCCAATAACAATTCCAGAATCAAGCCAACTCATTTTTTTCTCTTTTCTCTTCTTTTCTTCTTGTTATTCTTCATTCTCTCTTCTTCTTCCATTGTTGTCACCGCTACCGCCATCGCTGTCCATCGCCGCCAGTCACCAAAGGCTCGCCAAGCCAAGGCGAGGTCCGGCGAGCCTCACCTTGCCGAGAGAAGCTGGGCCGAGCCATGGCTAGGCGAGGCTTAACCTCGGCCAAATCTAGCGAGGCAAGGTCAAGCTCGCCCAGCCATCGACGGGGCTTGACCTCACCGAGCCATGAGGTTGGCCTCACTACAAAGGCAATGCTGACCTCACGGTGGGCCGATGAGGCGTGGCCTCGCCGAGGGCTAGCAACACTCCGGTGAGGCTAGCGACCAACCAAAGGTTAAGAAGAAGAAGAAGAGAAAAGAAAAGAAAAAACGGAAAAAATGATAAAGTTATTAAAAAATTAAAAGAAAATGGTTTGGAATAGAAATTTTGAGGACAGTATCAAACGCAATTCTATTCCGAGAATAGAAATTTTGGACAGTTACCAAATACCTTAAAATGCTTAGAAATTGTTCCTGAGAGCAAAATAAAAATAAAAAAAATCATTTATGATCAGAAATTGTCTCCGGGAACAGAATGATTACCAAACGCACCGTTAGTCATCAAAATGGAGCTGGAATTTTTGTTCTTTGCAAGCTCGGGAAAATGGCTATATTTGTCGATTTAAATCAAAATGATCCGATTCTAAAGCCAAAGAACGGAGACTCGAAGATCTACAACTTTCATGTTTTGAAGTTTCTCAAATAAGCATTATAGACTTGTCGATTTTTGATATGGGCAAAACGAGAATGGACAAAATGAAGAAAATGATGGAAACTTCAATGGTTGTTAGGCCTCCAAGGAAGTTGAAATGGCATTGATTCTTTGAGATTGACAGGTACTACTTTTCAAGAATGCAAGCTTTAAATGTCCCGATTCTTCAAGGATGGAGTGAAAACTCTTCTAGTTCTTTCAAAGGGTTTGGACTCTTCAGAGTTCAAGATAACTACATTAAGCAAGTTTTCATTAATCAAATTCGATCTGCAATTTACAAAAGTTCAACAATCTTTTATAGAAATACAAAAGAAGAGCAAAAGACTAAAGTCAAACCTATAAACTATAAGTTACATAGAAACTAAAAGCTATTAAATGTACAATATTTCCAATGCTTGTAGTTCTCCCAAAAAGTCTTGATGTAAGCTTTGATACATGGGAAATTATAAGTATTTATGACAAAGTCAAAGATTAGGCCTTATTTTTTTTTTTATTTTGTCGGTCCTACTTTATTCCTACTCTAACTCTCACCCTCAAACTTTTGCCCTACCTCCTTACAAAACATGGGAATCAAAACCCACTCCTGAAAGATTAGGCCTTATTGATGAGGGGTTTTCGATGAGAGTGTTGTCAATCTTAAATGCTTGCAAATCTTCTTGGTTAAATGAGTTGGTCTTGAATACAGGCTGCATCAAAATTGGATTAGTTTCATTTCACATCACTCGGTAAATAATCAAACTCATTATTTGTCTAATTGAAGTAATTTTTGAAGTAAAGTTATAAATTTGAAGTAATGAGAGTTTCGAACTATGAAATTTGATAATGAGTTGTTAAGCTATCGGTTTTGTGAAAATAATAATTTAGGGAGTTGTGAAGCTGTGGGATTTGACAAAAATCAAATTTGAATTATGCTTTGATCAAAAAGGATTTTTAAAATTAGGCATTAACAAACAAAGGTGAATATTCACTATAAAAGAGTTTATTCGTTAGAGCGTAGAAGTCATACTATGGGCAAATAAGCTTAGTTTAATCAAGTAGTAGTTATGGTAGTTTGTTACTTGATTTTGATATTATTTTTCAATTAATTGATAGGAATACAAGTTCGTCAACTCGAGTAGCCTTCGTGGGTTAGTTTTTAGCTTTCCCAAGTAATTGATAAATATCTTCTCTTTAGTTTTGTAAAAATCATGTCTATCACATGGTTTGATATTCCTTTAAAAAGAAACAATGTGCTTGGGCCTTATTAAATGCATAAAATTAGATGGAGCATTCATTACCATTTTATCCATTTGAATTGGCAAAAAATCATCGGATTATAGGTTGAGCCGATTGCCTACAATTGATTTGCAAAACCTTTTACGAAAGAATTATGAAAATTTTCTGATTTATGAATATAGATTATAAAAGGTAGTCTATTATAAATTGAATCATAAAAAAATTTATATGTTTTGGTTAGTAAACCTGATTTTTTTAGATGAAATTTAGATTTGATTTGTGGGTTATTGAAAAATGGTATTAGTGGATTACGCTCTTGTCATTATGACTAGAACCCATTAAGATGTAAGTATGCATATTGTTATAAGAATGTTTTTCTGAACCAAACCATTACTTGATAGAGGTGGAGACCTAATCAAAGGGGAAACTTGGTCAAGTGTGACCAAGGGGTATTGAGCATTAAATTGGTTGATAGGATAGAACTTTGATTTGATTTAATAGATTGATCAATGGAATAAATTATTGATCGTTGATTTGTTATTATTGATTGATTCGATATGTAAAAAGCTTTGTTGAAAAGATATAACATGCTTTTGATATTTTACATATATTGTATACTGGATTTAGAATTGATGAGTATGATATCTTTTTATAAATATGTATAGTGATTGTTCGATATGTTTAGAAAAGATGAACTACTCACTAGACTTTAGTTGCTTATTCTATTTATCTTACTTAATTTTTAGGTTTTTCAGTTAGCCACAAGTAAGATGAGAGTGTTTTACGTTACCAATAGGACACTTTGATAGTGAAATTTTGGGTATGAGTTGCTTATATCTAAGATGAACTTATGAGTTTGGTTGTTAAATAAAGATGTACATATCCTTTTGCAAGATTATAACTCTAATCTTGAAACTAGACAACTCTTTTATCAAATATATGGATGTATATATTTCGATAACAAGTTGATCATGGTTATACATAAGACTGCATCTTGCAAATAGGAGGACAGTCATGTCATTGCCAATGTTCTTGTAGAGGTGGAGTGTGACACTTAGGGCAAAATTAGAGATTTTCCAAGATTTTGGTGATTTCTTTGTGACCCAAAAATTAATTTATGTAAATGTGATATGATTGTACTAGTTTGAGATTTTTTGTAACATAAAAAAATTAGTTTAAGGTGAATGTAACTCATGTGTACCGATTTGAAATTTTTGATAGTATTAACCTTAAACATTTTGCAAAGTTCAAGGACCAATGGTACCCTTATCCCTTTAAAGAATGCATGACCCTTTATTGAGGATTTCATATTTTAAAAATGTAACGGTCTTGAACTCGCCGTTAGTGGAATTTAAGGGGGTGCATGATAACCGGCTATTTCTATTCTAGAAACAATTTTTCTATTCCAGACTTGTCTCTGGAATAGAAATCCATTTGATAAAATTATTTCAATTTTCTATTTCTAAAATAGATTCTTGTTCTAAAAATAGGTTTAGAATAAAATCAGAAGCTAAAATTTTCTATTTCTCTATTTCTGGAACAGAAATGAGAAATAAAAATTCTTCTCATCGTTCGTCAACCGGTCATTCATCCGTCGCCGCTGACCACCGTCCGTTGGTCGCCCGCCGCCGCCGCCAATCGTTGGTCACCGGCCGTCTGTCACCCCCGATCGCCGGTCGCGGGTCGCCGCCACCGCCGGTCGCCACACACCGCCGTCAATCGCAACCGCCACCGATCGCCCACCGCCGGCCGTCCATCACCACCGATTGCTGGTCCGCCGCCATCTAAAAAAGAAATTTTGTATCGTTATCAAACGAATTTCTATTTTTAGAGTAAAAATTTTGTGTCGTTATCAAATAGTTATTTTTGTTTAGAAATTCTTCTAGAAATAGAAATAGAAAAATTAATTTCTCTTCCAGAAATCAATTTCTTGCCTGAATGGTTATCATTCACCCCCTAAGTGTCAAAAACAACACGTGGTGGATGGCCAAATGTTACACATGGGAGCCTCGTCGGATTTCCGACACTTGAATTCCAACAATCGCAAGCTAGAGACTCAATTGGAAAATTTCTAAAATATTAAGTACTCATTCGATCAATAACCAATACTTATTTTTGGCATAGCATGGATAGAGAATATTGTTCGTCTATCCATTCTTGGCTTTCCCGTGATTAGATCATATGTTAAGTATTTGGGTTTTTCCATCTCCAAAAACGGAAGAAATGCAGGTGAGTTTAAAGGGCAATAGATTAATTTGGTGTAATTAGTTCCCAAATCTATTAAATTTCTAGTTCACATAAATGAAGTGTTCTCTCATGCTTTGTTTGGGTGTCTAATCGACCTAATTGATTAAAGGCGGCTGCAAAAGGTAAAATAATTTCTTGTTAAATTGATACTAAGTTGTGATCAGTAGGGTTTGAGAGAATCATGTTAAGTCTTTGACTTCGTAGTTCATTAGTTTTCATTTGAGTGATTCACCTTTGAAAAGTCCATGAAAAATCATTCCAATGATTGCTTCAAACTCCTAATAAATGCGAACGTGTTATGTCTTTTTTTTTTTTTAATCGGTCCTACTTTACTCATATTCTAACTCTCATTCTCAGACTTTTGCCATACCTCCTTACAGGGCGTAAATCGTCCCCATCCCAACCCTCCTAAGAAGGTGGGGATTTGAACCCCCCACCTCCCCCTTCCATGTTGGAAGAGTGGCCACTGGAGTAAACCCCAGTGGTTATGTTATGTTTAGATGAAGTTGAATTTTATATTTTGATTTTCCCATAAAGGGTGGGAACACTTTTGAGCAAATTCTGCATGGGATTCTGAACATGAAAGTTCAATGGTAACATCATCATATTCTGTTTAATTTTCTTACAATCGAAAACAGGACATCCATTCACCAATTTGCGCTGCTTAAGCCTTAAATCAACTACATTATACTTTAAATTAGCAATAATTTGCCAAGTAATAAAATATATCATCCATTGCATTTTGCTAAGTTTTAATTTAAATAATTTTTTTTTATTGCAAGACTTTTTCTATAATTGAGCGATACAATACTTCTCTTTATGTACTTTTTTACATTTAAACTAATAATATATAGAGATTTGGAAATAGCAAACAAACTATATCTTTACGAATAAATTTGAAAATTTCATAGTTTGATTAAACTCATTAAGAGAGAAAAATTTTGACATGATAAATAAATAAATAAGCTGATGCTTATTAGTCGAACATAGGCCACATGGCAAAATTATACTAAGTGTCTTGCCATGTGGCAATTACAGAAACAAAGTTAAATGCCAAATGGCAAGCAAAGGAGCGAACTTTCTCTCGCAGCTCTTGCTTTTAACGTAGATATAATAGACATGCACAAACACATATTTTTATTGAGAAAGTCTTCCACGAAGAAGCGGGCATTCTAATTAACAACATTTTTGTCTAACTAGACAAGAAATGTACATAGACTAATCCCGGGGCCAGCATGCATGGACAAACGTAATTAGGACCTCATTCTTTTTCGCCAGCATCATCCCTCAATGGAAGATTCGAACTAGAACTCCCATCTTTTCCCTTGTACAACTTTGCGCATACGAGATAATACACGAAATTTGCCATCCCAACCCCAGCAAGCAACCAATACATACAATCCAACCTCCCGTCGTTCAAGTTGTCCGGCAGCCACCCCGTGCTCCTTCGAACCACATCGACCAACACGGTGCTCAAATAATAAGATATCCCAATCACTGCCGACACCATTGCGGTCGCGCTGTTGCTTAAGTTCGCCGGGAATTCTCGGAAGTACAGCAACACTTGTCCCGGAAAATGGAATGCTTCTCCAATTCCTACCAGAATCAGTTGAGGAAATAGCCACAGCACAGACATCGGGACTATATGATTGTAAACGTTCTGAAGATGGTGGAGATGGGATGTCCTGAGCCTGCGTGACTCTACTAGTGCCGATGCAATCATGCCGAGCACATTCAGGAGATGACCCGTACCGATCCTGTGGAATACTGTTGGAGGTGAACCGGTCAGCTTTTTCCACAGCGGGAAGCGATCAATCAGAGCGAGAGAGACCAAGGTGGAGATCATGATTATGACGATGATTGAACCGGCCGGGATCGTGAAATGGGGTCCTAGGTGGCGGTCCATGGTTAAGGCTTGGAGGACTGTCATGCTGTTTTGGACAGCGATCGGGATGCTCAAGAAGATGGTGCTTGACCACAGTGGTAACACTTTGATCACGGATTTTAGGTCCTCCACTTGCTGCACCGTGCACAGCCTCCAAGGCTTGGCGATGGAGTTGTCGGACTTGGTGTCCCCATCAGTTTTCACAGCAGCACGATTCAAGAACCTGCGAAACGGAAAAGGAATCGACTGCCGTCACTTGTAGTTGTGAATTACCTGTAACATCATATATCCTGATAGCTTGATTTCACCGATCGATATTCATTTGCATCCGAAGACGAACGAGCGATAGTAAAGCGAGCACATGAGTGTAACTTGATGTTCTCATACAAAAGGACATGCACACGTTTATTGGGCTATTCGTATACATCCAACTTTCTTCCCGTTTTTTACGTAATGACTAGGAAGTCCAAGTTTCATTAGCTGGCTCGAGTCCAAGCCTAGGCGGGCGGTTCATATTTCAGACTGTTTGCACTTAAAAGATGAGGAATCAAACGGGTGTTATATGCCTAAGTTACACACACATCTCTGCTCCTTAGCCACTAAATCAACCCAATGAGATTACGGCTAGGCATTGTGATCGTCGGTCCTATCTATTTGGGAAGATAAAGCATTCATCGATCGACGGCACATATACTGTCGCGTCATTTAAAGGAAGAAGTCTTAGCACAATGTAGAAATAGTATTAAACTCCGCACTCTCGCTTGAAAGTACCTGAAGTTCATTTTAGGAGGTACGTCCACCTCCTTATTCTGTCCATCTCGGCCGTAATAGAACTCATTGCTGTTCGGTGTGAGCTGAAGCTTCCGTTTCCGTAAACTAGAAACAAGGACACGAGCTAAGCTCAGTAATGGACTCCCCTGAGGTGTCTCGTGGCGATAATACCGATTTCCGGCAACAAGAACTGCGAGCCCAACGCAGTTTGCAGCAACACATAGCCAAAACCCAAAGGCCCAACTCACGCTGTCCTCGACATAAATGATCAGCGTGCTGCTTAGGACGTAACCGGCGTATATTGCAAAGAAGAACCAATTGAAGAAAGTCGTTTGATCCTTTTGGCTTTCGAACTGGTTCGCCCCTAATGTTGCCATGGTGAACCTCACTCCGGACGCCCCGAGTGTCGCTAGGACTATCCCTGTGTAGAGCACGCCGAGTTGAAGGTGAGATGGGGCTTTGCACGAGCTTGATCCGTTTCCACACGGCTCGGGCCGCAATGAATTAAGCGTCGCCGTTAAGGATAAAAGAACTATACCCTGCAAGCGGCAAGTTGGCCAAAAATAATGCTACTGATCGGTCGTGAGCAAACCCACTTTAAAAATTCATCAGAGACAAGATTCTCAGGAAGACTTTATTTGCTAGAGAGCCCTGGGGATGTGTGCCCTTCAGCAATCTCAATGTTTTCAACGTTGGAAAAGGATAAAGATTGCCGGAGTGACAGTTTGTTAATGAGATTTTTATTATTATTTCGTTTCTTATTTAATGTTCTTGATCAGTTCACTATGAAAACCATGTGATGGTATGGTGGGTTTGTTTGAGTAAAAGAATATTCCGAACTTTGATGTGTTTGATTTACTGAAAATGAGAAAAATCATTTATGTTAAAAAAGAAATACATACTTAAAGTAAAAAAAAAAAATGAATTTCCTTATCTAAAAAAGAACATTCTCCTTGAAAATGATTTTTCAGAAAATATTTTCTCTTACCACAAAATTTCCTCTAAAACAAACACACTCTAGTATTATATTACTTGCAATTAGCCCACTATTATCAAACACCGTCTAATTTAGCAGTTGAAAGAGAAGCTGTGAACAGCAAGGTCGCGAGGTTGAGATGCCATCATACCATCGAGGCTACGAAGGAAGAAATGGAGGCGACCAAGAAGCATCCCAGGACGGAGTCGGCTATGACCGCGCCAAGAATCGGGAGGAGACAGAAGCAGCCATTGATCACGTTGGAAACCTGCGCTGCATCGATCCGGTTCACATCGAACTCTTTGATCAAGTACACGATCAAGTTCGTCATCCATCCGGTTGCGCCCACGCTCAACAAGGCCGCCGCTCCTGGTCCATCATGGCAGCCGACACAGTTCAGACGTTCGCCCGAATCAAACTAGTTTTACTCAGGGCGAGAGAGAGAGAGAGAGAGACCTGTGATGAATGGGAATGTAGCCCAACCAGCTCGTTTACTCTCGGCATTGCAGGGTTTTAGTTCGGCCTCTCTGCTGCTGCCGGCGATGCATTTGGCTTGGCCTGAGCCCGAGCTTTCCATCTTCAACTCTTTGACTGAACTTGTCGGGTTATCCCAGAGAGCCTCTGTGCTTACTCATAGCGGAGATGCCCGTACTGGTTTCGACGGCCATTTATCGTTGCCAAAAGGACAGCTCACGACGTTAGAAAATCTATTATTGCCAGAGGACAAGTTTGACACCCCACCAATCAGTTCTCATCTAACTAGATGGCTTACCTTTTCGACCAAAAAAAAAAAAAAACTAGATGGCTTACCTATCTCGTTTGAGACAAAAAAAAAAAATAGCCTTACAAGGTGCCGGATACTCCGGTTAGATCATCTCATTTAATATTACCATGACCAATCATCCGAAAGCACCCGAAAAAAAAATGGCACAATAAGCACCCGAATAATAAATCACATATTTATCTAATAGTTCAAACTTTTAGAATGATTCACAGTTATCCTGCAAAATTTCAAATAGTAATTCGAATCTTTTTAGATCTCATTTGTCTTTCCAGTCAAATCTCTACACTTAATACTAGGTAAAAATACCATATTGAGTGTAAGGGAAAGTGTAAAACAATTGATTGTGGTCTATGATCTAAACACTATCTCGTTATCATTTTTATGCTGCCCAAGCCATAAAACTAAGCAAAACAAAGAAAGTGACGATATGAAGAGCCAATCAGTTCTCATCCAAACTAAGAAGGCTTGCCTATCTTGGTGAAATGGTCTTACAAGATATCGGATGCTCCGGTTAGATCATCTCATTTAAACTACCATAGCCAATCATCTGAATGCACGAAAAAAACGGCATGGTAATTCCCTTGGGATGGTCCAAGATACGTCTAAACTCCAGCTCGTTATCATCATTACGTTGCCCAACCCGTAAAAGCAAAATGAATGCTCAGTTCGTTTCGTGAAAAATAATTTCTAGAAAAATGTTTTCCGGATTTCCGGCGTTCGTTTCACGAAAAATGAATTTCTTGAGAAAAATGTTTTCCATGAAAGGAAAAAAGTTTTCTAAATTAGGGGATAATGTTTTCCACTTTTGAAAAGTGGAAAACATTTTCCTCACTTGATCTCTCTTATCTCATACTTCTACAAATCCTCACTTCCTCCCTCTCCTTTCTTCTTCTTCTTTTCTTTTTTTCTTCAAATTATTTTTTAAATTTTCTTTTTCTTTTCTTTTTCTTTTTCTTTTCTTTTTTTTTTTTTTTTTCTTTTTTTTTCTTTGTTTCCCATCTTCTTCTTTCTTGGCTAGTCGTCGACCGTCATCAGGGCGAACCTCGAGCTCGTCGATCCGGCGAGCCTCGAGCTCGACACTCACGCTCGCTAATCTAGTGAGTGGCGAGCCTCGTGCTCGTCAATGGCCTGTTGCGAGCCATCGCCGTGGCCAGCGACCAGCCAAGAAAGAAGGAGATGGAAAACAAAGAAAAATGAAAAAATTAATAATAGATTTTAAAAATTAAAAATCATTAAAAATCAATTTTTAAAAAATATGAAAAAATCCATTTTAAAAAATAAAATAAATGAAAAAGAGTATATGAAGGAAAATATTTTCCTTAGGACAAATGAAAAATATTTTCCACTTCATTTTTAGGTTTCATCCGAATACCGAAAAATAATTACATTTTCTTGAAAAATGATTTCTTAGAAAATATTTTCCAAAAATGTCATATTTTTCGCGAAACGAACGAAAAATCAAATAAAGTGAGGAATTGAAGAACCGATCCCGGGACTTCGCTAGCAGTGTACTAGGCCACGCACTGTCCTTTTCTGCAATCTTTCATCCTTCATGCATAAATGAATATAGAAGGATACCGGAACCCTACCATCGACGTAAGTGGCCCTTCTCATGGGCCTTTTGGCAAGAGGGGAGCGGGACTGCTAATTAATTGCTCAAGTGGCCCTTCTCATGGGGCTTTCTATCAGTTTGGTCCCCCTCCGATGTAAAAGGCTCGCAATCGTTGCAGCAAGCAATTCCACATGGACAAAGACTAAATCTATCTTGTAAATAAACTTAACATTTTCTACTCTGGTTATCGAATTTGACCATAACTTTATTTTTCAATATTTTTTTATGTTTTTATCTCCTTTTCACTGTTCAGTGGATTCCAGTGCAACTTTTTCTAGGCCGATAGTTTCGTTCGGTCTATAGTTTAGTTTAATATCAAATTAATCTTCTATTTACCTTAATCACGCCTTAAAAATAAGAGATATTACCTGAGATTGTTGCTTTAAAGAGTTCTATTTTGTCTCCGTTTTCATAGTAGGAAATTATACTATGCAACAAATGGATGGATTTATACATAAATGAGAAATTTTAATTGGAATTGGCTTTATTCTATATTAGGATCGTTCATGGCTACTTTGTTCTGAGAGGATCTTTCATTGTGTAAATTCACACGGTCAGACTATAGAAAGAAGGTCGTTCTTTCTTCATATCGAAAGATTCAGAGATATTAAAAAAAAAAAAAAAAAAAAAAGACCTTCCCTTGTCGTTGCATGGGAAATAATATGTGACCATTGGGAGTAATTTGCAATACTATTGGCTCGGGAAAAGTATCAAAAAAATTATAAATTTATAGCATTGGTACAAATTCAATTATAAATATTTCAATTGAACTAATTTAATCAGAAATCTTTTCACATTGGTATCAATTCAATTCATCCGACTAAATTTGACCGGCCTGACGCCGATGGACGCGGTCAACCGAAGAACACCGACGTGATAATTTTTATTAATTTTTTTCGTTTTCTTTTTCTCTTCTTCCTCCTTGGATTCTTTATAGCGGCCGAAGAGCCTCTTTGGCAAGGCTTCGTGGCCCTCACCCAGTGGCCAGCAAAACACCGAAGGCTTACCAGCCATTGTCAAAGAAGAAGGCCAAGAGGAGGAAGAGGAAAAATGAAAAATATTATTAAAAAAATAAAGGAAAAAATACCAAAAAAACAAAAAACAAAAAAATTGAAATTGTCACATTAGCGTTCCTCGACCGACTGGCTTCCGTGTCAACGCCAGCCAACCAAATGTGGTTGGATAAACTAAATCAGTACCAATGTGAAAATGTTTAGGACTAAATTGATTCAATTAAAAAATTTAGAAATGAATTTGTACAAATGCTATAGATTTATGACTTTTTTGGTACCTTTTTTCCCATTGGCTCTATACAATGGACATATATAACATTGGATAAGATAACATATTATCAGGGACAACTCAAAATCTGGATATGTACATATATAATCCAGATTAAAAAATAATTCCCACCTTCGGGTGGGATATAATCCGGAATTGTCTAGATATTGCATGTTGCATGACCACCTCCGAGACACTGCATCCAATTCACCTCCACCCCGAGTTCCGCCATTTAGTCGCTTGCCGCCATCCTCCACAACCTCCTCATTGCCAAATCCTACCGCCTCTATCATCAATGCCAATCATCGCAGCACCACCTTCGTCCTAATGGACAACATCATCAAGAGCCTCCGCTCGCCTACCAGGTTCATCAAAGATGCTTCGAAAACCCCCTTCGGGGCCTCTCTTTATTGCAGACTGAGCCGCCAATGCCTACGGACGCAATTCTTTTTCTATGAATTGGGTTGTTTCACCTTCTCGATCTTTTTTAGACCTTTTCTACTTGAATGAAATCCCTATATTTCAAACCCAAAAAAAAAAAAAAAAAACCCTGAAGGACGATAGTGTTGGATTGGTGGAGGATGCGAGGCAGTCACGGCACGGATCGCGAGGGTAAGAACAAAGTGGAGACCTTCCGGAAGATTTTGGGAGTCGGGATTTTGGTAAATTTGTTAGACTTCGCGACGGCTTCGTGCATGGAATTTCAACTCCATTCCAAGCGCACCTAATATGTGACGACATTTTTCATGATCAGAAGGATTTCTAATTTGAGTTTATCTTAACCAACACAGCCTAAAAAGAGGAATGTCTGATGCACGGCTGAAAAAAAAGAAAAAGAAAAAGAAAAACTGTGGGGATAATTATCAATTTCCTAGATCATCATATGGAGTCAATCTTTAACTTATCAATTTTGTTAATATAATCAAAAGCATTAGTTCGTAATTTTATTACACAAGACGCATTTTGAGTAAAATTGTCTACATCAACATGCCACATGAGACCTTCAATAACGAGACTCCACATCACCAATTATGTTGTCCAATATAGCATTTTTGAAACACGGTCAAGGAAAAGGAGGCTTATCAAGTGGAAAAAATTTAAATAAAAAAAAAAAGGAAAAAACAAGACAAAACTACAGATCATGAAAATTTCAAGCCAAGGGGGTGTGCTTTCACAAACCTCACACTGCCACTTCCTTGCGATATTTACTGCAACAGTGAACCTAAAACACTAGTCCCTCCCTTGCCATGGCAAGCTGCTTCACAAGAGGCCATTAACAACATAGCGCGTGTTTAACGGATGACTGACATCTTAGGATCCTAAAACCATATTCCAAAAAAATCGTAGAAGTATGTTTTGAATAAGCTGATAGGACATATCGTCCATGCATTTCTGAATGAGAAATTACTTTAAAGAAATCTTAAGTTTATCGTACATATGTCAATTCAGTCTTGAATCTTTTGATAATTTTTCAATGTAGTCATTCCAGTCAATTTTGGTTTAAAATCACTAACGCCGGTCATCTTACATAGTACAATCGAAGCTAATGTGGACAATTTTTGCAATTTTTGAGAAAATTTTTAGTTTCTTTTTTCATTTAACCAGCCATTATGCAAGCCCTCACCCAGCCCCTCACTCGATCAAACAAGGACTCAACCCTCACGGCCTTTCCTAGGCAAAGAGCCACGACCCTCGTCAAGCACAATAAAAAAATAAAACAAAATTTAATTATTTTTAAAGCGCTAGCGGTATTACAAAAGACAATCGACATCCAAAATTGGTCGAAAATAACCACATTGACAAATTGTGAAAACATTGCAAACTAAGTTGGTCAAATTAAAATACTTATAATTGAATTGGCGTTTGTATGATAAAATTATAACTTTTTTTTTTGTAATTTTTTCTATTTTTACGCGTAGCATCCTTTGTGATGAGTCTTGGCCACGCTATTTTCCCAATAACAAATGAATCGATGATGCGATTCTTCAATTCGCAATCTCCTTTCTTTCATGCCACTGTCAAGATGGTCTAAGACAGGATAATTTGCTTCGCGTTTCAGCAATAGTAGAGGATACCTACATAACGCCGGTGTTTCTTAGTTTGACTTTGATTTTGAATTTAGGGATATTGCATAGCGACAAATGAAACTTAAGTAGATCTCGAAAGCAACAAATGAAACTACATTGATATTATATGATTGGGCAATTCTGCCGTGAAATCTTGTACCAGGGAACGAATGAGTTTTTATCTTGAGATTAAGATGAATGGGTTATAACATAACGACAATAATGCATCGACGGTGTTTTCTGCTTGAAGTGGATCTGAGATTTTTTCTGGTCGAAATCATTTCCGGGGATTTTGGAAGTTCCACAGTCCATGAAAGTTTCCTCCCAAGCGGGGGATGTTCGTGATTGTTTTCTCTTCAGCAACACCATGGCCTCTTGTCGCTTCTTGATGTGAAAGGCCCTACTTTTTTTTTTTTTTTTTTTTTTGGCCGTATGATAGGCCCTACTTTGAAGGACGATGGTAGGTTCAATTCCAATTAAATAAGAAGCGAAACGAAATAAAGAAAAAAAAAATCTTTAACATACTGAGCATTCGTTCAGTCTAATTAGCTACGTCACGGAAACCGAGCATTTGACCGTTTGTATTCGGATTGAAATTTAATAAGATAAAGCGAGATTGGAAATTTTTCAAATATCCTTCGAATGGAGAAAAGTAACAAAAAAAGTAAAAAATTGTATTGTATTTATATCAATTAAGCTGGTAATTGCTAAAATAGACCCCGACCATCCTACATTATATAATTGGCACCAACATGGATTCCTTTTTATGGTTCATAATAATTTTTTATAAATTTTTTTCCTTTCTTTTTTCTTTCCCTTTTCTTTTTTGCCTATGGCCGCCCAATAAAAGAAAAGGGAATAAAAGGAAAAAATATTATAAAAAATATCCAAGCGTCGGCTATGCCAAGAAGGATAGCCAGTGTCACGCCAAAGATTTCCTGCCTGAATTGACCGGATGAATCGAATTAGTACTAACGTAAAAAGATTTAGAACTAAAGTAACTCAAATGAAAAGTTAAAAACTAAATTGATACCAATGCAATATGTTTCTAACATTTTTTTTGTACTTTTCCCTTCTAAATCATAGAAAATCCCACTATATGTTCAATGCAATCTAAAATATGATTAAAAATATTTACGATTTTTCTTTTTTAAAATCCCACTTGACCAGCACAAGTCTTCCGGGAATCTCTAGATCTCCCCCTTGATCTCCTCGCCAACGCCCCTCCGGTTCGTTTCATTCACAGCCAGCTCCATCAAATCCGCCAACATCTCCAGCTTAACTTCACCACGTCGAAAGGCAAGGGCATCACGGAGTGATTGAAGCAGCAAGCATGCCGATCTCGCGGACGGGGCAGCCGGTGCAGAGCTGAAAGGTAGAGCGGTGCCTCGCGGGGGCCTGCGCTGAAGCCGACGACGGTCCGGGGTAGTGACGAGGGATGGTCATTTTCTTCGCGAGTGGGACCATTACTACGAACGGCAATCTTTTCTCGTGCGCTTGCGCATGCCGTGTTTGATAAATTACTCTTTTGTCTCAGCAGCTCATCGTGCGCGTCACTTTTATTAACCTGCGACCAATTAATTGAGGGAGTGGTTCGCTTTGGGGTCCCGAACGAGACACGTCGTGCTCGTTGCTCGCGAGAGAATCTTCCAAAATCTCAACGCGTTCACACTTGCGTAGGGAACATGTCCGGGAGACGCGATGCGACATGCCATGTGAGCCAAATTGACCCCGGCTTTGCCGCTATTTTTACCGAATTGCCATAACCGTATATTAAAGGCGGGTTCTATGATTAAGGAGCAAATCCAACTTTATTTGGGAGGAAATAATGAATTTTCGTTCAGCAATTTTTTTTTGCATTAATGAAGGCAATTAAAAAGCGCTTCAAAATCTTCGAATATAAGAGTTGGAAGAGTAAAGTTGCCAAGGCATAAGTGATTTTCAAAATTTGATTCATTGCATTGCTTCAAGTTTGACATGTATTTTCATTTTTAGACAATGTGTAGAAAACATGTCCCTAACAAGTTAGATGACAAAGCATTTGAGTTTAGTTATCAGTGTTACGACATTTTAAGTGACGTATAAGGTTACTATCTATAATGTAGAATATGGATTGGAAGTTCATATAAGTTTGAATATGAAAACAAATTTTAACATAAAACAATTGAGAAAAAGAAATTTATGCTTTAGTTTGAAAACGTAACATTCATGCATATACTTTTGGTAGACCTATATTAAAGATGGTAAAAGTTCAAAGTTGAAATTTCTTTTGAACCTGATTGTATGGGTATAAATAGAGCAAATGTAATAATGAATAAAAGCAACAAAATCTGAAATCTGTCTAAGCAAAAGCAATCTTAATTCGCAGACATTTAGTGAATTAATTTCATAGAAAATCAACATTCAACACAACCAACTATACATGCTACGCAAGCTGAATCTACATACACCTTGAAAAAAGCTAGATGTCCCAATTATTAAAAGGTCTTAATCTGTTTCGCGAAAAATAGATGATTTGAAAAATTACCTTCCTATAAATGATCACTTGTATCACCGAAATAATTAGCTAATGAAAGATATTTCTCATTATCAATAATAATTTCGTATAAATGTTTCGTGAACGACGAAAATAATTTTTATTCATTTATTTTCATATGCAATGTACATGATCATATTTAGAAACATATTTTCAAAATCATTTGTTTTTTGGGCCGTTCACAGTGAGAAAGAATTCTTCAAAAGGAAAGTCATATCAAAGTATCAATCACTGGATATGGCCGTTTGGGGAGTTCCCTTCTATGTCCACTTCTGTAATTATCCCAACAACCCATTCACCCCACTTTGGTAATTAATCCGAGCCGACCAGGGCAACCCAGTCATTTTCCCATTTCTGGCCGTCCCCCTTCTTAATTCCATTTCCCAAAACTCTTGTCCTCGTCCCGGATCTCATGCTCCATCGGGTTCGACCCGTTTTAGATGGCAGCGTCCGCGTGGGGGCCACACGATTCGGAGCCCCTGGTTTTATCTTTTTCCCCCGGTCTGCCAGGTCACCCGTCGCTTCCGGGGAAGGGGGACCAATCAGGACCGCCCGCGCTTGTCGCTTTAGAATTTCCCTCGGCCGTCCATTCTCTCACCCTATCGCAACCGCAGGATCCAGGCTCGCATCCGACGGCCCAAGACTTTTCTTCCCTTTATTTAACAACCTCTTTCCCCTCCCTATTCGTTTGACTCCGACCTGCGTGTGCTCACTCTCGTTTGGCCATACTCCTGGGCGGGGCTTCGGATAGGGTTTTGCGGCGATCCATTTCTCGGTTCAAGGTACGTCCGATTCGCCGTCGATCTTTTAGCATTTCGCGTTTCGATCTGTGTCTCGATCGCGGTCCTCGCTCGCCGATCGGTGGAGTTTGCGTTCGTTTTGTGGCCGGATTTGTGCGGATCGTCGCGTTTGAGTGTCGTCGATCTGAGACTGTGCGTCGTTTGGATTGCTCTCGACAGGGGAAGAATCATGGGGAAGTCCTACCCGACCGTGAGCGAGGAGTACAAGAAGGCTGTCGAGAAATGCAAGAAGAAGCTGAGGGGCTTCATCGCTGAGAAGAACTGCGCTCCGCTCATGCTCCGTATCGCGTACGATCTCTCTCTCTCTTTCTCTCTGACTGGCGATCTCATGGACTCGGACAGGGTTGTGGATAATGGTGCGAGGATTTGTGTGACGTTGGGTGTTTATGTGGGTGCGTGTGTGTGTGTCGTGCAGGTGGCACTCTGCCGGTACCTTCGATGTGAAGACGAAGACCGGAGGCCCGTTCGGGACCATGAAGCACGCCGCGGAGCTCAGCCACGAGGCCAACAATGGGCTCGACATTGCCGTCAGGCTCTTGCAGCCGATCAAGGATCAGTTCCCCGTCATCACTTATGCTGATTTCTACCAGGTCTGTTTCTTTGTTCTGTTTTTAACCATGCGGACATAGGGAAGAGCGAGCCTTGCGATCGGGTTGTTTTGATGGCTTTAAAGCATTCATATGCAGCAGTCGACGGCCATTTTGTTCCGAATAATATGCGTTTATGACCTTGACTTGATGATGTTGTCCCATGTGATACAGCTGGCTGGCGTCGTTGCTGTGGAAGTTACTGGTGGACCTGAAGTTGCTTTTCACCCCGGAAGAGAGGTCAGTGATCTTGTTTGCTTTCTCTTTATCGTAGCAGGATCTATGTTTTCCTATATGATCTATACACACACAGATGTGATATGATTTATGTTTCCAAGACTTGCGATGTTGATGTGTCTAGAAGCAGAAGAGGGTTGATGAAGATCAGTGCAATTCTACTATATATCAAGCACAGAATAGTTATTATATTAACCAAAACACGTTTGGTCTTTACATTGTATCTGGTTTGATGCCTTCTCTCATTAGGCATGTTAAAATAATTTACAACTGTTGTGCTTTTGCCCCTTTAACCTGATCACTTGGATCTTATGTTTCTTTCATGGAATTGTGGGTGATATATTAACGTTCTGATGGTAAAGTAAAAGCATTCACTTGTTTTTAGGTTCTTTCTTTCAGGAAACTTCACTCTATATATATATGTATGTATGTATGTATGTATTCTTCAGCTCACTTTAAAGCTACACTGTTGCGTGTTTCGGTTTGCTAAACTTGGTAGTGCAAGCCTGGGCACTTTTGCTCCCTCTTCATCATAGCATATAAGTGCTGTAATGATTTCCGAAAATTTCCAAGAGATCTACTGATATGCTTTGAGATAATGTAAGCCACGTGAGGCCTCTCCTTATGGATTTCTGATCAGATGCTGTACTGTGATTTGTGCTCTGTCAATGGCCTAGAAGCTTTTGCTTTCTCTCGGTTCACATCTTTTATACATTCTTCGCAATTTGCCATAATGTCTTTTGGCTTTAATCGTGATGCTTGTTACTTTGTTATTTATCTGGCATATTTTCACATTTATCCACCAAATCCAGGACAAACCACAACCACCTCCCGAGGGCCGTCTTCCTGATGCTACCAAGGGTTAGTTTTATGTCTAGCATTTCCAATATTTTGTCTTCATGCTTGTAAATTCTTGATTGAATGTTAATTTATCGTTGTGTCTTTGACATTTCTTGCAGGCTCTGACCACTTGAGACAAGTGTTTGGTGTTCAGATGGGCCTTTCTGACAAGGATATTGTGGCCCTCTCTGGTGGCCATACCCTGGTTTGTGCTCAAACCTTAGATCCTCTCTTGAATTCTGATTTTGTTAAGTAGGATACTATTTGTAGCAAGTTGCAGTTATATGTCATCCTATTTGCCTACTTTATTCTCCTTCGTGGTGATATGCTCTGTAAGTTCTGATGTAATTATCCAATTATTGCATTGAGTTCATTCCTTCTCTTTTGGTGGCACTCGATAACAGGGTAGGTGCCACAAGGAGAGGTCTGGATTTGAGGGACCCTGGACCACAAATCCTCTCATATTCGACAACTCATACTTCAAGTGAGGCTTCTAATCTTCTCATTTTTAATCCATTGTCAGATAAAGTAATTGCTGACTTCATGCTCATGCGGTGACTGTTTGAATCTTCGACTAGGGAATTGTTGAGCGGAGAGAAGGAAGGACTTCTTCAGCTGCCAAGTGATAAGGCTCTTCTTGTTGACCCTGTTTTCCGCCCTCTTGTTGACAAATATGCTGCGGTGTGTGTTTTTCTCTTGTCGAGAATTGCTGTGCTGTTGTATGCTGGAGCTCATTGAACTTTCCTTTTGATTTAGGATGAAGATGCCTTCTTTGAAGACTATGCTGAAGCCCATCTGAAGCTCTCTGAGCTAGGGTAATCTTTAAATTTTGATGGTCATTCTACACTTATTGTATACTTCAGTCCATTTCTTTGGCCAATATTGTCATTGAACTCTGACTTCTTTCGCAGGTTTGCTTAATGCCTAAGAAGTTGAAGTTAGAAGGTTGTGGGTGATGCCACAATCTAATGTCACATGGTTTTTGGTTTTAGAATGGAATGTTCTAGTTGGTTGTTAGTTCGGGAAATCGGATGCTTTCTGTTCGTTTTGTTAAATATATTAAAATTTGGGAATTTGGGGACTGGATTCTGTGAAGGTCATCCTTAATATAAATAAAAGCACATTCCGCATACCTTATGCTCCTTTTCTTTTCCTTGATTTGTCAACCATCTGCCTTTTTGATCACATTTGGAGCAATCGATGTAGTAGTAAATATGATGTGGATGTGTTTTTCAAGATTTAATACATGCACGAAGCTGCATTAGCATGGTTACTTTGTACATTTGGGACATGCAACCTATAGCTGTGTCTCCCATATATATGGGTGCATGCTATGATTACACAAAATTCTAATCCTCAGTAAGTGAACCCTTGTCTAAGCCAGACGGTCTGGGACATGCAACCGACAACTGTGTCTACCGTATGTATGGGTGCATGCCATGATGACACAAAATTCCAATCCTCAGTAAGCGTACCCTTGTCTAAGCCGTACGGTCAAGCAGGTTTTATGATCATTCATGTTATGAACCCGGCTGTCCTTGAGGGGAAGTTTAGGCGTTTCATCATCGAATTTTTGTGAACCGACGGTCCCCTTAGTTTACCAGAATACTTTCCCTGTGCTACTTATTCAGGACTCTAATCGTATCTTGTAGTCCTTTCTCGTATGTTGAGGAAACTTCCTTATCCTTAAGCGAGCGTGAAGGGAAAAATGAGTTAAGTGCTGTTCAAGCAATTTAGGGTTCTTATGGTGAACAACGTTTTGCCGAAAAAAACCCTCACGATGAGGTCCAACCCAGGAGGTTTCTCTGCTCTTCTCCAAAACGAAACAGAAGATAAACCTTGGATTATCTACAGGTTCTCTCATGCCTGGTTGAAAAGATTAGGCATAAGATAATGAGCGAGTATGTATTAGAATGATGGTCTAACAATTTGATTTATCATATATTTATTAAGGGGGAGGGAAATGTGATTTACCGGTCGCAGCAAGGGTGAGCTGTTTTAAAGTGAGCAAATTCAGACTTACAATTTAAAACATATCATGTTGGGACCGATTCTTGATTTTTAGAACTTAAAACCAACTTGGTAGACCCTTAAAACATTTCTTTGGAACTTAAAACCTACCTTATAGACCTTGAAATGAAGCCAGTCCAGTCTGGTTTTAAGGTTTGTCTAGGAATCAATCAATCCATTTTTATCGTTTCATATTTTTATTTATTGACAAGACAAACTTTAGCAAAACATCCCCTAATTTACAATGGAGACAAATAGCGGTTATAACAAAAAAATAAAGCGACAAAATGGCGAGAAGTAAGGTGGAAAACAAACAAAAATATAAAGCAATAGGAAAGTGTCCAACTCACTCCTTAATCATGCAAAATGAAAGTTGACATACGCCAATAGCAATCCATAAATGATGAAAAAATTATGGTATCCTGAGCTGCATTATTGTGGTGTGTAAACCATCAATAGCCTAAAAGAATTGATATCTTTGAAGAAGGTGGATATCAAGCAATGTATATCCCAAAAAGTTTGTTCGATGTACCAGCATTCACCAAGTTAAAGATAGATTAGAGGTTACTAAAAGCTGGAACTTACCTTTTCAAGACCGGCTTATATCATGTAAGAGTGAATGGTCTCGGAGTAAGTAAGTTCCAAACCTAAAACCTACCCTATCAATAGAAGTGGCAAAATGGGTCTTAGACCCATTTATGATAAATGGGTCACTTTTTTTTGAAGAAATTTAAATGGGTTTAAAAATTGAAAACTTAAGATAAATGGGTTTTAATTGGGTCTTAAATGGGTTAGACTTAGAACCCATTTTCAACCAAAGCCTCACAATCTCTCTCTTCCCTTTTTAACTTTACAAATTTTTTTTTACTAAAAATAGAAATTATAATTATTTTTATATTTCAATTTTCTTTTCTTTTTTATCTTTTTTTTTTTTTCTTTCTTCTTCCTCCTTCCTAGCCGATAGCCAACATGGCAACGATCAACGACCAGCCAAGCGAGGCTCGAGGTCGCTTGCCTCAGTCAAGCCTCGAGCCTCGAGCCTCAAGCTCATAGAATCTAGCAAGATGGAGGTCTCGCCGACATCCGGCGAGGCTCGAGGCTCGTCGACGTCTAGCGAGCCTCGAGCTCGTCGGCGTTGGGTGAGCCCAACGAGCTCGAGGCTCGCCCGTGGCTAGTTGCCGGCCGTCATTGTGGTCGGCGGTAAAAACAAAAAAAAAAACAAAACAAAACAAAACAAAAAAGAGAAAAAGAAAAGAAAATTAAAAATTATATTCTTAAAAATAATAAATAATAATAATTCATTTAAATAAATAATAATTAAAAAGTCAATTTTTTAAAAAATTATAAAAATTGTCCATTAAATTTATGTTGCATAAAAGTATTTTAACAATATCATTTTTTTTTTCAAAATCGTAAAAAATAAGTTATTTTTAGGTTTAGTTAAATGCGTCATGTATGAGTCGAATATAGGTTGAGTTAGATATGGGTCAAAAAATTTGCATCACAATAAATGGTCCATAAACGGATTAAATTGATCGATTTAAGTCAGACCATTTATGATACGACTTAAACTCGACCCGACTTATTCGTTTAACGGGTCAACTTGTCAAGACCGGTTCTTAGTTTAGAACCTTTTTGGTAAATCTTTGAATTGAAGCAAAATCAACTAGATAAGGTTGGTCTAGTTTAATTTCGGGATCTATCATGGACCAATGCACGCCTCTAGTGACAACGATGTTTTAAAAATGTACTAGAGTACGGGCCCACCACAACTCCTATTTACCATTCGACTAGTTTTACCATTTAAATCTAGAGCAAACAGTTGGTGTCAACATGTCATAATCACTGCCTGATCCTGTCAACATCAAAACATATTATCAAGCGAAATAATTAACTAATAACAAAAATGATTAATCTATGTTTAGATTTTCCTTTTCTTTTTTGGGTAAATTTGGTTAAGCCATAACGACATTTGCTTGCCCTAATTAAACTACCCGGTGAAGAAAATTTGCGGAGGAAATTAATTCCAGAAAAAGTGCTTATCAAGGCTACCTTAGTCGTTAGGGTCTCAGCTTCAATATGATCAAACATGATTCAATCTTATGTTTCAACGATCAAGATTCGTACCATTTGCGATTTTAATTTACTTGAGAAAATTCTTCGTTTGAGTCCAAGTCCAAATTAAGTGCGACCATCGCTATTAGGTTTTAGTGAGATCTTTATAATCAATGATTGCAATTAACTCGGTTGATCATGGATCGGTCCTATAAGTAATCTGTCCAACTCATCCTTCTTATTCGCCTCATTTTGTCTTTTCCTTTTGAAAGCTGGTTCAGTTATTAAAAAATGAAATGTCGAAACTATTCTTTCGCAGCTGGGTTACAGGACTTCTCTATTTTATTTTATCATGTCATTGCAATATATAATTGCAGAAAGAGCAGCGACCCAACTCCAAATTTTTTTAAAATTTTATTAAAAAAAAAACCGCCAAATTTGACTCGGTCCACCGGACATGTGGTCAGGTCAATCTGCTCTAATTTTCAGCGTCAACGGCCCTTCCCCCCCGACCGACACGGTCTTCTTTGGACATGTATGAACCATTTAAAAACTAGGTGATGCTTTACCCAAAAAAAAAAAAAAAAAAACTAAGTGATGAGTCCAATAATGATTATTTCTTGCACATGACCCACTTATTTAAAGGGTTTAGATGTGATAAGTATCGTGATTAAATTGCAATTTTTTCCATCTAGTTAATGTTAGGATTAATACCTTGAAAAATTTAAAATTGGTACACCTATAACAAATTTATCAAAAAAAAAAAAATTACCACTAAAAAATTTACTCAAAACTGATATACTTATGACAAATTTACCCTCTATTAGTTTCCGTTATATTAACTGTCAAATTATTAAATTGAATGACATGCGACAGTTAACTGATGTACCAATTTAAGATTTTATTCTTCATTTGTTATAGCTATATAATTTTTGTGATTTTTTGTGGTATTAATCTAATTTAATGGAGAACATATTTATCACAAATGTACTAGTTTTGGGGTTTTTGGTAATCGAATAAATTAGTTTGGGGTAAATTTATCACAAATGTATCAGTTTATGGTTTTTTTATGATCAATCGGGGTAAATTTGTCATAAGTGTATCAATTTGGGATTTTTATGGTTCACAAGTGTATCGATTTGAGGTTTTTCAGGGTATTACCCCTTGACGTTAATTGGGAGGCACGATTGGCAACTTAGGTAAAACCTCATCTGATGTACGTAAAGAGGTTGTGAACATTGGTGGTACTTAATCTTAGTGATATTTCAAACATGACTAAATATTGATTTACATTGTGTGTGTATATAAAGTCATAGGGAAGTAATACTCTTGATCCTAACAAAACTAAAGAAATCCTTTTCTTTATTTTTCTATTCCCATTCTTTATTTTATCAATTCATGATCTAGGGATTGATCTCTATGCTTATTCCAATAGAAAGTGAAACTTTCAAATGATTATTCATCTACTATGTATTCGTGTAAATAGGGCAAGAAAGTTCTATGGGCAATTGATCGTGCATTTTGATATCTCGATGTCTTATAAAGGAATACATTCAACGTTTAGCTTTTGCTCTAAAATTTACATCTTCATAACAGGGTATGAACAAATCACAAAATAGTTTATATTACGCCTACGGAGCCATCGCATGACGTCCTAAAAATGGTCACGCTTCTACTGCATCATCGGCTTGTCCTGTAATCGATCGGATTTTGACAAAGGCGCATAAGACGGAATGATCGGAATTACTGACGTACGTGGTAGTGCAGGGAAGATGCACCATGTCAATCCCTGACGTGACCGAAGGACATCAAATTTCAATCAACGCAGAATTATGAATTGCACTGAAAGGTGCAGCCGACACGTTGCCAAATTGATGTGGCCCGCGAACCGTGACTTGACCAGGTAGTGCTTGAGAAGATTTTCGCTTGCTGCCTTTGACAATTCCAAGGGTGGTGTGGTCTCTCTTGGGACTCGGTCTACTTCTCGGTTCTGTCTAGTTGATATGACGTGAGGATCATGACGTGGAAGCCACTCTCTAATCTATAACTTAAACTTTTAAAACGTGATGATAACTTCACACATATCTTTTTAGGTACTAAAGCATAAGGCTATTGATTTCAAATCTCTTTAAACCCTTCTCCCCAAGAGAAAAATCATTGGAATTTAAACATTGAATTACCCATTCATCTATAATAATTTAAGAACTTCACTATTTCGAAAGTCCATATACATCTTCGGAAGCCGGCATTTGATCGACTCTTACGAAAATCCCAATTATAAAACAAGATAGACAAACAGACATGTCACGTCGTTACAGAGCACACGGAAGTAGTCAAAGTCTAGGTCGCCCCTTTCAATAACTCTTCCGACTGAAATCAACACAATGCATGCCAGAGTGCTGAATCTAGGAAAGTCAAAAGGAGAAGCGAGCGAGGCTCGTCAAATTTTGGGTCGCGAAGAGACTTTATTAAATCTGGAAGCTTCATTCTCTCCTCCCCCGCCCTTTGATTTCGGCATATGCCCCTTTCCCAAAGCATATTTTGAACCTCTCACCCGGTCAGAAGTTTCGGCCCCGCCAAAAAGGCATTCCAACTCGTGCCTAAACGTGACGTATGGAACACTATCTGTACTCCTATCCCGTAATCCTCTTCCCTCTGGACTCTAGCCAGCCAGCCCAACCACCAGTCTCGCCAGAGCCCGTTGACCGTTGACCGCCCCCCCAAAGGGAGCGTCTTCGCCGGCTTCCCTTTCCACATGCTAGTGAGTAGGATCCTCCCGCCCTAGTTTTGCAAAATGATGAATAGGTTCTCGTTTGGCGAATGAAATGAATTGAGAAGCCAAGGTTTAAGAAAGGTTATATCAAATAGCCGGGGCTGGATCTAGGGCAAAACGATCGTTTCAATGTCGAAGTCATTGGGACAACATACATTTTAGTGCTAAAACTTTTTGGACGGACGGATATTCGAGTTCCACGGCCTTTAACATGTAGCTGGTAAAGCGATTTGGGTGCCGAGAACTCTAACTTGGTGTTACTTTAGGAATGCTCAGAAATTAGTTAGATTCACTTGAATGGACGATCTTAATAGGGAATAAAAAAATCAAAAGTGGAAGGTTTTAAGTAAAGTTTTGGTATTGAATTGATTGTTCTCAAGGTTTTGACATGGTTCGGGACTTGATTTTTGCTTGGAGATACTTCTTAAGTCCTAAGGGCGAGGTCACGAGTTGCTATTCATTTCTCTCTTGTAAGCATATATACCAACCCTACTTTGGAGAGTTCATTATAGCAACCGAATATTAACCGATAAAGTGAACCTTTTTATATTAGAGTTATGCGTGTACTTTACATATGGTGCATAACGATTACCAATCTTTTACTTTCCTTCAAAAAAATTGAAAATGGAAGGATAGTTATAAATTATGACAAGTGATAGTCTGTATATCTTGAAAAATTCTAGGCATTTTTCATCAAATAAAAGTGAAGATGTAAGACCCATAAGAAGATTCATAAGTGAAAAGCTACGAAGACAAATTTGAATATTTTAACGGAAGGAAAGAGACTGATTTCGGACGACATGATGCTACAACAGTGATTAGATATTCTCAAGTAAGATATTTATAAAAATAAAAATAAAATAAAGAAACGATAAGAAAAGAAATCTAGATTTGAGATACGAATTTGAGACGGTAACTTGCCAAACACCACCGAAAGGATCAAATCATATAATTTATAATATACAAAACCATATAAAATTACACACATACATATATATATGGATCACAAATTTACGAAATTAAAATAATGGAAGCCAAGGTCAAAGCTCGTGTTCCATCTGCCACCACCCCCACAGTACTTTCCGCCCCTAATTATCATTATTATAATAAAATCAAAATTGCTGCTCCAAGCTCATTTAATTTATTCAAAAAAAAAAAAAGGAAGAGTGTGCGTGGGGCCCGCCGGGAACGATCGAATCGAATGTGGGCCGTCGATCCGAGGCGGCTGGAACGTCGGCCCTCCGATCGATTCGCCCCCCCCACCCGGGACGCGTCCTCGCGCGTTTTCGCCCCTCCTTCGTCGGCCCCTCTCCTAACCAGATAGTCTCCTCCTTTACTTAAGCTCTCCCTCCACCCGCTCCACAACGATCTCGATCGCCATAGCATTTCTAGAGAGAGAAAGGGAAGAGCGAGAAGAGAAGAGGAGAGGAGAGATAGAGAGAGAAAGAGAGATAGAGGGAGTGCTGAGGCTTGACGTCATGGCTGACGCCGCTGCTCAGAACGGCCAGTTCAGCGACTTCCCGGCGGTCCCGACCCACGGCGGCCAGTTCATCCAGTACAACATCTTCGGCAACCACTTCGAGATCACGGCCAAGTACCGGCCGCCGATCATGCCGATCGGCCGCGGCGCGTACGGCATCGTCTGGTACGTCATCGCCGTCGGTGGAATCCGCGTGTGTTTTTCGGTTCGGTTTCGGTTTTTTTTTTTTTTTTTTGCTTTTTTTAACGGATTTCTCCCGCTGTTTTGGATGTGGTCCAGCTCTGTTCTGAACTCGGAGACGAACGAGATGGTGGCGATCAAGAAGATAGCGAACGCGTTCGACAACCACATGGACGCCAAGCGGACGCTCCGCGAGATCAAGCTGCTCCGCCATCTGGACCACGAGAACGTGAGTTTGTCTCTCTCTCTCGTTGAGACCGATTGGCCCTGATTTTTTGTTTTTCTTGAAGAACTCTGAAATTTCGATTGCTTCTCGTATCGAAGCGAGCGGTTCGCTCGTTGATGATCAGCTGATTGCAATGGAGCGGATGTTTCCGTGCAGTAACTTAATCAAGCTCCCTTACAGTAATAATTCAAGCCCATGCTTATCTGCAATAACAGGACAACTATGGTCTTAAACAGTATCATAGTTGTCGGTTTAGGATTAAAAATCCGAATTAAACTGTTGTAAGTTAAGTATTTCATGTACAGCTAATCGAGATGATACTGTTTAACAATTTCGGGTTTGCGAGGACTGGCCCTTTGGGCTATTATCCAGATTCCATAGTTGAAATGTGCTCAAAAATAGTAGTTTGGTGATGAGTTATTATCGTTGGGCTTGCGGCATCCTGTGGGCGGGATGATACTTTGTGGGGTCTCAATTATGGAGTGGGTCAACCCATTGATTGGAACTGTATTGGATGACTGGGTCAATCACGTGTAGTCTTCAATTGAGATATTGAAATTACAAATTTGTTCTTTGCGGTAGCAACAGTGGTTAAACGGTGGATTTTTATGCATAAAAACAGGTTATTGCTATTAGAGATGTGATTCCTCCTCCCTTACGGCGAGAATTTACTGATGTCTACATTGCTATGGAACTCATGGACACTGATCTTCACCAAATTATTCGTTCAAACCAAGGCTTGTCGGAAGAGCACTGTCAGGTATTAGTCTTCACGACATGCTAGTAGCCCCTGCCTATGTTCTGGGCGTTGACTAAGTTTCTTAATTAGATTTTGAAAGGTTGAAAAGTTTTAAAACTATGTGTTTTTGTTGCAGTACTTCTTGTATCAGATTCTGCGTGGACTGAAGTATATCCACTCTGCGAATGTTATTCATAGAGACTTGAAACCCAGCAATCTTTTGCTGAATGCCAATTGTGACCTGAAGATCATTGACTTTGGCCTGGCACGGCCAACTGCAGAGAATGAATTTATGACTGAATATGTGGTCACCAGATGGTACAGGGCACCAGAATTGCTGTTGAATTCTTCAGATTATACTGCTGCTATAGATGTGTGGTCTGTTGGTTGCATATTTATGGAGCTTATGAACAGAAAGCCTTTGTTCCCTGGGAGGGATCATGTGCATCAGATGCGTTTGCTTGTAGAGGTAAAAAAACATTCATATTCACTAATACAATTTGGAGTACTTCCGTATTTAGGTTCACTATGGCTGAATAACACCATGAAAGTAAGAATACACAACATTGGTGCATCTTCAAATGCATGTGCAACAACCACTGCCACAACAGCTAAGCCTTATCCCACTAAATGGAGAATGTACACGCTAGAAAATGTCAAACAGCGTTATATAATGGTTTGGAGTGCCTTCTGTGAAGATGCAATGTCTTTTAGGATCAATTCCCAGAACTATCACAATTTGCTTTTTAGCTCCTCCGCTGATTTGAATAAAATAGGAAGTTGGAAAATTATATGTTTTTTAACAGCAAGGAGCTACTTTCTTTCCTTTCTTTTCAGCATTCTTTCATGTAAAATAACGCAAATGTAGCAATCATGACTCTGTGGTGTCTTATTCAAATGACTGAACGATTGTTTTGCTTTCGGATTTTTCAGCTTCTTGGCACACCAGCTGATGCCGATCTTGGGTTTGTGCGAAATGAGGATGCACGCCGATACATAAGACAGCTTCCTCAGCATCCCCGTCAACCATTGGCTAGTGTTTTTCCTCATGTTCACCCTTCGGCCATCGATCTGGTTGAGAAGATGTTGACATTTGACCCAACAAAGAGAATCACAGGTAATGTTCGTGTTTCTCACCTCTATTCTTGGCCTCTGCCAATTCTGATATGCAAGGAACTTGAACATTCACCTTAGATAGTGCGATGTCCATCCCATAACTCAACCAGATTATCGAAGCTTGGCCTAGTTAAGGGAAATTGGATTATGTTAATAATGGTTGGTGTCTGGAGTGAGAGACAGCCATATCAAACAAAGTGATCCTGGTCAACAGAGACAGAATTTTACATTCATATAAAATGCTGTTGAATGGTCCATCCATCCATTTGGTTTGTTCAAACAGATAGGGAAGCACGAGTATGTTTAAGTTCATTCCTAAGTTTACTTTACTTATTTTATGCAATATGTTGATTCTGTGTTTCAAGGACAAAAACTAAGCATTCGTAGGATTTTTGCCTGTTTAGGCTGTCATGATCTATTATATGATTTATGGAGGCAAGATTTCAATCAAAGAACTTTTTTACAGCAGATCTACCTTCAATACTTCTTCTGTTAAATTATGCACTTATGGGTCAACTCATCTTTTGGCAGTTGAAGGAGCACTCGCCCATCCTTATCTTACGAGATTACACGACATAGCTGATGAACCTGTGTGCCAACAACCATTTTCTTTTGAGTTTGAGCAACAGCCCTCGGGAGAAGAGCAGATGAAGGACATGATATATCAGGAGGCTATAGCGCTCAATCCAGAGCTTGCTTGATGCTGTTTAAAGTTTCTATGGTGGATGAGGAACTGCGAACTAAAGTGGAAACAGTGCAGCGCAACGAAATGAAGAGTTGCACATATTCACAGAGGCAACCGATCTCGTTGATTTATTTTTCCATGGAGTAAGTAATGCCGTACCACGAATACTAAAGCTCCCCCTGTCGAATAAGCCTTCTTGATTCCTTTAAACACCTTTTGCTTTTGCAATCGGTGCTTCTTGGCATTCTTTTATTAGCTTGTATTTCACTCAACGTGCTTAATATCATTTTGTTGTAACATTACCACAGTTTGTAAATTTGTACTGCAAGATGTATTAGTAAGGAACTGTATTTTTTATTTTTTTTGTTCTTTGAACCGTGCTTCAGTTTATGAATGCTAATCTGTATGTAACGGGCAGAGCAGAGCGCTAGAGCTTTTATCTGTGCCTTCACAACTTCTGCTTTACTATAAATCCCTTCGTTCCCGAAAGATTTCTTAAATCTCATTGCAAGAATTGCTAGCTAGGTAGGTTGTTGTGTTCACCTTTGCATTCTCACGGTAAAGCCTCCGACGTGGTTGATCGATTCCTGCCTGCCTGGTTTTTAATGGCACTCCATACCATACATTATAAGGTCGGCGACTCTGTGTTTTCGAACCTTGAGTGGTACCCCGATTATTGCTAGAAAGTGGTCGGCAAAAGAAGCCAATCGGCTGCTGGATGAGTGCCTCATCTGTGGTGGGATAGCTTTTTCTATTATTGGGTACCAAAACGGGCTTAAAGCTGAAGCCCATAATTAATGAGTTAAGCTATGCTGGGGAGTGATCATACACGAACAAATTCGAGCGTTTGCGTAGATGATTGGGCTAGTGATTTCACAGGCCTACGCTCCACCACACGGTACTAAATTCTTCCTGGTTAAATCCCATCTTCTCCTAGGGTGCAAGACGCAGACAAGGGTTTCCGGACTAGTGCCGAGGCCGATCGCCATGCTCTTGCTGACCCCGAATCTGAGCTTCTGCAGCTTCGTTGGTTACTTCGAGGCATGGAGCGGCTGCTGTCATTTTTCGTGGCGATGGGAGCACTATTCAGATTGCCCATAACGATGTGTTTCACGGGTGAATTAAGCATATCGAGATAGATTTTTGTTTCACGTGATAATATATTTGCTGCCGGATCATCCATTAGTTTGACTTATGCAGATTGATTGATTGATTAAGCTGCCGTTATCTTAACCCGATATTCTTACATGATTGTCGCATGACTTCTATGAAAAGGATGGCTACTTTTACATCTTGATCTGGCGAACATAAATTATAAAACAAATTTCCATATTCTTTCACATTCATAACTTTTGGATATCGTGATTGTTCGATTACACCACATTATAGCTAGGAATGGAAAAATTATCAAAAAAGTCTTAAACCAATTATAATAATGCCAATTCAATCATAAACATATTATTTTATCATTTCAGTCCTAAACATTTTACAATTATACCAATTCAGTATATTCGGCCAATTTGACTAGCTCATGCCCAACTCTTGGAAAAAGAAAATAATAAATTCGAAATAAAATGAAATATTATTAAAATTTATCAACGTCAGCATCAACAGGACAACTAGCGTCCACTAAGCACTTGCCAACCAAAATTGACTTGATGGAATTAATTGACACAATTGCAAAATGTCTAGGACTGAATTGGCTGAAAAAAAAGTTTTAGATTGAATTAGCACAATTGCAATAGGTTTTGACTTTTTTGGTAATTCTCCCACTAGGAACATATGGTGAAATTTTCATGTGCATCAAATCCCTTCATTTCTACTTAATCTAAGGAGAATACTTTCTTTCGGCAAGCTTCCCTTTTGCAGCATGGCCATTTTAATTAGTGAAATTAATATTAGTATAAGAGAAAAATACTCAAGATTGTTTTGCTTTTTCCCTTACATTTTTTTACAAGTACGTTAGATTGGCTTGCGCATATAGCGTCTAATTAATGCCATTCTCTAAAGAGGTTGGCACCTCACCGCTATGTCAATTAGGCGGTCCGCTTTATTTCCCAGTTTACTTTCCCTCTTCCTTCCAAAGCAACACAGCAACAAGCGCACGACTCTCTATCTTCTTCCTGCTCGAGCCATCGCCCGCCATTGCCGCCATACCTTCGCCGTAGATTTAACTTTTACCAGGCAAATTATGACATTGGGGCATAAGGTAGTGACGAGCGATTAAACCTCGACATGTCGCCTATCGGCATACACAACTTGTTGACTAATTGAGCTCCATTAGATTTTGATTTGGCGTTATTAATGTGTCGATGATCCCAACGTTTCACATTACCTCCTATGTCGAGAGGATTCACTTCATGGATTAGAATTTAGAAAATTAGAAGCTGTCAATAAACTTGGGAGACTCCCAAGCTCCAATTGCTTATGAACAATCATCTATTAGAGAGGCTTTGTAAGTTCTTGTGCAAGTACATAACTTTGTGAAGCAGCTCCTGATGCTAATTATGTTTGTATGCCGGAGAACGTCGTGCCCCGGAATGCGCTCGTAATGCAGTAGCGCCTTACTGCACTTTTCGACTTTGGACAACCAAACAAATCATTGAAAAGCAAAGTGAGAGTTTCCCGTTTACACGGTTAGATCGACGGGAGAAGTTAACAGGTCTCTCCTTTAATAGCACAGTACAACGAAACTTGCATAAGATTTATTGATTGTCATCATATCAGATAGACATCGAGAACTTCACTTGCTGAGACAAAAAAGATCGCATCAAGCCACAAGTCCCGGTAGGCCATCGTACTTTACTCCTCTACTTCATTAATCTACGCCTTCATATTCTGATTAGAGTCTGTTGTTCCTGCAACAAAACTTCAGATTAATTCTCATTCTGTGTTGACCACCCACATAACCGCATGAGTCAGTCTATCTAACTTGCTGTCTTAAAAACTAAAAAGGAAAGAGCCAATGTCAAATTTGTCATCGCCGTATTAGGAGTACCAACTGTGTCCTTTCGCAGATCATATAAATTATCTCTAGCATGTAGTCGATGGCTTTTTCCCTTGTTCTCAGATTCGATATAAAAACGTATGTTCTAACACACAAGGCAGAATAAGTCATGATCAAAAACTCCTTCCTCCAACTGAGCATTGGAGTACACATGACATTTTGCGAGGGCTCACAGTAATATATGTGCTTGACTGAGTCCAGAAGCTAATTGAAGAAATTTATTGAAGCGAAAAATAGCATTTTTGAGAAAAGAAACAAAACCCAGATTAGTTAACTGAAAAACAGGTGCATTGGATGTATTAAAAGAAAAGGCTTACCGGCTTAGGGCAGTCAGCATACGGGTTATATATGGTGAAAGAGGCACGCCTCAGTAGTAGAGCGACCCTGAAATTGCCAAATTTCACAGAGAAATTAGGTTTCCTTTCTAAATCAAACCAGAAAAATATAAACTCTTAAGAAATTTTTTTATAAAAAAAATCCCGGTTAAGGAGATGATGAAGATTTACAGACCCTGCCACCAATTCCCTCTTGAAGCACTGTCCAAGTTGCTTCCGTTCGATTCATTCTCCACACCATCTTTCTTGAGCTGAAAGATCAAAAACAAAAATTTAGAAAAGCATGCCAAGTATAAGTTTCATATCCAGCAAGCATTGATGCTATGTACCGGATGAAAAGCAAAGTGAGGAATTAGTTTCTTACCATGGAGTGAGATTCGGTGGTCCCAGCGGGGGTTCTTGGGGAATAATTCTCTTGTCCACCATAGTAGATGGATGAGCTCAGATAGCATGGCTCAGCTGCTTCACTCTGGTATATGGCACTCTTGGCCTTGCTAGTTGCATTATTCCCATCACCCTTAAAGCTTTGACCTGTACTCGCTCCTAAGTTGGCCAAATGGATGAGGAATATAAAGGACATGAGAACAAATGCGAAAGGTCAAACAAAGAAGAAAGCTGATGTTTACCATCGAGTCAATAACGACACCATGCCTGATATCACGGCAGAACAAATGATTCGTGCAGAGGCATAGCGACTTTCTTGATGTTCACACGATAAAACCGTCTTACGAATATTTTAGTACATGCAATCCCGCCGATGCGAATTAATTGGGCTAATTCAAACCATGCGCACAATTTCTTACATTATTAAAAGAAGTAGAATGACAATTGAAGACTCCAAAACCGTCATTTTGGTAGCCGTGCTGTGTTTGACAGACCTGGATTTCCATATTTGCAACCGCCGGCTTGATTTCCTGAATCCGGGTTTCTGGGGGAGCCCATAAATGTCTCGGAACGAGAATGTTTGTTAGTCCCCCCTAGGACCTGATAATTTAGGAGGAAACATAAGGAGAACCAAGGAATCAGCATTTATTCCATGAACATATTAGCTCTAGAACTAAATACAGACATCATTAGACTAAAATAAAGTACATATAAAGATCATAATCATGCATCCAACGTAATAAATGACAGCTCGGTCAAAGACTCCACTGGAAAGATCAGCACTGCAACTCAGATTGCTCGCATCCAAGCTTAGGTCTAAGGTTGATTCCTAGGGAACATGTTGGAAGATTGGATCACTTTAGCTTTGCATACCAAGGAAAAGGTTCAAAAGTAAAAATTCTTATGAACGACGCATATTATTAATAGATACTGGGGCGACTCTGCCACGACCATCCTTATCAAACTCCGAGTTCATGTGAATCTAGAGCATCATAGCCGCCACATTAAAGCACTCTAGTTTTTATGGCTCCTCCTTAAAACTCTTAGAGAGAGAGAGAGAGAGAGAGAGAGAGCGAGAGAGAGACGCACTCAATTCATGGCCCATCGCTAAAACCCTTCTAGAGAGAGAAAGAGAGAGAGTTACCGTGGACGGTGGAGGGAAAATAGAGCCGAAGCTCCCGGAAGAAGGAGAAGATGAGTCTTTGGGACCAAAGAGATGATCCAAACTGTTGCTTGCGTTGGTGTTGTTAGGTGAGGAAGAAGAAGAGTTGCCCACTTGCCTCCTGCTCTTTTCCATTATTCTCTCGACTTGACTCAACAGAGCTCAGTCAGATAAACAAAAAAACGACCCCTCTAAACACTCGACACAACGAACAAAACTACTACTCCTTGGGTTCAAAAAGACGAGAATTTTAAGATTAGATTTGGGTTTGTGTTGGGTAGACACAAGGCCGTGACAGAAAAACACACGCAGAGAGACAGACTCGAAGATCCAGAAAAGGAGGGGGCAGCGGATAAGATTTGCAGGAGAGAAACAAACGGATAACTAGCAACTGCTCAGAGACGGCACGTGAAGATTGCAGGGCGAGGAGGGGAGGGAGAGAGAGAGAGATTGGTGATGAAAACGGTCTACGTTCGAAGCTACTTATATAGATTGGGCGGTTGAAATGGGGACGAGGGTGACGTTCCCATGTGCTCTCATTCAATTCGATTCTCGTTTCCGAAAATCAATGCATGCATCCAAAACATGCAAGCCCAACCCGTCTCAATCATCGAACAGTGCGGGACTTCATGTGAGATCGGCATGGCATAGTGGTTCAAATGAAGCGGGCTTGCATGAATCCGGTGCATAGACATCGGCATCATATTATCTCCACGTGTGCGCATTGCCTTCCTCCAAGTGGACATGTTGGGTTCCCGACCACTGATTTGCCTAAGCGTGATTCGTCACTGTGTTTGACCTATATCGCATGCTGTTGATCGTGGCATATTTTGAATCAAAGAAAAAGAGGGTTTGGAATCATTTTCCAAGATGACCATTCACATCAAGATGGCCATCTTTAAAAAAGATTCACAACACTCGTTTATCAATACTTGTCAAATAAGATAGCTACGCGGCGGATTCTCTAACCCTCATCATGGATCAAAGAATTAAAGTCCTTTAATGTCATTTAAAAGATCAAATAAAAATTTCAATAACAACCCACTTAAGTTGAAAAAGGCACTTGTCAAAAAAAGATTCGTATCTTGATATTAAAATGTTAGCACAATGATCTCAAAACAAGTTTCGTATCTTAATATTAAAATGTTAGCACAATTATCTTACCGTGGGGTTCTTCACTCTGCACTTGTGTTGTTGTTGTGCTCTTTGTTCTTTTGCTCCCTGATTAGGCCATTTGGTTTGCTTTTGCCGCTGTTTTGGCTTTCCTCTGCTCCTGTGCAGGTGGTCTTGTTTTACCTTGGCACCCTTCCACTCACTATGTCTGTTCTTGTCCTCGTGAGTGCAAGTTTTTGGTGCCGAGTTCTTATTGTATAGCTTCTTGCTTCTCTTTGGCTTAAGTTAATATAATTCTTACCATTTACCCCAAAAAAAAAAACAAGTTGTTTCGATTTGGTGGTGATCAACAGTAAAACCGAGAGATCCTCGCCCAAAAGCATTGTCTTCCCCGTAAAAGATTAATGCAAATGCAAGAAGAACACGGATCATCTATCATACCTTAGGTATAAAAGCAGTGGGAGGAAAAGGAAAAATTAATGTGGTCTAGGAAATTGTGTTTATACACAGATTCTTCCGCCAAGGAAAGCTTCAATGCATTTCAATAATTTGTTCCGGAATTTGGAATGCGTTATGCACTTGATACAGACAAGGACATGGGGGAAATGAATGTCATTGGAAAATGACGTGATGGCGAGAAATAAATGTCCCATACGGCACTTTGGTCAAATTTGTCCTGTTGGAGTCCTATACGTGGCCCTCAATAAATTGTGTGCTCAGGAGCATGAACAAGGGGTCCTCTCTGTGCAGGTTTCTCTCCTAGCTTTTTAGTTATGGGAGAATTCAGTGCCGTGTTCCGAAAGCTTTTTGACTAAAAATGATGGGTGAATTCCGTGGACCGAGGGCTCCGCTGTTAACGGATGTCTTGTCTTGTTTTATAATATGTGATCGATGCGTCGAAACATTGGTGGTAAGTATGTTTTCGGCGAATCTCTCGGGATACCCATCACTAACAAGCCTCCCCGTGTAAAAAGGTTGGATGATTTTGTTTCTAGATTATGCGCGACGGCTCGATTGCTTTCACGGAAAGTTTTCTTCCCAAAAGAAAGAAAAATTAAACTACGTGTGATGCAGGTCGGCTGAATCAAGTCGTAGTTCCACAAGACACACTTCTTGCATTGAAAATTCGCGCTTGATGCGATAGTGATCCCCACGTGCATTCATCGAACGTCAGTCCAATCTGCTGTTTGAACGAATATTGGGAAAAGCTTTATAGACTTTTTAGGGTTTGGAGGGAAGATAGATAAGGTAAGCAACTTGATAACTAGATGCTTCAAAGAGGGATTCTTTTCAAGATCACGGCCTAAAGAAAATCGAGGGTTAAAAACCATTTTACCATGGCCGCTTACCACGTTTAATTTGTGGACACGACTCAAACACGGGACAACAATCAACTCGAAACTGACCCGAACCGCTCCGTGTTTACACTCATTTTCAATTAAGAAATGGTTTTTTATTATTAGATTAATCCAAAGTACACCGAAAGATACGGATAAGCGGGACGGAGGAATAAGGGCACGATGTCAATTAGCAGCCTCAGATACAGTGTGATCTCGAGGAAGTAAATTTGAATCTGCACGCCAAAATCTAGAGATCGCAAAATCTTGGTCTGTGATGCGATATCCTTTTGACTCCCCCCCGCGGATCGCGCCTCACATTCTTGATCTGCATCGCCAAGAAGATCAAGAAAGATCAAGAAAAAGATACCCAGGATTGACCAGAGCGTCGTCGCGATCCTTTTCTTCATCCCTATCATATCTCGAAGAATCGAAGACGGAATATATACATGGAGGGCTTCGAAAGAGACGGAGGGAGGGAATGTCAGCGTGCGTTCGTGCGTGCCTCATCCCCTTCGCGTTTTGTCCGACTATGGCGAGCGCATAAAATCGGCGAAGCTTGTCGAGCGAGGGATTTTCATGGCACTTTAAGGTCGACGCATTGGAAAACGTTGCAAAAAAGAAATGTCATCTTTATCGTTTATCTTTACTTTAATTGAAAGATCATAAAGATCTGCTAAAACAAGAGTAGATTCATATCCTTCTTTCTCTTTATTCGGATGCAAATTGCATGTGCTACGATGCCAGTATATGGGAAAGTTCGTATCGAATTTCATTAAATTTGCTGGTAGAGATCACAAGCTCATGCATGTGAGACAAATTGGACACTTTAAATGAGGAATAGAATATAGTATTTGAAGATTTGATCAATTTCATATGAGCATTAGAATGATAGATTTCGATTTTCCTCTAAATGTTGAAAAATGTGCGAGTTTGTGATTCTATTCCTCTTGTTCCTATTCTCCGAATATATAAACTCATAAATTATTGCTCAAAAAATAAGTGAGTCTAAGGGTGTGTTTGATTAGACTTTTGGAGAAAGTTCTTGAAAAAATATAAAGGATTTTATGTTAAAGGGGATTTTTCAAAATGCAAATTTTGTTTATTAAATTGTAATATAAAAGTCCATTGTGATGTATCTTTGAGCAAAATAGTATTTGGAGGGATTATGTTTACAAAGAACTTTCGTGATGAAAAAAGAAAAAAAAAATCATCAAAAGGAAAATAAAAAAATTAGGCCAATGAGGGCCACTGGTCGCTGGCAATCGAAAGATGTTGCCGACAACCGACATCTGAGGTTGCAAGACCTCAAGTAGCCCCCGAAGACAACTGGCGAGGGTCGCCTTGGGTCGTGCGACCTCTAACGAGGGACTTCTAATCGCGTGACCTCAAGCGGCCCTTTACAAAGGTCATGGCAACCCAGATTTGGGTCACTGAGAGGTTGCGCGACCTCCAATGACCTAGATCTACGTCGTGCAACCTCCGACAACCCAGATCTAGGTTGTCGCTACTCACCAAGGTTGCGCGACTACCCAATGACGGTCGTCAGGGTGGCCATGATCTTACCAACCTCTCTCTAGCCCATCGCCAACCCATCGCAACTGCACCGTACAACTCAACGGAGAAGAAGATGAATAGTGAATAATTTGGCAAAAATGGAAAAATAAAAATTGAGTGGGGATAGTTTTGGAACAAAATTTTTATACTTAACCCTAAAAAGCCTTCAAAAAATGCTAAAAGCCTGAGGCAGCCTAAAACCTTGCTTTAGGCTTTCAGGCTTTCAAAGGCAAACATTTCCCCAATGTGAGTTTCAAAAATTTAACCGAACACCCAATATTTAGCCAAATGGGCTTTGGATATCCAAAACTCTTTAAAAAAGCAGGTCCTAAACGCACCCTAAATCACCAACATTGACAAATTCTTCCCAACTTGGCCCAAACAAGATAGCCTCTCCTCGTCCAATAGAGTGATAAGAGAAACTCATGCTAGGCAAGCCCCATGGTCAAGCCTATAACCCAGAAGGAGCCCAACAATCTTAGAATGAGAAGTTTTTTCATTAGAATAATGTTATGGCTCTCACCTTTTACTTTAATCTTTCCTAAGGACAAATACCATACAAATGAACACAATTATAATTAATTAGATGATTCGCAAGAAACTCACCCTCGGATTCACTCACTCCCATGATTAGTGGTTAAAATAAACTATCACGACTTATGCATCTAGGAAATAGTCACTTCAAAGTGAATTTTCCCTATATACATCACATCTATTAATTTCATTCTGGATTTATTGGTATTTATCTAGACTATTATTAAAATGGCGATTTTATCCACTATGGAGTAATCTTGAACATGTGATGATCTCAACAAAGAAGAGAGAGCATCGAATGTTTATGACAAGGCTTGGGGAGTTTACGAAGTCTCATGAAATATTCTTCGTTGAAGTTTGAGGTTAAAAACCTACTTGGTTTACTTTATTTTTGGTAGCGTAGATTTGACTTAACTCATTTTCTTCTCTTAGATTTATCTATACTTCCCATCATTGTCAATTGTTTATACTATATTAACAATAATAAAATGATAATAACGAGGACGACTGCTTTAGTATGAAACTTTAGTATACTGTATAAGCTCAGCAATGGGGGGGAATCAACCTTCATATCAGCTTTATGTAGGTTCGTTTTGGATAAGGATGGAATAGTTGCAAATGCCAGGAATGTTTCTTGAGCGTGTGAGGTACCTTTTTACCCTTAGGAAGCTAAGCTTCGTCTAGGACCAATTAGGCGGGCCGGGGTTAAGATACTTCCACACATTATTCGAGCCCTCTTGAATTTACTCCTCCTATCTCGAGACTCAAATTCGAATGGATTAAGATACTTTCACACATTGTTCGAGACTCAAATTCGTGTCATAGCTTGGAAAATTGTCGAATCTCCAAATACGCATATGCCGTATGCTCCCTTTTCTTATTGACAGATTCTTTTGACCAACTTATTATTTTTTGCCTCGTGGTTTTATTCGGATAAGCCTAAATAACTGTCTGGGAGTTTCTTATTGATTTTGTCAACATAGTCGTCAGTGACTCAGGGGCTTACCCTCATCCTCGTTCTCGTCCTTTTGTATATATTATCATTCCTTCCTTGTTTGATAAACCAAAACAATATGTGAGAATCTCTCTTCTGCTGTGCTAATCTTGTTTGGCATTATCCATTGTTCCTTTTCTATCCAATCACGGCGAACACTAACTAGAAAATTTGTTGAGTCCTTGAGGATAGCTGCAATCTTACCTTCTGCACTTACTGAAAGGCGAAAATTACCCTAGAGGACAATACTTGCACGTTAGGTAATCTTGATTCCTCAATTTCTAATGGTAGCCATTCTCGAAAAATAATATCCTTCGTCTATAATTACCAATGGAGCTTGCGCAATTAGCTAGTGGGATCAAGAAGTAATGTTATTTGTTATTGGATAAGATGAGGTCGGATTGGATAAAGATGGGATTTCTAATATTTTATATAATATTTTATAGATACACATATATACAAGCTTGATTAATACTAATCATTAAGGTGGTTTGAATGTGGACGTGATGGCTCTTGCTGCTAACAATCTCCTGATTTAATGGCTCTTGCTGCCAGCAAATTCCACCTCAGTCTCCCTGCCGTCCTCCATCTCCTCTTCCTCTCCGCTCATGCCAGATTGAATGCCAATTGTTCAGGTCTCCGAGCCCCCACGAATGACCGGCTAGAGGTGAGTTTGACCTCACTGGTCACTGGCAAAGCTCGCTAATGCCGGCCACTGGCGAGGGTGAACCTCACTATTGTTGGGCGAGGTCGACCTCGCCTCGGCATAGCTAGGTGAGGCTTGAACTCGCCAAGCAATAACAGGGGCGAGCTTCACCAAAGGCCAACGAGGTTGACCTCACGTGGTTCACGTGGCCCTTGGATCTAGTGAGTCATCGAGGCCCAATAACCGGCTAGAGAAGGAAGAAGAGAAGGAAAAAAATTGAAAAAAAATAGTGTTATTAAAAATTGTCTACGTTAATGCCAGCCGTGTTATGTAGGTTGGTTGGCATTCACGTCAACAATTTCCAACCAAAATTGATCAAATGGACTCAATTAGCAAAACGTAAAAAAGTTTAGGACTCAATTAGCATAATTAAAAAGTATAAATTGAATTGGTAAAAATGTAATTGGTTTAGGAATATTTAGATGATTTTCAAAAAAAAAAAAAAAAATTCCATGATTTTTTTTTTTTTTTTTTTGTCGATCACGCTAATCCTACTCTAACACTAAATTCCAAATGAAATCTTCCCCACCTCAAATTCCATGATGAATGTGATGTCTTCCTAGCAATATGGGGGAGAGAAAAGTTACTTAGCACATTTTTTTCTTCATCCGCCAATTCTTCAAATCCACGAATCTCTCGGTTCGTGCACTTAAATTCTTAGCGGTAGAGTCCTGAATTATAATTGATGATGCATGAAAAGTAAAATGAATTTATTTAGAGTTATGAACCCGCCTAAAAATTTCGAGTTTGTGTCTTGGCAAAGCAACTTATGATATCTACTACTCTCTTGATATGCATAATAATCTCAGAATAATCATTACATCAATTATCTGATTTGGACGCTTACAAATGGGGAGAATTATCAAAAATCCCAAACCTATTGTAATTGTGCTAATTTAATCATAAGCTTTTTTTTTTTTTTTTTTTTTGCCAATTTAGTTCTAAACCTTTTGCATTTGTGACAGTTCAATCCATCCGGTTAATTTTAGCCAGCCAACACTAACGCGACATTTTTATAGCCAACCCTCTCTAGCGCTAAGGTTAGGGGAAGGGGAAGGGGAAGGGAAAAAGACGAAGAAAATAAAAGAAAAAAGGAAAAAATAAATAATTATAAAGAAATCAAAAAATATTAAATTACTATTTAAAAATGCCATGTCAATGCCGGCCGGCCAAAATTGATCGGATAGACTGAACTGGCACAAATACAAAAGGTTTAGAACTATATTGACATAATTACAATAGATTTATGACTTTTTTGATAATTTCCCCCTTACAAATGCAATAACGAAAATCTTGTGAAGGCATCTCTTAATATTAAAATCAAAATGGATTTGACATCACTCAACATCATCTAAAATCGAAATCAAAATTTGAAGAGTTGAAATAGTCAACAAAATTTGTGCAATTTTCAGCAAACAAATCTATATACTACTTACACCTTAAGATATAGATATGCAAAATGTCTAACTTCTTCATATGCACGTTATGCAACCTCTTGATATGCATAATTCATATAGCGAACCTTCCACATGTAGCATAACTTGTACACGCTTCTGTGGCTACACATAGTTTCACAATAGGACAACTAGATTTATTTTCTAAAATACATTTAAATTAAGAATAAGTACATTTTCTCTTGCCAAGACAATAGAATTAAAATGTGCAAATGCGAACTTCTTTTCTTTTTAACTCCTTGTTCGCTACATAAATTACCGAACATGGGTAAAAAAGAACTACAAAGCACATAGGTAAAAACTGCATATTTGAATTCGCAAAATTATAACTCAAAAATTAGAAACATAAATTAAGAATAATGCACGGGTTTCTACCCGAGTCCGAATGGAGAGAGACGATGAGAGACGATGCAGCTTATGGGCCTAAGAATGAAGAGACAAGGGAGGGAGAATTGGGCCTGATAGAGAGCCCAACAATACCCGAAAAGAGACAGGATCGGGGGCCGGCGACTCTCTGATCTCAATCAATCATGCGAAGCAAAACGATGCAGCCTGCAGATGAAGGACACTGGCTGGACGGATAAAAGGGCGTGTTCTCCACCTCCCGTTGATGATCTGCCATTCCGTTCCCGTGCAGAAGAGGAACAATCTAACCCCCGAGAAGGCGAAGAAGAGCACCATCTGGCCGCTCCAGCAAGAACCGCTTAAAGCGAACCCGGCGACTCCCGCCGGTATCGTCTCTCTGTCTCTCTCTCTTCGATCTGCAATTGTTGTCATGGTCGCACGCGTATCTTTCATTGGCTGTCTGCGACGTGTGTTGTTCGTCGTGGAGTTTCCTACTCATGGATGGGCATGAATCTCCGTTTACATCGTATCCTCGTCCTGCATTTCCATCTGTCGATCATGCTTGCCAATCGATCCTTCGTGACGAGATACAATGGTCATGTAATCAGGTCCGATGGGAACGCAGATTTTAGTTGAACCTTATGTGTCTATGTGTGGAGGAGTTGTGCTCTGTTATTTATAAACATTTTGGCAGGTAGCTAAATAATACAGAGTTCTTCGTCTTATGGCATGCTAGCAGCTAAAGTACGGGGGCTCTGTAGCATTATAACGTTTACAAGTTAAGCAATGAAGTAACATCATGAGTGATTTTTGTGGTTTGTGATAACTTCATCAAACACTGGATAGAATTATCCTATCCGGGCTGTCAAATGTGTCCTAAACAGTCGCAACTTTAGGGATGAGTTTTGGATTTTTAATGGCCTTTGTGTCAAAGTTGAGATGTTTGGCAGGAAAAAAAAAAAATTCAAATGTTTTTGAGTCAAAAGCCTCTTAACCCAATACAAATCCCACTAGCTTTGGGTTTGAGCATTTATTTTAATGCTAATAATTTTTTTTCTAATTTTGCTCTTACTAAGATTATGAAATTACAGTTTTACCCTCACCAAGATTGGCAATGCGCAACATCACCAGTGAAGTTAGATCTAATCGCCAAAGAGCTAGATCTAGCACCAATGATCCTTGCTTGGGGTCATATGATCTCAAGGTGATCTAGACGAGGGTTGCTAGCTATGTAGCACCGATACAGTCATGCAACACGTAACACAACACGATAGACACGCCGACACGTCATTTCTTAAAAATAGAGAATTCTGACACGCTCCGATATGTTATATATTAAATATATTTTTATATATAAAGACATAAATAATAATAATAAAAAGAACCTAGCATTAATTTACACTAAAAAGATTAATTCAACATTTATTAATATCATTCATTATTTTAATTTGTTACAATAATACATAAAACTTATAGGGAAAAGAACATTGTTTAAAGAAAAAAATGCTGAAATGGTATTTTTAAATTTATTAATTTATCATATATAGTATTTTTTATTACTTCTTTCATTGTAAAAGACTTTTAAAAAAACTAAAACAATTATAAAAAACAAAACTGAAAAAGAAGAAGAAGAAGAAGAAGAAGTTAACATAGGCAGGGTTGTGGCTGGGCACGCCACCGTTGCTACCCCCGCGTCAACGGCGTGCCCAACCACCATTGGAGGGGGCCGGTGAGGCAGCGGAGGGAGGGTGACCCTCGCCAGCCTAGGCGAGGCCCAGGTGAGGCTCGCCAATCTAGGTGACGCGTTGGCTGGGGCCGGCGAGGATCGCCCAGATCTGGGCAACGCTAACCCTTGCCTGTGGCCGACAACCCTCGATGGGCCCGAGCAAGGGCGCGACGTTTCCCAAATCTAGGCAACCCTCGCCGGCCTTACTTATGGCTAGCGAGGCCGCCGACCTCCTCCAACGGTGGCAACGGCAAAGCGGACCCAGCCATCAGCCCTCCCTCCCTCTTTTTTTTTTTTTTTTTTTTTTTTTTGTATATTTATATTTTGACCCCTCAAATATTAGAAATTTTTAGAATTGATCCCGTGCGTGTTGAAATCCCGTGTCGAAATTCCGGACTCGCATGTCGGAGAGAGTTGACCACGTGTCGGATTTTTCAACATTTGTTGACCGCATGTCGGAGCGTGTCGGAATGTCGGACACGACACGAAAGCTCCCAGAGAATATCGGTGCCTATGTAGCAAGACGAAGATGGACACGCGACACGCGACACGACACAACACGACACGACACGACACGCCGACACGTCATTTCTTAAAAATAGAAAATTTCGACACGTTCCGACACGTTATATATTAAATATATTTTTATATATAAATACATAAATAAATAATAATAAAAATAGCCTAGAATTAATTTACACGAAAAATATTAAATAATATCATTCATTATTTTAATTTGTTACAATAATACATAAAACTTAGAGGAAAAAAACATTGTTTAAAGAAAAATGATGAAATGATATTTTTAAATTTATTTATTTATCATATATAGCATTTTTTATTAGTTCTTTCATAGTAAAATACTTTTTAAAAAACTAAAACAATTCTAAAAAAACAAAACTGAAAAAAAAAAAAAAAAATTGACCCCATGCATGTATATGTATAGCATTTTTATTACTTCTTTTGTGTATATTTATATTTTGACTCCACAAGTATTATAAATTTTTAAAATTGACCCCGTGCGTGTTGGAATCGCGTGTCGGAATTCGGACTCGCGTGTCGGGCGTGTCGGAGAGAGTTGACCACGTGTCGGATTTTTCGACACTCGTTGACCGCGTGTCGGGACGTGTTGGAGCGTGTCGGACACATGTCGGAGTGTCGGACACGACACGAAGGCTTCCGGAGAGTGTTCGTTCTACATAGATCGATGCTACATAAGTTGCTAGTACCAGATCTAGTTCACTAGCATTAGATCTAGCTTGTTGACAATCAAATCTAAGCTTATCCAAGTTGTGATGGCCTAGCACTTTAGCTGTGTCGCTAATCCAATTGACATCCATTAATCATTACCGGTTATCAAGCTTCCATTTTCTTCTTTTTATCTATTCAAAAAAATATAATTAAATTCATTTACAAATATAATTCTTTCCAAATAGCATTTATATCAAAGTCGTTCCCAATACACTTTTTAATTATACTTTACCATTTCATAAAAATTTTCTAATCTAAAGTCAATGCAAAGGCTTTCTCCAAACGAACCCTTAATAGTCCGTGGACTATTTGGGATACACACAAGTATAAAGACTATAGGGCTACATTTGGTCGTCGGGATAATAATCAGGATAGGATAGAATAAAGTAGGATATTAAATCATTTGGATAATAAAGGCGGACATATCTAATCTTATCAAGTGTTTGGTGCACTTCAAGATAAGATTAAAAAATAAATATGATATTCATTTAAATTAAAAATTAAAAAATAGAAAATTCAATTAATTAAAGGCCATGAAAAACCCTAGATCTAGGAATTGTGGCCACCTTCACAGTGGCCACCATTGAAAATGGCAAGTGATATCTTCTCTTTTTGTTAAGTTTTTTCTTTCCTTAAAAAAAAAAATCTTATCCAATTTGGGCTTATCCCACCCCATCCCCGGATTTTTTATCTGGCGTTTTATCCTAATATATCCAGGTTTGTCCGATCCGGTGGACATTCCCAAACATCGGATAGGATAACAAATTATCCTATCCGGACTCAAATCCGGACTACCAAACGCAGCCTAGGAGTATAATGTCAAAGGAAGAGGGACATGGTTGGATCATCACTCCATAAACATTATTAATGCTAGGTAGTACGAAATTAGGTCAAAACAGAAAAATTAACATTACATTTGATTAAGTAACGGTGATTACATTACAGGTTAACTGCATTGACCGTCTATTACACTATTTGCTTGCATTACTAACTATTACAGCTAAATTCCTATGGCAGCCAAAGCTGCATTAGTTATCAAATGAATTCCCCTCTGTAAAATAGCCATTACAAACAGGTTGTAATGGATAATTCCAAGATAACCTTCGCTATCTTTTTCTTTCACTCACTATGCCAATGTTAGATTATTTATTTAATTAAAATGTATCTCAATTATGACTAAATTTATTTAAATTAATCATTTAATTATAACATCAAATTAATTTACTTTTACTTTAAATGCATATTATATCATTACTAGACGAAATATTAAATAATAGATCAACAATAAAAAATAATAACAATTATGTTATCTTGATGAGACATAGCTACCTATTATGTCAAATTGACACACCCATCAATTGTCACATGTCATCTAACTTAGCAATTTGACAATAAAATTTATCGAAAATTAACGAAGGGAAAATTTATCATAAATATATTAGTTTATGAGTTTTTCGTCGTATTAACTCTAAATAAACATCATACATAATAGATTATGCATTTCATAATTTATGTGAAATACTAAAGTCGTCAGTCGCAATTGACCATTAAACCGGTGATTACGGTGTCCCCGCTCATTCAAATTTTAAAGGATATTCCAGGAATTTCGGTGCCGTGCACCTCCCTTATTACATATTTCAATCGTGATTTGAAACAGTCCCAACATGTTCTCCAGTTTTATTACATTACACAGCACGATGAGCTGTTTCACTCCCGGTCGGGCGGCGGCGTTGACTCTCTGACTCGAGTCCCGCAAAAACGACGCCGCGTCACCGATTCCAGTATGCACCAGCGGGCCCGGCCTGGATGGATATCTCCCAACAACAACAACAATAACGACAGAATGAAGAAGAAGAAGAAGACTGGCCTCTCCTCCTCCTCCTCCATCCGCCGCCGGTTGATCAATCGCCGTTCCGTTCCCGCCGCGACCGACGAACCGCTGCGGAGATCGAACCGGGCGGACGCGGATACGATCTCGCCGCTCCCCGATACGGACCCCGCGCAGCGCGATTCCAGCGATTCTCCGCCGGTATCGTCTCGCTTTCTCTCTCGTTCGTCTGCAATTTGTTGTTCGGTCGTAGCGTGTCTTCTGTCGGTTGTCTGGTGTGTGCGTGCGCATGGTGGAGAATTCGTTGACTGCGACGCGCGTGCTGTTCGTTGCGGGGAGTTTCCCGATTCCCGAATCGCGCGCGGAATCCGTCTTTGTCGTGCCCCGCGTCCCTGCGTTTTGTAATTCGATGATTCTGCTCACCGATTGATCCTCCCCTGTAAAACGCTGGCGGTCTTGGGTTGGGATTTGATGTGAATGCAGATTTTAGTTGACTTAATGTATGTAGGCGTGCATGTATGTTGGAAAGGTTCTTTTTTTTTTTGTTGGGGGGTGGGGTGTGGGGGGAGCGGTACTTTGAGAAGATACCAGCGCCTGGCTAATAAGAGGGAATCCTTAGTTTCATGATATGCTGGTTGCTAAAGTATGGGGATTGTATACTGCGAACCAAATGATGTAATTGCATTGATACCATGACGGTGGGAGCTGTGCATCCTTGGTTAGTCGCCTCGTCTCACGACCACGCACTTTTTGCCCACCGCAACTTGCCAACACGCTGTGCTTATGTATGCCGAAATGCCAGGAATATGCTCAGTGAGCTAGTTTGGAAGTCATGTTTATCTCTAGAACCCATTGGAACTTCTTCTTCTTTTTTCAAATTTGATTTCTTCCTTCTACTTGTGACAGGAGTTTTGGTGTACATGACCCATGATGGCATCATGACAGCCATTAGTTGGAGACAGCTGTTGCTTTCTCAAGACTAAGTCAGTAAATCATTTCTCGGGTTGCACTCATGGATGAGTTTTAGTGCTTTCGGTGAATTCGATAATCCAATCTGGTCACTTATGTGGCCTTTATATCTTCTACTAAACAAGATTCTCAAGCCAGAAGAAGACGACGATAGTGTAGAAGTTCAAGGATTGGGTGAGGGACACCCGAGTTTGGTGGAGGATGGGAAATGCCATAAGGAAGCATTGCCTCGAGCACAATTTATTGAAGTTAGTGTCTGGTTCTGATAAAAGATCTGTACTGTTTGGTTTTCTGAAGCCAGATCCATAAATTTATTCCTTCATAGTAAAACATATTACAGGTGCCACATGTAAATCAGCTTTGTTCATGGGATTGCGGGCTTGCTTGTATATCGATGGTTTTGAGAACTATTGGCATTGAAACTTGCAGTGTTGACGCGTTGGCTGACCTGTGCTGTACAAACAGGTATCCCCTATTGCTTCAATTTTCACATCATTCCATATGTGTTATGATATATTTGTAATAAATTGGATTGATCTCACTTTTACAGCATATGGACAGTTGATCTGGCATACCTATTGCAAAAGTTCTCTGTTAAGTTTTCCTACTACACCGTGACATTAGGTGCAAATCCAGGTTACTCAGATGAAACATTTTACAAGGTAATCATTTTTTTGGATATTAACATTTCCACATGTTAGTACAACTTGCGAGTTGTGAAAGTGATGTTTTTGTTTTTAGTCAGATATTGTACTTTGTAAATTTTGTACTGTTGATATATTTCTATTAAGCATGTTTCACTGTCAATTGTACAACAACAAAAATGAAGCCTTTTTGTCACAGGATTGGTTTGACCAAATGCGTGCTTTTGCGCCATTGTGTTCTGTCCTGTGCTCTATCCTCCTTAATATTAAATTACATGTTGAGTATCATTCTGTGTTCTGAGAAATATTAAGCCAAAAGCTATGTTTAAAGAGGAATTGTCTGCTCTTGAGGATCCTTCCTTGTATGGTGTCAATACAGGTTCTTTAGTTATCTGTCTTATCAACATGATTGTCTAGCTATGATTTCCCAATGGAAGTTTTTAACTGCTTTACTTTTTACTCTATTTATTTACAGGACCAGTTGTCCACAGATGTAGTTCGAGTGAATAAACTCTTTCGTGAGGCTATAGAAGCAGGAATTTCTATACAGGTAAAAACTCAGTGATTGCAAGATTATTGCAACATTCTATGTTTGTATCATTTTTATTAACTTGCTCGAACATCACTAGGATCTTACCATTCTTGAGATGAGTTGATGAACCCTCTCTTTTAACAGTGCAGATCAATCAGTGAAGAACAAATTTCTTTGTTAATTTTGTCTGGAAAATTTGTTGCAATTGCATTGGTTGATCAACATAAATTAAGGTAAATCGCTGTAAAATTTATTCCTTTTGAATTTATCGCCATTTGCTAGCTTTCCTTCCAACTGTCTTCTCATCATGAATAGCTCATTCAAAATCTGCCGTTACTTTTTCAATAGGTTTTTTAAATTTGTGCTTCTTGCCTAGTAACTAGCACCCTTTCCACTTATGCTTATTTGTTTCCTCATTAACTTATTTCTACAGACCAACTTTTTCTCTGAGATCTGGAGATTAATGTGCTTGTTCCGAATTATTTACTGCAGTAGATCATGGGTAGAGGATGTTTGTGCTTCTGGCTTGGGGGATAGTGGGCCTGGCTATACAGGTAACTTTATCACTTTTCTTGCGCAGGTGTGATAGAGTTATATTTTAGTATTACAGAATTTCTGCAAAAGATGACCATTGTTAGGAGCACTTTGTTCAATTTGAGATTATTTGTACCTTTAAGATTGTCAAGTACTTCTATGCGACAGCCTTGTTGCTGATTAGATTTGTGTATTTCCTTGTTCAAGAGGATATATGAGAGCTACTTGCTGAAAGAATGGAGCTCTTGTTTTGGGTCAGTCAGTTCGGGCATTTCTATGTTTTGACTAGATCAGACACATCATATGTCAGTTTGAATTTAGTAATGGGAAAAAGAAACTGTTGAAGTCAATTGTTGAGCTGCTTTTAGAATTTGTAATGTTGATTTCACATAAAAGAAGCCATTGCAGGACTAGCTGTCTTTAATTGATCAGTTCCCTCCTCACTTAAACATGTTTCTCATGACAAACCAATTATGAATTCCAAATATGGTGCGTGTCAATTCATGGATCTCATGTCTCACTTTAGGTCACTACATTGTGATATGCGGCTATGATGCAGACGAAGATGAGTTCGAGATAAGAGATCCTGCCAGTTCTAGGTATCTCTCTTAATTCTTCAGCTCTCCAGTTTCTTCCTGATGGAAAAAGAATCATGCAATATCTTGGAGATTAGTTACTATTTTTCTTCTTCTATGTGATTATTCATTGAGTGGTCGGAAAGCATATCGTGGAAATCAGTGATAATTCATTAGTTTAGCCTCCAGCATCAGCCACAAATAAGCAATCTCTTGGGGAAAAAAAAATTGTAGCGTATAAAATCTAGATTAACTTCTACGGCACGCTAGGTGGTTATTATATGGTAACAAATGTCAACAGAAGTTCACATATAATCTCCTAACAGAAATAATTATTTGCTAGGAGCGTCTATGAAATCCTTGAGCACATCTGTGCAGGCATGTGCCTGTGACAAATGCATTGATGTATCTTGTGTGCGTCTACAAACTCATGCGCCCGTGACATATGCTCTGATGCGTCTTGTGTGTACCTGTGCATGCATATACCTGTGAAATATGCTTCGATCCATTTCCATTGCAATCTTTTGCTTTCTTGCGTAAATGACTTTGTTGATTATTTCACTTAAAAGTCCATCTTTGCTGTGCACGACTTAAAGGCTGCTCCTGTTAGTAAAAAAAAGGCTGAAATCTATAGCGACCTTGTTGATGGGATTCTTTGCCTTGGAAGATAACAGTTTAGCATGTCCGCCTGTACTATTTGCATGGATTGATCTTGAGAATATCTTTATTGAGATTTGGGGTGTTCTTGTTTTCAAGATCTTCTTTCTTAAACACTTGGAATTGGTTGTTACACGGGTGTCTAGTGTACATTGGGAGAATAAACTTTTGTTTTCTTTCCTTAAAGGGAGAATAAATTCGGTTAACTGTGCAGGAAGCAAGATAAAGTTACATCAAGATGCTTAGGTGAAGCCCGCAAATCATTTGGCACAGATGAGGATATTCTTTTGGTAATCAATCATTTTTGCTGCGGATTTTACATTTTCAGTATGTTGGCTATGAAGTAGATTATCAATCGAGCTCGGAGATTTAACATTCTCAGTACATTGTTCATACGTTGTTCATGATTAATAGCTGTGCTCTTAGTTGTTAAATATTCATAGTTATAGAAAATTTATTTTAGGAACTTGGCTTGCATTCTGGCAACGTCACCAGCTATGCCCGGTCACTATCCTCGAGTTAAGTTGTCTAAATACATAAGTCAAGTTGGCTTGCTTAAGTGGCTTTGCCTCTTGCAAAGAGAGGAAATAAGTAGAATTGATGAGTAGAGTGAGAGGATACTTGTGGTGACCGTACAATTGGTGGACACAAAAAAGATAGCATTTCTATTATGATTTACAAAAGCATCGGAACAATGAACGAGTAGTGGAAATTGGAAAGTGAAAGGAAATGACTTTTGGCAGTCTAGGCTATGGATATTTTGCAGTAGGTCGTTATCATAGGTGACTGAATTCCACGGTGATTCAGGAAGGGTAATTTGATCACAGACCTAGTCAGGTTAAATACTTAAACTAATACATCTTTCTTAAATATAATTCAACATTTTTGAATGCTCTAAACGTACTTGGAGTTTCTTCCAGACTTTGGCTAGTACTACAAATTAAATGATTTATTCAGCAATGTCTTAAAATTATTATGTCAGAGAACTTTGTACTTCTTAAGCCTAAAAAAAAAAAGAATATTCATATTCAAATTCCTAACAAGCTGAGGGAGTGCTAATGTTTTGATTGGACCGGAATGGAATGTCCTTTCTACTACCTCTTCGCTTTTACTTTGTCCTTTTTCTGGTGTTGAGAGCAGTTTCACCCGCGATACTCGGCACTGAAGTGCTAATGATTTGTGTCTGGCATGTGGTCCATAGAAACCGTTGAAAACTGGTTTGACTTTCACTTTGTATTGCGATCTCTCCACATATATTCAATGAAACATTTTGGCAATTGAGTTGCGTGCCATGAGCTTTTGGCTAATGGCTGCATTAAATTACAAATTGTCAAACCATTGTCCCAGATAATTTTTCTTCTTCCTTCTAGGGAGCACTTCTGGATCTTCAGTCATTTTTAATAAGTAACTCCTACATTAGATTGCTTAAAACATTTTTTGCTGGGTATCGCACCTTTTGTCCAATTCCGAAAGTATTTTTGATGGCTTCATGTATCGCCTGAACCAACAGAATGGCCCCTTAATTTAGATTTTACATGCAGATATCCTTGGAATAGAGCAAGAAGTGCAATAGCTCTCCTGGAAAGCTTCATTCCGGCGGTCCTTGTAGCTGGAGTATAAGGGGTGTGATCAGGTGCACCCGCCATGCTAAACCCTACTGTTGATAATGAGTATTACAGTGGAATTACATGTATAGCAATAACTCTGGAGTTCACGTGTACATTACATGCATTCATTTGTATATGTGTATTCAATTGCTGCTTGTACATCGTTGTTTATATCAACTTCTTCACCTTTACTCGGTGATCCTGTGTACTTGTAATGGACAAAATTGAGTAAAGAAAACTTTGGATTACTTTTCACCTTTTCGACCAGTGCATGTTATGTTGATCTAGCGAACCTGCTAAATACAGAAGCTGGTCCATTGGTTCAAAATGTGGTCTAGCAAAGGGAAGAGTAGGCATGTGTCACAAGGCGATCGTTTGGGATCAAAGACCATGCGGTGATTTAGGCTCTCTTGGATCGTTGGGATTATTGGCGCGCCTAAGCCAAGCCTTTGGGATCGTTGGAACACCTAAATCAAGTCTTTTTTGGTATCGATTGCTTACTCGATCTCAGAGAGTTTTTAAAGAAAGAAGCTTTTGACAAGAAAATGGAACTTTGATACTTTGATTACAAAATAATTAGATGAATATAATGAGGGGATGATACAGCTTCTTATACTAGTGATCCTCGGATCATAATCATTAATTGTCCTTCGATCTGATGGTTTAGGTTGAAAGATTTCTAAATTCTCTGCACAATTACCGTCTCGCCCATCCCTGGGAACATTCTGGAAGCTGAGAATCTTGGGTGACATCTTCCTTGATCATGCACAGTTCCTTGATTGCGGAAATCTTGTAACCGTGACACATAAATGATGGTACTTTACAGTGATCCTGATCTTAATCTATATTTCTTGCGTGTGTTCTATGGAGGCCGATGAGTCAAATTCACGAATTGGATCAGGATCCTCTAAATTCCCTTTTCTATAGTTACGTAAAGTCGTTCTCTCAAGATTTAGACACAACATCAATAAGGAAATCTGACGACTTAGTTGGCATATAATTTTTTTCTGATTCTTTTCCCTTTTTCCCCTAATTCTTCTTTCCCTTTTTGCTCTTGGTTCCATTTCTATGCAACCCTTTATTTACTTATAAAAATGAATGAACGAAAAATATTTTTATTGTCCACCGAAATATTTAGACATAAATTACTATCGATAATAAAAACATTTTTCATTGATTAATTAATTTAAGCAATCATTTTTATAAAAATAATTTTTTAAATCAACGGACGCCTGCCGGCTGCAAAGAGTAGTGGCATAATCTTTTGCCTGTAAACAATGAACATCTTCTGCAGAGACACGCGACATCCGCTTCTGCCACCACAGCAATTGCCACCATTTGCTATATATCTAGAGACAAGAAAATGAATGAATGAATAAATAAATAAAACCATTTATTTATACCTGATCCCATGACTCATACAGGCAAAACTGACATTCGCCTCTATAAGCATCATTATTCAATATGTCAGATACTTCAATTAATGTATGGTCTTAAACCCTTTCTCCTTTTTTTTTTGAAAAAGTACGATTAAGATATTTCATAGAAAATTGCCTCCTTAGTGATGGATAAACCGAGAGTTTGAGGATGCTTGCTTGCCTTGGAGTGGCAGCACCTCCTCGAAAGTAGCCCGACCGTTTGACCGTCGACCGGCTGACCGCGCCCATCACCTTTCTTCTGATTGGCTGCGCTGGCGGCCGTGCATGTGAAGGGGGGCCGTGCGTTGCCAAAGCAGAAGAAATAATTTCTTTTTCCGTCTCTTTTGTGTAGCCTTTCGAACCATGCAAGTGCAGCAGTAGCTCATAGGTATCCGATGTTCTTTTGGTCTTCGACAGGTGTCGAGTCGTGTATTTTTCCCAAAGACCACGCCGGTCGCGATTATAATATTTGGTTTTGTAATTTGATGGGAATGTTCTGTGTTTTATCGACGTGGGTGTTTCAGTTCCGAGAGTAATTTCATGGTAAATGGATGGAATTTACAACAGGATGTTTAGATTTTAGACTGGATATTCTAATATTGTATCAAAGCATATGTCAAGAGCTTTCCCTCTTAACTCGAATTTTATACTTTTTACCCTAAGCCTCAACATGCATAAGGTGATGGAGTGTTAACTTTTGGTATTCATATTTTTATATGCCCATTTTAAAAAATCTTTTAAGCCCGGTCTTTATGCATAAGGTGCACAGACTCATTTTTTCTATATTTTGGAGTGTTAACTATAATATGTGGTGATAATATTTTTATATCCACCTAATGATTTAAATTTTTAGATTGGATCTTTTAAAAATAATAAAAATTAACCGATCAACTTTTTTTTCCTTGCAATTCAAGCTTGTATATGTGCATCGTCTAAATATTTTTCATGTTTTACAAAAAGCTATAGGGTTAACTTTGATTAAATTTATAAAAAAAAAAAAAAAGAGGTTTTAGATTGCAGCTTTGCCGAACCATGGAACAATGGAGTATGTGTATATCTATTGTTCTTGAAGAAATGAAGCTGTCTTCTTGCGGAAAAGAAGATATTAGAATCTAGATTCTATGGACTATTATATCTTCAATGTGTGCCATACCACTTCACATGTATCCTTAGATTAGGTGGATCCTACAATTCTTGTCCCATAGCGGCGGGTGGTTCCAACGTCCTCAAAAGACCGTTCCTCGACGAGTCAATAATTAATTAATAACAAAGAAAAATATATATCTCTTTTATCTGCCGAAGACATGCCAAACGTTGCAATGTTTTCGACACCTTGTATATGAAGCAACCGGCTAAAAATGAATCATCATCAGGCGCATTGAGATTAAGAAACATTTCCTTTTGAGGGATCGAGGAAAGGATGGTTAGGACTTCTTTCACATCACAATGACTTGCAATTATTTACTTAGATTCAATGAGTAAAAATTGATGAGCTACTGATTCCGCTAGCTTTTCTTTTTTTAAAACTTCGTCCTATATCTTCATTGAAATTTATTTCTGTCGATTGGATTCAAATTTCATGCGATCAGCGTCAATTTTCCCATCAAATTGACCCCTCTTTTAAGTCCACTTTTGTTGGGACTCTCTTCCTCTCTCTAAAGTGATCAATTAATCCATGTGAGGATAAGGGCAAATAATAGTCACGGATCTGCAGCTACTCCTTGCGCTTTGTCAAAGCCCTCCTTGCTCAGAGCATTTAGTGGGTGAGCCCACCAACATCCGACCATTTTATTCGTGAAAAATGGTCGGATGAATCTAAATATTGAGTTCTAATCTTAGTATTTTCACTTTATTAGAATACCTAAATATCAAATCATACATTTATCTAACAAATTTTTGCTTCTTTAACAGCGAGCAATGATCCTGCGAAATCTCATACGCCTACTAATTTGACCTAGTCGCCCTTCTCCACACACGACGGTGACCACAGTGATGGGTCTGCCATTGCCCTCAAAGCAACCGTGGCGGAGGTGGCCACGGGCGAGTCAGATCGACCGCAACAGAAGCCTGTCTAATTCAGCTCTCTCTTTGTATTCTCAGGTGCCTCGCAAAGCTTAAACAATGACCCTGCCAGCAAAGTCTGGGCAGGGCCTTGCTGGCAGGGGTCAGATTTCTCCGGACCAGAGCAGCCCACTTTTGCTCATCACCTCGAGAAAATCTTGCAGGGAAGAAATAGTAAAGAACGACCTTAGCCAAGCAAAAGCCGCCCCCACCACCCTTTCCAGGAGCAGGTGTGAACACGGCGACGCCCACAGCATCGCGACGAGGGAAGGGATCGATGGGTCGTCGCATTGGACCATTCGGGGGGGGAGGAGAGATCTTCGCGCGCCTCGTCGTCTTGCGATCGCATACCGAAACAAGAAGCCCCGACCGTTTCTGGGTTTTGAATTTGTTTCGATGGACTTGGAACAGTTCGGGGACGAGGGCAGAGGATAGGAAAGTCCCCACCACCGTCACCACCCACCGCCACGACAAGACACAGCAAGATGCGGCAACGAACGCATCTGTCTCGGGATGTTTTGAAAGCGACTGTCGAGTTCTTGGAATCCCTTCGCTTTTGCTTTCGGCGGGAAAATTCAAAGCCTCGTTCGGTCCGTGACAGCCAATATAATGTTTTTTTTTCTATTTTGGTTATGAGCTAGCATGCCATTAGAATATCCACATTTTCCATGGATTATGTCATTGTTTTCTTTTGTTAAGGGTTGCTTTGCATATTTTATTACGAGTATGGTCGAATTAGGTTGTGTTTCGTATTAATTTGTCCTTTTATTTGACTATGATGGTTCATAATTTCTATCATGAGTTTTCTTTTGGGTCTTGAAGAGAATCTATCTTGATTGAATAAGTTGACATCTAAATTGGAGTTGTATCTAAGAAGACTTACGAAGTAATTGAAGAGATAAGGATGGTGTTTGGTAGCTCGTATAATATATTAATTATCCCTTCTTAGGTTAATGACTACCTTGGACAAGATATTTGAATTAGGATGAACAAAGCCTCCAATAATACCAAACAATATGACAAAAATCTAAGAAAAGACAAAATTGTTCGTTGTTCTAGGGACAAAGAAAGTTTTTCGTGGTTAAGCAACTTCGCCATCAATGTTGCTTAACACCGATGACCATTGAGCTATGGTCGCACTACCTTGGTGGGGTCGATGGGGGATCTTCCCTCGACTGTCCTTGCCCCCGTACTCAGAGGATTTTTGTCAAGGGCGAACCATTGGCCACCGCAACAGCCATGGGAAAATCACCGCGATTTATCAAGCACTTTATAGAATTAAATTTTTAACATCCACTACGATCCCAATATTTTATCAAAAGAATGATGGGATAACTTCAAATTCAAAAATTTTAGGGGACATGACATATATATACATTGAATTTTGACCTAATATGCAACATCACCCTAGAACTTTCAATTTGTTTAATGCGATCTCTGAACTTTTGATAAATATTCAATTTAGTCCATAAGCTAAATTAAAATGATCATAATGATCATTATATTTGAATTTAAGTTGGATATCTTATGTGGATAATCCACGCGTAATGTTATTTTTGTCCCGCCGTTCAAATTTACCAGATTGGAAGCAAAATCGATAAATTCCAATAACTCAAATTAATGGAATGACAAAATCAAACATTTTCTATAATATAAAAATATAATTGATCATATAATAAAAATCTGAATATCCATCAAACAAATAAAAAGTTCAGGACAACACTGCATAATATGCTAGAGTTCGAAAATCATATCGAACAAATCAAAAATTTAAGAACGACATCACACATAACATAAGTCTAAGAACAATTCGTGTCGTTTTACATCCGACCCGATCATATCCTATCTCGATCGATATCCGAGCGATAGAACGCGAGGACATCATTACCAGAGCGGCATGCGCCGTAAAATGAGAAGGGAAGAAGAGAAAGAGGATCCGGTAAAAACTTAGCTTGCCCAAGGGGGTTGGGAGAGGGACTGGGGAGGCTTACTTTTACACCCTCCACTTCATCAAAAAGAGAGAGGACCCCACCACGTACCCATCAAATCAAAACATTAATCTCCCCAAAAAGACGACAACAACAGCGGAAAATTCGAAAAAGCTAAAGACGAAGAAACTTCCCGCCCTTTTTGACTTAACGGTTCTTGTCCTTTTCCGCAGGTCATTGGCCCCCCTCCCTTCCTCCGGCGGGCCCCACCCGCTCACCCCCTTTCCCCCTCCCCCATTCAATCCCCGCCCCTTCCTTTTGGCGGGAATCCCCTATCCATTCCGGTTAATTGCAGGGCCTCGGGTCCGGCGCCCCGATTGGCCCGTCCCGATCCCCGGCGAGAGTTAACGGCCCTTGACGGCGCGGGGCGACGGCCGTCAGGATTCCGGACGTGGCGGGGAGTGCGGCCGCCACGTCATCGGAGGTTCACGGATCCCCGCGCGGACGGCGGTGATTCGATCGCTTGCCTGGGTTCACGGGGTTTTGATGGTACCCGACGGACTGGATAATTTCTCTCTTCGAGCTCCTCTTTATTGAGAGAGAAAAAGCCACAGAAAATCTAAAATTTGCCAACTCTCGTACATTTATCCGAAATCTTTTTTTGCAGCACCGTACAAGTGTCACACCATATAACTTTGAGGCTTTTGATGTTACAAAAAAAAAATATGAAATAAAAATTTGTTACAGTTGACAATAATTTGGATTTTTTTTGGCTTTTAAATTCTTTAGATGCTCCTCCTTTATTTTCCTATTTCGCCTCCCGGTCCTTGTCCAAATTTATTTTATTTTAAAAGGCTCTAATGCACATAATTTTTTGGGAGTACAGGTATCCAACCTTTTCTTTTCAGTTTCCAAAATAAATGGAAAATTCAAGTTCAAATTCGTACCGAACGTTTTGCCTATTCATTTTTATTTGGCGCAATTAGGAACGAAACCAAGCTAAAATACTTAAAAGTAGCTCGAGCTCGATATACGAATAAAGCACCACCATGACGATTTATCTCGCTTTGCTCGCCACTAATCACCGTGCCTTGTAAACTTCTTTATTGGATTGAATGATTCCAAAGCGGTATGTACCAATCCAACTGTTGAAATAATGATTTCACTTGTACTAGGAGTTCTTTGCTATAGACTATGTCCATAAAAGGTGAAGTTATTGTAATTTGCAAATGGATTCATGATATCTTGGGGAAAAAGATATGTAGCCGTTGCAAATAACCAATGCTAAAAAGCAATAAAAAGCTCCGTGGTCCACCCATGATCGAATCTCCTTGGCTGCATTTTCTACATTTTTCTTAAGTAAGATGAACAATCCATTACTGTCGGGATTCAATCGACAGTTTAGAGCATTTACAAAGAAACCGTGTAGTGTTCACCCGTGATGATACCGATTTACTTGAATATTAATCTTGAATCATCCTACTTGAACTTTAAGGATTTGCGGTGTCAAAACAACGTAGGAGATTACTCATAAAAAGAAAACGTAGGGTTGGTTGTTTGATAAAGCTATTTGAATTTTATGTTGTGAAAAAATTATAACATGACTTTAAAAGTTAGGAAAAATGACGAAAATTACAGAAAAATCCTTTAAACTTTCGGGAGGGTCCACGTTTGTCCTTGAACTTTCAAATTTTACGCAAAACCCTTATGAACTTTCATTTTGTGACAGCTGTCGAACTTTTGTCTATTCTTCCTTTTACACTCGCCTGATATGTGATTTTTCAAGGGCAAAATCGAAACTCTTCTCGATTTGCTTTTTCTTTTTCCTTAAATCGCTCTTTCGCCTAGAATAGTCCAAAACAAACTAAAACTCGCATAATAATTACAGAAATATGAAAATAAATGTAACAATCATTAAAAAAAAAGTTAGGAATAATAATTATATAAAAATAATGATGCCGTTAACTTCATAATTAGATTTTTAATTTTATCTCGACCGTTTTAAAATTACCATTGAAATGCGATCTCCTCTAATTTGTTCTATAATTCCTTCCAAATCCAAAAGTTGTGTGTTCGACTTGACCTTATCCATCATGGCTGGAAAAGCCAAAAAAAGAAAAAGAGTCGATCTTATCGATTGTCCATACCATTCGTCCTTCTGTTAGATTTCTCCGATTTGCTTATAGATATGCTCGACGCATCCAATGCATGGGGCTTCTTTTATATTGGAATGTGCTTGTTAATTATATAATGATGTCTTGGCAAGTTTTAGACCGACTAAAAAGATATGCTTATATGCCAAAGAAAAAAGATAAGCTCAAAGTGCTAAAAAAAGAAAAAAAGAGATCGAACCACTTTAATGACTACAATGAGAAATGCCAACTTTGTTAGGGGCTGTCGTAGATTCTTAGTTAAACTGCACGGACGAGCTAAATAATTGTAAGTGTAAAAGTTTACTACGATAAAACGAAAAGAAAAAAAAAATTATCTAGTAATCCTTGATCGCTGGATAGAGGATTACTGAAATTATTAGTCTAGGGAAGTAATTTTATTTATTTAAAAAAAATGTCTATAGCATGGTATCATTGGAATCGAATAGTCTAGTAAAACAATTTTAAAGTCAAAGATGCAATCATGTAAAGTTAGGTTGGTGGCTGGCGTGAAATCGCAGTATGATAATTTCCGAAATTCAAATATATTTTTATTGGGTCATCTCATGTCCGGACATTCAAGTAATGGGAAATCTTAACTTAAAATTATCTCAATCATTATTAGCTTTTATGAACTATATATAACAGGAGAAAAGGAGGGAGGGGGAAATTTCGGACGTTTAATGGGACCATTTAAGCAGGTCCACAATGGATAATGAGATGTCATGGTCAAAGATGTCCCAATGATTATGTCTCCTAGCTTTATTTAATGACATAAAGCACGGTGACTAAAGCAGTAATCAATCAGGACGATCGATGCGCTAGCGTTTGATATGAAGGAATTCCAGATGATCCATTTGAGTTTTTTCTCATAGGAATCTGCTAATAATCTTACTAGGTATTTGAGTACGAATCATTAATGCGAATGTTCATTTGGAAATTCTCGATTTATTTATTAACCAACCTATGGTTCTAGATTAATGAGTGAAGCTATGTGCAGGTTTTTTTCTTTTTCTTTTTAAAAATATTTGCGGGGTTCGATCTCTATTAAAACGAGTTGTTTTAAAGAGAAATTCTTATTATTCTCTTTGCTTGATGTGGGGGAGACTTAAAAAGCTCAATGTGTTCACCGCGCCTGCAAATATTCTTGCTCTAATTTTCTCTTTTTTGAATTAGAGTTAACTTGTTCCATGCTGAACAAGAGAAAATGATATAAATAATCTATGAACTTTGGCTCAATATGTAATGTAATCCATAAATTTTTAATTTGCTCAGCGTGGTTTTGAATTGTAAATCAATGTGCGGCGTAGTTCCTGAACTTTCAATTTGCTTAATGTGATTTTGAAGTGTAAACTATTGTGTAATGTGATCCTTAAAATTTTGATTTGTTTAATATGGTCCTTAAACTTTGGGTACATGTTCAATTAATAGAATGATAACATTGACATTTTTTCATATAATTCAAAGATTAAATTAAACGCGTACCAAAAGTCCAATGATTGCATTGATTAAATTATAAACTTTAAATACCACGTTGCACATTAGGTTAAAGTTCAGGAATCACATCGAAACAAATTAAAAGTTAATGAATCACAATGCACGCTAAACCACAGTTCAAAGACCATTTGTATCATTATCTCGTTCGGACAACGGTCAATAGCTGTTGCTAGTTATAAGATGCTTGGTCATCGATCATTGGCATTGAGAATATATGATTTCAATCACCTAATAAAGTCCCCCACATGGCACAAACAATCCTCGAGCCCAACAAGCCCTTCCTCTGTCTCTTATCCACTCACTACTTGTCCTCGATGACCGATCGTCGCTCGCTGCCATCTCTTTCCATCGTAGGTCGCTTCCGTTATCTTTCATCGCGTGTCCCACCACCTACGATCACCGAGCTCCCTACAATTAGGGGTGAGTCGAAGAACGTTGAAGACTACTGGAGACTCGCATATGAGGTATATACACACACACACACGTCTAAAGGCGCGTTAAGGCAGTGACTATGGAGCAATGACGGTACCATAGTTCCAGCAATGGTGGTGGGAATTATGGAACAATTGGTGGGTACCCTAATGCTAGTAGTATTGGCGGCGGCTTCGATGGTGATGGCGGCAGCACGGTTTTCTCATATATAGAGAGAGATATGCCTTGCATACAGCATTAAGGGCCATGACCCCAACCACCCTGCACATTGTACGTAGGGATGAGCGATTCCAGGTTCCAATTTGATTCCGTCTGGAACTTGGAATTTACCCTCGTGTATAGATTCCTCAATTTTTGAATCTGGAACCTACCCTGTCACAAATTTTAGTCGGTTCTAGGTTCCAACAAATTTTTTTTTTTCTCTCTTTTCAAATTTAAACTATAACATACACGCACACTCTAGAGTGGCGTCAGCGATGGGTAGAGGCAAAGCACGGCAACGACAAGCATCGAGCGGCGAGCGGCGAGGGTTCATGTGAGCGGTGTTGGCGACTGGCGTCCGGCGACGGCGGCCTTGAGGGCGAGTGGCATACGGCGATGAGACTCAAAGCGGCGTCCGGCGGTGTGAGTTCCAAGTCTGAAATTTGAATAGGGAGCACCGAGCGAGGGAGGGGGGCTCCTTTTGGAGCCTTAACCGATTTTGGTTCCACTTGAAACCGGAATCATCGGTTCCCGGAAAAAATGAACTGGGAACCGAACTGGAACCTCTAATTTGGTTCTTTGGTTCTTTGGTTCCCAGTTCTACCCGGGGATTGTGCTCACCCCTAATTGTAGGGGTCATAGCCCTAGCGGTTGCAAATTGCATCTTTCTCTCCAATTTTCTTTTCTATTATTTGCCTTCTAATTTTCCTTGAACAAAAGAGTATGACTAGTCCAACATGCACGTAAGGTACACATGGATCATGACCGACGGCTTTTTCCACAAGCATTCAGTCACGGAGTTTATTTATTCAGCCAAAAATAAAGTATAATGGGTATTTTTTAAAATCATATATCACTATAGGGAGCCAACTAATTTAGCGTGAAAAATTAGGTTGAACCTCTGGGGCGACTAGTCTTAATGATCAAACATCCTCACACTCTTTTTTTTTCCCAGATGTAACAGCTCACGACAGAGAAATCATTCAAAAACTATATAATAACGCAATTAAGAAAAATAAACAAAAATTCGTGCCGAAGCCACGTTTTGAGTCGGGACCATTTGGCGACTAACCAAAGCTAGAGCTGAATTTGCTATTGAGACTTAACTTTTGGCGAGGGAAAAGGCATTTCTAGAAACACGGTTTAATTTTCAATATTGACCAATTGTATACGAGACAAAAAGAGATTAGTCATGCGCATGTGCCTCTCCACGTCTCAATTTTTGGCCCGATTTCGAAGGAAAGTTGGACTGACCAGAGCTTGACCCATGAGATTGCAACCGTGAAACGCATTTCGTGCCTCGAAACCGATTTCCGTTCGTCAAGACAATCTTCTGACACCACCGTTCGAATTCGACAGTAAATTATTGATCCTTCGGGATCCGTTGCCCGTTTTTCATGGTGTCGGGAAGTTTGCAATTTCTAGATTTCAATACCATGTCATGAAACCAGAGACGACAGGCATCTCTGTACAACAAGAGCCAAGCTGATTGGATGAAGAAGTAATGACAAATCAAATTTCGGTCAGACTTTTGGATCCCCAAAAAGAAAAAAAATTAGAGTGCGTTTGATAATTATTATGTTTCCAAAAACAATTTATACTCATAAATAGTTTTTTTAAAATTATATTATTTAGACAGTTTTTAAGCATTTGAAAGCATTTGATAATTGTTTAAAATTTTATTCTTTAAATAAAAATGCGTTTGGTACTTCCCTCAAATTTTTTGTAACTCATAATTTCTTTTAATTTTTGAATAATTTTATTACATTTTTTTTTTTTTTCTTTTTTCCTTCTCTTCTTCTTCCTCTAGCCGGTGAGGTTGCACTTGCCAGTCCTTGTCTAGCTGACAACCACTATTTGGTCCTTTTCCGTTTCGAATCTATTATCGAGAATGTAAAAGTTATTACACGGATTTATGCTTATTTATTTATTTTTATTTTTTTGGGGAAGAAAATAGAATCATGCACTATTTGGAATGTAACCAAATAGGTCTTTAGAATTTTAGATTCATCCTTAGAGGTCTCGAAATTGAACGAAACTTTTCATACCTCTAAGTTATAGTTCATGACAATTTTTGGAAGTGTCACACTCTTGAAAATACATCCAACTCGTCTATCTAGGCCTCAGGCCCCGGTATGGTCAAAAGCTCGGGTCCTTGTCTGCGTTATTTCACTTGAAAATATTGAGCTTGTTGGGAAGCCCTCGAACTGAGCTTTTCAACGCTGCAACGACCCGGTGAATTGGATAGTAGACGGAGAAATTACAGGCTTCTCCCTTTAATGGAGTAAGTTCCCAACACCCTCGCATCAAATTTCAGCTAGAAAAGCATGTTAGGATGTTACAAAACCCATTTAGAATCATAGATTTGAAAGTACATTGTTATGCTGCTCATTTGGATAGTCAAAAATGCATATTCTTGTATTGCCATAACGTCAAAATATAATTTCAAAGTTTAGAATACATCACTATGTTGGCTGTTTAAATAATTGAAAAAAAGAAGAAGAGAAAAAACCATAAAAAACAAAAATTTTGCTTGATGTGACACATTTGCTCTAAATTATTTTTTGTGACACAAAAAATCATAAAATTTGCTCGAATGATGCATTTACCTCGGATTTTTTGCATGACACTAAAAACCCAAATTTTATTTATGGACATCAAATTTTTAGGATAAATGTCTCACATATATATAAATTTGAGGTTTTTTTAGTGTCATTAAAAAGAGCTTGGGGTTTCGAGTGTTACAAAAAACAAGTTTAGAATAAATATGTCACATGAGTATGAGTTTAGGGTTTTTGGTATTACAAAAAAAGTTTGGAATAAATATATTACAACGGCAAAATTCGGAATTTTAGTGATTTTTATCTAAAAAAAACATATTTCTAGGCCATTGTAATGCGTAACTAGAAGCTCAAGTCATAGGATATGTGGTTTATTTTTACAAAATTTAGCTATAAATTATGCATGTTGCTAGAGCATTGAAATGATTGCTTGGAATCTTAGGCCTTGTTTGGTTATAGGGCCAAATTTTGATTCTTTGTTCCCGGGAGTAGTTCGGGAACAAAATTGGGTTTGGTAAAATTTTTGTTCCCGGAACAGATTTGGAGTGGAATTAAGAATAAAAAAAAAGTTGATTATTGTTCTGAGAACAAATTTGAGAATCAAAACCAACTCTTCTTCTTCTTCTTCCCCCTTCCGCCATCTCGCGACCGCCATCCACCACCGCTCGCCGTCGGTTGCCGTCCGCTGGTTCGGCAAGCTCGCTGGAGGCAAGCCCAGCCACCGATAAGGCTGAGGCTCGCCCAGCCTCGCTAGGGCTGGGCAAGCCTAGCGACGCCCAACCCCGCTAATGGTCAAGTGGGCCTCACCTAGCCCCAGCGAGGCTCAGCCGACGAGGGCCGGCCTCGCCGAGGGCCAGTGACGCTCTAGTGAGATCGCCGGCCCTCGGCTGGCCGATCGCCGATCGCTGGTTCGGTGATCGGCCACAAGAAGAAGAAGAAGAAGAATAGGAGAAAAAGGAAAAAAGAAAAGTAAAAAAGTAAAACATTTATTTAAAAATTAAAAGAAATTGATTTGGAATATAATCAATGAGCACGGTACTAAATGCAATTCTATTACAAACTCATAAAATTTTGGACAATTATCGAACGCGTTCTTTTACTCAGAATCAGTTCCCGGGAATTGAATAAAAAAGAATAATTTCTGATTAAAATCTACTCCCGGGAACAAAATCGTTACCAAACACACCCTTAAATCCGAAATAGGCTATTGCAACGCCGATTGTGTTGAAATAGCACCAGAACGCCTGCTATTGTTTCTGAAGATATAAACCGTGCAGTCTGAAGGGAATATAAGACGAAAGATGCATTCCTCAGCTGCATTAGAATACACCCTTTTGCCCGTGAGCCAACCCATGGTTCATGCATCGGAGGGATGGAGCTAGTGTATAGGATACGCCAGTATAATGGTATGAAAGTCAAAAAGCCAATGGGCGTCGCGATTTCATCAATTCATCGATTCACCAATCCATCCTTCGATTAATTGTGGTCGACGATTATCGCCTATGAAAGCGGGCGCAACTACCGTATCGGTCAACATTAGCGATAAAGATGAGATTTTGACCTCCCTTTCTCTTCTTTTTAGCTGTCTTACATTATATTATTGGAACAGAAAAGAATAGCAGTCTCATCCTCTCATATTTCATCAAATGAATGAACTGGACACCCAATTCAAAGGCGTCCTCCTCTTTAATATGATGTGCATCTTTATTTCTTGGAATAAGTGCATCGAAAATCTTAAAATATATCACAAAAGTGTAATCGAGTCATAAAATTCATAAAAAAATGTAATGAAATTATTTCATTAGCTCTGTTCATCTCGGCTCTTGAAAAATGTCGACATTGTTCTTCTAATTTTTTCTTTTAATTACACATGACGATGATTTGGCCAAAATGATGTCGTTTTTGTCTAATTTTTTTTTATAGAAAATTTTAAATTATATTAATAAACACACACATACAACAAAAAGAAATGGGAAAAGCTAGGCTAGGTTTGTAGCCCTTGCCACCGACGCCCCACCATCGCTAGGAAGGGCCGACAATGGTGGGGGATGGCTTGCCAGTAGCCAACGGGGCTACAAGCCCTTAACTCTTTTTTTTAGGCTAATTTTAAATTTAATTTATATAAATTTTAGATTAAAAATTCATATTTGGGTCAAAACGACATTGTTTTGACCTTATACTTAATGTTTTAGCCATGTTATTGCCACATAGGAGAAATAAAATAATAAAAAGAACCATGTTGACATATTTTGTTAGCCAAGTTATACAAAGTTAATAAAATAATCCGATTGCATCAATTTGACGAGTTTTATGAAATTGCACTTTTTGTAAATTTTTAAACTTGATTGTATTTTCATGACTAATTTTAGCATTTTCAGTATACTTATTCTTTATTTCTTTCTCTCTAATTTTTCTAGGGTATAATTGACACTAGACTTTAGATATTTTAAATCCTCGCTTTATCCTTTTTAGGAACCAATTGCAATTGAAGGAAGTTGCATAGAATGGGGAGATATGCATACTATGACACATTTATTTTAATTTTTTTATGCATAAAAAATCCCAAACTATGCTCATTGTGACACATTTATCTTTAATTTTTTCTTATGATGTAAAAACCCTAAATTGTATTTACGTGACACATCTACCCTTTATCAAATATGTCACTAACACAAATTTGAGATTTTTTGGTGTCACACATGAGTAAAATTCTTGGGTTTTTAATGTTATGGAAAAAAAAATTTGAGTTAAATATGTCTTAGTGATTAAAGTTTAGGTTTTTTTGTGATTTTTTATTAATTTTTTATAATAAATATATCATCATTGGCATAATTTGGAGTTTTTTTTTTGACTTTTACCCTGTAAATTACTCATGTTTAAGATTATTGAAAATTGCTAAGGATGGTTATTTTAATCAAGAATCATCAACACTCAAAAGAAAAAAGGAAATTCGGAACCAAATTTATCGCACTATTTTCCTTCAAACCAAAAAAAAAAACTATTTTTTGAAATGACCCAAAAAGAGAGACACCGGAGAAACCTCAATAAGAGCAGCTTGTCTTCCACATTCGCTACCTCCTCCACCTTTCTCTCGTCCTCCCTCCATCGGTCCCCCCCTCCTCCTCCCCTTCTCTCTCCTGTTCACCCTTTTCCTTCTCTTTTGTTGGGTCCCTCGTCATCTCCCCTGTTCTCCCCCCACCCCTACCGCAGAGGTACTGCTTATAATATCTCCTCCTCCCATCCACTCACTACTCCACTCTCTCTCCTCCGCTCTCTCTCTCTCTCTCTAGCTCGCTCTTTCTCTCGCTCTGGGCTCTGCATGGCGCAGTCCTTCGACGACGCCGACTTCTGGGTCCCCATGAAGCATCTCCCCCACCGCGACCCGTGCATGGGCAGAGACAAGCTCGGGCTCGGCGCCAGCGGCGTCCTCGCCGTCAACCGGCGAGGGTACGAGGTCGGCGGGCTCGACGGCGAGCTCGCCCGGAGCCTGAGCAACTTCCCGAGCGAGTTCCCCTACGAGATCGACTCGCCGGTGGAGTCCGTCCTGAGCTCGACCGAGACGGAGAGCAGCGACGAGGAGGACCCTTGGGCCGGGCTGGCCGAGTGCTGTCTCAGTCCCCTTTTTACGAGCCCCCCGCTCAGAAGCTGCCTGTTCACGGTTTCGCTCACCACAAGCCCGAGGTGAGAAAAAAACGAACGAAAGTAAAAAAAAAAAGAGGAAAGAGAAAAGGATGGGAGTGCTCTGTTTCGTCGCCTCACTGCTTTTGAGGAGATTTTTGAAAGCAAAGTCTACAAGAAACGCATTGAAATCGTCGAAAGAATGGGTTCATCCTGTTCTGGTTTGCTTTTCCTTTTTGACTTTACAGGAAAACTGAGCTGTAACATGGGTTTTTCATTTCTTCTTTTCTTGACTCAGAAATTATGGGCCATGGCCGGTTCACCCAAGTCCACACTGAGTGGAATCGGCAGCTGGTCGAGTCGCAGCCTGTTCTCAGCGAACGAAAGCCCGAAGAACGTCTCGCAGATTCCATCTCCAACCACGCCGTTCGGGGCCGAGAGCGAGACTTGGGATCTCGTATACGCTGCAGCTATGGAGGTGGCGAGGTTGAACATGTCATGTCAGGAAGCGAAGTACGGCGCTCACCAGCAAAACAGAGGACTCGGCTCCGGAAGAATCGCTAACTCAGGGCTCCACTCGAGTCACCACCGAGTCGCTCACGTTCTGACTCAGCCAACTCAGGTATGGTGAATATACTCTGCTCATCCATGCTTTAACGCGGAGAATGTGCTTTTCGAGCCATTACTGATGCTGATATGCCATTTTTTCATGGTTTTTGTTTCGTAGCATCCTCAACATGCAAGAGAGGACCGAGTGCTAAAACGACAAGCCTCTCTTCCGGTCTGGGCAAGAACAATGGAGGGCTGGTCCGAGAACCAGCAACAGCAACAGCTACAGTTACAGATCCAGAGCAGAGTGAAAAATGCAGGGCTTGTGAATGGAAGATGTGGGCGAAGCCAGGGATTCCCCCAATCCGCATGGACTTTGCACAACGGTGCGGGCGTGAGAGCTCCTCCGTTCGTCGCCGGATCCGGGTTGAAGCGCGAGTGCGCCGGCACCGGCGTCTTCCTCCCTCGGAGATACGGGGATTTTCCGGAATCTCGCAAGAAATCAGGTACTGAGGGTCAAACCGACTTTTGAGGTTCTTGCGGTTTGCGGGTACTTTTGTTTGTTTGTTCATTTCGGCTGATTCCGGGGCTTTTCCGCGGCGGGTCTCTGGTTCTCAGGCAGCTCGACGACGACGGTGGTCGTCCCTCCGAAGGTCGTGCAGGCTCTGCAGCTGAACGTGGACGACGTAAGCGGTCGAGCTCAGCCGTACTTGAGTGACGCTTTTGCCCCTGACCACGGTACGTTGTTGCCATTTATGGATTCCGGATTATGAATTGTTTCACGAGGACATTGATTACTGTCCGTGCTGCTGCTGCTGATGTTAAGTGGACATATTATTGATTGCAGCCGCGTTAATGGCGAGACGGAATGCGCTCCTGTCGAAGCAGAGGAGTTTAAACCACGAAGTACGCCTCCCCCAGGAGTGGACATACTGAAGAATGAAGAAGAAGACCAAGAAGAAGAACAAGAAGATCAAGAATTTGTTAGTTTTTGCGAAACAAATAGGGGGGGGGCCCATGAAAGGTCTCGACTAGGGAAAAAATGGTACTTGATTTTCTTGGTTTTTTTCCATAAGGGGTGCAAAAAAAAAAGAAATGATATTAGGGAATCAAGTGGAAGTTAGTGGTAGGAAGATAGGAGTTAGAAATAAGTTTTTTTAAGTATATATATATAATTTCCAGCTTTTAAGGAGATTGCTACAGTCTTTAGGAATTGAATTAGGGAGAAAAATAGCTGTGGGGGAGGTTTCCTTGTAATAAGAGCGGGGGCAACATCAAGAAAAGGTTTTTGATGTCCTCTTGGGATTTTTCTTTGGAGGGTTTTTAGCTCAAGATGTGATTTTTTTCTTTTTTCCGGGGTGGGGAAGACGCTTTACTTCCCCTCCCTTTTTCTTTTGTTGTAGCGTGATGGTTGTCGATGAGGGGTGTCCACAACCACCGCGGTCCATCCTCCTCCCCCGTCCTTTGTGTAATATCTTTGCCTAGGTGAGGATGATGATGATGATAATAAAGCATAGAGTATATTATATTATATTATATAATAACAAGGATCTAAGATTTGTGCTGGAACATGGGTGAAACTGTTCTTTTGGGGAGATTCAATCCCTCTGGGCTTCCAAGACTCGACGTGGGTCGGACGACAACGAATTATTTTTTCTTTTTCGGTTAATGGGTTTTTTATCTAAGATTCGGAAGTAAATTATTGGCATGAGAAGACGGGGGAACTCGACGACAAAGGACAGAACTTGCAAAAAAGATTAATTAATTAATTAATCGAGGGCATTACTGTTGGTACGCGTCCTTTGTTAAGGGGCCCTGTATGCTCAATCGGCGCCTTTATAATTACTCATTAGGGAGACGAAAAAGGCTAAAAAAAAAAAAAGAGAATGGGGGGGAAAAGGAGAGGAGAGGGAGAGCAGGTTCTTGCTTCAGCGGGAAGCATTGAATAGCGGGGGTGACGTGGACGGGGCGTGAATCTTTCGCCGTACGTTCCCTCCCCCCCACCTGCGTGATTTCAGTCCCCGGTGGGCCCCCTCTCCTTTTTCCGTCTCCGTTTTTTTCTTTTTCTTTTTTTGTCGTTTTCTGGTGGTGTCGGTTTTGGTGCGAAGAAAAAGAAAGGAGAAAAAAATTTGGGTGGGGTTGACTCGGTCAAAACCCCCTGTCAAGTTTTCGGTTCGAACCCTTCTCGTTTGGCTTTCGTACGGAGGGATTTCAAATTCGACCGCCCCCCCTTCTTTCGAAATTCAAATTGATGTTCCGCGAACATGTTGTGGTTCCGATCTGGGCAAAGATTTCAAATCGGATGCCAGACTTTAGAGACCTTCCGTTTAAACGAAATTGACAAAATTCACGTCCCGATTCGAATTCGAAACCCCAATTCTTTATTGGTTCGGTTCGAATTCAATTTGGGCAACGTCGTTTTCGTACTTGTACCATTATGTCGATGTCGTTTAACCCGAACTCATCTCCACAATCTAGTGAGAAACTTGGGAGTCTCTGTTTTATATTAACGGTCGGACGATTGTTCTGGTGGGGGGTGATTCCTCGGGCGGACCCAACCAACTTTGAGAATCCTCCTTCCTCGGTTGTTGGTTTCAGTTCAATTTCAAAAATCTGTCTAGCGGAAATATAAATAATTAGGCAACCATTCGTGTTTGATTCGTCTAATTCGAGATCTTTTCTTAAACGGTAAGGAAAAAATATCAAGCACCGGGTCCGTGAGATTAACTTAGCGATGAATAATTTAACGTCTTGTATGGATTATGGATTGGACGCATGACACGTGCTCAGCTCGCCACATGACTGGTAAAAATTCCCTTGTTTGGTCCTATTTATGCGAGGTATTTCATGTGTCCGAAGTTGTTCCATCCAATATGGCTTAATTTATCATGGGATTTTAAAAATTAGGGCGAAACTGAAGACGACTTTAAATTCAACATGTCACTTTCAATTTGAGTGCTCAAAATTAAATAAAATGTTGATTCTATAGTCCTGTACTTAGTTTATTACACATGCGATTTAGTTAATGATACAAACTTTGAAGAAGGAAGGCAGGAAGGAATCATCGCAGGATGGCAAAATTCTCTGTACGTAGTACCACAGTTGTTGAGCACATTCAATTTGCTAGTCCCCCTTCCTCATAAGGGAAGCGTGAAAAGTACTTTGAAAGTTCTTGCTCAGTAATCATAGCAGAAAAAAAAGAAAAAGAAAAAGAACAATTTTCATACATCTAGCTCGGTCGCAATAAATGCGATCAATATTACTAAAATTAAAACTTTTAAATTTCAAAAGAATTAAAGTCATGAAAATCCTAATTTAGTGTATTGGTGATAAATTTATATCAAATTAATTTTTTGACTATAAAAAATTTCAACTTGTTATATTGAGATAAAGTTATTATTTATTAATTTCCATTAAATTGGATTAATATCACGAAATACTTCAGATCGAAACCCAAAAGTGGTTTATCCGGTAACTGCCACGTATCATCTAATTTAGTAATTTGATAGTAAAATTTAACGGAAATAAACGAATATTAAATTTGTCACGAATGTATCAGTTTATATCTTAATTTGAGGTACTAAGCTTTTTGGTGATATTAACCTATTTTTTAAAGATATCCGTTGACACCTTATATGATAAAATTTCCAGGAATCATAGCCAGCAATTTCAGGTAACATGCTATAATCTGACAGCACCACCCGGTGGTTGGCTTCAACAAATCCAAAGCAAAAAGATGGTTTTGTCATGGACGGGCGATTTGGATTTGGAACGACGATGCATCCTAACATCAGAAGCGGCTCTTTCTTTTGTTTCGTAACGCATATTCAAATACTCAAAAGAGTTCTGTGGAGGCATCATCCGGCAGAGGCACATGCGAGAACCATGGAAGATTGGAAACTCGATTATTTTAAGTTCTCCCGTCGCTAAATCTTTGTCTTAATCGCCGTATTTAGATCCCTCCTTATTCTATGGCGTTTGAGCAAAAGGCCTTGATCATTGGTCCACGCCAAGTTGGCCAGCCATGTGATTTCGGGACTGTGGATGTTGCTAATGATGTCCTCGTTCGTTGTCTGCCCGAGAAAACTCCATTCCATATGGATAGGATCAAGTATTGTCGTCATGTTTTAGAACCTATATTTTATTGTTATGCATGTCCCCACTTTAAAAGATCTAATCTGCCCGGATACACTCCTGTAATCTTACGACCAAACCCCTCTCCCACTCTCTTCCTCTGTCGTTTCTCTCTCCTCATGGTAAGGATGGAGAGCCACTACTAGATGCCACAGCCTGACCTCGATCCTAATGTTACCATGACCATGGGTGAAGGCGGCCTCATCTAGACCGTGGATGTTGCTAATGATGTCCTCATTCGTTGTCTGCCTGAGCAAACTCCATTTGAAATGGATAGAATAATAAAGGGGATAATCGCAAAGAATACTGTCGACTTCGCCTGTGTGGATCGAACACCGTCGTCATGTTTTGAAACCTAATATTGTATTATTATGCATCTTCCCAACCTAAAAAGAATCTGTTTGTCCTTATAGACGCCCTAAATCTACAACTAGAGCTCTCCCAATCTCTGTTGTTTCTCTCTCCTCACACAGCAGCACAACACAACAAGGATGGGGAGTCGCCCCATAGCATCGAGCCACTACTAGATGCCACAGCCCAACCTTGATCCCAATGTGGCCACAGCCATGGGCAAGGCCGCCTTTGCCTGTAGCCGGCGAGGCTAGCCTTGCTTGTGCCAGGATGGCCTCTCCTGGAACTAGGTAAGGCTAGGCAAGGGCCGTGGTGAAGATCATAGTTGGTGACGTTTAGTGAACTCATTGGCCATAGTGAAAAAATGAAAAGAAGGAAGAGAGAAGAAAATAAAAAAATTCAGAAAAAAATTTAAAAATGGTAAATGTCAATCCTAGTCGTGTCATATAAAATTGCCAGCGCCTATGTTAGTAATTTCCTACTAAAATTGACTGAACCGACTTTATTATCAAATTTTCAAAATTTTAGATTAAATTGGCCAAATTAAAAAGGTTTAAGACTGAATTAGCACAAAATCAATATGTTTAATATTTTTATGGTAATTATCCCTTTAACAAACCGTTGGGAGATGATTTTTAGCCTTCAAAATTTTCTTGTGTCCTTTTTGGCAGCTATATAGAATTTGCCTCTCGCGATGAAGGGTTAAGTTGGGCTCTTTCTGTGCCGGTCCAAGATAGGAAAATACTGTTCATTTTAAGATCATTAGCTCTTCAACGAGGCCGGCCTGCCCGGTTTCAAATGGGCACGAGGATGAACAGTATTCGTTCACATGGCCTTCTAGTTCAGGGTACGCTTGTCAAGTCCAACGTAAAGAAAAACAGCTCCATGACCAGATCTAGCCAAACGCCAACGCCGGCGGCGGCAGTCATGGACGAGGATCGGCGTTGCTCACGAGCCTTGCTCATTCATGGCTAGTGAGGCTGCTGTCCATGGCCGTGACAAGAAAAAAGAGAGGCCCTGGCTGCGACAAGAAAAAAGAGAGGGCGAGGTGGCTTGTCCGAGGTTTGCAACTGCTCATTGTCTAGGTCCTTTGGCTCTGATGACCATACCCGGCCTAGTCGAACCAGGTCGTTACATGGACAATGTTAGAGTATGATGTGGATAAAATCTAGCCTACATGGATACCCACGTGGACATCCTTATTGAAATAGTTTTATTCATGTCACACTATAATGTCATCTGACGGTGAGGTCGATTGAATTTAATATGATTTAGTGTCGGAGGCATTTGATTAGAAAATTTGAGAAAGTACAAGAATTTGATTGGACAAATAAAAAATAAAGAGACTCAAGTAGAAAGTATAGAGATGAAGAGTAAAACTTTTCTGACCTAAACAACAGGTTTGATCAACCACGACCTCCCTGGATAGGGCAAGCATCTTCTCCATCAGATGTCTGAAATAGAAGCAAGATCTCTTGTAGTGACTCCCCATCCCCCTCAAAAATGATCATAGGATCTTCTGCAAAATTCACACAAGTTAGCTGAATTTCTTAGCACACAAGAGGGAAGCTTCAGTCTCTTTTCAGCTGCAGACTGGTTTAGCATCTTTGAGAAATCTCCCATGGCAGTGAGATAGAGGCAGGGCGACAGAGGATCACCTTGCCTCAATCCTTTTGCTCCTTTGAAGAAGCCCTCTAATCCACCATTAAGGGAGATGGGAGGGAGTTCTACCCTTTTGAATCCACTCAAAAGCTACTGAATCAGCTGCATAACCGTCGGTGCATCCTGTGGAGAAGAGTTCGGTATTTTGAGGATTCAATTTGAGTCCAGTGAGGGCTAGGAGCCTTTGAAATAGAAGCAAAATCTCTTGAAGTGACTCCTTATCCCCCTTAAAAATAGATCATAAGATCATCTGCATAGTTCAAATGAGCTAGCTGAATTTTTGAGCACCAAGAGTGAAACTTTAGTCCCTTTCCCTCCTTTCAAAAAACCCCTCTTATCCACCATTGAGGGGGATGGAGAAAAATAGTGTAGAGGTACAGACTTCCATCCAAGCAATAAGCTGCTCAGGAACTTTGTAGTTCTAAAACTCCAATAACAAAAATCCCATCGTACGAAGTCAAATGCCTTCACAACATCAGCTTTGATTATTACTTGAGGTGAAATGCCTGCCTTATAGTAATTTTTGACCAATCTATGGGTCAAAAGAACATTATCAGAGGTCTTTCTCCCCTCAACAAAAGTTGCCTGATTTTGACTGAGAAAGTGTGACAAATTTTCTTAAGCCTGTTGGCTAAAATCTATGTGATGAACTTACAAGTGATATTGCAGCAAGAAGTAGGTCCTCTTTTTGAAGTATCCATTTTAAATTAAATGTTGGTGTTGGAATTGATATATCTTTGAGATATTTGATAATTCAAAATGCATTTGTTTCACCGAAAACTTCATAATAAAAGAAACTTTTTTTTATGCAAAATATTTTTCAAGGAAAATAATCCGTTTTTCATTTGTTTGGTGGTTTGGGAAAGGTAATTACCTTTTTGCTAAGATGAGAAGTCGTTTTCTCCAAATCTAAATTTATGTTTATCAGTTCAAGAAAACATTTTCTGTAGATCGATTAATTTTCTGTTATTCATACATCAAAAGGTCGGAAAATAGTTTCTTGGGAACAATTTTTTCCTTCAAACAAATGGATGTTTAGGAACCAAAGTGGTAACAATTGTATTAAACTTCCAGAGAAGTCCCAAAGTTTTAAAGACCTCCATGATCGCAGCAGAAAAATCCTCCCAAACACAAAACCCTAAGCTGACTAACTGAAAGGCGCTACAAAACCATTTGGTCCAAGAGACTTGTCCCCACTCATGAACCGTAACGCTTGCCTAATCTCATCTGGAGTAACAGTTTTTGTAAGAACATCCCTTCGACCATCAATGAGCTTTAAATCTAATAGATCCCGTAATTCAGCCAAATTACCATCCAGATTGTCGGGAGCACCAAGTAATGACTCGAAAAAATTCACAGCCATTTCAGCAAATGTCTTGTGAACCTTTACTTTTCTCCCATCCACAGTGTAGATAAATCTAACAGAATTCTTGGAATTTCTAGCTTTGACTCACTCGAGATTTTTGCTCAAGGAAAGATGTCTCAGCTTCTCGAGCTTCCAGAGTTTTAGCCTACCATCGATCTCTTCGGACAACAGACGGGTTATAAATAACCTCAAACGGGTTCCTCCGTTTAGCCAAAGTACGTGTACAGATAGGTAAATCCTAAAGAGAGCTATTTATACGTTTCAGTCCCACCCCAAGAGAATTCCCACAATACCTCACATTGATTTTCTCTATTACTTATTCGAATTTTGAGTTTACATGATGATGCGTGTCTTCCAGTTGACTAGGAATCTCAAGTCATAGCAGTGGCTCGGCAAATGCAACGGTCACAGAAAATAGCAACTTAATTAATGTCACTCTCCTAATTTTCCACCGAATGTCGGTCACGTACTTCTGATTCATGAGGGTGGTTGGGCACATTGCCTGAGGAGTAATTGCAATTCTAAATGCGTAGCCATGCACCTGGACACGAGGGTCTTCTGCTTACATTTTCTCACCTCAGTGGCTCTCTCCTGACACTTGGGCCACCTTTCCCTTTCCACGTTTGGTCTCGCTCGGACTGCAACATTACCAGGAATGCTACTACGACTTTCTGAGGTCGAAAGAATAGTATTTATGGATGACGTGATGGAGAGCGGATGGTATCGATCAAGCACGAAAATAAGTGTTTTCTTTCGAATCCTTAAATGTGATTAGCTTCATCTAGTACACCTAATCACACATACTTGCCTGAGTTGAGAAAATATTATATAAAACTTAGTTTATGGGTCATGTTGTGGACACAATCGATTGCAGTCCAAGGTGTTAGAGATCTGAAAAGTAAATAGAGTTTGATGTGTGGTAGTTGGCCTAAAGGCTAAAATTTCAGTAGAAACATATGCACAGGATAGAGGTGATCATTGGATGGGTTTAGGCCTAATGTGTTGTCCAAAAGCACGAATCACATATTATTTATATAGTACCTTTTGAGTAAAGCCCCGCCTAGGCTAAAGATGGGCATGTCGGGCTTTCTCTTGTAAGAGCATTGCCCAGGGGCCAGAGCAGCCTAACTTGAGCCCGGGCTGGCCTCCCTCTATTATACGAGCAATAGTATCCACGTTCCTTTTTTGCTCCCATTGGCCAGAATAGTACCTATAATTCAGTTGTTAAGACTGTGGTGCCTTAATATACATATATTTGAATTGATGTCGTTTTGGAAAAAAACAAATAAATTGTGGCCTTCGGAAACATCCTAAGGAGGGATCCCATCAATGGAATGGATTTTTAGCTACGCCGGTGCTTCTTGTTTTCGTTGTTGTCCGCTTCTCAAGTCTGTGTAATCATGCTTAATCTCCTTAATTATCCAATTTTGTAATGGTCTGTCTGCCTTCAACCACTTTTTTATCTCAACACCTGAATCTCATGGCAATTGCTTTAAGTGTCTGAACAACTAATTTATGCTATGGACGTACATGTATGCATATTAATGCAGCAAACAAATAAATTGTGGCCTTCGGAAACATCCTAAGGATAGAAAATTAGAGAAAAATGGAGAAGGAACGAGAAGCTTGGAAGAAAGAAGGAACAAAAGTGGTGGACAGCCGAGAGAATAGAAAAATGGAGAATAAGGGAGAAGGAACCAGAAGATCCGGAAAAGAACTGCAACGAGCAGAAGCTAAGGAACGCAAGCTGAAATTTTCTATTATTTTTGATCATTTGTGTGTGTGAGAGGTCCACCTTGTGTGGTGGGAAAACCCTCCACCGTGAGAGGTCTTAGACCTCCACAAATCTCCATCAAACTATTTCATCAGTTAATGAAACTATTTTTCCCCATAGCCATGTTCTTTATTCTTGAACTATCCTACATTGTCCTTTGTCCATCCTCTACAAAATATATCATACACTTGCACACATCACAAACCAAAAACTATATCTAATACCAAAACCATACTCTGGAAGTTTAATACAATTGTTACCACAGGATAGAGGTGATCATTGGATGGGTTTAGGCCTAATGTGTTGTCCAAAAGCACGAATCACATATTATTTATATAGTACCTTTTGAGTAAAGCCCCGCCTAGGCTAAAGATAGGCAGGTCGGGCTTTCTCTTGTAAGAGCATTGCCCAGAGCAGCCTAACTTGAGCCCGGGCTGGCCTCCCTCTATTATACGAGCAATAGTATCCACGTTCCTTTTTTGCTCCCATTGGCCAGAATAGTACCTATAATTCAGTTGTTAAGACTGTGGTGCCTTAATATACATATATTTGAATTGATGTCGTTTTGGAAAAAAACAAATAAATTGTGGCCTTCGGAAACATCCTAAGGAGGGATCCCAGATCAATGGAATGGATTTTTAGCTACGCCGGTGCTTCTTGTTTTCGTTGTTGTCCGCTTCTCAAGTCTGTGTAATCATGCTTAATCTCCTTAATTATCCAATTTTGTAATGGTCAGTCTGCCTTCAACCACTTTTTTATCTCAACACCTGAATCTCATGGCAATTGCTTTAAGTGTCTGAACAACTAATTTATGCTATGGACGTACATGTATGCATATTAATGCAGCAAACAAATAAATTGTGGCCTTCGGAAACATCCTAAGGATAGAAAATTAGAGAAAAATGGAGAAGGAACGAGAAGCTTGGAAGAAAGAAGGAACAAAAGTGGTGGACAGCCGAGAGAATAGAAAAATGGAGAATAAGGGAGAAGGAACCAGAAGATCCGGAAAAGAACTGCAACGAGCAGAAGCTAAGGAACGCAAGCTGAAATTTTATATTATTTTTGATCATTTGTGTGTGTGAGAGGTCCACCTTGTGTGGTGGGAAAACCCTCCACCGTGAGAGGTCTTAGACCTCCACAAATCTCCATCAAACTATTTCATCAGTTAATGAAACTATTTTTCCCCATAGCCATGTTCTTTATTCTTGAACTATCCTACATTGTCCTTTGTCCATCCTCTACAAAATATATCATACACTTGCACACATCACAAACCAAAAACTATATCTAATACCAAAACCATACTCTGGAAGTTTAATACAATTGTTACCACAGGATAGAGGTGATCATTGGATGGGTTTAGGCCTAATGTGTTGTCCAAAAGCACGAATCACATATTATTTATATAGTACCTTTTGAGTAAAGCCCCGCCTAGGCTAAAGATGGGCAGGTCGGGCTTTCTCTTGTAAGAGCATTGCCCAGGGGCCAGAGCAGCCTAACTTGAGCCCGGGCTGGCCTCCCTCTATTATACGAGCAATAGTATCCACGTTCCTTTTTTGCTCCCATTGGCCAGAATAGTACCTATAATTCAGTTGTTAAGATTGTGGTGCCTTAATATACATATATTTGAGTTGATGTCGTTTTGGAAAAATAAAAATAAATTGTGGCCTTCGGAAACATCCTAAGGAGGGATCCCAGATCAATGGAATGGATTTTTAGCTACGCCGGTGCTTCTTGTTTTCGTTGTTGTCCGCTTCTCAAGTCTGTGTAATCATGCTTAATCTCCTTAATTATCCAATTTTGTAATGGTCTGTCTGCCTTCAACCATTTTTTTATCTCAACACCTGAATCTCATGGCAATTTCTTTAAGTGTCTGAACAACTAATTTATGCTATGGACGTACATGTATGCATATTAATGCAGCAGACTGGACCTTCTTCTTCTTCTTTATTTTATTTTAAAAATCTGCATATACATTGGAGGCCATTGAACTGATGATCTGTCAAGCACACTGGTCTCTCTCATGCTCCAGTACTAAATCAGTTTCACATTGTTACAGATAATCAAATCTTTAGCCCCATCTATTCAATCGCATTCACCCACGTTGGACCCACGTTGGACCCACGTGAACACATCAACCATGAAGCTGAATTTCATATTTGCATATCCACCCTTCAAGTTCCAATCCTATAAATGCAAGAAGAAGAGAGCCATAAGAACGAAGCATCAAAATAAGAATTGATCTGTCCATGGAATACTTAGGAAGTCAGTCTCATTCCCAGCTCAAGAAAGAGACTGGTCATCGCAAAATTGTGCTGTTTCCATTCCCCCTTCAAGGCCACATCAACTCAATGCTTCAGCTTGCAAGCATTCTTCATTCCCAGGGATTTAAGATTTCTATTGTGCACAACCAATACAACTCTCCCAATCCTCGCAACTTCCCTCACTTCACCTTCAACTCATTCCCTGATGGTTTGCTAGAAACTGAGTACCCCTTCGAATCTGATCTCCTGGCTTTCATAGTGCGCCTTAACGTTAGTTGCGTTGTCCCATTTCGGGAGTGCTTGCAAAAGGTCTTGTGTGATGACTCCGAGGATCACATCGCTTGCTTGATAACCGATAACGTTTGGTATTTTACTCAAGCAGTTGCGGACGAGCTTAAGATCCCGAGGATTGTGTTGAGGTGCACTAGTATCTCTTCAATTTCTGCTTTCGCTGCCTTGTCTTCTCTGAGAGAAAAGGGTTGCCTCCCAATAAAAGGTGTGCCTTCTAGCTAAACTATTAAGATCTGTGCATATCTCAGCAATACGGATTCTAGAGGCAAGTGGTATTTGGGTTTGTACCAATATGATCAACCTTGTATGCTTTCTGTAAAAAATAAATAAATTTATGTGCTTGTTTTACTTCCATCATTCTCTACTCAAAATTTACTGCAAACATTTTTCTCGGATATTCAATGGAAGAGTATGCCTTTGAAACTTTCATATATACTGCATTCTGGGCTGCTTTCTTTGTCCACCACTAAGCAAAAAATTTGTACTCTACACCTTAGATTAGACGTAGACATGAAGTTTATTTTGGACTTCAGCTGACTGATGACCGTGGCTTTAGTCAAAAGAATTAACAGAGTCCCAAAATGGTTCAATAATCAACAGCGAACACTGAGGTATCCTCAAGAGCTGAGTTTTCGATAGAAAATGATAAATAGTCCTCTTTACAAATTTACTGCCGTATTTCATGTTATGCAGAATGTACATATGATTCATTCTTTTCTGATTTTGCAAAACTTATCAAAAGCATTGATGATAGATGTAGTTTGATTTGTCATCAGCTTATTTGCGTGGAAGTCTAACTGATGACAGTGCTCTTTGTGCCATGCATATGGTGTCCCTCCGACTCTGAGACTAATATTTGTGCTACTTGCATCTCATTTCTAGTACCACAAAACGTTCGACCCCATCCGGTCCTGCGTGAAATATCCAAGTTTCAATAGCAAAGGGAAAAGTAGGACTATCTATAGGCCTGCCATGTTTTTCAACTCAAGAAAGAACAATGACTGCTTCCTTTTTGTTTCTCTGTTAGATTCCGAATTAGACAAGGCTGTTCCGGAAGTTCCACCTCTCAAAATGAAAGACCTTCCAGTTATCCTCTCAAAGAACCCCGAGGATCTCCAACAGATATTAGCAGACATGGGCAGAGAGACCGGGGCTGCCTCTGGACTTATCTGCAATTCCTCTGAAGAACTTGAGGGGACAAAACTTGCCCAAGCTCGGCAAGCCATTCCCATTCCTATCTTTGTGATCGGTCCATTTCACAAGTACTTTCCAGCCTCTGGGAGCAGCTTGCTGGCGCAAGACATGAGCTCGATCTCCTGGCTGAACAAGCAAAGGCCCAAGTCAGTCATCTATGTGAGCCTGGGAAGCATTGCATCCATCGATGAGGTCAAGTTCCTAGAAATAGCATGGGGGCTAGCAAATAGCGAGCAGCCCTTTTTGTGGGTCGTCAGGCCTGGATCAATTTGTGGATCGGACTGGCTCGAACATTTACCAAGCACGTTCCTAGAGATGTTAAATGGAAGGGGTCATATTGTGAAATGGGCACCGCAGCAAGATGTGCTGGCTCATCAGGCCATCGGCGGATTTTGGACTCATTGTGGTTGGAACTCGATGTTGGAAAGCATTTGTGAAGGTGTGCCCATGATTTGTATGCCCTCTTTTGGGGATCAAAAGGTGAATGCAAGATATGTGAGTGACTTTTGGAGGGTCGGGTTGCATTTGGAGGATAAGCTGGAGAGAGGCGAGATAGAGCATGCCATCAGAAGATTAATGGCGGATCCAGAAGGCAAAGCTATTAGGGACAGAGCAGTGAGTTTGAAGGACAAGGTGGATCAGTGTTTTAAAGAAGGGGGTTCCTCATATAGGTCTCTTGACAGTCTTACTGGTTACTTATCATCATTGTAGGACTCTATTTTCTGAGGTTAAACTCCTACTAGGAATTTTCTTCCAATTCTTGTTTCCATTTCCTTTTGTTTTCTTGAAGATTATTGCAACCTTCAGTTTTTCATCAGTTTATGTACTGAATTGAAATTTGTTAGCTTTCCCTTTGATAGATCTCTAGTAGTTACAATAGTTCATCGCTTCCTTTTCTGCTTTATGCTTCACAGTTTTCTGTCCATGAAAGTGCATGGCCCAAACATTCAGCAGCTAAATCAATCTTTTACCTGGCGATCATGACTAACATAAAATTCAGTGAATCTATGTGCTCTGTCATAACTCTCTGGTAGCTTTAAGAATCAAATTTCTTCATTTTTTGAAACCGATTCTTACAGTTTGCGCTTTACACTTCTTACTGCATCTAACGTGCTGTGCTAAAAGAGAAAAATATTGTTTTCTTGAGCGTGTCCTTCAAACAAGCTCAATGCAAGCAATCAAGGCCACTGTAAAATGATCATTAGGTGAAAGTACCTATAATTATTGCAGAACTAAACCACGATTTAGTATCCTGTTGCACAAATTAATATGGTGTATTAGTGAGAAAGATCATTGCAAAGGATGAGACAACAGCAATAAAAGTGATTTGTCTCTATGGATGACTTTGGACTAAGAATCAGAGGATGTATCTGTTGCTTATATCCGAGTTTGTAGGGCGTTTTCTGATTTTCGTGGCATGTGACCTTTCTTGGGCAGACCTAATAGTAAGACAAGAACGTCAAACAAAAAACGTTCTTGTTGAGTATGGGTAGGGGTCGATCCTCAATTCTAGCAGAGTGAGATTTTGAAAAGAAGTTCGCTAATCAAACTTTTACCGCAAGACAGGGTTACCCTGTCCAAAAGTAATTAAAATCAATAGAAAGATGCGTAGCCATACTATCAATAATAAGAGATATTCCTCCCCTTAACAAAAAGCTGCTTGGTCATGACTGATAAAGCGTGGCAAAATTTGCTTAAGCCTATTGGCTAAAATCCTTGTGATGCGATGCACTTATAAGTGATGTTGCAGCAAGATAGGACGGTATTGGCGCATTTTTGAGACATTCGACAATTAGGAACCAAACTGATAGCAGTCGTATTCACCTTCCTGATAAGTTCTGAACCTGTAAAGAACTCCATGATGGCAGCAGATAAATCTTCCCCAACAATACTCCATGCTGACAAGTAAATATACGGCATAAAATCATTTGGTCGAGGAGACCTGTCCCCATTCATGGACCATAATGTAAGAGTTTTCCTAATGTGGACTACATTAATTGATATTGTAATTTACCGTTTAACGTTTACCGTTTTACGGGGATTGGTCTAAGGTGAGATAGAAGGTTTCTTAATTAGTCTAATATGGGATGGCTAGTGTGGGCCGAGTTGAGCTGGCCCGTAATGAATGGGGGCTAGCTGGAAACTCTATAAATAGTGCTCAAGTCTCTCCTCTAACCCTAATTCTCACATGTATCCTCACCTAAGGGGCGTTTACCTAACACTAAACGTGGGGGGGCCGCTTCATTGAGCCAGTGATACGGAGGGCAATAGAGGAGAAGGACTTGATGCATGGATCCCTTTGATATGTGGGAAATCCCTTTTCTGCTTCCGTTTTATGTATGATGAATCCCAAAATAGGTGCGTTAATCTTTCTACTCATTTATGTATGTTTTTGTTCTGGTTATGGAGATCTTGGGGTTGCGCAATTTGTGTCCAACATGTGGTATCAGAGCCTCCATAACCCTAGAACTCGAACGCATAAGTTTTTTGCCATAATTTGTGATTTTCGAGATTTTTTGTTCAATAAAAATAAAATAAAATCACAAATTCGAATGATCCTGAAACCATGGGGTTTTTGTTCTACATGTCGAGATCTTTCCAACTATATATAATTTGTATAATTTTGTTGAGAATTGAGTGAGAATTTTAAATTTGAAATTCTAGGGTTTATACATAGAAAAAGTTCTAGAATTTTAAGTTACATTCTAGCGTTACCTTCGTTTTCTTCTCCACTCTTTGCATCACGTCGTGTCGTTTGAATTATGAACTGTCGATCATCGCGCGCACTCTTGGCGGTTTTTTTCTATTACTGTTGTAAGTTTGCCCGCAGTTGCTAGTCAATGTCGAATTCGTTCGCGACGAGGATGATGGGGTTTGTGAAGATTTGTATTTGTATATATATATTTTTCGCGCGTGGTCGGTAGTGTTGAACTCGTATCTTCATCATCTACATCGTGGTGTATGTATATTACATGTTTGATAATTTTATGGATGTGAAAGTACATATGGAACCCTAAATACGTGTTTTTTTAGTGTATTTTTGCGTATTTTTCTTATATTTTCTATGATTTTGGAAATATAAATATTGGGTTATAGGTATGTTATCACATAAATATTATAATGGTGTGATTCATTAATAAAAAATTAAACTTTATTGTGAACTGAAGTTGGCTTAATGAGATACAACCATTATGGGATAGTAATTGAGCTATGTATTGATTATAAATTTTTTGTTGTTTAAGCATACTCCTTTACACACTGGTAATCTTTGAATGATGGACGTCTTAAGAACTCGTGACCAAACTGATTGTATTGATTAACACATCTGCTGAATGTGGGTAATGCATGTCAATTAAGTTACTGCATATTGTACATGAACTCATTTGGTCACTTGTTAATGTCTATCAAGTTGAATATTTTTTATGGATAAGGAGTATGACAACATTTACGCAGAGCAATAGTATCTATTGTTAAATTTTAGATATTTGGTTCTCTGGTTTGACTCAATTAATAGGCCACTGGTTGATTACAATGATAATTGTTACTTAAAAAATTGGCTAATATATTTGCCGTTAGCCTTGGAGTCATGTTTTGCCTTATGAAACTCATGAGCAATAGTGGATTAGCTATCTGGGGTATCCTGTATTGCTATTGATGTTAACTTATAAGAGATATTCTATCAGCATTTTTTTTTAATGTTGTTCTAGTAATTAGTAATTGGGGTACACAAGAGATGATTGCTTTTATGTTATAAGAATTTTCTTGTGTTGCTGTGATCGTTGATCTCATTGGAATCTGTCTTTCAGGTTCACTATAGATATATATGTATAATAAAGATTTTATTAATGAACAAAGCAATGTAATTAGCATAATATGTGATTTTGGTGATTTGGTGCCCCTATCACTAAAGTTAAAATCACATGTATATGGTGTATGTGAGGAGTAAAGTTTATATCCCTAGTATGAGAGAGTTTCAAGAATTCAATTGAATAGTGACCGCCAAAGTGGCACGCTTGATTGGGTTTGAGAAATTTCGGTCTCGTATATTGATTGGGATGTCTCCTGGTCTAATGCGTAGTCATACTCCCAAATGAGGTGATTGTGTATTAGTTCATGGAGGGATACATGATGGTATGGTGGAGGAGTGACTGATCCTAGTGGTTCATATGCCCAAAGGTGATGAATTCATGAAGATTGGAATAAATTCTCATAACCGCTATCATGTGGGGAGTGTACAATTGCATGTCATGTATTCTACCCAAAGGTGATTATATGATTTTGCATGTAACTCTCTGGATGTGTACTTGTACGTCAAGTTACACAATGCTCACATGATGTTAATTATATACATTGCTTGTTATTTTAGTCATATTTTCTGTAATTAATAACTCCACTTTTATTGAGGTTTTTACTGCTTCAAATTTTAAATTGTGGACATATGATTTGTTGCTTGAGAATGCAATAGAATTTGCTTACTGTCCATGAAGCGTTCCATTCTGAAACACTAGAAAAGAGGTTTGCCTGCGGATTGCACTGCTATAATATGATGGAAGCCTTAGTTGTTTGAAATTATGTCTTGTATGATATTGAAATTAGGACATATTTGCAAAGATTGTGTTTAATTCCTAATGACATATACATCTTGTATATGGTTAAAAGGTTGTTTCCAAAAGTTTTTATTATTATTATTATTATTATTATTATTATTATTATTATAAGGAAAATGACCGAGATAAAGAATAAACTGGTTAAAATTAGTCTTAAAGGTTGTTAGGCCTAATTGCAACGGTAAGTATTTTGGCAAGTATGACAATACTGAATTGTTTAAAGGGTCATTTGTCAAATACTTGGTAAATTCTAGGGTGGTAATTTAATTATTATGCCTGAAAATCCTGACAAAAAGATTTGCTAAAAGGCATAATTGCACCATAATTAACATGGTGATGAGTAAGACTAATTTATCGGTCTACTGTGGGTTGATATTTTGAAAGCAATTTTTTTTCACATACAAAACGTATTTCTTATCAAAGTTGTTTCATAAACTTTTTTTGAGTTATGGACTGGACATAAATTGATTGAATCATATTAAATTTAGAGGTGTCATGTAGGAGTGTGGTTATCTAATCCAATATTAAGTATGTTGGAATTTAGATCCACTCGATATTATTTTGTATCTTATCCAGATTGTTAAAGGGGTATTGATCTTATGACTCTAAAGAAGATACAAGAATTATGGAATCACATACTCTAAAGTTTCTTAAGATCGACGTAATTGTAGAGGATAGCTGCTCTCAGATTATTAAAGATAATCGTATGATGGGGGTTACTGTGTTTTTTTGTCTTTACCTATACAGATAATTATGGAATCTCCTATACCATAGACTAAACTTGTTGAGGTTTAAGGTACTATTATTGATATAGTTTATAATGAAATTTCTTAAACCTCTCAAGTGCAGAATGAAATGGTTGCAGCTTTATTAAGGAGATTTGTTAGGGAAAGATGATCAGTTATACCATCAGACTATATAGTCTATTTGTGAGAGCATGATTACAATATCCATTACATAGTTGTTTTAGCAACTTATATAAATGTCGTTTCTTGTTCTTAATTAAGTATGTGATTAGATGCCATAAAAAAAAGGATAATAATATTTTTACTCTGAAAGAGGGGTGGATAGTTAGTGAAGAAATAATTATTTCTTTATAGATTCTTTCAGAGTGAACATGGCATTGATAGTTTATTTTTTATATGGAGTTACGTCAAAGAGATACAAAATCTATATGAGTGCAACTAGAGAATTTTGCAGCAGATTTAAGTAAACTTGTGTATAGACTGAAAAGTCTTAATTCATGGTCTTAAGCAAGTTTCCAGACAATATTATTAAAGTTTCATATTGTTGTTATTTGGTTCGATTAAGAACAAAGTAATTCAATATATTGCAAGGTCAGTGGGAGGAAATTTATTTTTCTCATACATTTTGTACATGATATTTTGTTTACAAGTAATGACCTTGAGGCATCTTTTATCCTTTGTACTAAGGTCTGTAATGATTGTTTTTTGCCATATTATATTAGATTTTCTCGGAGGGCATTTGCTGATTGTATATTGGAAATATTCAACATACATTATTGCAAGCTAGGAATTGCTCCTATTGTTAAGGGTGATGGATTTAATCTATCACACTGTCCTTATTTAGATATTGAGAAAATCTAATTAAAAGATGTACCTTGTGTCAGTGCACTTAAAAGTATAATGTATACTCAAATTTGCACTAGACTAAATATCGTCTTTGTGACGGGACTTCTAGGCAGACATCAATCAAATTCAAGACGCGATTATTGCGTTGTTGCCAAGAAGGTTTTAAGGTACTTAAAGAGGATAAGAGATTATATGTTAATATGTGGATATGTTCAATTCTTGCAGTTAGTAGGGTATTTAGATGTAAACTTTGCTAGCTGTTATGATGACATGAGATCAATAACAAAATACATATTTATGTTAGTAGGAAGTGCAGTAAATAAAGTTTTATATCATCCTCTACTATGTAAGTAGAGTTAGTAACATTCTTTTAGGTTGTTACTTGGGCTATTAGGCTCTGAAACCTCATGAAGGAGTTGACCGTTTTAAATTTTATGGATAGACCTATACGGTTGTATTGAGATAACAAATTTGTAGTATTATTTATTTACTACAAAGGTCTCAAGGGGTCTAAATATATGGTGGTCAAAACTTTTGACCAAAAGAAAACGGTAAGAAATGTGACATTTTAATATAACATATTTCCACAGATGATATGATTGCAGATCTACTAACTAAAAGTCTACGCCCATGTGTATTTTAAGCGACATGTCTTAGCATGAGCCTAGGAGCATCATGAGATGCTGTTGTTTAGTGAGAGCTATTTTGGCTTTACTCTGATAAATGTTTCATCTGTGTTCGTTACATTTTGTAACGGTTTGATATGTATCAACTTTTGCATTCAATAAAATATTTTTGAATGTGCTGTTATTATGTTGAATACATATTGATAAAGTCTCAAGGTATTGTATAAACCTTGAGTGAAGGCTAGGGGCATCCAGTTATTAGCCTTGTCCATATGTCTTGTTATACATAAAGAATGGTTAACCGTAAGGACAAGACATATGTGGGTTCATGGAACCATAAAGACATTCTCTAGTGGCACAAGTTTTTTGTGACGCTTAAGGTAAGATAATGGACATTCTCTAGTGGCACAAGTTTTTGTGACGCTTAAGGTAAGAGAATGGTGACTGACAAATGAGATATCTCTATGAGAGATGTTATCCATTTGACACACTACCATATTGGATCCATATCAATAGAGTTGAGAACACTCGTGACCATGGAAGGCTATGTGTGTATACATGCGATTACCGCCATGATTCGGTGTTTGAGACTTTATGGGATAGGATTGACTATTAAGAATTATCTCTAGACCAATGTGCGCACATACAATACGATTTCAATTAATAAAGTCCAAGTGGGAGAATGTAAGAGTTTTCCTAATGTGGACTACATTAATTGATATTGTAATTTACCGTTTTACGGGAATTGGTCTAAGGTGAGATAGAAGGTTTCTTAATTAGTCTAATATGGGTTGGCTAGTGTGGGCCGAGTTGAGCCTGGCCCGTAATGAGGGGGCCTAGCTGGAAACTCTATAAATAGTGCTCAAGTCTCTCCTCTAACCCTAATTCTCACATGTATCCTCACCTAAGGGGCGTTTACCTAACACTAAACGTGAGGGGGGCCGCTTCATTGAGCCAGTGATACGGAGGGCAATAGAGGAGAAGGACTTGATGCATGGATCCCTTTGATATGTGGGAAATCCCTTTTCTGCTTCCGCTTTATGTATGATGAATCCCAAAATAGGTGCGTTAATCTTTCTACTCATTTATGTATGTTCTTGTTCTGGTTATGGAGATCTTGGGGTTGCGCAATTTGCGTCAAACACATAACACTTGCTTGAAATCTAATAGATTCTGTAATTTCAGACAAATCAACATTCAGATTGTCAGGAGCACCAAATAATGACTTGAAAAAGTTCGCAGCCACTTCAGCAAAACTCTTGAGAGTTTATAACTTTGACTACTTTATGAAAGTAACCAGTCTTTTGATCACCTAGTTTCAACCAGTTCACTGGAATTGATTAGGGAAGATTCATTAGATTCTTGAGCTTCTAGAGTTCAGCATCAGCATCAAACTTTCTAGACAAAAGATGGGCTATAACTCACCTCGAATGGCTTCCCTCATTTAGCAACAGCATGTATACTACCTCGAACGAGCTTTTTCATGTCCGTTCTTAGTTCTATTTCTGTGAAGCTTGGATCATAATTAGCCAAAAAAACCAATGAATGTGTGAGATTTTGTGGGACCACTGCTTACTGTTCTAAAAGCTTAAGCTGTTAGATGAACGAGTGGTTTATTATTTAAATATTCTAACACTCTCCCTCATGCTTAGTCTAGCCTTTTGCTTAGTACTAAGCGTGAAAATTTAATTGGGGAGGCAAATAGGGGCCTGGAAGATTCGAACTCAGGACCTCTTAGCTCTAATATCATGATAAATTAAAGTGGAAGAATGAATTTCTGTATATTTCAGTGTGTGTAATACTGATGATACAAGAGCCTATTTATAGGCTATTCTAGGCAACTATCTAAAGTAATAAAATATTACAATATCATAATCAAAACAATTATAATCGATATGAAATCAATTATAATCAATTAGGAAAATAAATATCTCTAACATCCTAAGATAAATATCTCTAACATCCCCCCTCAAACTCAATGTGACATCCTGATTTTCAGGTTCTGATTTCAATCGGATAAGTTGAGCCTTTCATCAAGGTGACTTGTCGCGACCCGAATTTTTCGATGGGTGAGGAATCACCTAAAAACTAGGTTAATGGATTACTAAGTCCGAAGACTTGGCGCGGACTCTCCCAAGCCCTACCAATCACGACTTGATACTAAGAAAAAGACCCATTAAAACATGCAATTATATTTCAAATTGGAGCCGCCACTAACCAATTAGGGCTGATTAGAAACCCAGGTAAAGTATGGGAGAATACTTTACCTTTTACGAACCAGAGATTTAATGGATTCGGGGACATGGTTACGCTAGATTAATCTAACGCCCTTTCGGTACCTTAAAAAAAAAAAACATTTTTGCTGGCAGTCTTGATTAATTTTAACCTAAGATACTAACATGCAAATGGTGGTCATGCGGGTGCACAATCAATTAAATAACATTCAATAAATCAAAATGCTAAGAAATTATAAACCACAACTTTATTAAAGTCCACTCTCTAGGAAAACATTTAAAAAAATGCTAATTGAAATGCATGCCCTAAACATGATTTCTAAATGACATGACACCTAACTTTTATTATTATGCAATCTTAATCTAAAATTAATATGCATGAATTTTACTTTAATGATATGTGAAATGCAATTTATATGGCCTAATTTGAACTATATGTATGCAATCTGATTTATGCAATCCTAAATGTGCATATACTACATGACATGAGATGCATGATATAACAATTTTATATGCATGTTCTTTTTGTGATTTTTTTAATGATTCTCTTTTTTATGTAGGCAACCTACACTAAATAAAGATGATATGAAATGGGATTAATTATAAACTCACCTATTAATTAACTAAGTAAATGATTTTTTTTTGTTTTTTAATTAAAGAATTAATTATATGCAATTAAAAATTACACGATGGGATTAATAAAACATGATAATATGATACAATCCTAATTTATTAATATGTAAATTCTAATTAAATGTGCCTACTATGCAAACTAGCTAAAATGCACCTAGTATTCTTTATTGAAATTAAACAAACTAATTAAGCTATTCAAAATGGAATAATTTCCTAATTCAATTTCAGGATTAATTTGATTTAAACCTCATTTGTCTTAGAAAACCATTTTTTTTTTACCTTTTTTATTATCTTTTCATATTATGAAAGCATGCAAACAACTAAGGATGAAATCCTAAAAATAATCCTAAAGGTTAATTTATTAAACCTACGTGTCTAAATTAATAAACCTATATGACCTATATGCTCATGCAAATTCTTAACTTTTCATTATTTCTTTTTTTTTTTTTTTAATTTTTTATTTTTTTAAGCAAGCAATTATTTTTACATATAAGCTAAGATAAGAATTAAAATAATTGAAAAGATAATCCGTTGTCTCACGGATTAAGTTAACAATTATTTTAACTCTACAAATCACAATGAGGGAATCAAAATAATTACAAATTTGGTCCGAAATCTTACGGACCAAATTAAATAATTATTGTGATTTAACAACAAAACAAACTCAAAATTAGTATAATTAAAAAAGTGACCCGATGTCTCTCGGATCAAATTAATAACTATAGTAATTTGAGGTAAAATCTACGGATAATGCATATAGAAATTAACATCTAATATGACTAAAAATTGCTATCAAATGAAATAACTAAAAATATAACTTAACAAATAAACTGAATTAAACTATAAAGAAAGTAAAAAAAATACTAAAAAAACTACCTAGGTAAATAACGAAGACAGAGGGTGACGCCGGGGGAGGGAGTTCGTTGGCCGGCGCGGGTTCGGACTCCGGCAAGGGGCTGGATGGCGCCGGTGCTGCTGGGCGGCTACGGCGAGACGAGTCGCGGGTCTGGATGCGGCCACGAAAAGGACAGAGGCGAGGCGGAAGCGGCGTCGGGGCAACGCTGTGAGGTCTGAGTCGGTGTCGCGGGCACGAGATACTCGGCTCCGACTGCGGGCGGCGAACGACAGGCGGAGGAGGACCACGGCAGCAGGGATCGGTGTGGCAGGGCAATCGCGGGGCGTCGGATTGCTCGAGGCGGCGCAGGTCGGAGCGGCGGCAGCAGGCGGTGCTGGGCGTCGCTCGGGGGCTCCAACGTCAGACGGGCGGAGGCACGGCGGCTGGATCTCTGGCTTCGGGCGGATGTGCAGGTGGCGCGTCCGCGGGCTGGACCGTCTGGCTTCGGGCGGATGTGCAGGTGGCGTCGTTTGCGAGGAGCGGTGACAGGGCTCGGCGGGCGTCGAGCACTGGTCTTCAGGATTGCAACGTCGACCACGGCGAGAGCAAGGGGATCAGCGAGCGGAGCTGGGTGAGAGCGTTGCAAGCGATGAGTTCGCCCAAAACCAGCAGCGACGGCGACCCCGAGCGGAAGAAGGAGACGCGATTCGACTAGGCGGATGTCGGCGGTGGTCGGCGAGCGGCGCGGTGAGGCGGAGGACTCACGGCCGGCGTCGGGGCGTCGGGCGGTAGAGACCGTCGGAGGGCAGCAGGCGCCGGCGAAGGTTCGGAACACCGGGGGGTGAGGCGTGCGCGAAGAAGATGAACAACCCCTTTTCTTTTTTTTATCTTCTCTTTTCCTCTGCTGCACGTCCCTTTCTCTGCAACTCCTGTACTCTTGCTCCCTTCTTCACTTTTAAAGCTAGCGGTCAAACCTCAAGAATTTCCTCTCTCTTACTTTCTTTCACTTTTTGGACTTTCAAAATGAAGAGAAGCTGCCTTCTACGAAAGTAAAATCAGGAGCCCCCCTTTCATCGACCTTCGTGCTCTTCATTTATAGAGCCAAAACGAATCAAGTTTGTTTTTTTTAGGTTGAGATTTTCACTCAACCTCTCAACAGCAAATGGCTCCTAAATCGCACGGCCGTTTAACTTTTGAATTCAATCTTTTTTTTTTTTTTAAAATTCCCTCTAAAACTAATTTTAAATTAGGTGTTAATAAGTGGAAATAAAAAAAATAAAATAAAAACTGAATTTTTTTTTTATTTTTGAATTTTGAAATGAAAATTTTAAAAGCCAAATTTAATTTATTATTATTTTTTTTAAAATATTAGGTGTCGACATGACTATAATGTTTTTCTCTCGAGATGGCCACTCATGAGATAACCGACTTATCGAGTGAAGCCGTTAAGGGGTTCTAGTGCAATAGACTTGAGAATTTCACTAGGAATCGACTGCTCGATCGTGCTAGTTTGCAAGGGTCATTGCGGCACAATTAAAAATCGATCAGAGACTGAAGATAGGTTGATTCGACTGAGATAGTGATCAAAGTGTGGGTGATTCTACCTGATTGCAAAATTCTCGTCGATCGGTATTAAACCGATTTTCTATCGTTTTGGGTACCCTGTGTTCGTATTTGAAACCTTGAGATTTTCACGACCACCGAGAGTTGCCAATGTGTCGAATGGGTTCATTGTGGTTCGAAGAAAATCGAACACGGGTCAATTGCACAAAAAATTCATAAAAGCTACCTAGTAGGCAAGATCGCACTAAAAATGCGTTGGATTGAAAATAACCGCGAATTTGAATTCGATTTAAGAAATTGGAAGTCTTGTCATGTCATGAGTCATTCTAGGACCGTCGACTCACCTTTCGAGAAATTTCCGGCGAGCTTGGGATTTTTACGAAAAATTGTTGCGGACGATTCGGAAAATGAACGGAAATTCAGATTGGCTAATTTGAAGAGACTTTTGATATCTGGTGTAAGTGAATTGATGGATGGAAGTTATTTGGGCTTCTTCTGATTTCAAATCGGACCTCAACCGAATTTATTTGTTCAGAAAATCGGATACCGAAAATATTGAAACAAAATTCGGTTTTGAGAGAAATTTGTGAGATAAAGAGGCCGTCTGATCTTGGTCTTCGTTTAGACCTCAAATTTCGAAATGGACGAAGAATTTGGACCGGGAATGGCCTATTGTCAAAGTTGTTTTATAGTCTCAATTTAGTTTTTTGGGTTATTCTTCTTTTATTTCTTTTGGAACCACGCTCTCTCCCCTTCTATGCACGTTCTCTTTCCTTTTTCCCTCGTGCGTGAATACACCATCCGCACATTTCTCTCTCTATCCCTCTTGGTTCATGACCCACCGACACTTTTCTTTTCCTGCTGAGTCCAACGTCACTTTCCCTTGTTTTGACTAATCCATGTTTATCCAACAATTGGATATTTTTCCCCTAGCTGACTGAGACGACAATGACACCCCCTCCATTTTTATCTCTTTCTTTTTACTTCTCTCTTCTGTCCTTGACCTGCGCGTGAATTCGGCCCGACAAAGACGACGAACGCTGCTTTTTCTTTTTGTCCCATGTTGCTGTCCACTTCCCTCGCATAGCTTACCCCACCAAAGCCCCACCTTCGTCCATTGCCTTCTTCACGTGCTGCTTCGCTTCAGGTCAACGGCAGCATCTCTGCTGGACCAAATTTGCTGCCTCACTCGGGCCCGTCTCCACGGCCTCGAAGCCATCCTCACGTCCACCTACATCGGCCTACCCATGAAGCCATCCAGCAACCTGCTCCAGCAAGTTTAACAATCACAAGTTGGCTCGATTCACGGCCGTTTCGGCCACGGGCCGCGCCCCACTCCCGGTGATTGGAACCAACCCAAGCCGTGCTCAATTCAGCCCTTGTGTCAACCCGTTTCAGCAAATTCCAGCAAGATTTTGTAGGACCGTGGCCCGTTTTTGAGCCGTCTCGACCCCGGTTGGCGGAATCGCTTTGGAGAGAATCGAGCTTGGTCGCACGCTCGTCGATTTGATCCGAGTGGATCTTTAATCTGGTGAGTCCTCACTGATGCCTTCTTAGTTTGCTAATTATACTTAAAGGTTGATTAGTGTTAGTTAAGTGTAATTAGGTGGTTAGATTAGAATGGATTAGGGATTATTAGTGAATTGCATTGCATATTAGTGAAATAGTTAGTGTACTTAAGTAGAGAATTGCCTATAGTATTTATTGGATGCTTCTTGGGATTTTTCCCGACCCTTATCGGGCTTCAATTTCGCAATTCGGGCCTAAGTGGAATTTTTAGTAATTAAATATTTATTTTCGGAATTAATTATTTAATTATTTATTTTCCGGAAATTCAACCTGGGATGGCCAGTGATCGGGATTTTATGTTGATGATCATGGTGAAGTCCGTTTAATTAATTATTTTTCGAAAATTAAGGCTGGGATAGTTGACGACCGAAATCTTGTGCTGATTGTCATGTCGCAGTCCATTTATTTATTTGAGCTTTACGTTGCATGGAATTAATTTAATTGTGATATTTTAGGGATTTACCCTAAATTGATTGAAATTGAGTGGGATGGAATGATTGCTTGGTAGACGGCCGAGTATGGCTATTTAGCATTTTTAATGCCTTGTTGAGCTGTAAGTGGAAAGAGTGGTGAGAGCTAACTGAGAATTCTATTGGCTGAGACCTATCAAGTACGAAGTATAGACATGTGTGGTTCGGTGATTAAGGATATCACTGTGCGAAAACGGCACCTTAAAGAATGTACGTAGACTGTCTGTAATCTATGACGGGCGTGGTTCGGTGATGAGGAATATTACTGTGCGAAAACGGCGCCTTAAAGAACGCACGTAGACCATCTGTTACTTATGTCACCTTGGCGAAAACGACGCCCGAGAGTATTAATGGAGCTCTGTGACTAAGTCTACTATTGAAGGTTATATGTGATGGAATGAAATAACCGAGAGATGGTCCGACTGACATGTAATCGACTAGGTCGATTGATCAATGCTTTGATCCGATTGTTGTGAATCGCTTGATTGAATCGATATGACTGAGAGATGGTTCGATTGGCATGTAATTGATTAGATCGATTGATCAATGATTTGATCCGTTTGTTTGATTGTTTGGGCGCCTATTGAACTGTACTGATTTGTAGGTTGGGACTGAGGCCAAGGTATGTCCTCTGACTCATGTTGTGCTTAGGCAACCCTAAGGTGTATTGGTTTACTAATCGGGTCTTAGGGGGTAGAACTTGCTGAGACGTAGTCTCACCCCATTGTGGGACAACATTTTCAGGTTCAGAGATGGCAGATCCCCCTAGCTGGTACGGTCGTCCTTCGAGAACGACTGATCAGGTCTATGCTTTTCCTGACCCAAGGAGCGATTGGACATATGAGTCGGTGGTAACTTTAGTTTGGGTAGAAGAGGCCATAAATCAGGAGGTAACCGATCTTTTTAGAGCCTGGTTTCGAACCACTCCATACGGTTTAAGGATAGGCCCCCTTTTAAGCTTCAATGTCTCTACCGAAGTGATTGATGCGGCCAAGGATGTGGAACAAGCGGACCTACCTGACGGTGATGTGGAAGACCTGTCATCTTGCCCGGATCAAGTGGACCCTGAGGGTTCAGAAGTCAAGTCTGAATAGTTGGTCCTAGGACAACAAATTTTGAGAACCAATCTTGTTGTTAGGCCTTGTAAATATCGGCTGGCGATGTAAATGAATTAGCCTGATATGTATAAAGGTATGTCCTAGTTTCTTTGAGTTGCGGTCCTGCCTTTCTATCTCATTGAATTATTGTCTGGGGATTTTTATATTTGCTTCCGCATGCGCATTTAAAAACAAAAGGGTCGGCGATGCGTCTTGGGACGTCGCTATTAATCGACCAGGTGAGGGATGGGCACGCGGCACGCGTTCGAGGATCGGGGTGTGACATCCCCTTTCTATGGTATCAGAGTAATGGTTAGGAATTGGAGTGATAAGGTGCGATGAGTCATGGGGTAGTAGTAGGAAAGGCCTTTAAATTCATGACTAGTGCATGTCTGTGATAGCTGAGTGCTATAATTGCTTGTTGTTTGGGTCACTCTGTTTCTAATTCGGTGTAGAATTGGAAGGAGGCTTGGGTAGATAAAAAAAAAAAAATTTGAGCCATGAGTGACTAGGAGCTGAGAACTCCTAGTAAGAGGACTGTAGCCTCTGTGACTCAGTGTAGAACGCCGACATGGATCGGTGCCCGAGGTGGTTGTGGTAGAGCGTCGGCTTAGGCCAGCTCGAGTGTAAAAGTACCACTGTGGGTTGGTACTGTGAGTGTAGTAGCACCGAGCAATCCTAGGTTCGATGGGATCGTTTTGGCGCAAGTGTTTCTTGGGAACCTGTCGAGCCAGTGAACTTGCCGCTATTGTTACTGCTGTCTCTACTACCGTCAATGTTGGAATCGTCGTTGTTGCCACACCTGCTGAGGTTCAATATGAAGATGTAATTTGGGAGTAAGACGTTGCATTTGAGTCGAAGTTCAGACTCGGTATAGATAGGAATCAGTTTGGGAAGGAGCTTATGGCTGGAAAGAGACATGCTATTTCACCCATTAGGAGAGGTGAGCTACATAAATTAGAATCGGATCATAATATTGTGTGTCATGGAAGACAACATGAATTGGCCCTATACCATTTTAGGACGAATGGTTGTTCTGACTATGACCGACATGGTCACTTGGCAAGAGACTGTTTCAGAAGGTCGAGGAGACCACAACAGTAGTTGTCATTATCACTTATGGAAGCACAAGTGTCATCGTTGTCGATAGATAAGATCAGCGGGAGTGTACCGTAGAAAATACCACATAAGTTGTTGGGATAGGCCTCTAATACAAGAAAGAGTTCATGCTGTCATCTGACAAAAGATAGAGGACTCACCAACGGAGTGCTAAAAATACGGAAGGGATGGATGGATTAATCCTATGTCTGAGTGTGGCTAGAATATACTATGATGGCAAAAGAGACAGGAATGAAACCAACCAGGCACCGATAAGAGAAATAATGTCTTGAGGCAATTCTATCAGAGTAGTGTCTCAGGATTTCAGGGATTTGGTTGTGGAATTGTAGTATGTGTGTTAAGGTTGCAAGAGAAGAACCATTGACTAGAGTTGTACTTGATTGGCTGTTGGTGTACAACTTTAGCGTCAAGTGTGGAAAGAGTTGGCTCTGAAGCATCTTGTGGTGATGAATTATTATAGTGGAGTAACCCAGTTTATTCCAGGAGCAGGTAGAAGTGCTGAGTTTTATTGAGAGTTGAGAAGGGTCCTTCGACTTCTTTAATCTTGTCACTTGAGGTGATCCGTTTGTTAGACGGAGGATGCCTAGATTACTCAGTGACTGTAATGGATCAGATAGATTAAAGAACTAAAGATAGATGACATCTCAGTAGTCCAAGAATTTCTAGATGCTTTGTCACAAGAATTATCGGGCTATTGTCAGAAAAAGAGATAGAAATTGCGATCAAGCCAGCACTAGAACAGAGCCACTTTCTAAGGCTTCTTACCAGTTGTCGTTGTTTGAAATGATAGAACCAAATGTGCAGTTGTGAGAATTGTTGAATAAGGAATTATACATATCAATGTATTGCTTGGGAAACATTAGTTTGTATGTGAGAGAACAAAGAATGATTCGTTGCAATTAGGCATTGACTATCGTCCACCCAGATAGGTGATAACCAAGAACACATGTTCATGGCCGAAGATCAATGAAGTATGTGACCAGTTATAAAAGTATTGATACTTTCAAAGGTCGAATTCAGAACAAGGCACCATTAGTTAAGGATCAGAAAGAATGACGTATTGAATTTAGTATTTGGTACTTATGATAGTTTTGCGAGAGTATTGTAAGACCGTTTGGTCTGGTGAACACTCCAGTTGCTGTCATGAAGTTGGCAAACCGAGTGTTCAAGGAATATCTAGATCGGTTGTGCTTGTGTCTTTTAAGGACATTCTGGTACATTTGAAGAATGCTAAGGAGTATGAGAGACATCTAAGAAGGGTGAAAGAATTTCCGTGGATTCGATCAAGATCGAAACAGTTATCAGTGGACCAAGACCGACAACAGTAGTAGAGAACATAAGCCATATGGGTTGGACAAATTACTACAGAAGGTTCGTGGAAGAATTTTCAGCATTAGTATCGTCGTGGACTCGATCTCTTAAGAAAGAAGAGAAATTCATAGGAATAGACAAGTGCGAGGATAGTTTCCAGAGCCTAAGCAAGAACTGGCTACCGCACTTGCGTCGATCATTCTTTATGGTTGTGGAAGAGACAAGATCTTTAGTGATGTGTCTTGCAGAGGACTGGGAACTAGTAAGAAAGAGATTGACTTTCAAATGTTTGAGGATAGAAAACTCAAGTTCCGAGAGTGGTGGAATGTACTTGATGAGGTAGCACGCAAGTAAGAGACCTTGTCAGGAATTTACTGTAACAGCTACAAAAATTGACCAGACAGTACAAGTAGGTCAGAATGGACATTAGTTCGGTTGGTAGACCGATATAAAGGTAAATATCACAAGACAAATTGTAAGTGTTAGATGTGTCAGTAAGTGGAAGTTTAGTAATGCAAGTTGAGGGGACTTTACAATCACTCGGGAGTCCTGAGTGGGAATGGAAGTATGGCATAATGAAATGCTATGACAGGCTTACTAAGGAGTAGGGGAAGTACTGATTCTATTTGGAGTGGTGGTCAACAGATAAATGGAGTCGACTCACTTCAGTATAATACGAAATATCTCGTTTGAATGAGTATACAGAAGTGTGTATGTATCAGATAATTCATTTGCATGGAATGTCATGGACGAATTATATGTCAGATCTAGATCAAAAGTTCCCAGTTTGGCAGAGCCTTCAGATGGTTCCTACTGAAGTTTACATAGTAGAGTGTGCATAATTTCAGTGATGAAAAGAAAGTGAAGTGGAGAAAGATCACAGGCCTAGAGTCAGCTTAGTGAATCAGTGATTACAGTTGCCATGATTAGTGTCAGAGTAAAGACCGCTCAGAACCGCCAGAAAGTTGAATTGTTGAGCATTGAAGGCCCTTAGAGTTCCGAATTGGTGATTGCATCTTTTGAAGGTGTCACCAATGAAGAATACCTTGCACTTTAGCAAGAAGGGAAAATTGAGACTGTGGTACATAGGTTCCTTAGGGATTCTAGAGAAAGAATCAGGATCTTAACGTATTGTCTTGTATTGTCGCCAAAGTAGGCGTAAGTACATGACGTCTTCCACGTGGCAATGTCGAGGACATATGAGCCTGACTTGGTGCATGTGCCGAATCATAAAGAATTAGACGTGAATGACAGAGTGTTGTACGTGAGAAGCCCGGTTCAGTTGTTGGCTCAGAAAGAATGGATTCTATGCACCAACATAGCCCCCTTGGTTAAAGTGGTATGATAATGCCACGGGATTGAAGAAGCAATCAAGAAAAGTGAGACTTGATGAGACGACAATAACCCCCACCTTTTTATTTGAGGATTGGTAAAGGTTTAAATTTCGAGGACGAAATTTTTATAAGAGGGGAAGAGTTGTGACATCATGATTTTCAGGTTTTGATTTCAATCGGATAAGTCGGGCCTTTCATCAACGTGACTATAGTGTTTTTCTCTGAGATGGCCACTCAAAAGATAACTGACCTATCAGGTGAAGCCGTTAAGGGATTCTAATGCAATAGACTTGAGAATTCGACCAGAAATCGACTGCTCGACCGTGCTAGTCTGCAAGGGTCATTGTGGCACAATTAAAAATCGATCAGAGACTGAAGATAGGTTGATTCGATTGAGATAGTGATCAAAGTGTGGTTGATTCCATCTGATTGCAAAATTCTCGTCGATCGGCACTAAATCGATTTTCTGTCGTTTTGGGTACCCTGTGTCCGTATTTGAAATCTTGAGATTTTCACGACCACTGAGAGTTGCTGTCGCGACCTAATTTTTTTTCGATGGGTGAATCACCTAAAACTAGGTTAATGGATTACTAAGTACAAAGACTTGGCGCGGACTCTCCCAAGCCCTACCAATCGCGACTTGATACTAAGAAAATGACCCATTAAAACATGCAATTATATTTCAAATTGGAACCGCCACTAACCAATTAGGGCTGATTAGAAACCCAGGTAAAGTATGGGAGAATACTTTACCTTTTACGAACCAGAGATTTATTGGATTCGGGGACATGGTTACGCTAGATTAATCTAACGCCCTTTCGGTATCTTTTTTGAAAAAAAAAACATTTTTGCAGGCAGTCTTGATTAATTTTAACCTAAGTTACTAACATGCAAATGGTGGTCATGCGGGTACACAATCAATGAAATAACATTCAATAAACCGAAATGCTAAGAAATTATAAACCACAACTTTATTAAAGTCCACTCTCTAAGAAAACATTTTAAAAAATGCTAATAAAAATGCATGCCCTAAACATGATTTCTAAATGACATGGCACCTAACTTTATTATTATGCAATCTTAATCTAAAATTAATATGCATGAATTTTACTTTAATGATATGTGAAATGCAATTTATATGGCCTAATTTGAACTATATGTATGCAATCTAATTTATACAATCCTAAATGTGTATATACTACATGACATGAGATGCATGACATAACAATTCTATATGCATATTCTTTTTGTGATTTTTTAATGATTTTTTTTTTTTTTTTTATGTATGCAACCTACACTAAACAATGATGATGTGAAATGATTTTTGTTTTATCTTTTTTTTTTCTCTTAAAAATGTTAATTATATGCAATTGAAAATTACATGATGGGATTGCTAAAACATAAAAATATGATGCAATTCTAATCTACTAATGTGCAAACTCTAATTAAATGTGCCTACTATGCAAATTAGTTAATATGCACCTAGTATTTTTATTTTTATATAAATAAAAAAATAATTAAGCTATTCAAAATGGAATAATTTCCTAATTCAACTTCGGGATTAATTTGATTTAAACTCCATTTGTCTTAGAAAACCATTATTCTTTTTAATTTTTTATTATCTTTTTATATTATGAAAACATGCAAACTTTTCCTAAATACTTTTTTTAAAAAAAGGCTGTTTAAATCAATACTAACTAAAAAAACAACTAAGGATGAAATCCTAAAAATAATCCTAAAGGTCAATTTATTAAACCTACGTGTCTAATTTAATAAACCTATATGACCTACATGCTCATGCAAGATTTTAGTTTTCACTATTGTTTTTTTTTTTAATTTTCATTTTTTCAAACAAGTAATTATTTTTACATAAAAATTAAGACAAGAGTTAAAATAATCAAAAAGATAATCCGTTGTCTCACGGATTAAATTAATAATTATTTTAACTCTACAATCACAACGAGGAAATCAAAATAATTAAAAATTTAGTCCGAAGTCTTACGGACCAAATTAAATAATTATTGTGATTTAACAAATGAAATTCTACCACAAAACCAAAATTAGTATAATTAAAAAATGACCCGATGTCTCTCGGATCAAATTAATAACTATAGAAATTTGAGCTAAAATCTATGGATAATGCATATAGAAATTGCAAATATTAACACCCAACATTTAAATAATTAAACTAAACGTGCTATCAAATGAAATAAACAGGAAAATAAACATAAAAGATAAACAAACAACCTAAACTACAAAGTAATGAAAAATAAAAGTAAGAAAATAAAACTACCTAAGGGCTAAAATCGAATGAGAGCGTCGGGCGATCGTCCGAGAGGAAGGGGGCAGCAAGTGGTGTCCGGTGCAGGGTCGCCAGCGTTCGGGGTTCCGGCAAGGTGAGTCACCGGTGCGGTTAGACAGCGACAACTCCACTCGGCTCGGGCAAAGGCGGAGTAAGGCGGATAGGCGATTGCTGTGGCGTGCGTCGCTCGGAGCAGCTCGTCGGGTGGTGGGTGGATCGCGCGAGCTCGGCGTTGGGCAGCGGGTGTTGCTCGGTCGTTGGTGAAAAGTGCTGGCGTCGCAGGCGGAGCTGAGCTTCTCGGCCACTGGTAGCAGGCGGTCACCGGCGGAGCTTCGAGCGACGTGGAGGAGCAACTCAGGCATCGGGCTTCGGAGCGGCGGTTGAACAACACGGGGATGAGCGAGATCAACAGGTGGTCGGTGGCTTGGGCTCGAGTCGCACGGTTGTTGGACGCCGGGACGGCGGTGCCCGTGGAGATGCAGGAGCGGCGGCGACTTCATGGGTGTTGATACGCTTCGTGACGGAGCGGAGAGCGGCGGTGGCGTGGTGTCGCAGGAGCGGCGGGGATGATGGCGCGCACGGTTGTTGTAGAAATACCGGTGCAAATGGTGGGGGACTAGTGAGGAAGAAGAACAATATTTCTTCTTCCCCTTTTTTTCTTTTCTTCTTTTTTTTTGGCTCCTTCACGTCACTTCCCTTTGCTTCTCACGTTTCCCTCTGTACTCTGCACACTGCTGACTTCTCTTTTCCCCAAAGAACCGAAATCCTTCTTCCTTCCTCTCTCTCACTTTTTGACTTTTCACCTTTTGGGACTTCCAATAAAGAAAAAATAAAATGACTCTCCCTTTTGGTCCTTCGACGAAGAGAAATTGCCCCCGATCTTTCAAGACCTCCGTGCTCTTCATTTATAGAGCCAAAACGAATCAAGTTTGTCTTTGCCGGTGGAGATTTTTACTCAACCACAACAAAGAAATGGCTCCAAAATCACCAACGTCGAATTTCGAATTTGAAATGAGGAGATATGTTCAACAACCAAATGTTTTATTATTCAAAAATAATTTTCAAAATCTTCCTCCAAATGTTTTTATTTTATAAGTTACTTATTATCCTCTATTTTATTTTGCAAAATAAGTCTAATCCTAAATGCAATGCTATGAAATGCTTAATGTAATTTTTATTAGGTGTCAACAGTTGCCCCTCTTTGAAGGGGATCTCGTAGAGGTTTCCTTCAAAGATAAATGACACCTAATTTTTAAACCATGCAAAATGAATATACAAATGTTAATTCCAACGATTTTTTTTTTTTTAAAATGGACTCAAATAAATTTAACCCCTAATGCATGCCATGTAAATGCAATGATTTGGTTAGGAACATAGATCTCAATGTGTCTATGCCCAATGCGAATGCAAATGCAAAGAAGAGCACGTACCTGTCATACCTGTTTGGGGATTTAGGTGTGAAATGATTCCGATGAGACCTGTCAATTATCTGGAACTCCCTTCAGATAATTGAAAGGCTCAAAGTCTTTAGGGATATGGAATTCTCATCAGATTCTAAGCACCCGGAAATTGCATCAAGTATTTGAAATTTCAAAAATCTGATTCTTATGTCAGACATTTGAAAATATTTACTAAACATCTGGAAATCACATCAGATGTGTGGGAAAGACAAACACTTGGAAATCACATCAAGCGTTTAAAGGTTCAAATATATGGAATTCACACTAGACATTTGAAAACATTTTATAAATAGATACTTGGAATTCTCATCAAGTACAAAGATGACTGAACAAACTCAGGGTTTCAAAGACAATTCTTTTTGGTCTTTGAGGAAAAATTCAATGAAGGCCCATGCATGATGGCTTTATCAAGCTTTCATCGGAAAAATTATCACTAGGACAATTTTCAGTTATAGTGTGAATCTCTTGAACATGCTAAATGAGACACTTTTGGTGTGAAAAGGCTTTTTCACTCGCTCTCATTTAAGAAGGGTTATTTGTCCCGACCATTGATGCGGGAATATATCACTCGATCTTATCATCATCTTGTCGACAAGAGTTCGAATTTTCTTGCAATCAGTACGACCTTACCAATCTGAGAGGTCTTTGTCAATGACTGTAATGCAGGCTTGGTCAATGGCTTAACGAAGGGACTCTTCGAGTCAAAGCAAATTGAACGAATGATTCTGTAATCATCTCCGGGTTTACAAGTCAAGAACCCTGCAAAATGATAAAGAAATAATCTTGCTCGCACTTCTTCGAGCAATGCTTAAAACATGTGAATACCTATGTTAATTCAAGTGCCCTAATCTGAAGAGACTTTGTAAGGGACGTAACATAGGCTGGGTTTATGGGTTGAGAAACGAAAGGATCGTTAGGCTCAAAGATGTGTATAGGGGTCAAAGTTGGTGATCATCATGACATTGTCACCAGTTTTCTTCGCCACGGATTGTCTTCTTGACAGATTTCTTCATTGACTCAAAAGTTTATCACCTGATGCCAATGATTATTCAACTGGAGATCTTTTCTCAACATTTTTTTCAAAGTCATTTTCTTTGATGATGGACATTGGTCAAGCGCACTGTTTTTTTTTTATGCCCCCAATTTATCAGTCATTTCTCTCTTTTTCACGGGCATTGGTCTTGCTTTTACCAGGCACACTGCTTTTTCATGCCCTTTAGTTCTATTTTGATTTTAGTTCTTGCGCACAATGCATGTGTCAAGTATACTTCAAATGACACTCGAACTTTCAAGGGTCTTCATTTGTCTCTTGCCTTGCCCCAGTGTGGGGGGTAATCATCAACTGGGCTGAAAAGAAACGAAATCACAGGCTCAAGTGGGCTATGCAAAGGATATAAGTGTGTAGGATAGTGAAAGAAATGCTCTTCGTCATCCTAAGGCACTTAAATTAGCACATGAATTCAATGTAATAGCACGACTTGAAGATTGATGCAAGTGAGAGCAAGAAAATTTCAATTCATTTTCCTCACTTCATGATGTCATTTTTATCTCCTAGTTGCCCCGACGTGGGGTGATTCTTGACAGGGGTAATTTGAAAAGAACATCCATAAGTGTATGAGCTCAAAATGGTTAAGCAATGGAACACCTGTAGTGTTTGGGATAGAGAAATGAACTACCTCTCGTCATTTCAGCTGTCGTACTTTTCGCAAGAAAATTCTTCACCTTGAAATACAAAATGTTTCCATACTCACCTCACAATATAGACAGGGGACGGTGTATGGGATTAGGCTTGCCTTTCACACCTCATTTAGCATGCTTAAGTAACTCGACATCTTTCACTGAATTATCCATTTTGATAAATTTCAAGTGGAATTGACGAATTGCACAATATCATGTGAAAGCATTCTATAATAATAAAGAGGGCATGCTCATAAAGTCAAAACTATTATGTGTCCATGTCTTGCCCTTCCTTTGTAAATGAGCTCATGTGTGCAGGGCTGCACCTGAAACATAAAGCAGATAATTAAAAGAAACAAACAGGATAAATTAGATGCATGCTGAAAATTATTTTATTTTGAATTTTTTTTTTAAAGGGAACATGAAGAAGCCGAGCCTTCAGAATTAGCTCCTTGCCGTTTTCTTTTGGTAGGATTTCATCACAAGGCTAGTTTGGTGTACTTCAACATGCCCTTAAAACATGAAAATCTCCATGTATTTTATTGGATGAAAAGCAAATTACATTATTGAAATCAGGGAAATCCTAGAATTGAAAATGCAAAAATGCAAATACGGAAAGCAATAAAGACTCCTGCGCAAAGGAGTGTGCAAATAATTAAAATTCTCCTACTCTCGAGCTTCATCGATGGCAAACGCTAAACGCTTCAGTCATTCCTTTGAGTGCGTCATCAGAGCTCTCAACCTTTGGAGGTGCGGGATCATCTATGCCACCCCATCCATCTGGGATGATATCCCGTGGGTCGATGTAAGAGCTGGGAGGAGCCGAATACTTTACATAGTAATCGAATTTGCCACTTGGTTGCCCTAGAGTATCCATCACTTCTGTTTCCTCATGCATCATTTGAAATACGGTGGGCTCAGCATCAAAATTGAGAATGGCATTCATAGTTTCTGGATGGTCAGGGAGTGGATTATTTTGGATGTTCGGCTGTGCTTCGCGGAATGAGACCACTTTAGCATCCAACATATTTTGGATTTTGTGTCGCAGCGTATAGCAATCATCAACAGAATGCCCTACCTCCCCCATATGGTAAGTACATGTCTTAGAAGGATCATAGTTGGGGAAACGCTCGGGATTAGGTCGCTTAGGCTCCTTAGCGAGTAATCATTTCTTCTGAAGAGTCGGCAAGATTTTGGAAAATGTCTTAGGAAGAGGCGTAAATTGATGCCTGGAAGAGTTCCTCTGCTGGCCAAAGAATGGACGTGCTCCTCCCTGTTGAGTGTTCGAGACGGGGCGAGGGGGTTGAATATAAGCTGTATTGACTTCCGCTATGGGCTCTTTATTTTTCTTGGTTGAAAATTTCTTATATGAGCTGGTTTGATCAGACGCCCATCCATCACGTAGGGCTATTTCAATTCGCTCGCCAACAGGGACTAGCTGATTGAATGACTCGGCAGTCGATCCTAACATCCGATTTCGATATTCAGGCGGGAGCGTCTTCATGAACAAATCCATCAGCTCCTTTTCGCCTTGGCTCGGAGTAATTTGAGCAACTACAGTCCTCCATCTCGTGACATAGGCCTTGAAAGATTTTGTCTTCTTCTTCTTAGTGCGAAGTAAATCCTCTCGAGATGGAGTGACATCAATATTATACTTGTACTGCTTGAAGAAGGCATCAGTCAAATCCTCCCAAGTCTCTAGGAGATTAATCTTCTTCATAATATACCACTGGAGTGCCGGTCCTGTCAAGCTTGCTTGAAATTGCTGAATCATCAAGGGTATGTTATCAACATATGGGGTCATCCTAACCACATAAGTCTGCAAATGGATCTTCGGGCAAGAAGTGCCATTATACTTTTCAAAGTCTGGCATTTTGAACTTCTTTGGTATCTTGATCTTTGCATAATGGGATAGATTAGTTGGGTCTTGGCTAAATGCACCCTACAGCTGCTTAAGTTTCTCCTCGATTTTCGCCAAGCGTTTTTCCTGCTCAATCTTCGGTACGGCCGTCTGTATCACTTGTATCTCCTCATCAACAATGATTTGAGGCGTGCCAGTAGTTTTCTCCCTAGAGACATCGTTAGAGCTTGATGGGCCACTTGTGGATATATTCTTGCCTTTATCTCTCGAATCAGCCATAGGAGCATGTTGTGGTAACACCACTTCAACTTGCGAAGGTGGAGGGGCAGTGTTTGCTTGGAGAGAATCGATTTGTTTAGAGAGCTGCTCAAGGACATTCGGGACTTACTTCATTTCTGTTTCGAGGGCAACGACACGAGCTTGTTCAGCACCACGCATTTGTTCGGCGTCATCAGCCATTGTTACTCTAGAACGAGTTCGGATTGGTGATCTTGGGTGAGCTGTGTTGTTACCTAAGGAGAGAAAGAGATAATATAAGAAACAACGACAAGATAGGAAAATGGCCCATGACAATGGTCTAATCATCTCATTTTATTTATTTTAAATGTTTGAACCAAACTCCCTAACAATGAACCAAACTTCCTAACAATGAACTAAGAATTGAAATTCAAATCCCTAAACATTGAACTAAAATTGAAAAGACTGAATTGAAATCAAGATCTCTAAACATTGAACATCTCATTTTATATGCTTTCGAGAACCCAACGCCTTGCGAAACTTCTTATTTTCAGCTTCAATCATTTCTACTTTCCGCTTAAGATGCTCAATTTGTGCTCGTTGGGTAGGCTTCTCGGTCACATCAAGGACCACTGGACGCAAGGCAGCAGGAATCCGGTGTTGCTGGATGTAGAACGCCGATGCATGGTGAATCTCCTCCTCGCCTTTCAATCTCTTGGGCTCCAAAATCTTCTCCAGATGGCATTCATTCCATGCATCAATGATCATCTGGATCTCGTTGAAGTAATCATAGCTCTTATGATCGAAATGAACTTGAAATAATTCCGTCTTGAGGGGCGGAGGAATTTCTTGGAGAGCTCTGTACTGACGGGCCACCCTATGTGGGTAATAAGAAGTCGCACCGGAAAGGCCCAGCAATGGGACTGGCTCATCATACTTGTGTGAGAAACGAGCCTCCTCAACTCGGAACCATTTAGTATGCCATAGGAATGCCTTAGGATCAGGATCTTTCAAAAAATTAATCCAACGGGCGTACTGCTTGTGTGGAGAAAAACGTTCTAGGACCGCAAATTTTTGTATGGGGTGCCTAAAATGGTCAATCTTAAATTGTTTCATAAGGTGCCCAAACCCTCTTATGTGAGAGAAAAACCATATTTGCAAAAGCTCAGGGAGGGCACGCATGGTCTTTTCCTCATTTTGTTTGAAACGGGTTAATGACAAAAATGTTTCAGTTAAAACCGTATTGACATAATTCAACCCGTCACAAACTCGATTGACCACCCAAGGAATTGAGGGATTAATGTCATTTTTTTCGATAAGGAAAAACAATTAGTCCAAAAAATGCCAATATGAAAATCCTAGCTTTTGAAATCATAGCTTTTGAAATCATTTGTTGGTTTGCAAAACACTATTTCAGAAATGAAAATGGGCATGCATAGCAATTGGCCTTAACAACCTTTCTTACCACTTCGGCCTCGATTTTTAAAAATTGTGATAATTCAGAAATGAAATCAATACCGATAGGTGGCTTAATAAGCTCTTTCTCCAGAGGCATTCCCATGGCAATACTATACTCCTCTAGTGTTGGAGTTAGCTCATACTTGCCAAACACAAAGGTTGAAGTTTGTGGACACAAGAAATGGGGCAGCGCCTGTATAACACTGGAGTGGATGCTGATATCTAACAGTGGAAGAAGTCGAGCGATCATAGCTTTCACATATCTCTGGCCGTCTTGATCTAACTGGTCCAGCCACATTTTGAGCTCTTTTTTGGGAGTGGAAATGAATTGTACGTCGGTTTTCCCCATTGCATATAAGACAAGACTGACGACGAAACCTATTGTCATGGACCGACAAAATTACAATAAAGTAAGTAAATTACAAAGTAGGAGTTTAGACAACTTACTTTTACCAGAAAATGGATGACAATCACATAGACACACGCATGAAATGTGCAGCTCGATTTTTATCTAGATGGCTTAACAAAGTGGAGCTAAGGGGATGATCTGACCGTAGCAGTCTCGCATTAACGTGTCAGGTCCCCCTAACTCCGGCTTAGTCGAATGGAATGTCCAATAATCACGCAATCTCACGGATATGGACAAACACATTTGACACCATGAAAGAAATTTCGGGGAAGAGAAGGTCAACCTCTACATAGCAGTCTAGCTTTAGAGGAAGTATCATTCTCAACACCATCCTAGAAATCCTATCGCAGCCCAAGTCCGGCTACAGGTCGAGTGTGCAATAGTGTAGTGCTAAAAACAATAAAACATGCACAACAATTTAAATACAAACAACACTTCTAATTAGGGAAAAATAAATCATTTAATCTTTACACCCTCCTGCAAGACAAGGATTAGCAAAGACTACTCCCCTTATACCTCCCATCTGCAAGAACATTTAACACCTTAAAAATGTTAGTGACATACCTGGTGTCCTTGCTGCCAAACAAAAATATTTTTTTTAAAAGAAACAGGCCTATGTCCACTATGAGTTTTAACTCTAATTCCCCAGCGGAGTCGCCAATCTGTCGCGACCTAATTTTTTTTCGATGGGTGAATCACCTAAAATTAGGTTAATGGATTACTAAGTACAAAGACTTGGCGCGGACTCTCCCAAGCCCTACCAATCACGACTTGATACTAAGAAAATGACCCATTAAAACATGCAATTATATTTCAAATTGGAGCCGCCACTAACCAATTAGGGCTGATTAGAAACCCAGGTAAAGTATGAGAGAATACTTTACCTTTTACGAACCAGAGATTTAATGGATTCGGGGACATGGTTACGCTAGATTAATCTAACGCCCTTTCGGTATCTTTTTTTTTTTTTTTAAAAAAAAACATGTTTGCGAGCGCAGTCTTGATTAATTTTAACCTAAGTTACTAACATGCAAATGGTGGTGATGCGGGTACACAATCAATGAAATAACATTCAATAAACCGAAATGCTAAGAAATTACAAACCACAACTTTATTAAAGTCCACTCTCTAAGAAAACATTTTAAAAAAATGCTAATAAAAATGCATGCCCTAAACATGATTTCTAAATGACATGGCACCTAACTTTATTATTATGCAATCTTAATCTAAAATTAATATGCATGAATTTTACTTTAATGATATGTGAAATGCAATTTATATGGCCTAATTTGAACTATATGTATGCAATCTAATTTATACAATCCTAAATGTGTATATACTACATGACATGAGATGCATGACATAACAATTCTATATGCATATTCTTTTTGTGATTTTTTAATGATTTTTTTTTTTTTTATGTATGCAACCTACACTAAACAATGATGATGTGAAATGATTTTTGTTTTATCTTTTTTTTTCTCTTAAAAATGTTAATTATATGCAATTGAAAATTACATGATGGGATTGCTAAAACATAAAAATATGATGCAATTCTAATCTACTAATGTGCAAACTCTAATTAAATGTGCCTACTATGCAAATTAGTTAATATGCACCTAGTATTTTTATTTTTATATAAATAAAAAAATAATTAAGCTATTCAAAATGGAATAATTTCCTAATTCAACTTCGGGATTAATTTGATTTAAACCCCATTTGTCTTAGAAAACAATTATTCTTTTTAATTTTTTTATTATCTTTTTATATTATGAAAACATGCAAACTTTTCCTAAATACTTTTTTTTTTTTTAAAAAAGGCTGTTTAAATCAATCCTAACTAAAAAAACAACTAAGGATGAAATCCTAAAAATAATCCTAAAGGTCAATTTATTAAACCTACGTGTCTAATTTAATAAACCTATATGACCTACATGCTCATGCAAGATTTTAGTTTTCACTATTGTTTTTTTTTTTTAATTTTCATTTTTCAAACAAGTAATTATTTTTACATAAAAATTAAGACAAGAGTTAAAATAATAAAAAAGATAATCCGTTGTCTCACGGATTAAATTAATAATTATTTTAACTCTACAATCACAACGAGGAAATCAAAATAATTAAAAATTTAGTCCGAAGTCTTACGGACCAAATTAAATAATTATTGTGATTTAACAAATGAAAATCTACCACAAAACCAAAATTAGTATAATTAAAAAATGACCCGATGTCTCTCGGATCAAATTAATAACTATAGAAATTTGAGCTAAAATCTATGGATAATGCATATGGAAATTGCAAATATTAACACCCAACATTTAAATAATTAAACTAAACGTGCTATCAAATGAAATAAACAGGAAAATAAACATAAAAGATAAACAAACAACCTAAACTACAAAGTAATGAAAAATAAAAGTAAGAAAATAAAACTACCTAAGGGCTAAAACCGAATGAGAGCGTCAGGCGATCGTCGGAGAGGAAGGGGGCAGCAAGTGGTGTCCGGTGCAGGGTCGCCGGCGTTCGGGGTTCCGGCGAGGTGAGTCACCGGTGCGGTTGGACAGCGACAACTCCACTCGGCTCGGGCAAAGGCGGAGTAAGGCGGATAGGCGATTGCTGTGGCGTGCGTCGCTCGGAGCAGCTCGTCGGGTGGTGGGTGGATCGCGCGAGCTCGCGTTGGGCGGCGGGTGTCGCTCGGTCGTTGGTGAAAAGTGCTTTGCGTCGCGAGCGGAGCTGAGCTTCTCGGCCACCGGTAGCAGGCGGTCACCGGCGGAGCTTTGAGCGACGTGGAGGAGCAACTCAGGCATCGGGCTTCTGGAGCGGCGGTTGAACAACACGGGGATGAGCGAGATCAACAGGTGGTTGGTGGCTCGGGCTCGAGTCGCACGGTTGCTGGACGCCGGGACGGCGGTGCCCGTGGAGATGCAGGAGCGGCGGCGACTTCGTGGGTGTTGATACGCTTCGTGACGGAGCGGAGAGTGGCGGTGGCGTGGTGTCGCAGGAGCGGCAGGGATGATGGCGCGCACAGTTGTTGTAGAAATACCGGTGCAAATGGTGGGGGACTAGTGAGGAAGAAGAACATTATTTCTTCTTCCCCTTTTTTTCTTTTCTTCTTTTTTTTGGCTCCTTCACGTCACTTCCCTTTGCTTCTCACGTTTCCCTCTGTACTCTGCACACTACTGACTTCTCTTTTCCCCAAAGAACCGAAATCCTTCTTCCTTCCTCTCTCTCACTTTTTGGGACTTCCAATAAAGAAAAAATAAAATGACTCTCCCTTTTGGTCCTTCGACGAAGAGAAATTGCCCCCGATCTTTCAAGACCTCCGTGCTCTTCATTTATAGAGCCAAAACGAATCAAGTTTGTTTTTGCCGGTGGAGATTTTTACTCAACCACTTAACAAAGAAATGGCTCCAAAATCACCAACGTCGAATTTCGAATTTGAAATGAGGAGATATGTTCAACAACCAAATTTTTATTATTCAAAAAGAATTTTCAAAATCTTCCTCCAAATGTTTTTATTTTATAAGTTACTTATTATCCTCTATTTTATTTTGCAAAATAAGTCTAATCCTAAATGCAATGCTATGAAATGCTTAATGTAATTTTTATTAGGTGTCAACAGTTGCCAATGTGTCGAATGGGTTCATTGTGGTTCGAAGAAAATTGACCACGGGTCAATTGCACCAAAAATTCCTAAAAGCTACCCAGTAGGCAAGGTCGCACTAAAAGCGCGTTGGATTGAAAATAGCCATAAATTTGAATTTGATTTAAGAAATTGGAAGTCTTGTCGTGTCATGAGTCATTCTAGGACCGTCGACTCACCTTTCGAGAAATTTCCGGCGAGCTTGGGATTTTTACAGAAAATCGTTGCAGACGATTCGGAAAATGAACGGAAATTCAGATTGGCCAATTTGAAGAGACTTTTGACATCTGGTGTAAGTGAATTGATGAATGGAAGTTATTTGGGCTTCTTATGATTTCAAATTAGACCTCAACCGAATTTATTTGTTCAGAAAATCGGATACCGAAAATATTGAAACAGAATTCGGTTTTGAGAGAAATTTGTGAGATAAAGAGGCCGTCTAATCTTGGTCTTCATTTAGACCTCAAATTTCGAAATGGACGAAGAATTTGGACCGGGAATGGCCTATTGTCAAAGTTGTTTTATAGTCTCAATTTAGTTTTTTGGGTTATTTTTCTTTTATTTCTTTTGGAATCGCGCTCTCTCCCCTTCCACGCACGTTCTCTTTCCTTTTTCCCCGTGCGTGAATACACCATCCACACATTTCTCTCTCTATCCCTCTTGATTCATGACCCACCGACACTTTTCTTTTCTTGATGAGTCCAACGTCACTTTCCCTTGTTTTGACTAATCCATGTTTATCCAACAATTGGATATTTTTCCCTCAACTGGCCGAGACGACAATGACACCCCCTCCCTTTTTATCTCTTTCTTTTTACTTCTCTCTTCTGTCCTTGACCTGCGCGTGAATTCGGCTCGACAAAGACGACGAACACTGCTTTTTCTTTTTGTCCCATGTTGCTGTCCACTTCCCTCGCATAGCTTACCCCACCAAAGCCCCACCTTCGTCCATCGACTTCTTCACGTGCTGCTTCGCTTCAGGTCAACGGCAGCATCTCTGCTGGACCGAATTTGCTGCCTCACTCGGGCCCGTCTCCACGGCCTCGAAGCCATCCTCACGTCCACCTACATCGGCCTACCCATGAAGCCGTCCAGCAACCCGCTCCGGCAAGTTTAACGGTCACAAGTTGGCTCAATTCACGGTCGTTTCGGCCACGGGCCGCGCCCCACTCCCGGTGACCGGAACCAACCCAAGCCGTGCTCAATTCAGCCCTTGTGTCAGCCCGTTTCAGCAAATTCCAGCAAGATTTTGTAGGACCGTGGCCCGTTTTTGAGCCGTCTCGACCCCGGTTGGTGGAATCGCTTTGGAGAGAATCGAGCTTGGTCGCATGCTCGTCGATTTGATCCGAGCGGATCTTTAATCCGGTGAGTTTTGCTCACTAATACCTTCTTAGTTTGCTAATTACACTTAAAGGTTGATTAGTGTTAGTTAAGTGTAATTAGGTGGTTAGATTAGAATGGATTAGGGATTATTAGTAATTGCATTGCATATTAGTGAAATAGTTAGTGTACTTAAGTAGAGAATTGCCTATAGTATTTATTGGATGCTTCTTGGGATTTTTCCCGACCCTTATCGGGCTTCATTTCGCAATTCGGGCCTAAGTGGAATTTTAGTAATTAAATATTTATTTTCGGGATTAATTATTTAATTATTTATTTTCCGGAAATTCAACTAGGATGGCCAGTGACCGGGATTTTATGTTGATGATCGTGGTGAAGTCCGTTTATTTAATTGGGCTTTATTTTGAGCTAAATTGAATTTTTAATATTTATTAATTAATTTTCGAAATTAATTAATTAATTAATTAATTATTTTTCGGAAATTAAGGCTGGGATAGTCGACGACCGAAATCTCGTGCTGATTTTTGTGGTGTAGTCCATTTATTTATTTGAGCTTTACGTTGCATGTAATTAATTTAATTGTGATATTTTTAGGGATTTACCCTAAATTGATTGAAATTGAGTGGGATGGAATGATTGCTTGGTAGATGGCCGAGTATGGCTATTTAGCATTTTCAATGCCTTTTTGAGTTGTAAGTGGAGAGAGTGGTGAGAGCTAACTGAGAATTCTATTGGCTGAGACCCATCAAGTATGAAGTATAGACAGGCGTGGTTCAGTGATTAAGGATATCATTGTGCGAAAACGGCGCCTTAAAGAACGCACGTAGACTGTCTATAATCTATGACGGGCATGGTTCGGTGATGAGGAATATCACTGTGCGAAAACGGCGCCTTAAAGAACGCACGTAGACCGTTTATTACTTATGTCACCTTGGCGAAAACGACGCCCGAGAGTATTAATGGAGCTCTGTGACTAAGTGTACTATTGAAGGTTATATGGGATGGAATGAAATAACCGAGAGATGGTCCGACTGACATGTAATCGACTAGGTCGATTGATCAATGCTTTGATCCGATTGTTGTGAATCGCTTGATTGAATCGATATGACCGAGATATGGTTCGATTGGCATGTAATCGATTAGATCGATTGATCAATGATTTGATCCGTTTGTTTGATTGTTTGGGCGCCTATTGAACTGTACTGATTTGCAGGTTAGGACTGAGGCCAAGGTATGTCCTCTGACTTGTGTTGTGCTTAGGCAACCCTAAGATGTATTGGTTTACTAATCGGGTCTTAGGGGGTAGAACTTGCTGAGACGTAGTCTCACCCCGTTGTGGGACAACATTTTCAGGTTCGGAGATGGTAGATCCCCCTAGCCGGTATGGTCGTCTTTCGAGAACGACTGATCAGGTCTATGCTTTTCCTGACCCAATGAGTGATTGGACATATGAGTTGGTGGTAACTTCAGTCTGGGCAGAAGAGGCCCCAAATCGGGAGGTACCCAATCTTTTTAGAGCCTGGTTTCGAACCACTCCATATGGTTTAAGGATAGGCCCCCTTTTAAGCTTCGATGTCTCTACCGAAGTGATTGATACGGCCAAGGATGTGGAACAAGCGGACCTACCTGACGGTGATGTGGAAGACCCGTCGTCTTGCTCGGATCAAGTGGACCCTGAGGGTTCAGAAGTTGAGTCTGAAGAGTTGGTCCTAAGACAACAAATTTTGAGAACCAATCTTTTTGTTAGGCCTTGTAAATATCGGCTGTCGATGTAAATGAATTAGCCTAATATGTATAAAGGTATGTCCTAGTTTCTTTGAGCTGCGGTCTTGCCTTTCTATCCCATTGAATTATTGTCTAGGGATTTTTATATCTACTTCCGCATGCGCATTTAAAAACAAAAGGGTCGGCGATGCGTCCTGGGACGTCGCTATTAATCGACCAGGTGAGGGATGGGCATGCGTTTGAGGATCGGGGCGTTACACTCAAGGTGAGATAGAAGAGGTCAACTGGAGTTTGGAGAAAAGATCTTTAAAACGCCCAGGTGAATGCGCCTTCATGAAAACATCAGCCGTTTGATCAATTGAAGAGGTGGGAACAAGACGAACATCGCCATGAAGCACATGAGAGCGTATGAAATGACAATCTATTTTAATATGTTTTGTACGCTCATGAAAAACATCATTATGAGCTATTTGGATGGCACTTCAGTTATCACAATGAATGACCGTTCCACCGTTATGACGAACTCCCATCTCTTCTAGTAACCACCGTAACCATAATAATTCCGAAGTTGTATCGGCAAGAGCACGGTATTCCGCTTCTGTACTCGATCGAGCAATAGTAGTTTGTTTCTTACTCCGCCAGGAAATAAGGGACTTCCCTAAGAAAAAGCAATAGCTTGTAGTAGAGTGACGATCAAGAGGATCACCAGCCCAATCAGCATCAGAATAAGCTGTTAACTCTAAGGATGAGTTAGTAGAAAAGTGAAGACCATGAAATAAGGTACCCTTAATATAGTGAAGAATCCGAAGAATAACATCAAAATGAGTCGTCCGCGGTGTAGTCATGAATCGACTCACAATGTGAACAGCATAAGCGATGTCAGGGCAGGTAATAATGAGATAAACCAGATTGCCAACTAATTGTCGATAAAGTGTAGGGTTTGGAAGAGGAGTCCCATCTTTTTCATCAAATTTGGCATTATTTTCAATGGGAGTGTTAGCAGTCTTGTTATCAGTAAGTCCAGCTCGAGAAAGAAGATCAGTGGCATATTTTGCTTGAGAAAGATAATAGCCAAAAGAATCTGAAGCAACCTCCAATCCTAAAAAATAACTGAGCCGTCCAAGATCTTTCATTTCAAACTGTTGACTCAAATACAACTGTAGTTTTGTAATGCCTTCGTGATCATCGCCAGTAATAACCATGTCATCCACATATAATAGTAGCAGAATACTCCCACGAGATGTTCGTTGAACAAATAGAGCGTTATCATAGGGACTGTATACAAATCCAAGGCGTTCCATAGTAGAACTAAACTTAGAATACCATGCACGAGGAGCCTGTTTTAGTCCATATAATGCTCGACGTAGACGACACACTTTATCAAGAGTATGAGTATATCCAGGAGGTGGCTCCATATATACTTCTTCAGTGAGATCTCCATTAAGGAATGCATTTTTGACATCCATTTGAAATAGAGGCCATCGCTTAATAGCAGCGACAGCAAGAAGGCTACAAACAAAAGTAAGACGTGCAACTGGAGCAAACATCTCATCATAATCTATAGATTGGAAACTAGTGGAGTAGCACGTTGTGCCTTTAAAGTCGTAAGGCGAGTTTCCTCAGTTAATAACTCTGAAACAACTACCTCAAGATGAGGTAAAGGATCCTGATGCAAAAGTGAGGCTCGCATAGGTTCATACTCATCATTTAGAGCCATCAGAAATTGCATAACCCGCATACGATCACAATATTCAGCAAACTTATGAGCATCAATAGTCGAATCCCATGTTGGTTTAGATAAAGCTAGTTGGTCCCATATAGCATGCATTGAAGAAAGAAAGTCATTAATAGACTGACTTGTCTCTTGACGCATGCGATGTAAGTTCCCTAACAGTTGATATTGATGAGCAATGTCTGATGTGGAATAACGACCATCAAGAAAATCCCAGGCTTCCTTTACTGTATTTAGACGATCGAACTTAAGTTTGATAGATGGAATCGAAGTATTTCGAAACCACGTGAGCATCTGGTGATTCTTGCTCTCCCACTCCTCCAATCGTTCAGCAAATGTATCGTCATCTTCTTCGATGGCCTGACAAGGCTTGCAAAGACTTCCAGTGACATAACGCCAAAGCTTACGTCCCCTTAGAAAACTGGACATTTCTTGAGCCCATAAAATATAATTTGATCCATTTAGGATGGTCAGAATGGGCAATGAGACTTCTAACTTGTCCATGATAGGCGATATACTAGTAAACTCAATCGATTCTTTAATGAATTTGAGAAAAACTGATACTTGTAGAGCTGATATGAAGAAAATAAGGCCGAAAATAGACTTAGAACGTCGAAATACCTCAAGAACCGATCTGGAAATGCTAAGAACCGGTCGGAAAATGGCCGAAAAACTGACCGGAAAACCCGGAGAACCGGTCGGAATCTGACTGAACCGGCTGGAAAACGCTGCGAACCGGTTGGAATTTGGTTGAACCGGTCGAAAACACCTGAGAATCGCTCAGAAACTGGACGAACTGGACATATAAAGGAGCTAACTGGTCGGGAAATGGTCGAACCGGTCGAAAACCCGAGAACCAGTCGGAAAATAGCTAAACCAGTCTGAAAATGCTGCGAACCAGTCGGGTCAACGCCGATCAATGACAATCGGCGACAAGGTGACGTGGGCTGACGTCATTGCTTATCACGGACGTTGCACGTGCAATGATGACGTCACTGACGCGAGCGAGCTGTGGCGCGTGTACCTCACGTGTGCAGAGGGTTGACCGGCATGTGAGGGCGCGTGGTTGACTTTCCGGCATTGTGGCGCGTGGATCTCACACGTAGAGGCTTTGGGCGGCGCGTGAGTTACATTCCGGCGATGTTCGTTGCTGTTCTGGACTCGTATGGGAATGTAGAACCTGTCTATGGTGGTTTTCGGTTAAAAATTCTAAGAATTGTCTTCAAAAGTTCCACCTGCAGTCGACGGCGTCGATGGTCGTTGGTAGTCCTGTAGCACAGAGGACGTGGTGACGCGTGTGGCTTCTCTTTGTGGTAGATCAAGGTGCTGTGACAATGGTGACCACATTCTCAAACAAAACCTTACTCTGATACCATGTGGGATTTTATGGGACCACTGTCAACTGTTCTAAAAACTTAAGCTGTTAAATGAAGGCTTGGTTTCTTATTTAAATATTTCTAACATCCTAAGATAAATATCAGAAGGAATAAAGAAATTATAAGGATTAGTAAATTTTTCTTCTTCTTTTTTATTTTTATTTTTATTTTTTTTATGACAAGAAAGCTCACTTTAGATAAGTAAACCTTAAAAAGAGCTACTCATACTGTTTCTTGTCCCATTCCCAGTGACTCGACATGATACCTCATATGATTTTCTCAATTATTTCTGTGATAGTCCGAGTTTACGTGATGATACATGTTTTTCAGTTGACAATGTTGGAAATGTAAAGATACTGATTCTGAGTATCAATCCTAGGATCAGTGATTGAATCAGTCTGTTTGTGATTAGCTTGGTAAAATAGGAAAATGGAATCATATTGTAATCGGTGTATTTTTTATTTCCCATATTATTTCCTCTCACTAACATTATAAGTGGAGGATCATACTTGTACATTGAATATACAGAAATACACGATATCACCTTTCCTCTCCATTTTTGTCATGGTATCAGAGCGACCTCGTTCTGACCTAGCTTCCGCAAATACTCTGAATTGCCTTTGGTAGTTTTTCAATTGTTGTTGCAAAATCTCTTTCTGCAAAACATTGACACACCAATTAGGAATTCAATTGTTGAAATATCCATCGAAGCAACAAGTCGAGCAGCAGCAACGACCAAGAAGTAATCTTACCTATGGAGGAATCGATCAACCATTCTACTGAAAGTCTGCCACAAGATCAGATTGTTCACACCCAGATTGATGAAACCCAGAATTCCCAGTAGCAGCCTTCGGTTCCATTATCGACACCTATTCAACAATGGCCATATATTAGCTGGTATCCAATTCATGGCCAATGGCCTGCTGGACAGAGCCACATATTGGCTCAACAGAGCTTACTTGGAGAAGGAAATGAATCGAGATCTGGAATTTGACCCGAAGAAAATAGTGCATCACAGGACGCTCGTTCCAGTGGTGGATCAAGACTGGGTTTCGGACCCGGATTGACTCCACAGAATCCATATCCGGGTCTTCAACCCGGATCTCAATCTGCTTTCTTACCATATGGATTTCCTTTCAACAGCGGACGTCCTGAGCCTGGCGACCCCCTGTACACGTCGCCGGCCGACGGACCGGAGCTGCGGCTCATCAATATACAACTCACCGGACCAGAAAATTACAATACCTGGTCTCGAGACTTTCGACGAGCACTCGTGACAAAAGAAAAAGATGGCTTCATAGATGGAATCGTACCTTACCCGACTGACGAATGACAGCAACGACTCTGGCGAAGATGTAATCAGCTAGTTCGTACCTGGATCGGAAATTGCCTCGCTCCAGACGTCGCGGCAGGGCTTCCACCGACCGAGGACTCAAAAACGATATGGGCGAACATTCGAGAAATGTACGGGCGGCTCGATCCGGCGAAGCTCTTCACCATCACTCAAGCCATCTCGGACCTGAAGCAAGGGAACTCGTCAGTCGCCACCTGCTTCAACCGACTTTCCGCCCTCTGGAACGAACTGGAAGCGGCCGAAGAACGCCTTGAGGGTCCCGAATCCACGCTACAACAATATCGAACAATCAAAGAGAGGGAGAAAGTGACTCGTTTCTTACCGATTTTGAACGACACGTACTCACCTTTCCGTTCGCAGATTTTAGCAATGGATCCCATGCCCTCGCTCGGCCGGATCTACCAACCGGCGTCCAAGAGGAAAGCCAGCGGCAAGCCGCGACCGAGCACGCAAGAGTGGGCGAAGGTGTCGCCCTTGCTGCTTTCCAAAGAGGTCTCGACTCAACGGAGGCGCCGCACCGTGGAGGCCGAAGTTTCGCCGCTAGACCAGAGAGCTTCGGGCAAGGAGGAGGACTTGGGGCTGCGGGGAACCGAATTGGGGAAATAAACCCTAACCCTAATTTGCGATCCAACGGCTGGGATGCTGGGAGAAGATCTGACGGCTCCTATTCGTTCACTTACCCGCCTGGATCCAACGGCTAGGAACAGAGAAGATCGGACGGTCTTCAATTGTCCGCTCACTCGGCTTAATCAAACGATCTCCACTTCGCCAAGTCAACACCTGCGTATAAAACATCCGGTGGCCCACGACATGCCACGTCATTCACAAAATCAGCTGGGCAAAATTTCAAAAATAAGGGTAAATACTGTGATTATTGTAAATGTCCTCATCACACTATTGACATATGCTGGAAGTTACATGGAAAGCCAGGTGATAAAAAGGAAAAAGAAATTGCTGCTTACTAGGTTTCAGCACAGAGGACTGATGGTGCAAATCAGATAATTACCCAGGATTAGTACCAAAATATTATGAAGGCATTAAATTAGTTGTCCACTAATGACAAGACTACAAGTTTCTCAGGTACTTTCTTATGCAAGACAAATTCAATATCAGTTGATGCATGGATAATTGATTCAGGTGCTAGTGACCACATAGTATGCAATGAACAATTATTTTCTGGTATCCAAGAAAGGCCACATTCCTCAATATCGTACGTCGCCCAATGGAAACATTATTCATGTCGTAAAATTGGAACAGTCCAACTCAGTCCAAACATTGTTCTCAAAAATGTCCTTTTCATTCCTGATTTTGAGTTCGATCTTTTATCAGTCTCAAAAGCTTGCGAAGATAATTCTTGCCGGGCTGTATTCAATTCAAAAAATTGCTTCTTTCAGGACCTTTTGACTGGCAGTCTGATGGGCTTGGGTAGTGTCGCAGAAGGATTATACTTTTGGACCAGACTTCAAAAAGATCTTGATTTTACCAGTCAAAGCATTTCTTGTAATGCTATTACTAGTAATAAAGATATTGTTTTTCATCAACGTTTGGGACATTCTGCGCGTTTTCCTTACTCTAAATGTCCAATATGTCCATTAGCGAAGCAATCTCGAAAACAATTTCCTGTCAGTACATCAAGAGCTACCAGTGTTTTTTTCCTTACTTCATATGGATATCTGGGGACCCTATCACACTCCACATCGTGATGGGTCTCGATTTTTCTTGACTATTGTTGATGATTACACTCGTGCTACTTGGGTTTTCCTTATGCAATCCAAGAGTCAAACTTTTCTACTCTGTCAAATTTCCTATCTCTCATTAAAAATCAATTTGACACACCAGTCCAAAGGATTCGTACCGATAATGGACGTGAATTTTTTTCTGCGAGTGTGTCTCCTTCTTATCTTCTAGAGGAATTCTACATGAGAGTTCATGTACCTACACACCCCAACAAAATGGGATTGTTGAGCGCAAACATCGTCACCTCTTAGAAGTAGCTCGAGCCCTCAAATATCAAGCTTCTATACCAAAAATTTTTTGGGGTGATTGTGTGGTCACAGACAGCTTACCCGATCAATCGCATGCCAACTAGAATTCTTGAAGGACGAACTCCCTTTGAATTGCTTTATGGAAAGCAACCAATGATTGATCACCTTCGAGTTTTTGGATGTTTATGCTATGCGGCGGCCCTAGGGCCACGAAGTAAGATGGATCCTCGGGCTATGCAGTGTATTTTTATGGGATATCCTTCTTTACAGAAATGCTATCGAGTCATGGAAATTTCCACAGGGGATTTCTTTGTGAGCAGAGATGTTATTTTTCACGAAGACATCTTCCTTTTTCAAGAGGCAACATCGTCATCATCAACATCTGCTCCTCAACCTTTCTTGTTAGACGATGATTTACCTGTTCAACCTCAATATTTACCTGTTCTTCTTGCATCAGAACAGCATATTCCGAGCTCAACAACTGATTCCAACTCAGGCGATGACACACCAATTTTCGCACCTGGGAACAATATCTCATCTGATTCTCAGGTGACCTCATCGCCGACAAATCATCAGAGGCAATCTCCCGCCATAGCAATGGAGCCAAGAATTGAGCAGCCTAGACGTTCTGGACGGTCTACTAGACCCCCTACATGGACAAAAGATTATATATGTCCTGCGATGGATTCTTCAGGTACACAATATCCTGTATCCTCTTATGTTTCGTTCAGTAGGTTATCACCAGAACACGTGTTGCATTAGTAGAATTTCAGACGAGCAAGAACCATCTTCCTATTCTGAGGCGGCACGTGATCCCAAATGGCAACATGCAATGGAGCTCGAATTACAAGCACTCCATGAAAATCATACTTGGGATATTGTTTCCCTACCGGCCGGACGACAACCTATTGGATGCAAGTGGGTTTATAAGATAAAATTCAAGGCCGATGGTTCCATTGAGAGATATAAAGCTCGTTTAGTCGTGAAAGGCTTCACACAACGGGAAGGGTTTGACTATCATGAAACATTCTCTCCTGTGGCTAAGGAAGTGACTGTTCGCTCCTTTTTATCCATCGCTACCTTTCGCAAATGGCCATTGCATCAGATGGATGTCCATAATGCATTCCTACACGGGGATCTGGATGAGGAAATTTATATGGAACTTCCACAGGGATTACGCAGCCAGGGGGAGTCTCGTGTATGTCGTCTCCGTAAATCCCTGTATGGACTTAAACAGGCTTCTAGGCAATGGTACGCCAAGTTCACTGCTACATTGACCGACGCAGGATTTCAGCATTTCAGACATGATTATGCTCTATTCACATGGACTAAAGGTACTTCGTCCATCTTTCTCTTAATATATGTTGATGACATTCTTATCATGGGGAATAATGAGCTGGCCATTGCAAAATTCAAAGACTATTTGAGTGCCACTTTTCACATAAAAGACTTGGGGCCTCCTAAATATTTCCTTGGCATTGAAAGAGCTCGATCTGACAAAGGAATATGTCTCAGCCAACGGAAGTTCATTCTAGAAATAGTCTCTGAAGCAGGATTATCGGGATGTAAACCAGTCGTTATACCAATTGAACAAAATGCGAAGTTGACGACATATGAGTATGATGAGAGCTCGTCTTCATCTGTCGAGGATGTATTAGTCCAAGATCCATCAAAATATCAACGGCTTGTTGGGAAATTGATTTATCTCACAATGACAAGACCAGATATATGCTATGCAGTGCAAATACTCAGTCAATTCATGCACAAGCCGAAGCAGTCACATATGGATGCAGCACTAAAAGTCGTGAAATACTTGAAGGGATGCCCAGGACTCGGCATTTTCTTGTCTCGAGATTGTGACATGAAAATGACAGCGTATTGTGACACATATTATGCAACTTGTCCGATGACAAGAAGGTCCATTACTGGTTTTTGTATCAAATTGGGAAAATCACTCATTTCATGGAAAACAAAGAAGCAATCAACCGTGTCTTTGTCATCAGCAGAATCAGAGTATCGAGCTATGGCGAAAATTGTTTGCGAAATAATCTGGATTCGAGGATTACTTTCAGATCTCGGAGTTCAAGTCAATGGATCCAGTGAGTTATTTTGTGATAATGATGCTGCACTCAAATTGGCAGCTAATCCTGTTTTTCATGAAAGGACTAAACATATAGAAGTCGACTGTCATTTCACTCGGGACAAGATTCGGGAAGGAATCATAACGACGAGAGGAATTGGAACTATTGAGCAACCTGCAAACATCTTTACCAAGCCACTATGCCAAAGACAACATGCATACCTATTAAGCAAGCTAGGTGTCCTTGATATATACAGGCCACCAGCTTGAGGGGGAGTGTTGGAAATATAAAGATACTGATTCTGAGTATCAATCCTAGGATCAGTGATTGAATCAGTCTGTTTGTGATTAGCTTGGTAAAATAGGAAAATGGAATCATATTGTAATCGGTGTATTTTTTATTTCCCATATTATTTCCTCTCACTAACATTATAAGTGGAGGATCATACTTGTACATTGAATATACAGAAATACACGATATCACCTTTCCTCTCCATTTCTGTTAGACAAAAAGAAGCTCAAGTCAGTAGAGTAGCTCAGCAAATACAACAATCACAGAAGATAAATTGATCAAGTTACCAAATTCATGTCACCGACCTAATTTTCTGCTGAATATTCGTTCTGTATTTCCGGATTAATGAGGGTGGTTGGGCATCTTGTGTTGGGGAGTAATTACGAATTTCCAAATGCCCCTGCACTTGGTCACGATATCATCTATATACATCTCGTCTGACCTTAATAAATCTCTCTTGGCACTTTGGACTACCTTCCTCTTTCCCACGTTTGGTCTACCTTGTTTCATGGTACTGCAACATTACTAGGACTTCTCCTATGACTTTGTACGAGAATTCATGTTTTTCCTCAAGTTCTTCAAATCTGCTCGGTCGGACTGGGTTCGAGCTAAAGATGGGTTGGCTAGGCTTTTTTGTGCAAGAGCATCATTGTCCATACTAACTATTTACCTCTCAAGTCTCTTAGGTCTAGGCAGGCTCGGGTGGGCCTCCTGCCCGTTGATCGTCTCTAGTACATGAGCAATAGATCTGCTCTGTGTAATTATGCTTACTCTCCGAATTTTTATGCTTTTGGTACGATCTGTCTGCCTTCAACACTAATCTCATGTCATTTTCTTTTCAGTGTCTAAACAAAGAATTTATGCTGTACATATATATATGGATGCATATGCTTACAACTTTTAATGATATAATCCTACACTTTTGTGAAATTACAATTAAATCCTTTATATGAAGACAAGCTTGATATTGCTAATGTGGTAGTCTAGTTATTTTTAGTCATCTTATGTGGCACATTAGCGATTTGACACGAACAAATTTGACAATTTAATGCAGACAAATTTATGCAAAATATGCCGTTTTACTTAACTTTTCTACTCGTTCATCTTCTTCTTCATGGTGGGTGCAATCAACATGCTCAGCATCTTGTACCCATTTGGCACAAACAACTTTTGCATCTCCCCAAACAATTCCACTACAGCATTGAACTCACCATACCGAACATGGTGTCGATCATGGCATTTCACGAAACTGCAATCCTCTCGGGCATTTTCTAGAACACGTTATTTGCATATTCGGAGACGTGGCACGAGGCATGAAAATGGACCAAACTGTTTTAACATAGACATCCGGTTCCTTCCGTGGCCGCCGAACTTGAAACGGCTGCACTTCAGCTGCTTCGAGGCTAACTGGATCGAGATCCTGCACGGCTTCGAGCTTGACTAGATTTGGCACCTCCATTTGGAGGTGGCAACACTTAAATGGCCGTCAAGCTTGACGTCGTTGTCAAGACCACGTCCGAAGATTCGGAGGCTGCTCTGGGTATACGTTGTGCAAGAAATAAAAGAAAATAAGAGAGAAAAATAATCAGGAAATTTAGAAAACTAAGAAAAAGGGTATTGTTTTGAGTAAATTTGTCCATGTAGGATAGTCGATGATGGTTAAACTGCTATACAAGCAATTTCAAGAAAGTTTTCGCTGGAAGGATTTCATTGACACTTCACTCAAAGCTTTAGCATTACAATCAATTCATTTTTTTTTGGTCGAAAATTTAATTAATCGAAAAGTTTAAAATCAAATTTGTATTTGTACAATAAATTTATAACCGAAATAATAATTTTTCAATTTTTTTTTTAGCTGTACATAAGTTGAAGGTTATTGGATTATCGATCCGCCTCTAAAATCTATCATGCTCTGAAACTAAATAAATCACTTTCAAAATCTTTTGTCCCGCTTGATTCAATAGCATGGACCCACATTAGTAACATGAACCCATGAAACTCAATTTCATATTTGCATGTCCAACCTTCAAATTCCACCATGCTAATCCAATCCTATAAATGCAAGAAGAACAGAGAGCCATAAGAAACAAGCATCAGCATAAGAATTGATCTGTCCATGGGGTACTCAGGAAGTCAGTCTCATTCTCATCTCTAGAAAGAGATTGGTCATCAGAAGATTGTACTGTTTCCGTTCCCCCTGCGAGGCCACATCAACCCAGTGCTTCAACTTGCAAGCATTCTTCATTCTCAAGGATTCAACATTTGCATAGTGCACACCCAGCACAACCCCCCAATCCTCACAACTTCCCTCACTTCACCTTCAACTCATTCCTGATGGCCTGCTAGAAACCGAGGACGCCTTGGAACCCGATGTCCTAGCTTTCATAATGCGCCTCAATGTTAGTCGTGTAATCCCATTTCGGGACTGCTTGCAAAAGGACTTGCATGATGACTCGCAGGATTGCGTAGCTTGCTTGATAACTGATGATGTTTGGCATTTTTCTCAAGCAGTCGCGGACGAGCTTAAGATCCCAAGGATCGTGTTGAGGTGTACTGGTATCTCTTCAATTTCTGCTTTCTCTACCTTGTCCACTCTGAGAGTAAAGGGTTGCCTCCCAATAAAAGGTGTGACTTCCAGCTAAATTCTTCAAACTCTAGAGACAAATGGTGTATATGTATTTTGTACAAATATGACCAACCTTGTATGCTTGTTTTACCTACATATTTCTGCACTTAAATTTTACTGCTTTGCAAACTTCTTTCTTGGATACTCAAGTGGAACAAAATGCCTTTGTTCCATCGGATGTTGTCTTAGCGTTACATATTCAAGTTGCAATAGCGAAGGGAAAGTAGGACCATAGGCCTTCCTTGTTTTTCAACTGGAGAGAGTATTTACTGCTTCCTTTTGGTTTCTCTGTAGATTCCGAACTAGACAAGGCTGTTCCCCAAGTTCCACCTCGCAAAATGAAAGACCTTCCAATTGTCAGCACAAGAAACCCCAAGGATCTCCACTATTTATTACCAAACATGGGCCGAGCGACCATGGCCTCCTTTGGACTCATCTGCAATTCCTCTGAAGAAGCCGAGGGGACAAAACTTGCCAAAGCTCGGCACACCATTCCCATTCCTATCTTTGTGATCAGTCCATTTCACAAGTGTTCCAGCCTCTTTGAGCAGCTTGCTGGCACAAGATGCTAGCTCGATCTCTTGGCTGAACAAGCAAAGGCCCAAGTCAGTCATCTATGTGAGCCTGGGAAGCATCGCATCCATGGATGAGGCCAAGTTCATAGAAGTAGCTTGGGGGCTAGCAAATCTATTTGTGGGTCAACCAGCCTGGATCAGTTTGCGAAGTGGACTGGCTCGAGCATTGTAAAAGATTCACGAAGCTCGACAAGAGCATTGCAAATGACGGGACAGCGGCAAGAAAAGCAATTGGTCGCCAAAGGAGAGGAAGTATCCGTTGCTTACACCCGAGTTTGTAGCACGTTTTCCATTATTTTTTTTGTTTTTCGGTCTAAACCTGTTTCAGGATTACGTGGGTCTAATAGTAAGACAAGAACATCAAACAACTAATGCTAATTGACCACGGCTCGGGTTCGATCCCCGCTCCCAACAGAGTATGCAGGGTGAGGTCATGAAAAGGAGTTTGCCCATCAAATTTTTACTGAAACACAGGATTAACCTGTCAGCAAGTCATCAAAATCCATAGCACGCGTAGCCGTACTATCACTGATCATATATTATTGCCTCAACATCGTATGCTCAATCACCATTAGATTACAAGGTTCGAAATGACGACGCAATTATGCAACTAGGAATGCGACGATGGGGCTTCTTCCTTGATGTACTCCATCAGCCCATGTTACAGAGGCAGAAAGCATGAAGCTATCCAACTTCCCCTCCAACCGTTATGCTGAAAGCTAGTTCCTGTCCAACGCTCGAGAATGTCAAGACACTGGGTATAACTGGGACCTTGATCCCACTTGGAATTTTAACGACAGAGTCGTATGTCAATTGAGTTCATCCATCACTATTCTCGCCTGGATCTGGGCCTTAGGTCCTTGCCCAGCCCAATCGGCGATTTCGCTGACCAAAGTTGAAAAGAAAAAAAGAAAGAAAAGAAAAGAAGAAAATATTTTAAAAAATTATCAATGTTAGCGTCGGTTGTGTCACATAGGATGGCCGGCATTTACATTAATGATTTTGGTCAAAATTAGCCAGATTAACTCAATTGATAAAATGTGAAAAGATTTCGGATCGAATTGATAAAAGTACAATAAATTTTAGACTTTTTGAATAATTTTCTTGAGCCATTGCGATAAAACCACTAGCTTTTGCATTACTTTAGGTGCTTCCTGAAGTTGACCTTTCATTTCTTCGTGGATTGCATTGTCGTGCGCTTTGAATTTAGATTTCTAGGGTCTCCAAGAGCTTCAAGTATATTTGGAACACTTTTCGGCTTTTGTTTTATTTTCTTTTTTGTATATTATTGAGAGCCCAAAAGAATAGTTTAATCTTTTTATTGGAAGAAAATATAGTGCAATCTTGTTAAATGTTTTAACTTACTCAAGTCTAAAATTGTTTTCGTCTGAGTTCCAAGACATTTGCACTTCCTTATCAGAAACTCAATTTTAAGTATCAAAATTGAGAAAATCCTTCCGTTAAATGTAATGGATTAGGTGACCGATTATCAACCACCCCTTTATCTCCTTTTCCATTTGATATTTCTCAATGAATATGTCACATTCTAAATCCTATATGGATGAGAAAGTAACACAACTGTCCTTTTTTCAAAGGACACAACCTCATATTATATCCTAAATATACAGTTCCCAATAGTTCCCGCGATAATACTTTTGCTCTATCGATCACTAACCGAGGCATCTGAAAAACATGATAAGAAGAAAGGAATAAGTTACCACGGCTCAATGAGTATTAGATTTCTTCTAAGTGGATCGAGTAATCACTATGCACATTTAAAACACAAATCTAACTCACTTACATATTTCTAGAAATTTAACAAACTTTCCAGAACAAAATGCAATATTTCTTAGTTTAACGTAATATGTTCAAAGTAGAAATATTCAAGATAACAACAATTAAACACCAATGATCCAGCCCATTAGTCAATCTCATAAAAATACACATAAGTAGTCCATTCCATTGACCAATCTCATAAAAACATACGTCAATGGTTCATTCCATTGGTTAATCTCATGCCACACATTAATGGTCTATCCCATTGATCCATCTCATATTTCTACATGTCGATGGTTCATCCATCAACCAATCTTTTGCTTAATATCAAACCATAGTTACTACATAACGTATGGTGACAAGGCGATCAAGATTTCCCCCTTGGTTAGGTCTTCACCTATCATTAGCTCATGGCTTAAGCTACAAGGATATCATAGACTAGTATGCATATACCCATAAATCCCTCATTGGGCTCATAACGATATTGAGCACCCAACCTCATCCACCAATACTAGAATTCCAATTTATAAACAATCTCACATATAAAATACATTTCACAAATCAATCACTAATAGCTTTCGCAACTCAACTCATCCACCATAAATCTTTTCATAAAATATTATTAAATTGTTTCAAGACTCATCTCATAAACCGGTTTTATAAACTAAATCATATTTCTCAGCTATGTTCATCAAACATAATATATATTTTCACCAAACATTTCTCATATCATTCACAAATATCAAAACATAGTAAATGCCCCATCCAAATTTTATGCATTAAACATGCTTATTCATAACTTATAAAATATCAAATTTTTATCATTTTGAAGACATGAGTTTATAAATTCTTAGAAGAAATAGTATTACTCACTTGGGAAAGCCAAAAACCAACCTATGATAGTTATTTGAGCCCATGCACTCAAATTTCTAACAAATTATCGAAAAATGATACAAAAAAGGGAGTAAAACGATATTTTAATGAACAACTTGACTACACTACGCCTATTCGTCGATAAAACAACACTTATGCGCCAACAAAAAGCTCGACCATAGTGGAAACCTAATGATGTCCACTATGCATAGCTCGTGCGTTAAACTTCTTCGCGCCATAAATTCCTCCACATAAGTGTGTTTCAAGCAAGCGTATAGTTCATAAAAAGCTCTTTCAATATACTATAAGAACCCCAACTCAGTTGTCCCAAAATCTCACTGGAAATGGTTGAAATTTAGCTAAGATATTACTATTCGGAACTTGACCAGCATGTGCGATAAATTTAAAAATTTCGTTCTGGGCAAACCGTAAGCTCAAATTCATATCCGTAAAATGCTATAGCTTCACAACGTCTTTTATATATATATATATATATATATATATATATATATACACACCGCTCGAAGACTCTCCATTCAAATGCAACAAGTCAGAATTTACCTAAATCCGAATTTCAAGCCCCAATTTCGACAATTCCTTTGAATATAAGATTAAAGGCTTCAATTACTTATTAGCGTTACAAAATGGTGTTGATTCCACTTGATGAGTCCTTTGGATCGCGAATGCGCCAAAATTTTCCCCTTTCCCCTTTTTCCTTTCTCTTCCTTGAGCTCCCCCTTACTCTCCTTTTTGTCTTTGTTCTGTCCGTCCCTCATGTTGCAACGTAAGTCATATAGAAAAAGAAAATGAAGATGGGCTGGACTTAGCCTTGGGTTAAGCTAATTGGGCTGGGTTTGGCTTTTATAAGAGACATAAGTTGAGTTTTGGGGGCCCATATGATTGGTCTGGTTTATAAGATAAAGCGCTTCAAAATTCTTAATTTCAAAGGAGGTCCCCAACCAAAACAATAATAGCATGCATACCTTAATTGCCGCCTCGGCAACCCCCCAACCGAACCACTAGGGTTTTCCCCAATGGCCACCTTTCCAACATGGAAGGGAGAGGTGGGGGGTTCCAATCCCCACATTCTCAGGAGGGTTGGGGTATGGACGAATTAGTTTCAAGAGTGGGTTTTGACTCCCACGCCCTGCAAAGAGGCATGGCAAAAGCCCGAGAGTTAGAGTAAGAATAAAATAGGACTGACAAAAAAAAAAAAAAAAAAAACCCCACCAGGGGTGGAAAATAATAATTGCATGCAATAAATCAAGCTTTTAAAGACATACATACATACGTACACACACACACACACATATATCCCACTTTATCTTTTATCTGTTCATGTTTACAATTAAATAACCAACTCTTTTTAGTTGATAAGTAGTGAGTTCAATCAATTAATTGAGTTTGATTGACGTGATCATCACGATTAACAACTATGGTGTTGTACTTAATCAGTACGTCCATGATGGGTGTGATTGGAACGCACCGTTTCATCTTGATATGCTACGATGGGTATATATATATATATCTATCCCACTTTATCTTTTATCTGTTCATCTTTACAATTAAATAACCAACTCTTTTTAGTTGATAAGCAGTGAGTTCAATCAGTTAATTGAGTTTGATTGATGTGATCATCACGATTAACAACTACGGTGTTGTACTTAATCAGTACGTCCATGATGGGGTGCGATTGGAACGCACCATTTCGTTTTGATATGCTACGATGGAAAGACACCCCTTAAAAGGGTATGAAGGGAGATGTATAAGAGTCTCCTGAAGACAACCGTTGGCACGGTTGGCAGAATACACACTCATAAATTCCTCTCCTTTTTTCCATCAAAAAAAGAAAGCATTCCATTTCTCTTTTTACAAGAACAATCGGCATTTACGTAGTGAAAATCGGGTGCTTTCCTTGTGATTGCATTTAGACCAACGTGAAGTAATTTTGTTCGTGATTCATCCATAATTTAACGTTCGTTCCGGGGTTAATTGTTGTTTGCACATCGGATAAAGATAAGTCATCTTCTGCTGGCTTGAAATCCAACATACGGAATAGACAATTGCAAAGCTAATTTATGGGATGACTATGATGTATGGTTATCGACCATGATACAGTATAATTATTGTTGAACGATGGAGTGCAATTGATCAAAGAAGATTGGTCAATGAGTGTGATTTAAGCCATTGAATAACAACCATATGGCATGGCGTCCGTAAAGAAGACTTATCTATGGCTACATGGCTTCGACATTGACAAGTAGCCGAGAGGTGTTGAGTGAAACTCATCGACAGAGCAGGCAAGGGGTTAGCCATCTTAAAATTTGGTTGTGTTGGGACCAAGAGGAGAAATATCGATTAAAGGTAAGGAAACCAAGCGATGTTGATTAACCTAGTGGTCCAGGAAATCTAGATCCTCAAGAGAACAATTGTAACCATTATGAAGTAATAATTCCTAGTGAGCAATTGTAATTAGTGGGTTATATAAATGAGGCGTGTAATCATAGAAGTGGGGGTTTGCCCCAGTGGCCACCCTTCCATCTTGGAAGGGAGAGGTTGGGAGTTCAAATCCCCACCTTCTCAGAGGGGATTGGGGTGGGGAAGATTTCATTTCAGGAGTGAGTTTCGACTCCCACGGCGTAAGGAGGCAGGGCAAAAGTCTGAGAGTGAGTGTTAGAGTAGGATTAGCGTAGGACTGACCAAAAAAAAGAAAATCATAGAAGGGGATCCCAAACACGCATTCTCAGTATACTTTTCTCAATTTATTAGTTGTCTTTTCATTTTTGATCATCGTCTCTAGTGTTTTATTATTAGTACGATGTTCATCTTTGTTATCAACCGAGTAGATTCCTATTTTTTTTTTTTGGTCGGTCCTATGCTAATCTTACGCTAACACTCACTCTTAGACTTTTGTCCTGCCTCCTTGCAGGGCGTGGGAGTCGAAACCCCCTCCTGAAATGAAATCGTCCCCATCCCAATCCCCTCTGAGAAGGTGGGGATTTGAACCCCCAACCTCCCTCTTCCAAGATAGAAGGGTGGCCACTGGGGCGAACCCCCAATGGTAGATTCCTATTTAAAACTCACTTTTATTAAAAAATCAAAAGACAACCTTTGGTGAAAGATTGTCCACTGTTTGGGTAAAACCCCACTTTCATGTAGTCTCTAGATACAATTTTTTTGTCTGTCTGATTGTTTTGAATCACTTGTAACCATCTCCACGTTATTTTATTTGACAAAATTAACCGCATGTATTAAGGATCTTTTGCGGCATATGCTTAATCTATTAGAAACAAATATTTTGTGTCCATCTCATAAATAGGAGGGATAATTACCAAAAAAGTCATAAGTCTATTGCAATTGTGCCAATTCAGTCGAAACTTATTTTTTTGATCAATTCAGTCCTAAACCTCTTACAATTATGTCAATTTAGTCCTTCCGACTAAAATTAGCAGGCCAGTGCCAACGACAATTTTTTAATAATATTTTATTTTTTGAATTATTTTCTTGATTTTATATATTTTTTTTCCTTTTTTTTTCTCCTCCCTCCCCCTCCCTCCTTCTTCGACTTCGGCAATCAGCCAAAGGGGAGGGTCGGCCAGTTGCCGGGCCAAGGCGGCCGAGCGAGCTCACCTCGCTGTCGCCGGGTGAGGGTGATCTCGCCCAACGATGGCGAGGAGGGCCTTGCCAAACCCAATGACGGTGAGGCGAGCTCGCCCGCCGCCTCGGCCCGGTGACCGGGCCGACCCTCCCTTCTAGTCAATCGCCGGAATCGAAGAAGGAGGGAGGAGAGAAAAAAAAAAAAAAAAAGGGGAGAGAGAAAAAAAAAAAAAAAAAAAAAAAAGATATAAAATCAATAAAATAATTTGAAAAAATAAAATATTATTAAAGAATTTGTTGCCGACGCTAGCTGATGGCCACATCAGCGCTGGCCAGCTAATTTTGGCCGGAAGGACTAAATTGGCACGATTGGAAAAAGTTTAAGATTGAATTAGTTAAAAAAATAAGTTTAGGATTGAATTGGCGTAATTGCAATAGGTTTAAGACTTTTTTTTGGTAATTTTCCCTAAATAAGAAAAAAATATAATAGTTTCCAACTAATGGGGTTCACGTATTTTATATAGAAAAGCCACCAAATTCAGAAGTGTACTGTTGATCGAAAAAGGATATTATTGGTGCTAGTAAGCGCCATAATTTTCCAATGAATCACTTGAAATTGATCACTTGAGTGTAATAACTTATGAAAAAATTCATCATAAGTGCTATGCTACTCAGATCTTTAGCACTTGTGGTGAACGTTTTTTGAATGTCATGATACCTCTTGATTGATGGAAAATTTGTGACATTCAAGCAAATAAAACTCGATTGATTGATTAAAAAATTATGGTAATCAAGTGAGTACCATATGAAAGTCATGCCATTTGTAATGTCCTTATCATCGTTCATTTAGTAATTTTTCAAGCCTTAAATATACATCCTATTGCTGGTAACAATATGATTGCGAATGTTTTGTATTGGAGTCATCTTTCTTTTTATACGGCAAATGAACTTTCCGGTGGCTTTAAAATCAAACTTCTCCAAGGGCTCAAACCAATATGTTGTATCAAACTCGATGCTTTAATCACATAGAGCATACATCTCTAAAAATATTGTTACCTCAAACCCGTCTCTCAAGCTGACTTTGAGAATGTAGAGTGCATGACCTTACTCTGAAACCAATTACAGGGTATTTAGAGACACCATTTAAATATCACTTATAGGGTATGCGGAATGGTTGTAGTGACAGCATGAGAGAATTGTAATGAACAACGTAAGGCACACTTGTTATACCAAACTGCATATAAGTATAACATTAAAAATTCATCTCTCATAGCAATTACAAAATATTTTTCATGCCACACTCAAAACACTCAAAGGAATACTTGCCTCTTTCTTTGAAGCTCGCCTTTGCATCTGGTGATTTCCTCTATTCTGAAGCTCTCATTGTTGGAGGCTTTCATAAAGCTCATCCCTTTTGCTCTCAACCTCTTTGGTAGTGTGTAGCTTTCGTTGACAATCACCTTTGCTATGGTGGCTTGAGGCCCTCTCTGGCCTGAGGCTCTTTGGCCTGACTGTTGCTTTGCCAAATGCCTCAGTTATAGGTTATAGGCAAAGATTTACTGTTCAAATGTTCGCTCATCAATGCTTCTCTTGCATTTGCATGTAAAGACCAACCTGGACTTCTCTTCTTCTCTGACTTTTGTTGTTTTCTTTTTCTGATCGATTGTCAGGGTTATTCAAGAAGCAATCCAAGTCCAATATAGACTTTGCAAGCTGGCGCTAGCTTCCTGGCCGCTTACGGAGAGTAGACCTATTAAATGGGAGAGTAGACCTATTAAATGAGTGAGTCGGATCGGGTTTGAGTTGGTTCATAAATGATCTGACCCAAATCAACCTATTTAATTCATTTATGACCCATTTATCATAATACAAAATTTTTAACCCATACCTGACTCGACTCATATCTGACCCATTTGACTAAACTTAAGAAATCTTAATTCTTATAATTTTAAAAAAAATGGTATTGCTAAAATACTTTTATACAATAAAAATTTAATGGACAAATTTTATAATTTTTTAAAAAATTTATTTTTTTAAAAACTTTTATACAATATAAATTTTATTTTCTCTTTTTTCTTTTCTTTTTTCTTTTTCTTCTTATTCAATCAGCCTCTGGCCATGAAGACGGCCGGTGACCGGCGACCGGCCATAGGTTAGCCTCCAGCTCATCAAGCTCACTCGAGGCTCGAGCCTCGCCGGATCTAGCCAGCTCGAGCTTGTCGGATCTAGCAAGGCTCAGGTGAGCCAAATGTCAGTGAGGCCTCCACCTCGCTGGATTCGGTGAGCCTCAAGCTCCCTTATGACGAGCGAGCTCGAGTCTCGCCCGGCAGAAGGTCATCATGTTGTGGCTTGGCCACCGGTTAAGGAAGGAAAGAAAAAGAAAAAAAAAAAAAAAAAGGAAAGAAAAAAGAGAAAGAAAAGAAAAGAAAATTGAAATATAAAAAATAAATATAATTTCGATTTTTATAAAAAAATATTTTTATAAAGTTAAAGAGGGGATAGAGAGATTGTGAGGCTTTAGTTGAAAATGGGTTCTAAGTCTAATTCATTTAAGACCCATTTATCTTAAATTTTTAATTTTTAAACCCATTTAACTATTTTCTTTAAAAAATAAGTGACTCATACATAATCTATTTTTGATTTAAATGGGTTATATATGGGCCTAAGACCTATTTTGTTATCTCTAATGGAGAGGTGTTTAATCTCCAACGGAGAATCCCTCCAAGCAAAGCTCCTACGATGATCCAACAAGACCCGCAACCTTATATTTAACAGGGAAGCCTATTCGTTAGTCACATTAATGAGCAATATTGTGAAACGACGGGACCCTGGCAATGAAACCAGTGGTTGTCTGTGGAGGGCCTTGGACCAAACAATGGTCGCAACTGGGGACCGAGCTACTCACTCCTTAAATAGTTGTCGGTTTCTTCCTGATGTATATGGGGTGTGGAGTTGCGTCTTTGCATTAACTCCTTATTGGGTGGATAGAGACAGGGCGTCCTCAAAATCAGTAGCAATTGCAGAGATAGTAGAGCGACCCATCGAATTCGGCTACAGAGAAGATTCAGGACCGTACTGCGGAGATAGTAGAGCGGCCCATGAATTCAGGTACGGAGAAGGTTCGAGACCGGTTACAACCTCTAAAGTCGAACGGGCTAAAACCAGTTAGATCTCAGCTGAAACTACAGAAAATGCTAAGCAAATCGTGACAATCCAAATGGTAATGACTAGCATATACAAAGCTTTTTTACTACCTTGTAGAGAATCTCATGCGGGCAAAGATTAATTGGCAAACTGATTATGTACTTGGCCTGCAAAAATGGGAGACCACGTTTATTTTCCTTATTCAGGACCCTGCGAACACAGGAAGGTAAAACTGGCGGATAGGGGAGGGAGAGAGAGAGAGAGAGAGAGACTCCAGATCAAGTCTAGTCCTAGAGAAATAGTGTTCGGACCGATTGGGGCGTTGCTTGATGTGTTCATGGTCGTGGAAACTCCTTCGATCCCCGTTCAGTTTTACTGATCAAGAAATCCGAAGAGATACAGTGGCGGGAGACTGTCAAGAATCTGAAGAAAAGAGTTACCAAGTTATCATCTTACCACGCTCTCATCTCTGAAAAAGTCGCTCACCTCGTGTCCCACCTTGTACCGATATAAAAAGAAAGTCCTATCGACACGCGCGCACACAAAAGACACGACACACAACAGCAGAAAGCAGAAAACAAGTTTGCTCATGGAGGATTCGAGAATTAGTCCGGTGAAGCCGAGATTGGGCCGTGAAATCATCCTCTTCCCACTTCCCTTGCAAGGCCACATAACTCCAATGCTTCAGCTTGCGAGCATCCTCTACTCTCGAGGCTTCTCCATCACCATAGTCCACACTCACTTCAACTCTCCTAAATCCTCCAACTACCCTCACTTCAACTTCCAACCGATCCCGGACGGCTTGCTAGAGGGCCAGGCCTCGACCGTGGACTTCATAGCTCTCTTGACGCTGATGAACGTTACTTGCGTGGGGCCGTTCCGAGACTGCTTGTCTAAGCTGTTGTCTGATGCTTCGAAGGATCGGATTCCGTGCTGCTTGATTTCAGATCCGGTGTGGCACTTCACTCAGGCGGTTGCCGATGAGCTTAACTTCCCAAGGATGGTGCTGCGGACTAGCAGCATCTCGTCTTTTCTTGCTTTTTGCGCATTGCCGCTCATGCAAGAGAAGGGTTACCTCCCGATTCAAGGTAAGCTTCTCCCACGTTTCCCTCGCACGAATCCCTAGATGTATGAACCTAATTCTCCTGTGATGCGTACAAGATTTTTGGGGTCAATTTATTAGGAATAGGATTACATAGTTATGGCTGTCGCATGTGACCGAGTTTAAATGACTATATAGCAAATTGGCAGGCCATAGATCTATTTAGCTTTCTGCAGAAAATGAAATCTCAAGCCAGAGCACGATTCTTTCTGATGCATGGACTTGTCTCACAGAATCTTTCAGGCTGTAGAATTCTGCTGATTAAGCCTTCAAATCATCAGTCTATAGTGTTTGAGCAAGCATAGGAGGGTTCTCTTCACATACAAATCATTTCCCCTGTTTGAGAAAGAAACAACCCATATTATTTTGTGTCGTAGAAATCGGATGGTCATTTTCCTTGGACCCAGACCAAACATAATGAACATCGTCTTAATACTCCCACAGCTTTTGAATCAACTTGAATCCGTGCAATCAGATTGTCCCCTCTGCTTGTCAGATTTCGGTGCAAGCCCTTGTGTTGTCTAACCCATTAAGCTGTCAGGCATCGCATCCCACCTGACATATCTACTGCTAATCAAGAAGTTGTTGAACATGGACAAAACAATTTTCATTTACCCTTTTGCTCGAATTGGTTTTGGCACCCTGGTCTGTCGCCATTGGGCGTAAATATTTTATGAGATAACGGGAATCATGATGAGACACTTTGATAGATTACAGAATTATCGTATTCTTACAAATTCATTTCCACGTGAATCAAGATCTCCCGTATTTGGGTGGGATATGATATCTGTTTGATTGTCATGATAAACTATAACGGTCTAACTTATTTATGTCGTTAGCTCTGGCATTACTTTCTGCAATTTTGTGAAGAGGTAAGATGCTTTTCGACTTGTGGACCTTGTCGTCGTCCTGGGAGATGGAGAGTGCCAAGTCAAAAATGTTGTGAAAGACTGTAGGAAGCAGACATGCGTACGCTTGAAACAGCTCTGATGTGTCTCCGAGTTTAATTGTTTTCTGCATTTCATTCCTCACAGATTCCCGGTTAGAGGAAGCAGTGCCTGAACTTCCTCCGCTCAAAGTGAAAGACCTTCACGTCATCAACTCCAAAGACCCCGAGGATGTCCTCAGGCTCATCATCGCCATGGCCGAAACCATGCGGGCCTCTTCAGGCCTCATCTTCAACTCCTTCGAAGAGCTCGAACCGACCAAACTGGCTGAATGTCGCCGGCGCTTCCCTGTCCCGATCTTCACGGTTGGCCCAATCCACAAGGTCTCCGCAGCGTCATCAGGCAGCTTGTTGCCTCAAGATAGGAGCTGCATTTCGTGGCTTGACAAGCAAGAAAGGCCCAAATCGGTCCTCTATGTGAGCTTCGGGAGTCTCTCAATAGTCAGCGAGACCCAATTCCTGGAAATAGCCTGGGGACTTGCGAACAGCAGCCAGCACTTCCTTTGGGTGGTCCGGCCCGGGTCAGTCCGTGGCTCGGAATGGCTTGAGGTGCTACCAAGTGGGTTCCTAGAGGGCCTGGACGGGAGGGGCCACATTGTGAAGTGGGCCCCGCAGCATGGGGTCCTGGCCCACCCCGCTGTCGGTGGGTTCTTGACGCACAACGGGTGGAACTCGACGCTAGAGGCCATCTGCGAGGGTGTGCCGATGATGTGCATGCCATTCCATGGGGACCAAAGGGTGATCGCAAGGTATGTAAACAACGAGTGGAGAGTCGGGCTGCATTTGGAATACAAGGTGGAGAGGAAAGAGATTGAGGATGGGATTAGGAAATTAATGGCAAGCGATGAGGGAGAGGAGATGAGGGAGAAAATTAAGGCTTTGAAGAGGAAGGCAGACGAGAGTCTCCAGGATGGTGGCTCTTCATACCGGTCTCTTCAGAAATTGACCGAGTACTTGGTCTCGTTTTAGGAAATTTTTAGCTTCTCTATTGCTATTTTTGAATAACAATCTTGATGGGATTTTTGGAATATTGATTCATCGTAGGGGGCAATTGAACTTCGGTTGGTGAAGACTTGATCATTGACTTCTTGATTAAATGCACTATTCTTGTTTCTTCACTCCACTCAGGGATTTTTATTGACATGATCTTAGTCCTTTTATAAATATGCCTGTCGGTAACATATTTTGTTGCAATTGACTCATTGTGTTTGTTCACACGATTGGATAGTCTTAGGGAAACCAAATTCCTTCGTACATGATCGGGACCTTGTGTATAAAGTAACGGCACCAAATAATGACTTGAAAAAGTTCACAGCCACTTTAGCAAAACTCTTGAGAGTTTATAACTTTGACTACTTTATGAAAGTAACCAGTCTTTAGATCACCTAGTTTGAACCAGTTCACTAGAATTGATTACGGAAAGATTCATTAGATTCTTGAGCTTCTAGAGTTCAGCATCAGCACCAAACTTTTTAGACAAAAGATGGGTTATAACTCACCTCGAACGGGTTCCTCATTTAGCCACGGCATGTATACCACCTCGAACGAGCTTTTTCATGTCTGCTCTTAGTGCTATTTCTGTGAAACTTGGATCATAATTAGCCAAAAAAACCAATGAAGTAACAAAGAAATTACAAGGATTAGTAATTTTTTTTTTTTATATTATGAGAAAGCTCACTTTAGATATGTAAACCCTAAAAAGAGCTATTCATACTATTTCTTGTCCCATTCTCAGTGACTTGACATGATAACTCATACGATTTTGGGAGTGCTAGCAAAAGGACTTGCGTGATGACTCGTAGGATCGCGTAGCTTGCTTGATAATCGATGATGTTTGGCATTTTTCTCAAGCAGTCGCGGACGAACTTAAGATCCCGAGGATGGTGTTAAGGTGTACTGGTATCTCTTCAATTTTTGCTTTCTCTGCCTTGTCCACTTTGAGAGAAAAGGGTTGCCTCCCAATAAAAGGTGTGCCTTCCAGCTAAATTCTTCAGACTCTAGAGACAAATGGTGTGTATATATATTGTACAAGCATGACCAATCTTGTATGCTTCTTTTATTTCCATATTTCTATGACTTAAATTTTACTGATTTTCAAACACCTTTCTTGGATACTCAAGTAGTCAAGTGGAACAGAATGCCTTTGTTCCATCCGATGTTGTCTTAGCGTTACATATCTAAGTGGTAATAGCGAAGGGAAAAGTAGGAATATAGGCCTTCCTTGTTTTTCAACTGGAGAGAGTATTGACCGCTTCCTTTTGGTTTCTCTGTCAAATTCCAAACTAGACAAGGCTGTTCCCGAAGTTCCACCTATCAAAATGAAAGACCTTACAATTGTCAGCACAAGAAACCCCAAAGATCTCCACTATTTATTACCAGACATGGGCAGAGCAACTATGGCCTTCTTTGGACTCATTTGCAATTCCTCTGAAGAAGTCGAGGGGACAAAACTTGCCAAAGCTCGGCGCACCATTCCCATTCCTATCTTTGTGATCGGTCCATTTCACAAGTATTCCAACATCTTTGAGCAGCTTGCTGGCACAAGACGCTAGCTCAATCTCCTGGCCGAACAAGCAAAGGCCCAAGTCAGTCATCTATGCGAGCTTGGGAAGCATTGCATCCATGGATGAGGCCAACTTCATAGAAGTAGCTTGGGGACTAGCAAATCTATTTGTGGGTCATTCAGCATGGATCAGTTTGCGAAGTGGACTGGCTCAAGCATTGGCCTAGCTCGTTCCTAGAGATGTTAATTGGAAGGGATCATATTGTGAAATGGGCACCGCAGCAAGAAGTGCTGGCTCATTAGGCCATCAGTGGATTTTGGACTCATTGTGGTTGGAACTCGATGTTGGAAAGCATTTGTGAAGGTGTGCCGATGATTTGTATGCCATCTTGGGGATCAAAAAGGTGAACAAAAGATATGTGAGTGACTTTTGGAGGGTCGGGTTGCATTTGGAGTATAAGTTGGAGAGTAGCGAGATACAGTGTGCCATTAGAAAATTACTGGCGGATCCAGAAGGTGAAGCTATTAGAGACCGAGCAGTGCGTTTATAGGACAAGTTACATCAGTGTTTTAAGGAAGGGGGTTCCGTATATAGGTCTCTTGACAGCTTTACTGGTTACCTATCATCATTGTAGGACTCTGCTTAAAGGTTAAACTCCTACTAGGAACAATTATTGTCCCGAGTCTGTTCATTTCGCGATTTTTAGTACCTTCATATTGTTGGGAAACTTTGAATCTTGAAGATTAATATAACTTTTAGAGTTACATCATTTTATGTACTGAATGATAAGAATGAAATTTTTAGCTTGTCCTTTTATAGATCCCTAGTACTTAGAGTTTATAGTTTCCTTTCCTATTTCATCCTTTCCAAGTTTTATTGTCCATGTATGCGCATGACCAAAATATTCAGCTGCTAAATCAATCATTTACTTGGTGATTATCACTAACATTTAATATAGCGAATCTATGCGTTTAATTATAACTTTCTGTTAGCTTTAGGAATTGGACTTCTCCATTCCTGGAATCCACTTCTTATAGTTACGTGCTCTAAACTTTCAATTGCATATATAGTACTGTCTTTGTTGAATAGAAAATGTTGTTTTCTTCAGCGTGTCCTTCAAGCCAGCTCAGTCCAAGCAATTAAGGCCATTGGAAATGACCTCTCAGTGAAATCGCCTAGAAAAGATTCATGAAACTCGACTTCAATGCAGTATCGGGTAGCACAAATTTTCACGTTGTACTAGGGAGAAAGAGCATTGCGAAGGACGGGACAACAGCAAGAAAAGCGATTGGTCGCCAGAGGAGAGGAAGTATCCGTTGCTTACATCCGAGTTTTGTAGCACGTTTTTCATTATTTTTCATTTTTTTCAGTCTAAACTTGTCTCGGGATTACGTGGATCTAATAGTAAGACAAGAACATCAAACCATTAAATGTTAATCGACCACGGCTCGTGGTCGATCCCCGCTCCTAACAGAGTATGCAGGGTGAGGCCATGACAAGAAGTTTGCCCATCATATTTTTACCGAAGCACAGGATTAACTTGTCAACAAGTCATCAAAATCCATAGCATGTATAGCCGTACTATCACTGATCATGTATTATTGCCTCAACATCGAATGCTCAATCACAATTAGATTACAAAGTTCGAAATGACAACGCAACTATGCGACTAGGAATGCGACGATGGGGCTTCTTACTTGATATACCCCCATCAGCCTATGTTACAGAGGCAGAAAGCGTGAAACTGTCCAACTTCCCTTCAACCGTTATGCTGAAGGCCAGTTCCTGTCCAACACTCGAGAATGTCAAGACACTGGGTATAACTATGACCTTGATCCCACTTGGAGTTTTAACGACACAAGTTTTAACGACAGAGGTGTATGTCAATTGAGTTCATTCGTCACCATTCTCACATGGATCTAGGCCTTTGGCCTTGCCTAGCCCAATCGCTAGTTGCAAAAAGAAAAGAAAAGAAAGGAAAATAATAAAAAATAAAAAATATAATAAAAAATTATCAATATTAGTGCTAGTTATGCTACGTAGGACGATCGACATTTACATCAACAATCTCTAGTCAAAATTAGGCGGATGGACTCAATTGATAAAATGTAAAGAGATTTTGAACTGAATTGATAAAAATGTAATAAATTTAGAATTTTTTAGATAATTTTCCTGAGTCATTGCAATAAAACCCCTTACTTTTGCATTTCCTCAGGTGCCTTGTGAAGTTGACCTTCCATTTCTTCGTGGATTGCATTGTCGTGCGCTTTGGATCTAGATTTCCAGGGTCTCCAAGAGCTTCGTGGATTGCATTGGCCGAAAGAATAGTTTAACCGTTTTAACCTTTTATTGGAAGAAAAATATAGTGCAATCTTGTTAAATGTTTTAACTTACTAAAGTCTAAAATTGTTTTCTTCGAGTTCCAAGACAGATGGCACTTTGCCTTTCCTTATTAGAAACTCAATTTTAATTATCAAAATTGAGAAAATCCTTCCATTTAATATAATGGATTAGGCGACCATTCATCAATCACACCTTTATCTCCTTTTCCGCTGGATATTTCTCAATGAATATATCATACCACAAATCCCATACGGATGAAGGAGTAATACAGTTGTCTTTTTTTCAAAGAACACAACCTTAAATTATACCCCAAATATCTAGCTCCCAATAATCCCCATGATAATACTCTCGCTCTATCAGTTGCTAACTGAGGAATTTGAAAAACATGATAAGAAGAAATGAATGAATTATCATGACCCAGTGAATAACACAGTTTTTCTAAGCAAATTGAGCAATCATTATGCACATTTAAAACACAAATATAATTCACTTACATATTTCTAGAAATTTAAAAAACCTTCAAGACCAAAATGCAATATTTCTTACTTTCACATAATACATTCAAAGCAGAAATATTCAAGATAATAACAGGCAAATACCAATGGTCTAGCTTATTGGTCAATCTCATAAAAATACACATAAATAGTTCATTCCATTGATCAGTCTCATAAAAACACACGTCAATGATCCATTCATTTGGTTAATCTCATGCCACATATTAATGGTCTATCCCATTGATTTATCTCATATAAAACCATAGGTCGACGGTCCATCTATCGACCAATCTTTTGCTTAATATCAAACTATAGTCATAACACAATATCTGGTGACAAGGCGACCAAGATTCCTTCCTTGGTTAGATCTTCACTTATTATTAGCTCATGGCTTGGCTTACAAGAATATCTTAGACTAGTATGTGTATATCCACAAACCCCTTATTAGGCTCATAGAAATATTGAGCACCCAACCTCATCCACCAATACTAGAAATTCAATCTATAAACAATCTCACATTTCAAAATACATTTCACAAATCAATCACCAATAGCTTTCGCAATTCAACTCATTCGCCAGAACTACTTTTCATAAAACATTTTCAAATCATTTCAAGACTTGTCTCATAAACCAGTTTATCGAATCAAATCAAATGCATGTCATAAAGCATTTCACAAATATATATTTTCACCAAACATCTCACACCATTTACAAATATCAAAACGTAGTAAATGTTTGATCCAAATTTTATGCAACAAGCTTGATTATTCATAATTCATAAAATATCAAATCGTTATCATTTTGAAGACATGACTTTACAAATTTTTATAAGAAATAGTATCACTCATCCAGGAAAGCCAAAAACCAATTTGCGATGGTTACTCAAGCCCATGCACTCAAATTTCTAACAAATATAAAAAAAATATAAAAAAAAACCAAGTAAAACAATATTTTAATAAATGACTTGACCACATTATGCCCATTCATTGATAAAATGACGCTTACGCACTAACGAAAAGCTCGACCATAGCAAAAACCTAATGATGTCCATTATGCGAAGCTTGCGTGCTAAATTTCTTTGCGCCATAACTTTCTCCACATAAGTTCGTTTCAAGCAAGTGTATAGTCCATAGAAAGCCCTTTTGATATACTACAAGAACCGGAACTCAGGCGCCCCAAAAATCTCGCTAGAAACGGTTGAAAGTCAGCTTAAATTTTAGTATTCAGAACTTGACTAGCATGCGCGATGAAATTGAAAATTTCATAACGAATAAACTGTAGGCTCAAATTCAGATCCGTAAAATGCTATAGCTTGATAAGGTCCTGAACTATCATTTATATGTACATATACATATACATATACATATACATACATACATATGTATATATATATATGCCGTTCAAAAACTTCAAATCAAATGCAGCAAGTCAGAATTTACCTAAATTCAAATTTTAAGCCCTAATTTTGATGATTCCTTCGAATGGACGATTAAAGACTTTAGCCACATACTGGCGTTGCAAAATGGTGTTGATTCGGCTTGACGAGTCGTTCGAATCGTGAGTGCGCCAAAAATTTTCCCTTTTCCCTTTTTGCCTTTCTCTTCCACGGGGGTAAATTCAAATTTTAAGCCCTAATTTTGATGATTCCTTCGAATGGACGATTAAAGACTTTAGCCACATACTGGCGTTGCAAAATGGTGTTGATTCGGCTTGACAAGTCGTCCAAATCGTGAGTGTGCCAAAAATTTTCCCTTTTCCCTTTTTGCCTTTCTCTCCCCCGGGCTCCCCCCCTCTCCTTTTTGTCTTTATTTTGTCCACCCCTCATGTTGCAACATGAGTCATATAGAGAAAGAAAATGAAGATGGACTTTGCTCGGCATTGGGTTGAACTAATTGGGCTGGGTTTGGCTTTTATAAGAGATATGAGTTGAGTTTTGGAGACCCATATGGTGGGTCGGGTTTATAAGCATCGAGTGCACCAAAGTTCCTAATTTCGATGGAGGTCACACGTGAAACTTACACAATATTAAGGGCTCCTGAACTTGGTACATTCGAGATCATAGAAAATTCTAGTTTACTGCCACGTCCTCCCTCCCAAAAAAAAACCAACATAGTTGCATGCATACCTTAATGTCACCGAGACATTTAAGATCGTAGACACATTTCGTATCCCAGACAAACTAATTAAAGCCTGTAAACTTCAAACGGTGGTCTTATAAAGCTCGTCGCTGGATTTGAGGGACACATCAAGCTTTTAAAGACATACATACATACATACATACATATATATATATATATATATATATATATATATATATATATATATATCCCACTTTATGTTTTATCTGTTCTTGTTTACAAAAAAAAAAAAAAAACCAACTCTTTTTAGTTGGTAAGCAGTGGGTTCAGTCGATTAATTGAGTTTGATTAATGCGATTAGCATGGTTAACAACTATAGAATAGACAATTGCAAAGCTAATTCATGGGATGAGTATGATGCATCGTTATCGATAATTATACAGTACAATTACTGCTGAATGATGGAGTGCAATTGATCAAGGAAGATTGGTTGATGAGAGTGACTTAAGCCATTGAACAACAACTATATGGCGTCTGTAAAGAAGACTTATCTATGGCTACATGGATTTGACATTGACAAGACTCATTGACGGCACAGGCAAGGGGTTAGCCATCTTAAAATTTGGCCGTGTTGGGACCAAGAGGAGAAAATGAGAGGAGAAATATCGATTAAAATGTAAGGGTACCAAGCGATGGTTGATTAGCCTAATGGTCTAGGAAATGTAGATTCTCGGGAGAACAATTGTAACCATACTTAAAATCATAGTTGCTAGTGAACGGTTGTATTAGTGGGTTATATAAATGAGGTATGCAATTATAGAAGGGGATCCCAAACACGCAGTCTCATATACTTTTCTCGGTTTATTAATTGTCTTTTCTTTTTTGATCATCGTCTCTAGTATTTTATTATTAAGTTCACTGTTCATCTTCGTTATCAACCAAGTAGATTCCTATTTAAAACTCACTTTTATTAAAAAAATCGAAAATCAATCTCTGGTGAAAGATCGTCCACTGTTTGGGTAAAACCCCACTTTCGTGTAGTCTCTCTCATAATAATATTTAGGTACAAATTTTTTGTCTCTATCTGACTATTTTGAATCACTTGTAACCATCTACACGTCCTTTTATTTGACAAAAGCAACCGCATGTACTAAGGATCTTTTGCGGCATATACTTAATCTATTAGAAACAAATATTTTGTGTCCATCTCATAAATAGGAAACAAATATAACAGTTTCCAACCAGTGAGGTTCGCCTATTTTATATAGAAAAGCCACCAAATTCAAAGGCAAAATGATATTATTGGTTCTAGTAAGCGCCATAATTTTTCCAATGAATTACTTGAGTGCCATGACATTTAAATCGATAATTTGAGTGCAATAACTTATTAAAAAAAATCACCACAAGTGCATCACAAGTGCAAAAATTTGTGGTGAACGTTTTTCGAAAGTTATGATACCCATGTGATTGATTGAAAATTTGTGATATTCCAACAAACAAAACTCAAGTGATTGATTAAAAAATTATGGCAATCAAGTGAGTACCATATGAAAGTTATTCTATTTGTAATGTCCTTATTATCATTTCTTTAGAAATTTTTCAGACCTTAAATATATATCCTATTGCTGGTAACTATACGATTGCAAATGTTTTGTCTTGAAGTCATCTTTCTTTTTATATGGCAAATGAACTTTCTGGTGGCTTTAAAATCAGACTTTTCTGAGGACTCAAATCAACCTATTATATCAAACTTGATGCTTTAATCACATAGAGCATACATCTCTGAAAATAATGTTACCTCAAACATGTCTCTCAAGCCGACTTTGAGAATATAGAGTGCGCAACCTTGCTCTAATACCAATTATAGGATATTTAGAGACATTATTTTAATGCTATTTGTAAGGTATGTGGAAGCGTTGTAGTGACTACACGAGAATTGTAATAAACAACTTAAGACACACTTGCTATACCAAACTGCGATATAAGTATAACATTAAAAAAAATCATCTCACATAGCTATTACAATATATTTTTCACGCCACACTCAAAATACTCAAAGCAATACTTACTTATGCATAGGCACACTCAACTATTCTGTTTGTCTCTCACACTCAGAGGAGTAACCCTCTCTCTATGTCTACTTAGGCGCGTTGCCTCTCTCTTTGAAGCTCGCCTTTGCATCTGGTGATTTCCTCTATTCTGAAGTTCTCACGGCTGGAGGCTTTCGTGAAGCTCATCCCTTTTGCTCTCAAGCTCTCTGGCAGCGTGTGGCTTTCCCTGAAACTCACCTTTGCCATGGTGGCTCGAGGCCTTCTCTGGCCTGAGGCTCTTTGGCCTGACTCTCTTGCTTTGTTAAATGCCTCGGCTATAGGTTATAGGCTAAGATTTACTATTCAAATGTTGGCTCATCATTGCTTCTCTTGCATTTGATTATTTGAATGTGAAGGCCAACTTGGACTTCTCCTCTTCTGCTTACTTTTGTTGTTTTCTTTTTCTGACCGATTGTCAGAGTTATTCAAGAAGCCATCCAAGTCCATTGAATAACTCAATCCAAGTCCAATATGGACTTTGCAAGCTGGCGCCTACTTCTTGGCCGCTGATGGAGATGTGTTAGAGTCTCCAACTAAGAAGCATCGACACTCTTCGAAAATTTTTGTATTGTGTCTGACACTCCGATATGTATCCGACACGCTCCGACATACGGTTAATGAGTGTTGAGAAATCCGATACGTGGTCAACTCTTCCCGACACGCTCCGACACGTGAGTCCGAAATTCCGACATGCACAAGGTCAATTTTAAAAATTTTCAATACTTGAGGGGTCAAAATATAAAATATGAAAAAATAATGAAAATAACGAAAATAAAGGGGAAAGAAAAAAATTCCCACTCTCAAGTTTCTCACTTATAAGTTTTGATATTCCCGTGAGTGACGATGGAATGTCCATCTTCTTGCTTGTGTCGATCCGCCGCCTCCGCAGACTTAAAGTTGTGATTTTTTTTTTTTTTTTTGCTTCTTTCCGTCTCTCGTAAGCGTCGCTGTGAGTTATCTCTTTTGGTCTATGTTATTAGTTTGTAAGTTATCTCTTACATTTTTTCCATGGCGAAATTAGTTATTTCATTTTCTTTTGGTCGTACTTCGAGAGTTCTTGTCCTAGATTTTCATTTTTCTCGAACCTTGTTTTGCAAAGGAGCTCCAAGCCAGTTTTATCATGAACTCTGAACTCTGTCTAGGACTATAAGAAATCTCACTAATTTCCGATAAGTGTAAGAAAACATGACACGTTCCTTCAAATTTACTCTTTTGTGTTTGCAATTTTTGAATTTCTTATTCAATCTCTATCAAATTAAAACAATGAATGATATTAACAAATGTTGAATTAATATTTTTAGTATAAATTAATTCTATGCTCTTTTTATTATTTATTTTTGCATTTATATATAAAAATATATATTTAATATATAACGTATCGGAACGTGTCGGAATCTTTATTTTTTGAGAAATAACGTGTTGACATGTTATGTCGTGTTGTGTCGCATGTCGTGTGTCCGTTTCGGTGCTACATAGGTCTCCAACAAAGAATCCCTAGAAGCAAAGCCGGTACGATGATCCAACAAGACACACAACCTCAACATGCAGCAGGGAAGCCAATTCGTTTAGTCACGTCAATGAGCAATGTGGTGAAACGATTGGGACCCCGGCAATGAAAGCAAATCGTTGTCTGTGGAAGGCTTTGGACCAAACAATGGCAGCAACTGGCAACTGTACTACTCACTCCTTAAATAGTTGTCAGTTTTTTCCTGATGTATATGGGGTGTGGAGTTGCGTCTCTGCATTAACTCCTAATTGTGTGCTTAGAAACAGTCGATGTCATCCTCAAAGTCGGTAGCGATGTGGATATAGCAGAGCGACTGTCGAATTCAGGTACAAAGAAGGTTCCAGACTGGGTACATTGTCTAAAGTCGAATGGGCTAGAACCGGTTAGATCTCAGCTGAAACCACAGAAAATGCTAAGCAACTTATGACAATCGAAACGTTATTGACCAGCATATGCGATGCCTTTTCACTATCTTGTGGAGAAATCTTATACGGTTAAAGATTAAGCAGCAATCTCATTATGTACTTCGCATGCAAAAAGTCTAGTCCTAGAGAAATAGTGTGAGGACCGATTGCGGCATTGCTTGATGTCCTCATGGTCGTGGCAACTCCTTCAATCCCCGGTCAATTTAACCAATCAAGAAATCCGAAGAGATGCGGTAAGGGGAGACTGTGTAGTGTCTAAAGAAAAAAGTTACCAAGTTATCATCTTACTAGGCTCTCATCTCTGAAAATATGGCCCAGTCTCGTGTCCCACAGAACTCCCTTGTACCAGTATAAAGAGAAAGTCATATCGACACGCACGCACACATCCACACAAGACACGGCACACACCAGCAAAAAGCAGAAAACAAGTTTGTTCATGGAGGATCCGAAAATTAGTCCGGTGAAGCCGAGATCCGGCCGTGAAATCGTCCTCTTCCCACTTCCCTTGCAAGGCCACATAACTCCGATGCTTCAGCTTGCAAACATCCTCTACTCTCGAGGCTTCTCCATCACCATAGTCCACACCCACTTCAACTCTCCTAAATCCTCCAACTACCCTCACTTCAACTTCCAACCGATCTCGGACGGCTTGCTAGAAGGCCAGGCCTCCACTGTGGACTTCATAGCTCTCGTGACGCTGATGAACGTTACTTGCGTGGGGCCGTTCCGAGATTGCTTGGCTAAGCTGTTTTCTGATGCTTCAAATGATCGGATTCCATGCTGCTTGATAACCGACCCGGTGTGGCACTTCACTCAGGCGGTTGCTGACGAGCTTAATGTCCCGAGGATGGTGCTGCGGACCAGCAGCATCTCGTCTTTTCTCGCTTTTTGCGCATTGCCGCTCATGCGAGAGAAGGGTTACCTCCCGCTCCAAGGTAAGCTTCTCCCACATCTCCCCACATAAATCCCTAGAAAAATGAACTTAGTCCTCTTATTATGTGTACTAGATTTAACTGTCATTTGTGACTGAGTTTAAATGACTATATGGCAAATTGGAAGGCCATGGATCTATTATTCTTCTGCAGACTATAGAAATTTCAAACCAGAGCATGATTCTTTCTGATGTACGAGTGGTCTCTCAGATCTTTCAGTTTGCAGAATATCCGCTAATTAATTCTTCAGTCATCATTATTTAAGTGTTTGAGCAAGCATAGGATGGTTACCTTCGCATGCACTTGAATGTCCAAGTAACAATTATTTCCCCTGTCGAAGAATGAAGAAAACACAAATCATTTGATTCATGAAGATTTGGATGGTCATTTTCCATGGGACCTAGTAGAAACATTATGAACATTGTCCTGATGCTCCACTGCTTTAGGATCAACTTGAATTCGTGCAATCAGTCTGTCCCCTCTGCTTGTCGGATTTCGGTGCAAGCCCTTGTGTTGTCTGACTCATTTACGTACTGAGGCATCGCATCCCACCTGACATATCTACTGCTGATCAAGAAGTTGTTGAACATGGACAGAACAATTTTCATACGCCCTTGTGCTCGAATTGGTTTTGGCACCTCGGTCTGTCGCCATTGGGCGTAAATATTTTATGAGATAACGGGAATCATGATGAGACACTTGATAGATTACAGAATTATCGTATTCTTAAAACTTCATTTCCACGTGAATCAAGATCTCCCGTATTTGGGTGGGATATGATATCATAAACTATAACGGTCTAACTTATTTATGTCGTTATCTCTGGCATTACTTTCTGCAATTTTGTGAAGAGGTAAGATGCTTTTCGGATTGTGGACCTTGTCGTCGTCCTGGGAGATGGAGAGTGCCAAGTCAAAAATGTTGTGAAAGACTGTAGGAAGCAGACATGCGTACGCTTGAAACAGCTCTGATGTGTCTCCGAGTTTTATCGTTTTCTGCATTTCATTCCTCACAGATTCCCGGTTAGAGGAAGCAGTGCCCGAACTTCCTCCGCTCAAAGTGAAAGACCTGCACGTCGTCAACTCAAAAGACCCCGAGGATGTCTTCAGGCTCATCATCGCCATGGCCGAAACGATGCGGGCCTCTTCCGGCCTCATCTTCAACTCCTTCGAAGAGCTTGAACCAACCAAACTGGCCGAATGTGGCCGACGCTTCCCCGTCCCAATCTTCACGGTCGGCCCATTCCACAAGCAGTCCGGGGAGACATCAACCAGCTTGTTGCCTCAAGATAGGAGCTCTATTTCGTGGCTTGACAAGCAAGAAAAGCCCAAATCGGTCCTCTACGTGAGCTTCGGGAGCCTCTCTATAGTCAGCGAGGCCCAATTCCTGGAAATAGCCTCGGGGCTTGCAAACAGTGGCCGGCCCTTCCTTTGGGTGGTCCGGCCTGGGTCGGTCCGTGGCTCAGAATGGCTTGAGGCCTTGTCGAGTGGGTTCCTAGAGGGCCTGGATGGGAGGGGCCACATCGTGAAGTGGGCCCCGCAGCATGAGGTCTTGGCCCACCCCGCTGTTGGCGGATTCTGGACGCACAACGGGTGGAACTCGACCCTAGAGGCCATTTGCGAAGGCATGCCGTTGATGTGCATGCCATTCTTCGGCGACCAGAGGGCGAACGCGAGGTATGTATGCAACGAGTGGAGAGCTGGGTTGCATTTGGAATACAAGGTGGAGAGGAAAGAGATTGAGGATTCGATCAAGAGATTGATGGTGAGCGATGAGGGAGACGAGATGAGGGAGAAGATGAAGTCTTTGAAGAGGGAGGCGGATGAGTGTCTCCAAGATGGTGGTTCTTCATACCGGTCCCTTCAGAAATTGACTGAGTACTTAGTCTCATTCTAGGAAATTCTTAGATTCTCTGTTTCTATCTTTGAATAACGATCTTGATGGGATTTTTGAAATGTTGATTTATCACAGGGGCAATTGAACTTTAGTTGGTGAAGATTTGATCATTGACTTCTTGATTGGACACTAAATGCGTTGTTCTTGTCCGTTGGCTCCATTCTTGGATTTTTATTGACATGATCTTAGTCCTTTAATAAAGATGTCCGGTAACATATTTTATTGCAATTAACTCATTGTGTTTGTTCACAAGATTGGACCGTCTTTGGTAAACCAAATGGCAAATTCCTCAGTACATGATCACCTCACCTAACTTTCATCACTGAGGGCCGCTCTCAAACGCCTACGTAGATCGTGTTTATCTTCCTCGTTCATGACCCTGTGAATAGAGGACAGTAAAACCAGTGGATAGGAGAGAGTGAGAGACGCTCCCAATCAAGTCTAGTGCTAGAGAAATAGTGTTCGGATCAACTGGGACATCACCTGATGTCTTCGTGGTCGTGGAAACTCCTTCCAAGGATCAAGAAAGCCGAAGAGATGCAATGAAGCGAGACTAGGAAGCGGAAGAAAAGAGTTACCAAAATTATCATCTTGCCACGCTCTTATTTATGAGAGAATGGCAGGTCTCATGTCTTTCTTAACTTAATCATGCATTAATTAAGAAAAATGATTATGTGATAGTTTTTAATGTATTGAGATAATAACAATCTATTTTGGATTACAAAAAATCAAATTACAAATAATTATAAATTGTTATGAGACTCATCTCTTCAAAAATTTGTGACTCACAATAGATTATTCTCGTAATACCCCAATGATTGATATGCTAGCAAAACCCATCAATTAAATAGTCACGACGTAACTTTCTATGTTTCCCCTTATGTCATTGTATAAAGAAAGTCATACCAACACGCACACAAGACACACAACAGCCCAGAAAAAAAGCAGCAAACGAAATTGTCCATGGAGGATCCAGTGAAGCCGAAATCAATCCACAAAATCATACTCTTCCCACTGCCTTTGCAAGGCCACAAAACTCCAATGCTTCAGCTTGCCAGCATCCTCTACTCTCAAGGCTTCTCCATCACCATAGTCCACAGTCCACACCCACTTCAACTCTCCTAAATCCTCCGACCACCCTCACTTCACCTTCCTACCGATCCTGGCCGGCTTGTTAGAGGGCCAGGCGTCAACCATGGACTTAATAGCTCTCGATAAGCTGTTGAGCGTCACTTGCGTGGGACCATTCCAGGACTGCTTGGCCAAGCTGTTGTCCGAAGCCTCAAAGGATCGGATTCCGTGCTGCTTGGTAACGGATCCGTTGTGGCACTTCACTCAGGTGATTGCCGACAAGCTTCACGTCCCAAGGATGGTGCTGCGGACTAGCAGCATCTCTTCTTTTCTCGCTTTCTACGCATTGAAGTTCATGCAAGAGAAGGGTTACCTCCCACTCTAAGGTAAGGTTCTTCCGTATTTCCACCACATAAATTCCTAGATATCTGAAATTAGTTCTTTTATGAAGTGTGCCGGATATTACTACGCATCATTTGTAACTTGACTTTAAATGGCTGTACAGCAAATTGGAAGGCCATAGATTTATTATTTTCCTGCAGACAATGCAATTTCAAGCCAGAGTATGATATTTTCTTTGAAAACGACTTCGAAAGAATATATTTTCTTTTATGAAAGTTTCTTGCCTACTGCTGATGCATGTGAGGCCTGACATGGACTGCACCTAATGGGAGGATGTTCGTAAAATTCTAAACGCAAGTGAACGTGTCGAACAAGTAATATAATGATGAGAAAGAATATCGTCCCACGAAGATCGATGATTAATAAACTAATTAAATACTAAAATAGATTAACTCTAAAATTTATCTAACAGATCAAAATATAATTGAGAATAAATTAAAAGACGAAATTTGTAGACTAAATGCAGTAAATCGATCGAGATAAATATGTTAGAGCATCCGATTTCACCATAACCACTAGATATGAATTTCAGATTATTGTGAATACAAGAACGATATCAAACATGTGATAGCGGAATTTCCTAACCTATTTACTATCCTATCTCTAGGTATAACAAACCTACTCAGTTTATTAATCCACTATATCTCTATGTGAATTAAAATAAACACGAGTGCATTAAGAACTATGAATATTCCCGGCTTACAATGAGTCTTTTGGATCACCTTATCACCGAAAGCTACACAAATAACGCGGTATATCTCTATCCACATTTAATTCATGGTTATATATTATAATGAGCAATTGCATATTATCACTTCTCGCCTCAAACATGCACATCAAATCATTCAAGTGGTGGCCAGTCACTCAAAAGCATTAAGCACAATAATATATAACTCACATGAATGAAATTAATTGTAAAACATAAAAATCATGAAATTCACATCATCATGGTTAGGCTACATCGTAGCCTAACAAAAGAAAATTAGAACATAGTAGATGAAGAAATATAAATATAAATTAAACTCAGCATCTTGAATCAAAGAACAAGAATTTTGTCACCACTTTTGTCTTCTCTTCAAAATACTTGAAAATCTCTCAGAACAATGAAAAACGATCTAAACAGAAAAACTCTCTAAAACCTAGCTGCTCTTCTCTCTCTTTATTCTCCTCTTCATAAGATATATCCAAGATTCTTATCTCCAAGCAATTGCGCACAAAATCAGGGAGTAAATCAGAAGATTTTGATTTGATATCTATCTCATGCTGCTGCTTGATTTAAATTCCTCGATTTTGCCATCTTTTTCCTTATCTTCTCCATATATCATTATTCTGCATAAATAAGGAAAATTCAAATAATCAGAGGAAATCCAAATATTTTCTCATAGATATTGCATTAATTGTTGCCTAAAATAGGTAAATAACTCTATTTTTATAGAGTTATCAAACCCCAAACTTAACCTTTTGCTAGTCCTCGAGCAAAATCAAGACATAACACATACTCAAGCTAACAACCTCCTCCATGACATCTTTCCATAATTGCTCAAATTCACAATTCAAAGAAAAACACAAATTTCATCTAAACATTGAAATTGATTTATAAGTTAAGATTAATTCTAACTATGTGATCCAAGTGTGTGTGTGAGAGTCCTCATCTTTTTCGAATTATATGCAATTCAGATAAATTCACATTGACATGTAACCTCTAAAAAATTCTCAATAATTATTACCAAATCTCATAGGTTTGCTTTTCATTCCTCTCTCCACTAATGTAAGCAATTATCCAACCAAAAATCAATAGGACTTTTCTCGGGTTGTAATGTAAGGCTGGGCTAAAGGTGAGATAATGGAAATTTTAAGCTCAAATCACCCATCAACACGTTGATTTCTAGGATCTAATTAGAGCCAATGTCACCGTCCAATTTCACTCCTTCAAAATAATTTCTTTGCCACCAAATATCATCATTCCTTTTTTTTTTCCTTTTTCTTTTCTCTTTTTTTTTTTTTTTTTGAATTGCTTTATGGTGGAGTTTCTCCCAAAGTCCCTCCTAATATAACATGAAAACTTCCAACCCATTGAGTATCCAAAAGGCTCACTCAATTGAAAGTTGGATAGGGAACCATAAAAGCAATTTTTTTTTTTTTTTGACAATACACCCCAAACAACCATAGCAATCACTCCCCTTTTTTTTTTTTTTTTTTTTTTTTTTTTCGTACTCCATCATTCCTCCCAAATTTCTATCAAGCTCAAATAATTTTTTTTATCCCAAAAGAAAATCAACGTGTTCATAGGGCATGGGACAATGATATAATTTGATAACGGCTAGGCTAAATATATATGGGTGCCAATGAAAAATTGGGTAATAATTAAGGCTCAAAGGGGTGACTAGGGATAAATAAACAGGGTTAGCTTGAAAGGCTCAATCGATCCAAAAATTGCCTAAATCATTTTCTCAGTTAGATTTAGCTTAGGATTTCGCCTCAAGAGAAAATCAAACAAATTCTAAGATTTGGGTGAAATCTAAGAAAATCACATACTTTACATGAATGTTCTCTAAATTTACATACAATTCAAAAATTAAGGACTTTTAGTGCTCGGCAAGTGGATCAACATAATCAAAATTAAGATTAACTCACATATCAATTGCAAGTTTAAATAAAATTTAAATTTTCCTAAGAATCGCAAAAATTCACAACCAAGAATGCAATCATGAAAAAAAAAAAAAAAAAACTTGTCTCCCCCCCAAACTTGAATGAAGCAGTGTCCTCAATGCGAAAACTAGAATAGGAAGAAGAAAACTCCCCTGTTTGTAGGATAACTTCATAGATGACCTTGATGATTAAACTTTTGAAAATTGCTCCCTAAAAATTAACCTGGATAAAACAGAAAAAGTTGATCTTTTTTTTTTTTTTTTTTTTTTTTTTTTTTTTTTTTTTTTGCAAAACATAAAATTAACAATAAATAAAAACATAATTAAAATGCTTGGGTTGCCTCCCAAGAAGCGCTTGCTTTATAGTTTTCAGCCAAACTATCTCGGATGTCGCTAATCCGGAGGATGAAGTTCAATTGTGGTCTTCGCTTGTTGTAACCACTTTCAAAGTAGGGCTTCAAACGTTGACCGTTCACTACTTCTTGCATCTTCAGGTTCAAACGCCTCAGAGGTTGGATAGTGGGTTCATATTGTTCCTCCATCAAATCTGTCAAAGAAGAAGATATAATTACCGGTAAAGAAGAAACTCCATCTAAATAAGCATATTTCAAATGAGAAGGTAAGGGTTTGAGTTCAAGAATTGGAGGCTCTTCAATTGATGGTTTAGGCTTTGTAATGTGTTGTCCCAACTCCTCAAATTTAATTGCCTTTTGCCTTGAATATGGTGGAATTGTTTCCATGAAATTTGCGTACTCCTTTATCTCCTCATTCTGAATATCTTTGTCCCTTGGTTGAATCAGACATGCTTCAAGTGGATCTTTAAAAATATTTTCCTGAAAAATCTTATCCACCAACTTGTCAACTGTCTCAATTCTAAAACAAGAATTATCATCAGATGGATATTTCATTGCTTTAAAAACATTAAATGAAACAATATCATCTTGAACTCTAAGAATCAACTTCCCTTGTTGTACATCAATAAGAGCTCTTCCTGTTGCTAGAAAAGGTCGACCTAAGATAAGTGGTACCTCAAAATCTTCCTCCATGTCAAGAACTATGAAATCTGCGGGAAAGATAAATTTGTCAACTTTTATCAAAACATCTTCCACAATACCTCTTGGATATTTAATTGATCGATCAGCCGCTTGAAGTGACACCGTGGTTGCTTTTACCTCGCCCAATCCTAATTTCTTGAAAATTGAATAAGGCATCAAATTAATACTTGCACCTAAATCACATAATGCCTTTTCAAAGTAAGAATCTCCAATAGTGCAAGGAATAGTAAAACTCCCTGGATCTTTTAATTTCGGAGGCAATTTGTTTTGTAGGATGGCTGAACACTCCTCATTTAACTTCACAGTTTCATAATCCTCTAGTTTCCTTTTGTTTGCCAAAATCTCCTTCAAAAATTTTGCATAACTAGGCATTTGCGCTAAAGCATCTGCAAAAGGAATGTTAATGTGCAATTTTTTAAATACATCAAGAAATTTAGAAAATTGCTTATCTATTTTGTGTTGCTGGAGTCGCTAAGGGAATGGAATTGGCGGCACATATGGCTTGGGATTATCTGGAAAAAGTTTAATCTTGCTTGTCTCCTTTGATTATTTATTGACCACCTCTTCCTTGTCTCGACAATCTCTTCTTCTCCCACTTGTTTACCACTTCTCGGGGTAATAGCCTTTATGTTTTCAATTGGATTTTTCTCTGTGTTGCTCGGCAAAGAACCTTGTTGTCTCCCGACATCATGCTTGCTAACCGACCCACTTGCATCTCCAAATTTCTAATTGAAGCCTCTTGGTTTTGAAATCTCACATCCGTGCTTTTGATGAAGTCATGAGTCGTATTAGCAAGTTTGGTGACTATATCTTCCAAATTTGACTTTGTCTCTTCGATTGTTTGAATCCCGGTGGTCTCGTCACATTCTGATTATTCCATGAAAAATTTGGATGATTGCGCCATCCCGGATTATACGTGTTGGAGTAGGGATTATTCTGTGACCTGTTAAAATTCCCAACAAAGTTAGAATTTTCATGAGATTGTTTAAAAGTATTACCTACCTGACACGCTGTGCTAACATGTCCTCCACCACAAAAATCACATGTCAAATTTTGAATTTTCATGACTGAAACACTCATATTATCAAGCTTTTTGTTGAGTGTTTCAAATTGTGCAGCAATTGCAGCAAAAGCATCCACTTCGTGAACTCCGCTAACTTTTCGCATTGGTAGTCTCTCGCAGGCCATTGATAACTATTGGACGCCATCTCCTCTAATAAATTGTAGGCTTCTTCTGGTGTTTTATTATTTAGAGTTCCTCCTGCAGCTGCATCAATCATAGAACGAAGATTTGCACTAGAGCCATTATAAAAAGTTTGTACCTGCATCCATACGGGTAGTCCATGATGTGGGCATCTCCTAAGAAATTCTTTGAATCTTTCCCATGCTTCATATAATGATTCATTGTCCATCTGCATAAAATTAGTAATATCGTTACGCATCTTCGCAGACTTTGCGGTGGAAAGAACTTACCAAGAAATTTCTGAGCCATATCATTCCATGTAGTGATTGATCCTACAGAAGAGAAGAAAGCCAACTTTTAGCTTTGTCTCTAAGAGAGAATGGAAATAATCTCAATCTAACAGCATCATCTGTAACTCCATTATATTTAATGGTGTCGCAGATTTCAAGAAAAGCATCAATGTGAGTGTTTGGATCATCGCTTGGCAGCCCACTGAATTGCATTGATTGTTGAAGCATATGAATGAGTGACGGCTTGATCTCAAAGTTGTTTGCTTGAATTGCAGGTCTTCTGATACTTGATGTGGTGCCTTGAACTGTTGGCGCAGCATAATCTCTTAAGAGTCTACGTGGATTTTCATTCTCACCATCTGCCATCTTAGCGTGATTTCTCTGTTCTCTCAGTCGCCTTTTGAATGTACGCTCGATTTCTGGATCAAGCTCAACAAGTTTCCCTTGTTGGCTACGTGTCATAAACCGATGTACACCCTGAAAAATAAAACAAAAATAAAGCTAGATTAAACTTAGAATTATCTGGTATCAATATTAATTAGTATTAAATAAACGATCCCCGGCAACGGCGCCAAAAACTTGTTCGTAAAATTCTAAACGCAAGTGAACGTGTCAAACAAGTAATATAATGATGAGAAAGAATATCGTCCCACGAAGATCGATGATTAATAAACTAATTAAATACTAAAATAGATTAACTCTAAAATTTATCTAACATATCAAAATATAATTGAGAATAAATTAAAAGACGAAATTTGTAGACTAAATGCAGTAAATCGATCAGATAAATATGTTAGAGCATCCGATTTCACCATAACCACTAGATATGAATTTCAGATTATTGTGAATACAAGAACGATATCAAACATGTGATAGCGGAATTTCCTAACCTATTTACTATCCTATCTCTAGGTATAACAAACCTACTCAGTTTATTAATCCACTATATCTCTATGTGAATTAAAATAAACACGAGTGCATTAAGAACTATGAATATTCCCGGCTTACAATGAGTCTTTTGGATCACCTTATCACCGAAAGCTACACAAATAACGCGGTATATCTCTATCCACATTTAATTCATGGTTATATATTATAATGAGCAATTGCATATTATCACTTCTCAGTCTCAAACATGCACATCAAATCATTCAAGTGGTGGCCAGTCACTCAAAAGCATTAAGCACAATAATATATAACTCACATGAATGAAATTAATTGTAAAACATAAAAATCATGAAATTCACATCATCATGGTTAGGCTACATCGTAGCCCTAACAAAAGAAAATTAGAACATAGTAGATGAAGAAATATAAATATAAATTAAACTCAGCATCTTGAATCAAAGAACAAGAATTTTGTCACCACTTTTGTCTTCTCTTCAAAATACTTGAAAATCTCTCAGAACAATGAAAAACGATCTAAACAGAAAAACTCTCTAAAACCTAGCTGCTCTTCTCTCTCTTTATTCTCCTCTTCATAAGATATATCCAAGATTCTTATCTCCAAGCAATTGCGCACAAAATCAGGGGAGTAAATCAGAAGATTTTGATTTGATATCTATCTCATGTCTTTGCTTGATTTAAATTCCTCGATTTTGCCATCTTTTTCCTTATCTTCTCCATATATCATTATTCTGCATAAATAAGGAAAATTCAAATAATCAGAGGAAATCCAAATATTTTCTCATAGATATTGCATTAATTGTTGCCTAAAATAGGTAAATAACTCTATTTTTATAGAGTTATCAGAGGATAAATATAAAGTGGGGTTCACTCAGTCAAAGCATGCAAGAACGGCGTACCCCTTAAGTCATTATCTCTGGCATTTATGTTCGTCATTTTGTGAAGAAATGAGATGCTTTTTGGCTTGTTAGACCTTGCGATCGTGGGAGATGGAGAGTGCCGCGTCAAAAATGCTTTTTCACCTTAGCTGATTTCTGAAAAATATATGGCAATAATAGCTTTGTATATGAAAAGAAAAAATAGAGAAGAAAAACCAATGAGAATTTTTATGTGAAAAGCCTTTCCCAAAATCAAGAAGAGAAAAACCACAGTGTCGCACAAGGCAATATTTTCACTAGCAGTATCAGTGTTATAAGTTCCGGGGTTACAAGCTTCAACGTCACAATTATAAAAGATTTTGCCCCGATATATGGAGGGAGAAAATAATTATGATGGAAATTACATGTATGCCATTAACAACAGGAAAAACCTAATTATCTATTTTAGCATGACAAGATAGGTGACCTACAGGTAGAGGTGTTAAACGGGTGGGTCGGGTCGGGTTTGGGTCGGGTTATTAATGGTCCGACCCAAATTGACCCATTAACCCATTTATGACCCATTTATGCCTAATGTAAATTTTCCGACCCATTTAACTAAACTTAAAAAAGCTTATTTCTTATATATATTTTAAAAAAAATGGTATTACTAAAATATTTTTATACAACACAAATTTAATGGACAATTTTTATAATTTTTAAATAATTATTTTGAAAAATCGAATTTTAATTATTTTTTATGAAATATAATTTTTAATTTTTAATTTTTGTTCTTCTTCTTCTTTGGCTGGCCTCCAGCCACGACGACGCCGGCTATCCACAGGCGAGCCTCAAGCTCGCCAGATCCGATGAGGCCTTCGCCTCGCTCAATCTGGCGAGCTCGAGGCTCGCCAGCATTGAGCAAGCTCGTCGGTGAGCTTGAGGCTCGCTGGCGTTGGATGAACTCAAGCTCGCCCCTCGTTGGATCTGGCGAGGCTCGAGCCTTGCTCGACGACGGTGAGCGAGCCTCGAGCCTCGCCCATTCGGCAAGCTCGAGGCTCACCTAGCTGATTGTCGGCCATCGCCGTGCCGCGACCGGAGGAAGAAGAAGAAAAAAAAAAAAAAAAAAAAAGAAAGAAAAAGAAAAAAAAAAGAAAAGAAAATTAAAATAAAAAATAATTATAATTTCGGTTTTTATAAAAATATTTTTGTAAAGTTAAATAAAGAAGAGAGAGTCTTTCTCTGTAATGGGTTGATAAATGGGTCTTAAATGGGTATGCTCTTAGACCTATTTAAGACCCATATATCTCAGCTTCTTTATTTTGAGAATCTATTATGAGTGCTTTGGAAAATAAGGCTTGACCCATTAATGACCCATTTAACTAGAAATGGGTCCATAAATAGGTCAATGACCCATTTTGACACCTCTACCTACAAGAAAGTACCTGCTCCCAACAAACTATTTATACACTTGAACATTATTTTCCTCTATCAGATTTCACGACTCCATCAATCTCTCACTTGGAGGCTGATTATTGACACCTAAATTTTGGTGGCCCATTTAGTCATTAGAGGGTAATTTTATAATTCATTTGCATAACATTAGATTTAGGTGCATTTATTTTTAGTTTGCATGTCTCGCATTTATTTATTGGACTGGCCGTGGATAGGTTCAAATTGGTGATTTTGAGCTGCAAATTGAAAGGCCGGACTAAGCCCGCGAAGCGAACAAATTGGCCCAAGCTCGATTTTTAATGATAGAAAATTATCTCGTGGGAAAATTGATTTCAAAATTTTTGCGAGATATGAACCTTTTTTGATAGGGCAAATATGAAACAAATATTGCGTTCAGAAAAGTGAATATTGCGTTTAAAAAAAAAAAAGATCTTCGTGGATATTGATATTTGAAAAATTAAAAACCCTAATCGATGGCCTATATAAAGTAAAACGCATAAGGTTTTTGGAGGGGGCCACACATTGAATACCTGGCCAGAATATGGAAGACCACGGGAGAGAGAGAGCGGAGATTTGGTCTTTTAGCCGTCAAGGTTGTTCACCTTCAGCAGCCGTGCCTAAATTCTCGTACCAGGAACATCTTCGCATCTGTCCCCGGTAGCTGCTCAAGCTTGATCGCCGCGGCGCCACTTGCAGCGATTTCTCTGCACAACAAAAAAACTCAGCAATCCTGACACATTCCAGTCCAGCACCGAGATCATCTCCAAACTCGCTGCAGCTGCTTTGGCCACCTCTTCCTCAATTCTTATTTTGGGCTTTTGAAAAGAGAAGATTGATAGCAAAGGTAAAAGAAGTTGAAGTTCTCGGGCAGAATTCAAAAACATTCGGCAAGTGAGAAACGCATGAAGAAAGAGAGACCATGGTATGAGCCCTAGAAGTCTCGGATACCGGAGTGGCCTCAGGGGAGGAGGCTGGTTTTTCTTTCACGAGGAGAAGAGACCGCACTGTTCAATCAAGTCAATGAAGTCAACGGTTTGTGGTGTCCAATTTTGTCACCTTGCAGATTTATTTGACCAACTAACCGCAATCCCATTGTTGCAGTTTAGTTTAATTGTTGAACATCTTCAATTCGTGGCCGCATATTCTTCAACCAGTTGAGCACCACCGAGCTTAGCACCGCCACGTCGAGCCGCGTGGATCTAGATTTTGAAGGCCGATATTCGAACTAGGTGAAAACTTTATCTATTTCGATTTTCGAATATTCCGTTTCCTTATTTGAAATATCGTTGATGCAAATTATTTAAATTCTCGTTATGCTATCGTATCCGTAATCTCGAGTTGCCTTTGAAATTATGGATTAATCCCTAATTTCATAACATGCATACGATTGATAGTCCGATTTCGTGCCCGAAATATGACTCGCAGTCGCACGGAAAAATTGCCAATCCGATCTCACGCGGGAGATTCGATTCGTGATTTTGTTTAAATTTGGCCAACCCGATCTCATGCGCGAGATATGGTTCGTCAAATTTTTTATGGATATCGATCTTATCTTGCCTGATTTGCTATCGTATGGTTTGATGTTTATCTCATAATTGTTATGTTTATCCTGAAAATACAAAAAAAAAAAAATCTCATTTGCATCCCATGTAGATTAGGATTGAGTTGCATGATAGGTTAGTTAGTTTTTTTTTGCATGTTTAGATGATATCTAGGTTAGATGATATCTTTGAATTAAATTGCATATCTAGAATAGGGATTTTATTTCGAATTTAAGAGAATATAAAAACAAAAAATGCATTCATTTAGATTGTTAGGTTTTTTTTATTATTCGAATTGCACGTTTAATTATTTGGCAATTTTAAATTTCGAATCTTACAAAAACACAAAAAAAATCATCATGCATATATCATTTAGAATTAAGGCATTATTTGCACGTCATTGCATATTAGGTTCATCACATGTTTGATTTTATTTAGATAGATCTTTTAAGATAGATTGCATTATAGATTAGGAACTTTCAACTTAAGATAACATCCTAATTTAAATTAAGATTTGACCTAACTCAATTCTTAATATAAGTTGGATAGAATCTTAATCTAGCTAGATAATTTTTGCATTTTTCTTAATTTCGAATTTCATGAAAAATACAAAAAAAATTGTCTTAGGGTAGATTCATTCAATTTTTAGGATAGATTGCATTTTTAAAGTAGAAACATCAAATGCACGTCATTTAGTTTATTTAAGTCCATTTAATTAGAACTTTCTTGTCATTAGACTAAGTCATTTAATAAATGTCACGTAACATATAGCTTGCATATTAAATTGCATGAAGCATGTCATTTTAGTTTAAATAATTTGGTATGTCTTTGCATCGCATTGCATGTCATTATAATTAGATCATTTAGATTGCATTTAATTATTGCATTTCTTCATGTCATATAGTTTAGGTCATGTCGTCATGTCATTTTAGATTATTTGCATAAGTCATGATTTTCATTAAATAAAGTGAAAACAAAAAATTGAAATTGCGTGTTAATTAGAAATCATATCTAGGATTATCTATATGAATTCTGATTTAACATTGCAGATGCTTTCGTTACTTTAAGGTATGCTTTTTGCATTATTTAAATTGCTTTCTTGATGTGTTAAATTGGTGGTATGCGCACATGTATGATCACCTCACATGTTAGAAAGCTCAATTAGAATCAAAACAAGCTGCCTGCAAAACATTTTTTTAGAAATGGTACCGAAAGGGCACTAGGATAGTCTAGTGTAACCAAGTCCCCGTACCCAAAATCTCTGGTTCGTAGGAGTAAGATGATCCTCCCGTTATTTTACTTAGGTATCTAATCGACCTACCCTAAACTAATTAGTGGCGACTCCTAGATAATGATCTTTTACATGTTAAATCATTAAGTCGCGATTTGGTATGGGCTTGGGAGAGCCCGAGTTAAGCTTAAAGGCTTAGTAGTCCATCAACCTAGTTTTAGGTGGCAAACCAGATTATGTTCACATACAAGCCCAATAGGTAAAAGTAAGGTTATTTGGGTCCATATGGGCCGGAGCCCAATAGCTTACATATATAAACTCTAGGGTTTCCCTACGTTGGAGGTAACACTGTTGAGCGTTCCAAACTTGACGTCTCTTGGTGTAATACTTCAAGCAACCGCTTCTTCTCTCTCAAACCCATAACCTCCAACAATTGGGTCGCGACACTGATCTTCTAAAAACAACAATAATCTTTTATAGTCTTTGTCTTTATAACCCGATTTGTCTTAGTGCGGCCCCCCATCACTTACCATGGAGGCCAACTAAGAGGCAATGCATAGTCTTAGTTTCTCAGTGGTAACAACCTTTGTCAACATATTTGCCAAATTTTATGCACCAAGAATTTTCTTCAATGACAATGTCTCGTCATCTATCAATTGACAAATTTGATGATATTTTAACTCAATACGTTTTGTCTTTGAATGAAATACAGGATTCTTTGCAAGACAAATAATACTATGTCACTGAAAAGAACATTGTCATGTCGCTTCTTGTCAATCTCCTTAAAAAAAAAATTTCAACCAATTCATCTCCTTACTAGCTTCAGATATAACAACATATTATGTCTCATTTGTTGAGAGAGACACACATGTCTAAAGTCTAGACATCCAATTGATTCACCTAAGATAAAAACGTAACCCTAGGTGCTCTTCCTATGATCTAAGTCACCACCAAAACCTACATCAATAAAGTCTTGTAAAGTTATACCGTTTTTAATAAAATGTAATGACATATTTGAAGTGCTTCTCAGGTATCTTAATAACTACTTTATAGATTTTGAATGCTTCATTCCTGAATTTGCCATATATCTGCTTACAACTCCCACTACATGAGCTATGTTTGGTTCGGTACACACCATAACGTATATTAAACTACCAATAGCTGATGCATAAGGTACCTTAGCCATATACTCTCGCTCTTCATTTGTCTTTGGTAACTACTTCTTTGAGAGCTTGAAGTGACTTCCTAAATAAGTACTTCTGGGCTTTGTATTCTTAACTCTAATTCTGTCTAGCACCTTTGTGATGTGCTTTTCTTGAGATAACTTTAAAATTCATTTGGATCTATCCTGCATGATTCTCATCCCAAGAATTTGATTCGCTAAGCCCAAGTCCTTCATCTCAAACTCTTTTGACAATTGCTGCTTCAATATGTTCATCTCCTTCATATTGGATCCTACAATGAACATATCATCCACGTACAATAGCAATATAATATAGCAGTCATCAAATTTCTTAAAATAACAGCAGTGACATATATCACTTCTAGTGAACCCGTTGTCACACATAAAAGTGTCAAATTTCTTGTACCATACTGTCTAGGAGCCTGTTTCTAGCCATATAGACTTTTCTTTAGTTTGTAGACATAATTTTCTCTTCTAGAAACCTAAAAAAATTTTGGTTATACCATGTAAACATGTTCCTCCAAATTACCATGGAGAAATGTAGTTTTAATGTCTAATTGCTCCAGATATAAATTTTCAGCAGCAACGATAGTCAATATTAGCTTGATAGCAATTAATTTTACAATGAGAAAATCTATGTGTAGTCAATTCCTTTCTTTTGCTGAAAACCTTTTACTACAAGTCTTGCTTTATACCTTTAACTGTCATCGGGTTCTTCTTTGACCTGATATACCCACTTGTTCTACAATGCCTTCTTCCCATCTAGTAACTGAGTAACATCCAAGTTTTGTTCTTTTCAAGTGAATCCAACTCATCCTGTAACTCCCACTTAACAGAATCTTTAATCTACATTGCTTTTAAAAAAAAATTCTGGTTCGCCACCATTAGTCAAAAGCAAATAATGCAATGATGGATAATAGGTGTAGATATCCTGTTAGATTTTCTTAAAGTGGGTTTAGGTGTGCATGATTTTTGTTCTGATTTTTTATCAGAGTCTACAATAATAGTTTCATGAATTTTAACCAAAATACTCTAAAAAACCTCCCCTAATTCAATCTCTCTATTCTCCATTGTTTGTTTCTTTACACTAGATTCTACCACAAATTTATCCTTATACAACATGTTTTCATTGAATGTAACATTAGCGGTTCTTATTATTTTTCAATTTTGTTCATCCTAGAACTGATAGTCAAAATAATCAGAACCATATCCAATGAAAAAAAATCTTTTAGCTTTTGCATCAAGCTTATCTCTATTTTTAGAATCTATGTGGGCATACAAAACACAACAAAAAACTTTCAAATGAGAGATTTACCTTCTTTCCACTCTATTCTTCTTCTAGTAGCTTAAAATCAAGTAGAACTGAAGGTCCTCTATTAATTAGATATGCTACTATATTAATTACATTCACCTAAAATGTCTTGGGTAATCTTGCATACATCCTCATACTTCTTGCACGCTCATTCAGAGTTTTGTTCACCCTCTAAGCAACTCTGTTTTGTTGCGGTCTATTCTTGTCATTTTGATTCCTTTTTCTACACAAAATTGCTTGAACTCCTTGCTATCATACTCACCACCTTTATTGAACCTTAAACATTTAATCTCTAGGCCGATCTCAATCTTCGCTTCAGCTTTTCATCTCTTAAAAGTAGCAAACACATCGAATTTATTTTTAAGAAAATAAACCCATACCTTTATGGTGGAGTCATTAATAAACGTTACATAATAGCGCAAGCCTCTAAGGGAATGCACATGAGCTGGTTTCCACACAACCGTATGCACCAACTCTAATTTTTCTTTCTTTGATTCTTTCCTAATTTTTGAATAATCGACACGTTTCTGCTTACTCAGAACACAATCTTCACATAGACCAATATCTATGGACTTCAAATCAAGTAGTTTTCCCTTAGATGCTAACAACTTCATCTCATTTTCGCTCATGTGCCCAAGCCTATGGTGCCATAATTTGGAATCAACTTTTGACTTAGCAACTACTACGATTTCTCTTTTGCTTTCAGTTATGTATAACGTTCTTGACTTTATCTCTTGTGTTACAACCAAACCACCTTTAACTATCTTCCAAAGTTATCCCCAAATATAGTTTGTATCCTGTGCTATCTAATTGACTTATAGAAATCAAATTTCTCTGAAGTCCTGGAACATATCTAGCATCATGCAACTTCCATTGATATATGTTAGTAGATTTTATGTAATCATCACCCGTTCTCTTAATATCCAAAGGTTTATCATCAACAAAATAAACATTTCCAAACTTTCTAGCAACAAAATTGTGCATTAATTCTTTGCACGAAGTAGAATGAAATGACATACTTGTGTCAAGAATTCAAGACTCAATTGGACTGTCAATGCTCAAAATTAAGGCATCATTATTTTGTGTTTCTTCAAGAGTTGCGTTCACAGATTTCTCTTCATCTTGATTTCAATCTTGATGTTGAGTTTTCTTTTTTGAGGTTCCACAATCTCATTTCAGATGGCCCTTCTCTTTGCAATTCTAGCAAATAATTTCACCACATGGTCTAGATTTGCTTCTCCCTCTAGACTTCAATTTACCACGGTACTGGTTTCGCCCTCATTGATTGCTTCTCCCTCTGCCTTTGATATTTAAGGCAACATCCAAAAATTCACTCGATTCTCTTTTGCGAATATCCTCACTAATAAATCAAATCTCAGATTGCTTGAAACTTCAACATTTTCTTGCCGGACAAATTGCTCATTGTAGTCACGGTTGCACTCCAACTTTCAAGTGGAGAAGATAATAAAATTAAAGTTTTTACGTCGTCATCGAATTTGATATCTACCGAACTCAACTGATTTGTGATCATGTTGAATTCATTAATGTGATTTGTCATGGAAGCACCTTTGTCCATCTTCAGATTGAAAATATGACGCATCAAATATACCTTGTTTGATGCATAAGGTTTCTCGTACATGGTGGACAACGCCGCCATCAAATCCATTGTTGTCGTCTCATTGGCAATGTTGAGAGCAACATTCTGCGTCAATATGAGATGAATCAAACCCAAAACTTGCCGATCTAACAATTCCCACTTTGCTTGCTACATAGAATCCGGCTTCTCTCCAGAAAGAGGCTGATGCAAGTCCTTCTAATGTAGCATATCCTCGATCTTCATCTTCCAAAAACCAAAATCCTTGCCATCAAACCGATCGATCTTCATCTTCCCTTCGTCCATATTTGCTCCCACTATTTTGCCAAAACTAGGCTCTTATACCAGTTGTTAGGAACATGAAAATATGAAGAGAAAAAATAGAGAAGAAAAACAAATGAGAATTTTTATGTGGAAAACCTTTCCCAAAATTAGGAAGTGAAAAACCGCGGTGCTACACCAGGCAATCTCTCCACTATCAGTATCAATGTTACAAGTCCTAGGGTTTCAAACTTCAACGTCACAACTATAAAATATATTACCCCTATATAGCAGGAGTTTAGGGCATACATAATTATGATGGAAATTACGTGTATGCCATTGGCAATAGTAAAAGCCATATAATATGTTTTAGCATGACAATATGGGTGACTTACTAGGAACTGTCTGCCCCAACAAATTGTTTCTACACTTAAACATTATTTTTCTTTATTAGGCTCCACAACTCCATCAAGCTTTTATGTTTTAGGAAGCAGATAAATGTATACTTCAAATAGCTTTAACGTGCCTTCAAGTTTTACCATTTTCAACATTTCATTCCTCGCAGATTCCCGATTAGAGGAGGCAATGACTGAACTTCCTCCGCTCAAAGTGAAAGACCTTTATGTCTTCCTAAGTAGCACTGACACTAACACGTGACACATGACACGATATGACATGACACGCTGACAGGTCGTTTTAAAACAATAGAGAATTCCGACACATTGAGATACGTTTTATATTAAATGTACATTTTTATATATACATAATAAATTATCATTTTTATGATTATTTCAATCAAATTAATTTGATTCAAATTCACAATAAATAAATAATAAATAAAGCTTGGAATGAATTTACACTAAAAACATTAATCTATTATTTATTAATATCATCATTGTTTCAATTTGATAAATTCAACTCCATTCCAATAATCCATAAAACTTGGAAAAAAAGAAGAAGCAATTCACATTCTAAACTTGCATGTCAAATGTGTCAAAAGAGAAAAGAAAAAAGAAACTTAGGGGGTGAATTGTGTATCACGGGAAGTGAGAGCTTGGAGAGAAGAGAAGATTATGTTTTTCTTCTTTCCTTATCTATCATTTTTATTATTTTTTTTTTATTTTTTCACATATATACGTTTTGACCCATCATTTATTGAAAATTTTTAAAATTGACTTAGCGTGTCAAAATCACATGTTAGAAACTCGCATGTCAGAATTCCAACTCAAGTGTCGGAAAGTGTTAGGAAAGTTGAACAAGTGTAGGATTTTTCAACACGTGTTGACCGAGTGTCAGATGGTGTCCGAGAGTGTTGGAGAGTGTGGGACATGTCGGAGTGTTGGACACAACACGAAGGCTCCCGGAGAGTGTGGGTGCTTTTTAGACGTCTTAAACACAAAATACCCCAAGGATGTCCTCATGCTTATCATTGTCATGGTCGAAACCATCTAGGCCTCTTCCGGGATCATCTTCAACTCCTTCAAAGAGCTTGAACTGACCAAACTAGCTGAATGTCGCTGGCGCTTCCTTGTCCCGATCGTCACAGTCGGCCCATTCCACAAGCTCTCCGCAACGTCATCAAGCAGCTTGTTGCCTCAAGATAGGAGCTGCATTTTGTGGCCTGACAAGCAAGAAAAGCCCAAATCGGTCCTCTACGTGAGCTTCAGGAGCCTCTCAATAGTCAGCGAGGCCCAATTCCTGGAAATAGCCTAGGGACTAGCGAACAGAGGCTAGCCCTTCCTTTGGGTGGTGCGGCTCGGGTCGGTTCGTGGGTTGGAATGGCTTGAGGCCTTGCCTAGCGGCTTCCTAGATGGCCTGGACGGGAGGGGCCACATTGTGAAGTGGGCCCCGCAGCATGAGGTCCTAGTCCACCCTGCAGTTGGCGGGTTCTGGACGCACAACAGGTGGAACTTGACACTGGAGGTCGTTTGCAAGGGTGTGCCAATGATGTGCATGCTGTTCTTTGGGTACTAGAGGGTGAACTCGAGGTACATAAGCAACGAGTGGAGAGTCAGGTTGCATTTGGAATACAAGGTGGAGAGGAGAGAGATTGAGGATGCAATTAGGAGATTAATGGTGAGCGATGATGGAGAGATGAGGGAGAAAATGAAGGCTTTTGAAGAGGAAGGCGGACAAGTGTCTCCAAGATGGTAGTTCTTCATACCGGTCTCTTCATAAATTGACAAAGTATTTAGTCTCATTTTAGGAAATTTTTAGCTTCTCTATTGCTATCCTTGAATAACGATCTTGATGGGAATTTCGGAATGTTGATTCATCATAGGGGGCAATTGAACTGCCGTTGGTAAAGATTTGATCAATGACTTGTTGATTGGATACTAAATGCACTATTCTTGTCCCTTCACTCCTTTAATGTATTTTATTGAGATGATCCTGATCCTTTTATAAAGACGTGTGTCGGTTGACATATTTTGTTGCAATTAACTCACTGTTTATTCACAAGATTGGATAGTCTTAGGTAAACCAAGTTCCTTCGTACATGATCAGGACCTTGTGTATGAAGTACGGCAAAACCAGAGGACGGGAGAGTGTGAGACAGACTCCAGATCAAGTCTAGGGCTAGAGAAATAGTGCTTGGGCTGACGGACAACGGGGACGTTGCTTGAGTCCTCTTGGCCGTGGAAATTCCTTTCGACCACCATCCGTGTAAACCGATCAAGAAAGCCGAAGTGATGTGATGAAGCGAGACTGTGAAGTGTCTATAGAAGAGAGTTACCGAGTTATTATCTCGCCATGCTTTCACTGAAAGAATGACTGGTCTCGTGTCTGTCTTAACTTAATCATGCATCAATTAAATAATCACAATGTAACTTTTTATGTTTCGCCTTACACCATTGTAGAAAGAAAGTCATATCAACAGCTACACACAAGGCACACCATACACCAGGAAAAGGCAGGAAACAACTATGTTCATGGAGGATCGGAGAATTAGTCTGGTGAAGCCGAGATCAGGCCACAAAATCTTACTCTTCCTAGTTCCCTAGCAAGGACACATAACTCCGATGGTTCAGCTTGCCAACTTCCTCTTCTCTCAAGGCCTCTCCATCATCATAGTCCACACCGACTTCAACTCTCCTATATCCTCCGACTACCCTCAGTTTGCCTTCCAACCGATCCCGGACGGTTTGCCAGAGGGCCAGGCCTTGACCCTAGACTTAATAGGTCTAAGGATGTTGATGAATGTTACTTGCGCAGGGCCGTTCCAAGACTGGTTGGCCAAGCTGTTGTCTGATGCTTTGAATGATTGGACTCTGTGCTGCTTGATAACTGATGCGCAATGGCACTTCACTCAGGCGGTTGCCAACGAGCTTAACGTCCCAAGCATGGTGCTGTGAACTAGCAGCATATCATCTTTGCTCGCTTTCTGTGCATTGCCACTCATGCGAGAGAAGGGTTACCTCCTGCTCCAAGGTAAAGCATCTTTGTTGATATTTGCGGAAGCTAGGTGTTTGATGCGTCGTGGATGCACAAGTGAGTGTTTGTGTGTGTAAAATATGGCAAGGGATCCACAAAGGAACAAAGACCAAGAGACCAGGGAATAATGTTGAGGAATGTTTACAAGGCTAGGTTATGGGAGTAGAAAGGGAGAGTTCATGGAAAGTGATTTACAAGGTTTGAGGCGTGAGAAGAGGTTTTTGAACTTGGTTTGTTCAAATCTAGAGATTCTGCGGAAGCGTGATTTTGGTATATATTTTTTAATTTAATGCGCAAGTGTGTGTTGGACATGTTTGGTAAAGGATTGACAAGAGGACAAGGGGATATAGGCAATGGAAGATAGTTTCATTAATTTATGGAAAATGGAATAGTAACGTAGTTGGAGAAGTAATGGTGGAAGAGGACAAGAGATGGAGGCCATATGAGCTCTACTCCTCACGCCGACTTACACGAGCGACTCATTGCCATTAATGGGCAAGTTGCACCGACTAAGTCACGGCCAGAGATTTTTCTGTATCTCTTAGCCTCAGCTAGCTCTACCATAGAGCTTCGTGAACCGACTTTCAAGGCAATATCTCTGTTATTTGCAGGGATGGTTTTGTGGACTTTCCTACGCAAGTCTAGTGGATTCCAGACATTTCTTTAGCTGGCTTGCTTGCTTTCATTCGGCTTGACGAAGAAAATATTTTTATATTTTGTTGAAAATGGATCACCGATTCCCCATATTCTTCCACATTTCCCCAACACAGACCCCTAGATATATGAACTTAGCTCTCTTAGGACACGTACCGTATTTTACTATGTGTCTCGTGTTAAATCACTATGTAGCAAATTGGAAGATTTGTCTGCACATAATGCAATTTCAAGCCAGGCCATAATTCTTTCTGATGTATAAGTTGTATCTCAGAGTCTTCGTTTCGTTGAATATATGCTGATTAAGCCTTCAATCACTAGCCTATAAGGGTATGCGAGGATGGTTATCTTCACTTAACTTGAATGTCCTAGGAATAACTATCTTCCAGTTGAAGAAAATAAAAATACAAAACTATTACCACCATCATCTTTTTGGTAGAAGCAAAGACCTAGACGCCCTAGACGCCAAGGATCGACTGATCTTTGTAGCACGTCATGTGCCCACTGGTTCACCGGAAGTTAAGGAAACTAACTATTGGTCAGGACTCAGGAGAGAGCCCCTGAGACTAAATTGGTGATGCCTTCTTTATGCAAAATTTGCTAACCAATCAGTGACATTCATTTTATATCACTCCATGGCTTTCCAATCAACTTGAATCTGTACAATCAGATTGTCTCTCTCTGTTTGTGTTGTTTAACCCAGCAAGTTGTCGGAGAAATAAGGAGACTATAAGTGCGATAACTGACATACAAAGCTCGCACTTGAGTGCCTTGACTCCTTAAAAAAAATTTAATTGAATGTCATAACTTTCAATTAATCACTTAAATACTATAACTTTTAAAAATGTTTGTCAAAAAGTGCCATGCCATATCAGATTTCCGACAGTGAAATGAACATTTTTTAAGAAGCTATGGTATCTAAGTAATCGAAAAAAAAAGTTATAACACTAAAATATTTTTTTAGAAGTCATAGTACACAAGTGATAAAAAAAAAAAAAAAAATTATAGCACTCAAATGAGCAACGTACGAAAATAATGATACATGGTGTCTTTTTTGTAGTTGTCAAGTATCTAATCACCCTAGATATTTCTATTGCTAATCAAAAAATGGTTGAACATGGATAAAGATATTTTCATAAACCTTTGGATGTGCATCCGTCCCCGTCCAATCAAGAACAGGATCAGATTAAATCGAATTGGTCAGTTTTAGGTAGTTCTTGGGAGGACTGATCCAGTTCCTAATCTCGAAAATTTGGAACCAAGAATAACCGGTCTAGTTCCTAGTTTTACATAAGGAACTAGACTAACCGAACCACTCAAATCGGATGGATGCACTAACCAAGATTCCTTAATTTTAATTTTAAATTTTATTCTAAGCTAATGCTTGTTAGTAACTTTTTTTTTTCTTTTAACGGCGGGATACCCCCTCTTGTAAGAAATAGAAGAAAAGAACAAGAAGAAGAAATCACCGGTTTCAAAACTAACCTTGGAACCAAATTGGACCAAATGGGCGAGCCCCTAATTGCACAAACTAGTAATGACCTTGCCAGGTCCAATTCTAAGTCCAAGGCGGAATCAACCCACCCTTGGAACCAGTCTCCCCCACATGCACCCTTATGCTCAAATTGGCTTCACCGTATTGTTTTATTTCTATGCAAATTAATGATGCATTTGTTTCGCAAAAAATTAATATTTTGAATTTTTTTTTTTAAAAAAAGGTTGCTTGTATCACTTAAAAAAGTGAATGAATAAAAATATTATTATTGTCCGTGAAATTATTTAGATGTAAATTTTTGTTGATAATGAAAATATCATTTGTTGACTAATTACTTTTGTAAAAATATTTTTAATTATTTATTTTTCGGAAAATAGATGGAGCCTCACATTTCCAGGTGGAACATGATATATGAGTCGCTCGGAATATATGATCCTTGAGTTGCCCTAAAAGTCCGCATACCTCATTTTGATGGTGGGTCTAGCCAATCCAACCATAAGTTATTATATAAAATATTTAATTGACAATATTGGTCCCATACGGCATCCCCCTCAAGCATCTTGTCATTATCTCTGGCATTACCGTTTGCCATTATTAACAAATAAGATTCTTTTGGAGTTGTGGACATTTGTGGTCGTGGGAGACCGAGAGTGCCGTGTCAAAACGATATTTTCATATGGGAACGACACAAATAATTTTTAAATTTTAATTTAAAGTGTAATATGATTCGTAAACTTTTAATTTATTTAATAGGATTTTTTAACTTGTGATACATTTTCGAAAACTATATGAGAATATTCAATACAATATTTGAATTTAAATTAATGAAATGATAACATTTGATATTTTTATTTAATTTAGAGATTAGTTTGAATATTTATTAAAAGTTCAAAAACTACATGAAATAAATTAAAAATTTAGGGACATCAACGCACGTTGGACTAAAATTCATAGATTATATTGAAACAATTAAAAATTTAGAAATCACGTTATATATTGAATTAAAGTTCATAAATCATTTGTGTCACTAGCATTTCTTTTTTTTTCATTTAACCTGAATCTAGATCACCTTAATTCATTTGTGTGAAAAACTGTAGAACAATAGCTTGGCGAGTCACCGGTCGAGCTTAATCGTTTTCTGCATTTCATTCCTCACAGATTCCCGCTTAGAAGAAGCAAGTGCCCGAACTTCCTCCGCTCAAAGTGAAAACACATTCACGTCATCAACACAAAAGACCCTGAGGCCGACCTCAGGCTCATCATCACCATGGCTGAAACCATCCAGGCCTCTTCAGGCCTCATCCTCGACTCCTTTGAAGAGCTTGAACTGACCAAACTGGCCGAACGTCGCCGATGCTTCGCCGTCCCTGTCTTCACGGTTGGCCCATTCCCCAATCACTCCGTAGCATCGTCAAGCAGCTTGTTGCCTCAAGATAGGAGCTCCATTTCGTGGCTTGACAACCAAAACAAGCTTAACTCGGTCCTCTACGTGAGCTTCGGGTGCCTCTCAATAATTGGCGAGGCCCAATTCCTGGAAATACCCCGGCAGCTCGCGAACAGAGGACATCGCTTCCTTTGGGTGGTCCGGCTTGGATCAGTCCAGGTGTCGGAATGGCTCGAGGCCTTGCCGAGCGGAATCCTAGACAGCCTGGACAGAAGGGGCCACATCGTGACGTGAGCCCCGCCGCTTGGGGTCCTGGCCCACCCCGCAGTTGGCAAGTTTGGGTGCACATCGGGTGGAACTTGACGCCAGAGACTGTCCACGAGACCGTGCCAATGATGTGCATGCCCTTCTTCGGTGGCCATAGGGTGAACGGGTTGCATTTGGAATACAAAGTGGAGAGGAGAGGGATTGAGGACGCGATTAGGAGATTCGGGGGAGAGAAGATGAGAGCGAAATTGAAGGCTTGGAAGAGGATGGTGGAGGAGTGTCTCCCGGACGCTGGTTCTTCATATCGGTCTCTTCAGGAATTGACTGAGTACTTGGTCTAATTCTAGGAAACTTTTAGCTTCTCCATTGAAATGACAATCTTGATGGGATTTACGGCCGGGGGCAATTGAACTACAATTGGCGTAGTATTGACTTGTTGATAGGAAACTATATTGGACCACTCTTGTCACTCCCCTCCATTGGGGGATTTTAATTGACAGGATCATAGTCCTTTAATCTGCTGTCCAGTGGAAACATATTTTGTTACAATTTGACTCGTTGCATTCGTTCATAGAATTGAATGGTCATAGGAAAATCAAATTCATTTGTTAAGATAATATCTTAGTTTAAATTAGGATTTAGTCTGACCAGATTCTTAACATAAACTAGATAGAATCTTAATCTAGATAATTATGTTTTGCGTTTTCCTTAATTCCGAATTTAAAAAAAAATACAAAAATACCTTAGGCTAAATTATTTTTCTTTAGGATAGGTTGCATTCTTTTTTAGGAAAGAAAAATGTCATAAACATGTCATTTAGAATTAGATTAATTGCAACGCACGTCATTTAGTTCCTTTTTAGGCCCATTTAATTAGAAATTGCTTGTCAATAGAATTAGGTCATTTAAATTAAATTTAATTATTGCATCTCTTTATGATTTACTCTATTCATGTCATATAATTTAGATCATATTGCCATGCCATGTAATTTAGGTCATGTTGCCATGTCATAATTAGATTACTAGCATGCATTGCATATATATTAAGTTCCCATTAAATAAAGTGAAAAAAAAAAGAAAAAAAGAAATTGCGTGTTAATTAGAAATCATATCATGAAGTTTAAATTCCATTTTTTTTTCTATTTATCCTTACTTCTAAAAAAAGTGTTGTCCAAGCAATACATTAGCCTATAAATCTAAACTCTAACATTTGTGCTTATCACTCCCGATGCATCCCATACAACATAAATGATAAGATGACCTATATGAATTCGAGAGTCATGTGTATAATATATTGTTTGGCTACATTGCCATGCATTTGAACATTCATGCAATTTAACAAATTTCACTAATATTTGAAATATTTCGTGTGTCTTATACATATATAATTCTAGAACTTAGTGACCGCCATTTCTTATGGATTGTATTCCAATAAAATATAGAATACATTCTTTTGCATATGACTTATGAAAACAAATACAATGAAGAGACTATACTCGAAATGATCGACCGCAATAAGAATACATAAGCATCAAGTAGGAATGAAGTCGTCAATGATTTTCCGATAGGGGGAAAGAGAAAGCAGCTTATTCTGGGAATCACAGTGGAAGACCTTGAAAATTTACGATGGTGTGGTCGTAGTACCTAGGAAAGGGTCTTTCCCCTATAATTAAATGAAACAAAAGATTTACTCTATTAATGTTCTCGTCTATTTACGATGTATCGATAAAATCATAGATTTTTTAATACAAACTTTGAATCTTATAGCTAAATATATTAACGATTATGAGATTTTTTTTTGTGTCCTACTTTATTCCTATTTGTATTTAACTTTGAAAACTTATAGGTGGGGATTAAATATGGCTATAGGAACGATTATGAGATTGAGACATTAAAAGAAACACCGATGCATATGTCACTTGAACTTTTGGAATTCTAAGAATCCTCCACTTCAATAACAGAAGAAATTTCGACCCAAAAAAAAAATAATAACAGAAGAAATCACAAGACAACGTTGGACTTCAGCCACTCGGCTTCATGGACCTTATATCCTCAATCAAGCGGTCCAGATTGTCCCACGAGGACCCACCTTCGCTCGCTGCGTCCCTCGCCCTCCTCGCCAAGTCGCCGGCCGCCGCCGCGAATTCCTCCTGCCTCTCCCCCATCACCTCGTTCACCATCCTCTCCACCACCTCCCTATCGCACACGTCCTTCATGTCGAGCCCCACCTTCCACGCGTGGCTCACCAGCCGGCTGTTCACTTGCTGGTCCGCGAAGAACGGCCAACACACCATCGGCTTCCCGGCGACCACGCTCTCCAGCGTCGAGTTCCACCCGCTGTGCGTCAGGAACGCTGCGGTGGCGCCGTGGTGCAGGACCTCCTCCTGCGGGGCCCACCCCACGATGCACCCCCTCTCCGCCGCTGCCTCCCTCAGCTCCTCTGGGACGGCGCCGCTGCTGCCTTCGGCGAGGGAGTCCGGCCGCACGACCCATAGGAAGCGCCTCCCGCTGTTCACGAGGCCGTACCAGAACTCCGTGAAGTCGCGTCTGTTGAGAGTCGTGATGCTCCCGAAGCTCACGTAGACGACCGACTTCGGCGGTTGCTTGTCGAGCCAAGCGATAGAACTACGGTCGACTTTCCAGAGACTGTTGCTTGCTGACGATGGTGGTGGTGACGACGGCGACGACGATGAGAGTCTGGATCTCAGGTGCGAGTGGAGAGGGCCGATTGTGTAGAGGTTCGGGAATTGGGTTCGAATCTGGGAAATGGCGGGGGCCTCCAGTTGGTCGAAGCTGTTGAGGATGAGGGCTCGGGCTCTGGTGGTCTGGAGGGTCTGAGTCGTCACGTACTGGAGGAGCTGGTCGGAGAGGTCGGCGACTCGGCAGAAACTCGGCAGGTCTCGGCACCGGAGGATGTCCTCCATGCCCGGCACGCTCGTCACGTCACGGTCCATGTCTTCGTCTCCTACAAAATAATAGAAGTCCAATTGCTTGATGAAATTCTTCAATAAGTTTCACTCCAACTTCTTATTTATTTTGTACCCTTTGAACACCATACCTTAATTTCGACCAAAAAACTAAAATACCTTACTGTTTGGTCAAGCTTTTCTCAAAATTGAACAGAATCAAGAGGTTCAGGGAATACTGAAGTGGGAACATTACCTTTGATGGGAACTTCGCCACTCTCAATCATGCGTGGAATACAGAAACAAGCCCAGAAGGAACTTGCGCTTATCGTCCGGAACGCGATGACTGGAACTCCAAGGTCTCCAGCGAAATCAATGGTGAAGGTCAGGATCCCGTCAGCAATGATACAGGTCACGGGCCGATCTGGAGCTGACACCAACTCTTCGAACAGCTGCTTGGTTATGCTCTTGACGTAATTGAATGTGGTCATGAAGTGGTCCGGGGGCCTTGGGTGGTCTAACGGGAAGCCATCCGATATGATCTTGAATTGGAAGTCCGGGAAGGCAGCAAAATGGGCTTGGATGTGGGCATGCCGGAGGAGGCGATGGTGGATGTGTTCGGAGTTGATGAAGGTGATGCGGAGGCCGGAGATGGCGAGAAGCTCGGCGAGCTTGAGCATGGAGTTCACATGGCCTTGAGCAGCTAAAGGAAAGATGATGACATGAGGAGGAGGAACAGGCGGTGGATCCATTGCCGTCTTTCGGATCCTCTGATTGGATTCGTGTTCCACTTTGCTAGTGGAATGGTTAGAATTATACCCTTACTCTTTTCTGACAGAACGGCTTGCTTTATAGTCCTCATCCTCTTACTACTGAGACGTGACGCATACGAACAGAGTGTCTACATTACATTCTTATTATTTAATACAGTGATCTTGTCTAATTGTGGAAGCCATGCTAGGAAGGGTTGCTGTCACGGGACACTGCTGTAATGGGGTCTACTCTCCTTTCGCTGAGCCGACGCATTGTGCTTTTTTCTCTAGAGGGTTAGCTCTTCTTACAATTCTGATATTAAATGAGGTAAATGGTGGGTGGGTCCCATAATCTTTCTTAAAATGGAAAATGACACAAATAATCTCTAAACGTTGATTCAATGTGCAATATCATTCGTGAATTTTTAAATAATTAACTATTTGGTAAATGTTCAATAAATTATATGAAAATAGTTGATGTGATCCTCTTGTTAATTCATGTTGTAAGTAGTTGTTTATACTTATACACTCTTGCTGCCAAATGGAATAAATTGGGAAAATTTTGGCCATTGAATATTTTTCCAAGATTGAATTTTAATCTACTGAAAGCCAAATTTGTGAATTCTTTCTCTGAGAATGAAGTAATGCATCTATTTGTAACCCCCTTGAATCAAGCAACAAACTAATTGAGTGACTCATTGTCATATTCATAGATTCTGGCCAAATTAGAAATCGATATCTCAAGTATCGTTCTATAAAAGTGAAAATGAAATTGTCTTTCCATCTCAACCCAAATGCAATTTGAATTAGGAGATAAATTCATATACTAAGTGAAAGGCAGTTTCTAATTGTTGACACCTAAATTTTGGCAATTTAATTAATTTATTTTTTTTGCATAGGAAATTAGGAGGTTAATTTTATTAATTTCGTAGCGTAAAGATTTAGGTTGCATTTATTTTTATTATTGAATCGGTGGCGGATAAGTTCAAATTAGTTGGCCAGCCTATTTTTAAATGATCGAATTATCTTGTGAGAAATTAGAATTCAAGATTTCTTTTCGAGATATGGTGAATTTCTGTGTAGATATTACAAAATATTGCGATTGGGCTTTCTAGGATTTGGAATTAAAGAGTAATCTTATCGAAATCTTGGATCGTTATCAATAGGTGAAGATTTTGTAGAAAATATTGCGGATGGTGAATTCGAAAAGAAATAAAACCCTAAAATTTCCCTATAAAAGACCTATGCGCACAAGAGTTGAAGGGGTTCGGTTTTGGGGTTTGGGAAGAGAAAAGGCAAAAACACAAAGAGGTGGAATCCATCTGTGGGAGGAGTTTTCTTTGAAAAAAGCAAAAAAAAAGGACAAAAAGCAAAAGTGAAAAAGCAGCAGAAGGCAGAACAGAGGGAGGAGACGTGAAGCAGACAAGAGGAGACAGAGGAAGAAATTAAAAAAAGAAGATTGTTCTTCTTCTCCAACGCCTCTCCGTGCCGTGCCGATCTCCCTCGGCAAGCGCTCAGCAGCCGATTGCCTCGCGCCGCACCAGCAATTAACGCCGGAGTCCCCCAGCCCGAGCCGCCGTGCCGCCAAGAGACCCCCGTGCCAATCGCGCCGATCTGCCCCCTAAGCCCGAGCTGCGCCACCACTGCCTCCGCCTCTGCGCTACTCTCGCGCCCAGGGGCCCAGAAGTCCGAGCCACCGCCTGCGCCTGTTGCCTCCGCGCCGAGCTCCATCCCCGACGCCCCTGCAGCGGCCTCCACCAGCGCAACCCGTTGCCGCCCAACACCTCTCCGTGCGAAGCCGCCCAGAAGCCGAGGCCAACCGCGACCACCTCGCTCGAAGCCCCGCCGGTGTCCGCCCGAGCTCTCCTGTTCGTGTCGCACCGACCCACGGTTCCACTGACCCGTTGCCGCCCGACGCACTCCCCGTGCAGCGCCGACCAGATCCGAGCCTCCTTGCCACGCGCCTGTTGTGCCCTCGCCGGAGTCCCTTGCCGGTCCACCTTTGCCGGAGCTCCGAACCTAGCAGCTGCTCAGATTTGCTTGAAAAGAAAAGAAAAGAAAAAACAAAAAAAAAAAAAAAAAAAAAAAAGCAAATTAGGTAGTTTTTCTCTCTTTTTACTTTACTTTTATTTTTTATTTTATTTGTTCTTTTTTAGTATAATTGTTCCTTAGCGTAAGGATGATTGATATTCCGATATAAAAGTGCCCATCAAATTAGAGGTTGTCGTCCGATTTTCGCGCCGAAATCCGACTCACAATCCCTTATAAAAATCGACAATCCGATCTCATGCTCGAGATTCGATTCACGATTTAATTTTAAAATTGGACAGCCCGATCTCATGCGCGAGATATGGTTCGCCAATTTTCGAATATCAATTTTATCTTGTTTGATTTGATGTCATGGTGTTTGAGTCAATTTTATTTTCGGAAAAGGAAAAATCCAAAAAAAGTTTGATTTAGGATTAGATTTAGGATTAGGTTATTTTATTATCTTGCAGATTAGATTAGGGATTTTTATTTTGAATCATGAAAAGAAAAAGAAAAAGTGCATTCATTTAGGATTGTTAGTTTTTCTTTTATTATCGAATTGCATGTTTGATCTTAATTTCGAATTTCATAAAAAATTAGGAATTAAGGCATTATTTGCACGTCATGGCATTTTAGAATAAATTACGTGTTTTATTTTAAGTCTAGATTGATTTTTGCATCTTAGGATAGAATTTGCTCAGTTAAGATAATATCTTAGTTTAAATTAGGATTTAGTCTGACCTGATTCTTAACATAAACTAGATAGAATCTTAATCTAGATAATTATGTTTTGTGTTTTCCTTAATTCCGAATTTAAAAAAAAATACAAAAATACCTTAGGCTAAATTATTTTTTCTTTAGGATAGGTTGCGTTCTTTTTAGGAAAGAAAAATGTCAGGAACATGTCATTTAAAATTAGATTAATTGCAATGCACGTCATTTAGTTCCTTTTAGGCCCATTTAATTAGAAATTGCTTGTCAATAGAATTAGGTCATTTAGATTGCATTTAATTATTGCATCTCTTTATGATTTACTCTATTCATGTCATTTAATTTAGATCATATTGCCATGCCATGTAATTTAGGTCATGTTGCCATGTCATAATTAGATTACTAGCATGCATTGCATATAGATTAAGTTCCCATTAAATAAAGTGAAAAAAAAAAGAAAAAAAGAAATTGCGTGTTAATTAGAAATCATATCTAGGGTTGATGATGTGAATTTTAATCTAACACCGCAAACGCAGATGCTTTCGTTGCTTTGAGGTAAGTCATGCATTATTTAATTGTTTTCTTGAGTGTTAAATTGGTGGTTTTGCGCACATGTATGATCACCTCACATGTTAGGGAGATAAATTAAAATTAATTCAAATTGCTTGCCAAACATTTTTTTAAATAAAGAATGGTACCGAAAGGGCATTAGAGAAATCTAGTGTAACCAAGTCCCCGTATCCATAGTCTCTAGTTCGTAGGAGTAAAGTAAAACTCCCGTTACTTTACTTGGGTTTCTAATCGACCCACCAAAAATAGATTAGTGGCGACTTCTAATTGAAAATCATTTGCATGTTAAGAACTTGAACTTAAGTCGTGAATTGGTATGGGCTTGGGAGAGCCCAAGCTAAGTCTAGGCTTAGTAATCCATTAGCCAAATCATAGGTGGTTCACACCCGAAAAAATTGGGTCGCGACAGCTTGGCGACTCCGCTGGGGAACTGAGTTGAAACTCTTAGTGGACTTAGGCCAATTTTCTCTTCAATTCAAAAAAAAAAAAATGTTTTTGTTTGGCAGCGAGGATTCCAGGTACGCCCCTAACATTTAGGTGTTTAATGTTTTTGCAGATTGGGAGGTATAAGGGGAAGTGTTTGCTAACCTTTGTTTTGCAGGGAGATGTAGGAATGTATGGTTTATTTTCACATATGAAGTGTTGCTTTATATAAACTGTTGTGCATGCCTTGCATCTTGCACTACACTTTTGCACACACAACCTGCCGCCGGACCTGGGCCGCATAGGATTATTTAGGATGGTGTTGAGATGGATACCACTTTGACCGCATGCTCGCGGTACTAGTCGCCCATCTTAATCCCGAAATTTCTTTCATGGTGTCAAGAGTACCCACCTCGGTCCGCATGCCCGCGACCTGGGTCGGCTCTTTGACCAAGCCGGAGTCATGAGGACCCGACATAGTCCACAAGCCCGTGGCTAGTCCGATCATCCTTGTGGCTTCACCTTGCTAAGCCTTATAGATTAGAAATCGAACCACTTACCATGCGCATGTTTATGTGATTGCCCTTTATTGGCAAAGTAAGTTCTCTAAATTTTTGCCTTTGCAATTTACTTACGTTATTGCATTATTTTGTTGGTCCATGACATTAGGATTGTCTTGAGTCTTGATCAATATACAATGGGGACGACATCGGACATTCGAATTATTCTCCCTCCAAAGGAAGAGCTTAGCACTTGGTGGGACAACTTAGACCAAGGTGGCCGCCAATTTGTAGAGTCGCATATAGCTCGACTACTTCCACTGTTGCATATCAACATCCATGGCGGTGTCATCCAAGCACTTGCCCACTGTTGGTGCCCCGAGACTTCCACCTTTATCTTTGGCGGTAAGCATGAGCTCACTCCCACCTTGGAAGAATATAGCATTGCCCTGGGAAAATCTTTGAAAGCTGAATTGATTAGTCCACCTATTGGAATTGATCCCGTTGTGGCCTTATCTGATTTTTAAGAATCAAAGAGGACAACATAAGAAAAGTTTTGAAGGCTCACCGCCATACTTGCCCATTATCTTTTCTAAAAGAATGTTTTGAAAATGGTACTTCATTTCAAATGCGTAGGGTTTTCCTTTTAGCATTCTTTGGGTTCATAATCTTTCCTTACTGCAAGAATGCTATTAACCCTTTGATGGCTCATTTACTTAAGCAAGTGTTGGAAGGGAAAATTTTTGTAAACACCATTCTAGCCGAAACCTTTCTTTCCCTCACTCAATTTAAAGGAGGCGGTGATAAAACTTTTCATTGCTCTCCCGAGCTTTTGCAAATTTGGTTTCTTTCTCATATAAAGGGATTTGGTGGTTTAATGAATATACATGACATTAGTGATTCTAATCACCCTATTATAAAATTTGAGAACAACCAAAAACATGCACCGGATTACCATTATTCTAGGTGGCTAGCTTTCATGAAAAAACCGACTTCTAAGGGTTTCCTATGGCATGCTAAATGGTTTCAAGTTCGTGTGGCGAGGCTCACATGTGGAGGTATTGGCCCAATCCCTCTATCGGGATTCACTAGAGCATTGGAGTATTATCCGACTAGAGTGACTCGTCAGTACCAAATCGTGCAAGAGCTTCCCCCGGCATTACAAGCAGATCCACTCAAAGTCAGCTTTGTTGATGGAAACCGAGACCATGAAGACTCTATTCTCACTATCAAATCAATGTGGGACATGTGCCATCCACGAAAACTCAAATGGCCCGAGGAAGAGCTGAAGGGTAAAGAAAGAAGGTATTATGCTTCGACTAAGTACATTCAACAACACCAGATTCAAGAGGAGCTGCTTCCAAAGATACCGAGGTGCCGCTGAAGATCACCAATCGTGCCGAGAATAAACGCCTCAAAAGAGTTGCTGAAAAAGCTCAGGAGGAGAACAAGCGATTGCGCCGAATGGCGTCTCGAGTGTATATTGATCAAGCTAGATGAAGTGCTTGAATCAATCTTACTATTTCTAGATTAATGTTTAGGAAGTTGAGTCATTTATTTTCCTAGTTCATGTGTTTAGGACACTTCAAAGTTTTTACATTGTCAATTTCAGAAAAATCTCATTAATGAATAAAAGTGTTAGACCTTTGTCATGGACCGGCGTACTTCATATGGGTTACTTACTTTTGTTCATTTCTTAATTAGGTTATAACGGATCCCTCACGTTCGCCCATAATCACGCGTTTGAGAGCTAGAATGGCCGACCAAACTGAAATGCGTGATCGTATGTCCGCTGTGGAAACTCAACTCCAACAAGTGCTTGCTTCTATACAGCTTATGACGGATCAATTTCAATCCCTCCGAGCGAATCCGGCTCCTCCACCTGCTCTCCCCGAGATAATAATTTCGAAGCCGACAAACAAGGGCCAAATGATTGATGATGACATGCCTGAGCTGGAGGATGACCCACCTTTGATCACCACCGAAAAGGCTAAGATTGACAACGTGCCTAAGATGGAGCAAGATGAACGTGTTGCGAAACTCGAGGAGAAAGTGAAGCAATTGCAAGAGTTACAAAGTTCACTGCCATTCGACTTGTCCGTGTATGAAAATGTCAAGATGCCGAAGAAGTTCAAGATGCCGGAGTTCGAGAAGTACGAAGGTACTTCCTGCCCAAAAGCCCATTTGCATATGTACCACGTACGCATGGCCCAATATGTCAAGAATGAGCCCCTTATGATTCAATCATTCCATGCGAGTTTGACTGGGCCTGCACTGAGCTGGTACATAATGAAGAATGTAAACCTCCTTGACACCTGGAATGAGGTGACTGACGCATTCCTCAAGCAATATAAGTTCAACATGGACATCGCACCTTCTCGAGAGGATCTTGAGCGGATGGAGAAGAAGAAGAGTGAGTCATTCAAGGAGTATGCTGTGAGGTGGCGAAATCTAGCCGCTCAAGTCACTCCGGAGCCTGCCAAGAAGGAGCTGATGAAATTGTTCGTGAGGACCCTACCTTCTGAGTTCCGTAACCGAATAGCTAGTACGTACGTCGAAAGTTTCAATCAGCTTATTCCAGTAGGATAACAAATCGAGGTAGGGATAAGGGAATGATGGTTAACTGAATCATCTAGCAAGAGGTTCACCACCAAGAAAGATAAGGAAGCGGCTGTAGATGTGAATGTGGTTTATGGCCAAGAAAATGTCAAACACGCTCCGGTTATCCAAATGAATCCGAGACAGCCACAAATCGCTGGCCGTCAACCATTTGTCCGAAGGGAATTCTCTCCTCTCCACAGGTCTCCATCCCAAGTGCTGATTATCCTCCGAAAGAATGGTTTGCTTACTAGCGAGCCAAAGCGTCCTAATGTTGAAAGAAATCGCAGATTACGACCCGTCGAAGAAGTGTGATTACCATAGCGGTGAACTAGGGCATTCAACTGATAAATGTTTCACCGTCAAGCATAAGGTCCAAAACTTATTGGACACCAAGGCATTTGCCTTCGGCACCGCTCAACCAAATGTCAAGAAGAATCCTCTACCTGAGCATGAGGATATGGTGAATGCCATTGATGAAGGATCTCTGGAAGAAATGGGTCTTGGCCCGCAAGAGTAACTTATTACTGTTGCACGTTTCCCATGCACGGGAATTTTTATTGCTTTCTAGGAATTGTTTTCAATTTTTTTTCATTTTCCCTTTCTTTTTAGGGCTTGAATCACATTTTCCATTCAATAAATTGTAATTGATTGATGAATTTCAATAAAATTACAAGTTTTATTTTGAGGGCATGAAGAGGTACACCAAACTAGCCCGGTGATGATATCCAGCCGATAAACAAAAAGAAAAATCCAAGGAGAATTCTGAGGCCTGGGCTTCATCATGCTTTCTCGTGTCAAAATGTTTTTTAAAATGCTTTTCCAATTGCCTTTTAAAAAATCTTCCGAAAAAAAATGATTTACCCCGTTTGCCTTTTTGATCTATTTACATTCTGTTTCAGGGATGGTTTTATGGCATGCAAATGTGTGAAAATGGTCCAATCCAATTCCAGATTTTGGGGGGCAAGTTTGCTCCAAATTACGGTGGTCCATATATAGTGAAGAAGGTGCTTCTTGGAGGTACCTTAATCCTAGCAGAGATGGACGGTCGTGAATTCTTCACTCTTGTTAGTTCTAATGCTGTCAAGAGAAATTACTCATGATTGAATTTGACATGCTGTGTTTTGAACTACAAGCATTTTTTATAATGAATAAATTGCTTTAATGAGTTGCAAGTTCAATTGTTCATATTTGTTGCAAATCATGCATGTTTTCCTTGATGAATTGCGTAAGATAGATTGAATGTGTCAAATGTGATACTTTGGAATGATGAAAGGCAACCTTACTACATACATTGTCCCATACACTAATCTTCAGTGAGTTGTATGAAAATTTCCATGCTTGCAAGGAAAAAGGTGATCTCGCAAAGGGTACGGTAACCAAAGTGAGGAGAGGCGTTTCTTTCTTGTCCCCAAAACACTACAGGTACACCAATTGTTTAGCCCTTTGAACCCATACACGTGAAGAGTTTTTAAATCATCCCTGTCAAGAACCATCCCACATTAGGACAAAATTTGAGATGAGTGATAGGAATTTTCTTACTCTCACTTGCATCAATCTTCAAATATTGTTTTCGCATCGTAACTCGTATGATAATTTAAAGTGCCCTAGGATGATGAAGAGCAGTCATTTCTCTATCCTATACACTAATATCCATTGCTTAGCCCACTTGAGCTTATAAATTCATTTCATATTAAACCCAATTGGTGATCATCCCCCATGCTGGGGCAAGACAGAAAAACAGTCAAGTAGCATGAACTAGAATGCTGACCAAATGGAGCTTCTGTTAAAAGAAAATAAGTGCTAAAAATGGGGCATGAAAAAGCAGTGTGCCTGGTAAAAGCAAGGCCGATGCCCATGAAAAGAAGTAAAAATAATGCATAAGAACTAAGGGGCATGAAAAAACAATGTGCCTGGTAAAAGCAAGGCCAATGCCCGAGAAACAAAGAAAAAATCAAACTCTTGATATAATGAGTCGTATCCCCAAAAGGTGGTACTAAACTCAAATGATGTTGCAATCAATGGAGATTTGATGAAGAAAAAATCTTCGACAGTGGAAAGGAAAATGTTGGAAATGTCAAGATGATCACCAACTTTAATCCCTTAAACACTTTTTTGAGCCCTAATGATCCATTCGTTTCTCAACTCATGAACCAAGCCTACGTTACGTCCCTTGCAAAGTCTCTTCAGATTAGGGCACTTGAATTAGCATAAAGAGTTCGTATGTTTGAAAGCATCGCTTGAAGAAGTGCGAGTAAGATAACTTCTGCCTTGTTTCGCGTGTTTCTTGACTTGTAAATCCAAAGACAATTGCGAAATGTCATTTTTAAATAGCCTCGACTCAAGGAGTCGTCTTTGTTAAGTCATTGACCAAGCTCACAGTGCAGTCCCTATTAAAGACCTCTTAGATTGGTAAAGTCGTACCACTTGCGAGATTGCCCAGACTTTTGTTTGGCATGATGACGGTGAGATAAAGTGATTGTCAAAATCCTGCATCAAAGGTCAGGATAAAACAACCCATTTTAATGAGGATGAGTGGAAAGTCCTTTCAGACTAAATGATCCCTCATTTGACACATCCATGACACTTATGTGTTCGGATTGGAATTTTCTCTTGAAATCCTTTCCATTAGAATTAGGTGATGCATGTTTGATAGAAATCATTATGCATAAACCTTGCTTAAATTAATGCATGTTTATTTGTAATCACAAATACATGTCGCATCTCCTACAATCATGTTTTATAGGAGACATATCACTAATGAGCAGAGATGTCACCAGGTAAATATATCTCTATTTATACCTTAAAAACTTGTCATTGTACAGGTATTTTCACTTTAAGTAATTCGACACTCGATAGAGTTGTCCCTAAAGATTTTTTTCCAGATTGCAACGCCGGGCGACCGAAGAATGGTTCGGGTCCTAGCCAAGCAAAACCCCGTTTAGGCGACCGTAGAGTAATGTACGGGTCCTGGAAGGTAAATCCCCGTTTAGGCGACCGTAGAATGGTACGGATCCTAGGAAAGCAGTTTTCTTTATAAAGTCGTGTTATTATTCTGGGCGACCGTAGAATGGTACGGGTCCTGGACGTATAACATCAATCTATCTTGAATCATTTTTACCCTCCTTGAAGGTAAGATATTTCGAGTAAGTTCTTTTGACATCTCAGTCTGGATCTGGAATGTCTTAATTATTGTCGTTGAACATTTCACTTTGGATGTGAATGTTCTTCTCGATCTCAATGTTTCGATTTATTACCTGTTTGACTCTTCAAGGAACCTGAGTGAGAGTTGGGTACTTGTGAAGTAAATAGGGATTTATCATGTACCTCAAGATGCTTTACCGCACACGATGGTAAGTAATTGCAGGTATGTTCTTTCCTTTCGCATCATGCATTAGCATTAGCATTTCCATGCATCATATAAATTGCATTTTAAAATGGGATTCATTTTCCAACAAAAAAATAAAATAAAATCAAATCAAATCATTCAGTGCATGTGCATGATCGAAATTTAGGTTTCAATTTGTCTTTGAAAGTAACCTCTGCGAGCTCACCTTCAAAGAGGGCGGTGCCGACACCTAAATTTTGGCAATTTAATTAATTTATTTTTTTTGCATAGGAAATTAGGAGGTTAATTTTATTAATTTCATAGCGTAAAGATTTAGGTTGCATTTATTTTTATTATTGAATCGGTGGCGGATAAGTTCAAATTAGTTGGCCAGGCCTATTTTTAAATGATCGGGAATTATCTTGTGAGAAATTAGGAATTCGAATTTCTTTTCGAGATATGGTGAATTTCTGTGTAGATATTACAAAATATTGCGATTGGGCTTTCTAGGATTTGGAATTAAAGAGTAATCTTATCGAAATCTTGGATCGTTATCAATAGGTGAAGATTTTGTAGAAAATATTGCGGATGGTGAATTCGAAAAGAAATAAAATCCTAAAATTTCCCCTATAAAAGACCTATGCGCACAAGAGTTGAAGGGGGTTCGGTTTTGGGGTTTGGGAAGAGAAAAGGCAAAAACACAAAAGAGGTGGAATCCATCTGTGGGAGGAGTTTTCTTTGAAAAAAGCAAAAAAAAGGACAAAAAGCAAAAGTGAAAAAGCAGCAGAAGGCAGAACAGAGGGAGGAGACGTGAAGCAGACAAGAGGAGACAGAGGAAGAAATTAAAAAAGAAGACTGTTCTTCTTCTCCAACGCCTCTCCGTGCCGTGCCGATCTCCCTCGGCAAGCGCTCAGCAGCCGATTGCCTCGCGCCGCACCAGCAATTAACGTCGGAGTCCCCCAGCCCGAGCCGCCGTGCCGCCAAGAGACCGCCGTGCCAATCGCGCCGATCCGCCCCCTGAGCCCGAGCCGCGCCACCACTGCCTCCGCCTCTGCGCTACTCTCGCACCCAGGGGCCCAGAAGTCCGAGCCACCGCCTGCGCCTGTTGCCTCCGCGCCGAGCTCCATCCCCGACGCCCCTGCAGCGGCCTCCACCAGCGCAACCCGTTGCCGCCCAACGCCTCTCCATGCGAAGCCGCCCAGAAGCCGAGGCCAACCGCGACCACCTCGCTCGAAGCCCCGCCGGTGTCCGCCCGAGCTCTCCTGTTCGTGTCGCGCCGACCCACGGTTCCACTGACCCGTTGTCGCCCGACGCCTCCCCGTGCAGCGCCGACCAGATCCGAGCCTCCTTGCCGCGCGCCTGCTGTGCCCTCGCCGGAGTCCCTTGCCGGTCCACCTTTGCCGGAGCTCCGAACCTAGCAGCTGCTCAGATTTGCTTGAAAAGAAAAGAAAAGAAAAAACAGAAAAAAAAAAAAAAAAAAAAAAGCAAATTAGGTAGTTTTTCTCTCTTTTTACTTTACTTTTATTTTTTATTTTATTTGTTCTTTTTAGTATAATTGTTCCTTAGCTTAAGGATGATTGATATTCCGATATAAAAGTGCCCATCAAATTAGAGGTTGTCATCCGATTTTCGCGCCCAAAATCCGATTCGCAATCTTCAAAAATCGACAATCCGATCTCATGCTCGAGATTTGATTCGCGATTTAATTTTAAAATTGGACACCCGATCTCATGCGCGAGATATGGTTCGCCAATTTTCGAATATCAATTTTATCTTGTTTGATTTGATGTCATGGTGTTTGAGTCGATTTTATCTTCGCAAAAGGAAAAAAATCCAAAAAAGTTTGATTTAGGATTAGGTTGTTTTATTATCTTGTAGGATTAGATTATGGATTTTTATGTTGAATCATGAAAAAGAAAAAGAAAAAGTGCATTCATTTAGGATTGTTAGTTTTTCTGAATTGCATGTTTGATCTTAATTTCGAATTTCATAAAAAATTAGGAATTAAGGCATTATTTGCACGTCATGGAATTTTAGAATAAATTACGTGTTTTATTTTAAGTCTAGATTGATTTTTGCATCTTAGGATAGAATTTGCTCGGTTAAGATAATATCTTAGTTTAAATTAGGATTTAGTCTGACTTGATTCTTAACATAAACTAGATAGAATCTTAATCTAGATAATTATGTTTTGCGTTTTCCTTAATTCCGAATTTAAAAAAAAAATACAAAAATACCTTAGGCTAAATTATTTTTTCTTTAGGATAGGTTGCATTCTTTTTTAGGAAAGAAAAAATGTCATGAACATGTCATTTAGAATTAGATTAATTGCAATGCACGTCATTTAGTTCCTTTTTAGGCCCATTTAATTAGAAATTGCTTGTCAATAGAATTAGGTCATTTAAATTGCATTTAATTATTGCATCTCTTTATGATTTACTCTATTCATGTCATATAATTTAGATCATATTGCCATGCCATGTAATTTAGGTCATGTTGCCATGTCATAATTAGATTACTAGCATGCATTGCATATAGATTAAGTTCCCATTAAATAAAAGTGAAAAAAAAAAAAAAAAAAAAAGAAATTGCGTGTTAATTAGAAATCATATCTAGGGTTGATGATGTGAATTTTAATCTAACACTGCAGATGCTTTCGTTGCTTTGAGGTAAGTCATGCATTATTTAATTGTTTTCCTGAGTGTTAAATTGGTGGTTTGCGTACCCGTATGATCACCTCACATGTTAGGGAGATAAATTAAAATTAATTCAAATTGCTTGCCAAACATTTTTTTGAAATAAAGAATGGTACTGAAATGGCATTAGAGAAATCTAGTGTAACCAAGTCCCCGTATCCATAGTCTCTGTTCGTAGGAGTAAAGTAAAATTCCCGTTACTTTACTTGGGTTTCTAATTGACCCACCAAAAATAGATTAGTGGCGACTCCTAATTGAAAATCATTTGCATGTTAAGAACTTGAACTTAAGTCGTGAATTGGTATGGGCTTGGGAGAGCCCAAGCTAAGTCTAGGCTTAGTAATCCATTAGCCAAATCATAGGTGGTTCACACCCGAAAAAATTGGGTCGCGACACTAATAAAGACACATGGAACAACCTAAGTCTAAGGAATTCATTTATTTCTACCTCTCCACATTAGGCAATAAATGATAGTTGATTGGTCATCTTCGCTAGTGAAAATAGCGAAGTCAGGAGTTTTGAATTCTCTTGGGTAAGGTGTAGTGTTAACCCAATTAGGATGTGGCTTCTTATACTGACCTGACCATTCCTCTATCGGTACCTAATTGTTGCAACACGAGTTCAACCACTTGACCAAGATTCACAAGTTGACATTTATCCCGCCTCCTAGTTTCAAGGTAGATAGATCAATAAACTTGGCCTGTCTGCTCCCTACGTTTAGGGTAGATAAGATTTTTAGGCTTTTTATAAAATCCTCATTGATAGTGGAATCACTTGGCCTAAATTATATCCACCGTTCAATTGATTAAGAGTTGGAGGAACATACATGGAAGCCATTATGTTTTGTTGAATCGTCATGGACTCATTGAATGTCTTGAGCCTTGACATGACATCATTGATTGCATTGGCGACTATCGACCTAACCATGTTAGAAATATGTCTTGCTATGTGATTCTTCGTCTTATTCTATTGTTCTCTTCATGGTAACCACCAAAGTAAGCTTCCGTGCTAATTGATAAGATTGATTAAGAGTTGGAGGAACATACACAAAACATACACGGAAGCCATTATGTTTTGTTAAATCGTCATGGATTCATTGAATGTCTTGAGCCTTGACATGACATCATTGATTGCATTGGCGACTATCAACCTAACCATGTTAGAAATATGTATTGCTATGTGATTCTTCGTCTTATTCTATTGTTCTCTTCATGGTAACCACCAAAGTAAGCTTCCGTGCTAACTCCCTCATCTGCATCTCTATAAAGTGCCACGAGATTTTGATGTTGCCTTCTTGGCTTGACTCTATTGCTGGAGCAATTGAGGTCTCGGATTGGGCAATCGTATTGCTAGGGTTGTTGTCCATAGCATGATTAGGTTCTAGATGATTCCTTGTTTTCGGCATCGTAGTTCCTCAACTGACCACACTCTTCCCATCAGGCGTACCAAAAAGATGTGCTGGAATTTGACTCCACAACTAAATATCTTTCATAAAAAAGAGGAGACGGTTTTGTGGTGATTTTGGACAAGAAATATCATATATAGATAATAGAATGATAACCTCATTGCTAAAGGAACTGAACGTACACAAATTGTATCGAAATTTAATTGACGACAAAGCTTGAGAACATAATTAACTTAAATGGAACCAAAAGTACACATATTACATTGAAATTTAGTTGATGACAAAGCTTGAGAACGTGAAAGATGCGATGCCAGAATTTAATGGATAATGAAGCATTCGGAATATATAGCAGAGATACATGTTGAAGTTTAACTGATGACACGAATATAGAAACTATAGTTAAGAAACACATTGAAATTTAAGCAAAGTTTACAACTAAAGTGCAGCAATGGAAAGATAACATGTTTGTTCATTTGTGTGCCACGAGCTCCAGAGAGTACTATTTAAAGTTACAATTGATGGTTGTCAACAAAGGTCATAAACGGAAGTTACAAATGGGGATTGCAAATATAGATTACAAATGATTATCGAACAGTCACACGATGACTCAAGTATCTTGACGATTTATTTGACTTTACTATCTTAATGGTTGCTTTATTTCATTAAGAAACACACAATGTGAAGAAACCCATTGCAAATATAGTTAAGAAACACATTGAAATTTAAGTGGAGTTTATAACTAAAGTGCAGGAATAAAAAGATAACTTGTTTGTTTATTTGTGTGCCAAGGACTTCAGAGAGTACTATTTAAAGTTACAATTGACAGTTGTCAACAGAGGTCACAAACGAAAGTTGCAAAGGGAGATTGCAAATAGATATCACAAATGATTATCGAACAATTACGATGACTCAACTACCTTGACGATTTCTTCAATGCCACTATCTTAATGGTAGCTTTATTTCATTACATTAACGGTTGCATTCGAGATTGTCGACTCCACTCTTTGTTAATTTTTTCAAGTTGTCGATAATTCTGTCATAAATGATCAAACTTTACTCTTATCAATTTAGTCTATCATATTTTGATAATAATTAGAAAATTAGCCATTTTTTTTAAAATATAAACACGAGGTGATGGTTTTTTCTTTTATCTTGGATATAAGGTGATATTAAATGATGGGTTTTTGTACTTGGGCCCTCGAGTAGGAAGGATCATCGCCATGCATATTATATTATTATAGCCATCGATCGTCGATTTCCTCAAATTTACAATAATGATGATGACGACGAGGACGGCAAGTCACACTACCTTGTAGATCACTATATCACCTACCTTTTGTGAGTCACCAAGATACCTACCTTCTTAATAATAATAATAATAATAATAATAATCTTATTTGAGAGTGATGCATATAATATATTTGATCCGCTACATTGCCATTCAATTGAACAATTTATGCGGTTTATGGAATTTCATTGGTATTTAGAATATCTCGTGTATCTTATATATAACTTTTTATATAATTCTATGGTTTAATGATTGTCATTTCTTGTATATCGTGTTACAATAAAATATAGAAATTTTTTATTTTTATTTTTTATCTTAAACGAACAAATCCAATGAAAAGATATATGCGAAACGATCGATCACAGTATCAATAGATGAGCATCAAGTTGTAAGAATGAAATTGATGATGATTTTATGATAGAGTGAAAGAGAAAGTACATATTCTAGCGATCACAATGAAAGACCTTGAAAAGTTTAATGGTGTGGCCTTAGAGCCCAAGAAAGTGCCAATTCCTTATAATTAAATGGAAATAAAGATTGTCTCCATTAATATCCGCGCGACAATATGATCTAAATATATTAACGATTATGAGATTGAGACATTAAAAGAAACACCGATAAGTATCCATTGGTGTATGTTATTCGAACTTTTGGAATTCTAATAATCCTCTACTTCAAAAACAGAAGAAATCACAAGACAACGTTGGACTTCAGCTACTAGGCTTCATGGACCTTATATCCTCAATCAAGCGGTCCAGATTATCCCACGAGGACCCACCTTCGCTCGCTGCGTCCCTCGCCCTCCTCGCCAAGTCGCCGGCCGCCGCCGCGAATTCCTCCTTCCTCTCCCCCATCACCTCGTTGACCATCCTCTCCACCACCTCCCTGTCGCACACGTCCTTCATGTCGAGCCCCACCTTCCACGCGTGGCTCACCAGCCGGCTGTTCACCTGCTGGTCCGCGAAGAACGGCCAACACACCATCGGCTTCCCGGCGACCACGCTCTCCAGCGTCGAGTTCCACCCGCTGTGCGTCAGGAACGCTGCGGTGGCGCCGTGGTGCAGGACCTCCTCCTGTGGGGCCCACCCCACGATGCACCCCCTCTCCGCCGCTGCCTCCCTCAGCTCCTCTGGGACGGCGCCGCTGCTGCCTTCGGCGAGGGAGTCCGGCCGCACGACCCATAGGAAGCGCCTCCCGCTGTTCACGAGGCCGTACCAGAACTCCGTGAAGTCGCGTCTGTTGAGAGTCGTGATGCTCCCGAAGCTCACGTAGACGACCGACTTCGGCGGTTGCTTGTCGAGCCAAGCGATACAACTACGGTCGACTTTCCAGAGACTGTTGCTTGCTGACGATGGTGGTGGTGACGACGGCGACGACGATGAGAGTCTGGATCTCAGGTGCGAGTGGAGAGGGCCGATTGTGTAGAGGTTCGGGAATGGGTTCGAATCTGGGAAATGGCGGGGGCCTCTAGTTGGTCGAAGCTGTTGAGGATGAGGGCTCGGGCTCTGGTGGTCTGGAGGGTCTGAGTCGTCAAGTACTGGAGGAGCTGGTCGGAGAGGTCGGCGACTCGGCAGAAACTAGGCAGGTCTCGGCACCGGAGGATGTCCTCCATGCCCGGCACGCTCGTCACGTCACGGTCCATGTCTTCGTCTCCTATAAAATAATAGAAGTTCAGTTGCTCGATGAAATTCCTCAATGAGTTTCACTCCAATTTGTTATTTATTTTGCACCCTTTGAACACCACACCTTACTTTTAGGTCAAGCTTTTCTCAAAATTGAACAGAATCAAGAGGTTCGGGGAATGCTTAAGTGGGAACATTACCTTTGATGGGGAGGTCTCCACTCTCAATCATGCGCGGAATACAGAAATAAGCCCAGAAGCAACTAGCGCTTATCGTGCGGAACGCGATGACTGGAACTCCGAGGTCTCCAGCGAAATCAATGGTGAAGCTCAGGATTCCATCAGCAATGATACAGGTCACGGGCCGGTCCGGAGCTGACACCAACTCTTCAAGCAGCTGCTTGGTTATGCTCTTGACGTAATCGAATGTGGTCATGGCGTGGTCGCTGGCCCTCGGGTGGTCTATCGGGAAGCCATCCGATATGACCTTGAATCGGAAGTCCGGGCAGGCAGCGAAGCGGGCTTGAATGTCGGCATGTTGGAGGAGGCGATGGTGGATGTGTTCGGAGTTGATGAAGGTGATGCGGAGGCCGGAGAGGGCGAGAAGCTCGGCGAGCTTGAGCATGGAGTTCACATGGCCTTGAGCAGCTAAAGGAAAGATGACGACATGAGGAGGAGCAACAGCCGATGGATCCATTGCGGTCTTTTGGATGCTATGATCGGATTCGTGTTCCCCTTTTATAGTGAAATAGTCGCCGCCTTACCCTCTCTTTGGAAGTGGAGATGAGTTCCGGAAAGAATAATATTTTCTTCACTTTTTTTAGATTTTTTTTGGAAATTTTCCCTGCTGTCTTGTTGTGCTTTTTCTTTCGTGTTAATAGGATAGTTATGAAATTTGCAGCTAATGTATCGATTGCCTAAAGTTACCATGGCCACCACAAGGATACAGAATGGCCGTTAGAGAATCATTCTCCGAGAAAAACCGCTAATGCAAATACATTCAACAAATGACAGTTCTGTCCATTTTGGAGTGAAAAGAGAGATTCCATGGAGTCGTGACGATGTCTAGAAAATTGTTGAGAAAACTATGAAACTCAGTCATGTATGCTTTTGAAAAATTGCCGCCGCAGGTGAAAAAAACATGCATCAACCCAGGATGGATGGCCGAAGGGTTCGATTCCGTCAACTTTTCCTGCGACATAATGACCTGATCATGACCACCCATGACACAGAACCATAAAACCGATCCCGCTGGGCGATTCTTATCGGCTTTCTCGCCCTTTTTCTGACAAATTCTTTGTTTTTAAGCCGCCGTCCTTATACGACGCCACATGCTGCGGCGTGTTCTTGTCCTCTGAGTTCAACCCCAACGTGTGACAGGCTGCCCTCAGATTCCTGGTGTGCAGCTTGATTAGGCGAAAGCTTAAAGTTGATTGAGATCTGCGTTGTTAGGCCAGAGACTTTCTTCAAGATGTGAAGTCCCCTCGAAACAATAATAATCGTGAAACCTCTGTGATGTTGGAGAACTGATCTTCCTTGGCAAGGCAGCATATTGACGGATCAACATGGGATCATCATGGTATGGCCATGCATCTGCTTGATTTTGTCGATTTTGCATTGATTGCCGATGGGAATTGGAATGTTACGTAGCAGCAAGTTCAAGAACACGAAAGAGAATCAGGGGTCTGGTCATCTTGCGTAATCGATGACGTTCCGATACTTTTGTCTTAAGAATCTCTTGTAGCTCCAAAGTAGGGAATGCAAGTTTTTTTTTTTTTTAAATTCAACCGTAGTTTTTTTTTTTTTTTTAATAAACACTCGAGCATCGATGATCACATGATATTCAAAATAAAAAATATGAGAAAATTAGGGAAAAAATTATAATGTTTGCCCTAAAGTTCATCAAGCTCTAAGCATTTAAAAAAATGCAATAAAATCCTCGAGGTTCTGTACCTGGTCCAGTTTCCTCCTTCCAGCAATAATTTACCAAGTTTTGTCAGTATTGATATGCCGGAAAGCCAATTTGGCCTTTTCATTAAACCCAGCAGGTCAAGGGCGGCCCTGAGTTTACTCGGCAGTTTTATTACTTGATTGTATAGACCACGAAAACACTTTTACTATTGATATCGCATCACACGTGAAAAAAGTGTAACTTTATTTCCGTGTTGGATCCGTGTCTTTCTTAATATGGAGTTTTATTTTGGATTCTTAACATGGATCGACAGACCCTAATTCTACAGAAAAACACCTTAATTATAAAGTGATAAATGCTCACTATGCCTGATGAATTTTGCTATAACTTTATCATACGTCATTGAAGCAATGCAATGAATGGTTGCTGTCGTGAAACACCGTTGTAGTGGTCTCAACTCTCCTTTTTCTGACCTAACGCGTTGTTTCTTATTTTGTTGTTGTTTGTTTGAAAGAAAATTATTTTTGGGAATTTATTTTTTGACTTTTAGTGTTTGGATGAGGGAAAACTAATCTGATCTACCAAAAATAATTAATTTTTATTGGGACAAAATGATTTTCTCTTCTAGCAAGAAAGGGAGCCTTAATCTTCTCTAAACATTTTAGTGAAAAATTTTCATCATCCATGAAATTTTTTTGGTATAAATTGTCGTCAAAAATGAAAACATTTTTCATTGACTAATTATTTTAAGCAATACAACCGATCAATTCTTGAAAAATATTTTCCAAATCATTCATTTTTTTTTTTTTTATAAAACAAATGGAGCTTAAGAAAAGTTTGTTGTGGATGCTTAGGAGGTACTACATGCTAATGGCCTTAAAAACTTTGACATCTTCAGTTAAGAATGTAATTTGCATACATCGAAGGGAAATTGTCCAATCAATTTAAACTATTGTATGGATGACAATTCAATCCTAACTTTTTAAAATTTTGTCAATTTAATCTTAGACTTTTGTGCAAAATTTTGATGTAATGCCTCAAGTCAATTTTTACTAGAAATCGTTGATGTAAAAGTGTGCCACGTAGAATGGTCTACAATGATTAGACCATCATGTTAGTGATTTTCCAACTAAAATTGATTGGAATAATTATATTTGAATTTTGTGCGAAGGTTTATGATTAAATTGACAAAATTAAAAAGTTTAGAATTGAATTGGCATCTGTATAATTAATTTAAAGTTGATTGGGTTTAAATAGCATTGTTGTTGTGTGGTTAGCCTTTCAAAGATTAAAGGTTAGAACATACGAGGATATCAACACACCACTGTGCGGAGGCAAGCATCCTTCCCTTCTAGTTTCATGATTTCTCTGTTTTAATTTTCTCCCAAATTTCTTTTTATCATAAAAGTCTGGTGGTAACCTAAATCATCTTTTGTGCACCAGATTAAATCCTCCTTTTGAATCCGACCAAATATAGGTCATCCACATTAGAAGATTCGCAAGGAAATACTTCCTCGTCACTCGGCCGCAAAGGACTACACCGAGTATGAATTGAATCTGAGATCTCACACTTATGAAATGCATAGTTTTGATAATTTCTCTCTCTTTATTCTAGCCACCACTAGGGGTAGCTACATTTCCTTACATCTCGAGTAAGTGTATTTCAATAATCATTCGAATTCGTGATTCAATTTTGATGAGCTGCCCTGTTTTTGATATCCAGGATCAACCTCTCCAGATGGCGATACGACAAGCCTCCGAAGCCCGAACTGGTTCTGGCAAGCTTCGCCATCTTCTCTGCAGAATCTCTGATCTCACCTTCATCCCGCCTCTCCGGATCCATCAGATCTCTCACTGCCCTCTCGTCCGCAACTCTGTTGCACATGTCTTTCGCGTCTACCCTGTTCCGCCACACCTGGCCCATGAACTTGCTGTTCAGCAGCTGGTCGGCGAAGCATGGCCAGCAGATCATGGGGATGCCGGCGGCTACAGCCTATAGGGTGGAGTTTCACCCGCCGTGGCTCAGGAAGCAGACGATGGTCCAGTGCGCCAGGACCATGTCTTGCGGTGCCCACTCCTCTAGATACCTGTTGGGAACACGCGACGCGATGGTGAGCTATTTTCAGAAGCGATGCATTGATTTTTAGCAGAGAACCGCCAGCTCGATATGAGAATTGGCACAAAGTATCTGTCACTAAAGTTTCATATGATGAGAAATCTTGGGTAGACTCCTCATGAGAAGATCGAAAATTCAACGGTACCCTCTCTTGCTCGTCGCCTCCGCAAGCTCAGCAAGGATCCGGTCACTGCCGTCTTGCTCGGCCACCGAGTCTGGCCTCATGACCCACAAGAATCTCACCCCACTGTTGACCAAACCGTACCAGAGCTCCATGACCTGGTCCCTAGTGATCACCACAAGGCTCCCGAAGCTCACGTAAACCACCGACTTCGGCGGCTGATTGTCGAGCCAACCCATGCAGCTTCTATCCTCTCTCAAGATCCCATTATTTCTCGAGACCAGCACATCGGCTCTGGCCGCCATTTGTCTCAATTTGAGATGGACGTGGAGGGGTCCGATGGCTATAGTTCCGGGAATGAGCCTCTCCATCACGGTATCGATAAATGAGCATCAAGTAGTGGGAATGAAATTGACGATGATTTTATGATAGAGTGAGAGAAAGCAACATATTCTGGCGATCGCAATGGAAATCTTGAAAAGTTAAATGGTGTAGCCTAACTGCCTAGGAAAGTGTCTTTCCCCTATAATGAAATGAAAATAAAGATTGCCTCCATTAATATTTGCATCTATTTATCACGACAATATGATCCACATATATTAACGATTATGAGATTGAGACATTAAAAGAAACACCGATAAGTATCCATTGGTGTACGTTATTCGAACTTTTGGAATTCTAGGAATCCTATACTACAATAACGGAAGAAATCACAAGACAACGTTGGACTTCAGCTACTGGGCTTCATGGACCTTATATCCTCAATCAAGCGGTCCAGATTATCCCACGAGGACCCACCTTCGCTAGCGGCGTCCCTCGCCCTCCTCGCCAAGTCACCGGCCGCCGCCGCGAATTCCTCCTTCCTCTCCCCCATCACCTCGTTCACCATCCTCTCCACCACCTCCCTGTCGCACACGTCCTTCATGTCGAGCCCCACCTTCCACAAGTGGCTCACCAGCCGGCTGTTCAACTGCTGGTCCACCAAGAACGGCCAACACACCATCGGCTTCCCGGCGACCACGCTCTCCAGCGTCGAGTTCCACCCGCTGTGCGTCAGGAACGCCGCGACGGCGCCATGGTGCAGGACCTCTTCCTGCGGGGCCCACCCAACGATGCAGCCCCTCTCCGCCGCCGCCTCCCTCAGCTCCTCCGGGACCGCACCGTTGCCGCCATCGGCGAGGGAGTCCGGCCGCATGACCCACAGGAAGCGCCTCCCGCTGTTCACGAGGCCGTACCAGAACTCCGTGAAGTCGTGTCTGGTAAGAGTCGTGATGCTCCCGAAGCTCACGTAGATGACTGACTTCGGAGGTTGCTTGTCGAGCCAAGAGATACAACTACGGTCGACTTCCCAAAGACTGTTGCTTGCTGACGATGGTGGCGGAGACGACGGGGATGACGACGAGAGTCTGGATTTGTGGTGCAAGTGGAGAGGGCCGATTGTGTAGAGGTTGGGGAAGTGGATTCGAATCTGGGAAATGGCGGGGACCTCCAGTTGGTCGAAGCTGTTGAGGATGAGGGCTCGGGCTTTGGTGGTCTGGAGGGTCTGCGTCGTCACGTACTGGAGCTTCCAGTCGGAGAGGTCGGCAACTCGGCAGAAACTCGGCAGGTCTCGGCACCGGAGGATGTCCTCCATTCCCGTCACGCTCGTCACGACACGGTCCATGTCTTCGTCTCCTACAAAATAATAGAAGTCCAGTTGCTAGATGAAATTCCTCAACGAGTTTCACTCCGACTTCTCATTTATTTTGCACCCTTTGAACACCACACCTTACTTTTAGGTCAAGCTTTTCTCAAAATTGAACAGAATCAAGAGGTTCAGGGAATGCTTAAGTGGGAACATTACCTTTGATGGGGAGGTCTCCACTCTCAATCATGCGCGGAATACAGAAATAAGCCCAGAAGCAACTAGCGCTTATCGTGCGGAACGCGATGACTGGAACTCCGAGGTCTCCAGCGAAATCAATGGTGAAGCTCAGGATTCCATCAGCAATGATACAGGTCACAGGCCGATCCGGAGCTGACACCAACTCTTCGAACAGCTGCTTGGTTATGCTCTTGACGTAATCGAATGTGGTCATGAAGTGGTCGCTGGCCCTCGGGTGGTCTATCGGGAAGCCATCCGATATGACCTTGAATCGGAAGTCCGGGTAGGCAGCGAAGCGGGCTTGAATGTCGGCATGTTGGAGGAGGCGATGGTGGATGTGTTCGGAGTTGATGAAGGTGATGCGGAGGCCGGAGAGGGCGAGAAGCTCGGCGAGCTTGAGCATGGAGTTCACATGGCCTAGAGCAGCTAAAGGAAAGATGACGACATGAGGAGGAGGAGCAGGCGGTGGATCCATTGCGGTCTTTTGGATGCTATGATTGGATTGTGTTCCCCTTTTCTGGTGAAATAGTCGCCTCCTTACCCTCTTTCTGAAGTGGAGATGAGTGCTGGAAAGAATTTTATCTTCTTCACTTTCAAGGACAAGATCCACTACCTCACGCAAAATTATCAAAAAAATGTTGGGAAGCGCGCAGCAAGTCGCTCAGTGTTAATGTTTGAATGCGTGGGAGTAGAAGACTAGAAGTTAGATACCTTCACATGGAAAGAGCCAAGAGGAAGTCTGAGTTTGAGCCCGTTCATATTTCTAATTGGACTTATTTTCATTTAAAAATTTAAATCAATGAATTATAGACTAATTAGGATATATTAACTGCTTTACATCATGTCAATTATTTGATATGTGATTTTTCTAACACAACTTACTTATGTGTACATCCAACAAAAAAAATATAAACTTATTATATGAAGTTAATTCAATTTTAAGTATTTTTATTTGATCAATTTATTTTTAAACATTTCAATAATTTTTGACAAATTTTTGCCTTAAATTATTGAGGTAGATGACGGTTGTCTTACATAATATAACCTGCATTTACATGGATAATTTTTAAGAATTTTTAAATTTTTTACATTTTTTCAATATTTTTTATTATTCTATTTTTTTCTTTTCAACTCTAGGCTAGCCCCGGCCATAGGTGAGGGATGCAAGCCCCTCACCCTCACCTAGATTCAGCCTCACCTAGATTTAGGTAAGGCCCAGTGCCATCACTTCACTCGTGGCTGGCAACCTTGAGAGAGTTGAAAAACAAAAAAGAAAGGAAAGGAAAAAAGAAAAGAAGAAAAATTAAAAATTCAGAAAAAATTAAAAAAAGTTGCAAAAATTGTTCCCGTTAAACGTTTTTAACTAAAATTGAGTGGAATGATTACGATAATAAATTGTCAAAAGGTTTACAACTGAATTGATTAAATTAAAATATTTAATATCGAATTGTTCGCTATACAAGAAATTGTTTGCTTGGAAATTTTCCCCGCCTGTCTTGTTGAGCTCTCTTTTTCGCATTCACAAGAAAATTATGGTAGTGAATTTATCAATTGCCTAGAGTTATCAGGGCACTGATAAGTGTACCGAATGGATGGGCGTTAGGGAATAATTTTCCGAGAAAAACCACTAATGTAAATACATTTGACAAATGACGGTCTTGTCTATTATGGAGTGAAAATAGTGATTCGATGGAGTCGTGATGATGTCTTGAAAATAGTTGAGAAAACCATTAAAGTCACGCGTGCTTTCGACAAACGCCACCAGTTAAAAACATTCATCAACCCAGGACAGGATAGAGGCCGAAGGGTTCGATTCCGTCAACTTTTCCTGCGAGACAATGACCTGATCGCGACCACTCCATAACACAGAATCATAAAAACCGATTCCGCCAGGCGATTCGAATCGGCTTCCTCGTCCTTTTTCTGACAAAATTTGTTTTTTTTTAAAGCTATCATGCTTCTACGACACCACATGCCGCGGCGTGCTCTTGTCCTTGAGTTCAACCGCGACGTGTGACAGGCTGCCCTCAGCTTGATTAGGCAAAAGCTTAAAGTTGATTGAGGTCTGCGTTAGGCCATAGACTTTCTCTAAGATATGAATTCGGTTCTGATGCGGACCCTAGTCCCCCTCAAAACAACAATAATCATGAAACTTCTGTATGTTGGGGAACTGATCTTCCTTGGCAAGGCAGCATATTGACGGATCAACATGGGATCATCATGGTATGGCCATGCAACTGCATGCATTCGTCGATTTTGCATCGATTACTGATAGAAATTGGAAAGTTACGTAGCAGCGAGTTCAAGAACACGAAAGAGAATCAGGGTTTGGTCATCTTGAGTAATCGATGTTCCAATGCTTTTGTCTTAAGAATCTTTCGTAGCTCCAAAGTAGGGAATGCAAGTTTTTTTTTTTTTTTTATATAAACACTCAAGCATCAATGATCACGTGATATTCAAAATAAAAAATATGAGAAAATTAGGGAAAAAATTGTAACGTTGGCCCTAAAGTTCATCAAGCTCTAAGCATTTGAAAAAAGGCAATAAAATCCTCAAGGTTCTGTACCTGGTCCAGTTTTCTCCTTCCAGCAATTATTTACCAAGTTTTGTTGGTATTGATATGCCGGAAAGCCAATTTGGCCTTCTAGTACGATTTCGACATATGAGCCCATGTGCTAAGGTAGGGTAGTGTTTGTCTGTGTTCTTTTTTTCTGTTTATGAACACATTTTATGTTCTTTTGTTTCCGAGAACAAAAAAATAATAGAAACGCGTTTATTTGCGTTTTTGTTCCAAATCTGTTTTTTTGTTAACAAAAAAAAAAAAAGCAACAAAAACAAAAATTTTTGTTTTTTGTTTAACAACTTTTAAGAACAAATTTTCTCTCTCCACTCTTTTCCTTTCTATTTCTTTTTCTTCTTTTTCTTTGGCTGGTCGTCGGCCTCGGCCATGGCCCGACCCAGGTTGAGGGCCGGTGACCTCGCCGGAGCGTCGCCGGCCCCCCCGGGCGATATGGGCGAGCCCAAGCTCGCCTAGCCAAGCGAGCCGTTGGCCCTCATCGATCGATCGCCGACCATGGTCGAGGCGGCGGCCGGCCACAAGGAAGAAAAAAATAAAAAGAAAGAAAAAAATGAAAAATAAAATAAAAATATTTAAAAATTAAAGGAAACAAAAAATGAACGCAAATTTACCAAACGTGTTTTTGTTCTTTTTTTTTTATTCTCGGAACAGTTTACCAAACGTGTTTTTCGGTAAAAAATTGTTCCCTAGAATAGAAATAATTTTTTCTATTTCCGTTCCCCTAACAAAAAAGATTAGAAATACAAACAAACGCACCATTGTAGGTAAACATTTGGAAGTTCTTTTTCCCAAAAGAAGCCAGACATATATGAAAACGAAGCTAAAAGATGAATATGCATTCCCAAAGTCCTATGAAAACTGAGGGCCTGTTTGTTTATGTTCTTTGTTTCTATTTTTGAACAAAAATTCTATTTTTTTTGTTCCCGGAAACAAAAAAAAGAACAAAATGCGTTTGTTTGTATTTTTGTTCCAAATCTGTTTTTTTTTTGTTCCCGAGAACAAAAAAAAAAAATAAGAAATAAGAAAAGTTATTTTTTTGTTCCGAAACACTTTCAAAAACAAAATTTCTCTCTTTTTACTTTTCTTCTCTTTCTTTCTTCTTATTTTTCTTTGGCCGGTCGCCGGCCTCAACCATGGTCGGCGACCGACCGTCAAGGGTCGGCGACCTTACCGGAGCGTCGCCGGCCCTCGACGAGCCCAAGCTCACCCAACCAAGGCGAGGCCGAGCTCACCCAGCCTCACCTTGCGCCGACCGAGTCTTGCCGGCTCGGTGAGCTCGGGCTCGCCTAGATCCGGCGAGGCTAAGCTCGCCCAGACACTAGTGAGGCTGCCAGCCCTCGTCGGCCAATCGCCAGCCATGGCCGAGGCCGGCGACCGGCCAAAAGAAGAAAAAAAAAAAAAAAAGGAAAAAAAAAGTATTAAAAAATTAAAAGAAACAAAAAAAGAACACAAATTTATCAAACGTGTTTACATTCTTTTTTTATTCATGGAACAAGTTTACCAAACGTGTTTTCTGGTAAAAAATTGTTCTCCGGAACAGAAATAATTTTTTCTATTTCTGTTCCCTGAAACAAAAAAAGAATAAAAACACAAACAAACGCACCTTGAGTGTGCGCATGACCAGACATCACGAGAAAGTTTGAGAGCACGTGAGGAATATAATTTAGGAGAAAATGCCCCCGTTTCAAGATGTTCCCTCCATTTCCATTTTACAAAAATTTCAAAATCTTACTTATTTTCGTTATCCTTTATTGCCTTCCCTTTTCCAAATAAAGCCACTAGAATGGGTGATAGATGACTAGTCCACATGTTTTTATGTAGAGTAAGATTACATGATCCACCAAATCTGACCATCCAAGCTGCTTTCAAAACTTGATTCCAAACTCTAGTTGGTTTCTTTATAATCACTTTTTTTTTTTGCTTTTTTTTTTTTTTCAGGGTTACGTATATGATATATTTGATCCGCTATATTGCCATTCAATCTAATGATTTATGTGATTTATTGAACTTCATTGACATTCATAAAGTTTTAATCTTTCATTTACGGAACAAGATGGTTATATAATTTGTAACTTGTATATATGGCAGAAAGTTATCGAGACACCGAAAGGATTTAGATAATCCTTGTCCAAAAAATTGCTAATGTGGAGTGAAAGAGTGATTCTATAAATTCGTAGGGTCATGTTTAGAAAGTTATTGAGAAAATTATGGGGCGCCAAATGATCAATAAGAACTCTTGGGAGTCATTAGCCTATCATCCCCAACATACTTTTGATCTCTCGAGCAAGAATGTGGATGACACGGGACTCCTAGATCGCTTTGGCTATGCACAATGACTTTATCTAAAAGGGGCTAGCTTTTTCAAGCTTCATCCATCCTATACAAGGAGCTGCTCGCTTTCTCTCGATCCCTAGTGGCTTATGTGGTGATCGGCATTCCTAGGCGCTCCTCCTTGCCCACCCTAAAGGACATGCTTTCAAAAAATCACCGCTGCCAATAAATTATTCATCGATTCAAGATAAAGGCCGAGTGCCTCGACTCTGCCAAACGATTCTCATCCGCTGCCTTGCTCTTTTCTATCGGATGATTTGTTATTAAGTTGACGTCCTCTACAATGCCTCACGATGCGGTGCCCTTATCCAGGAGTTTAAACCCGGCAGGTCAAGGGCGGCCCTCAGATTTTTTCTTTTTTGGTCAGAGGCAGCCCTAAGATTACTCAGTAGTTTTAATACTTGACTTGTATAGACCACGAAAACACTTTTACTATCGACATTGCATCATGCGTGAAAAATGTGTCTAACTTTATTTCCGTATTGGGTCTGTGGGTCCATTTGGTTCGGCTTTTGGGAAATGCCATTGGGAGAATGCAAATACTTTTGAGATAAAGGGGTTTTCCGAAATGCTAGACTGTTTGGTAAACTATAACTGAAAAGTGCTTTAGAGAAATGTAAGACTGTTTGATAAACATATATTTGAAAAGCCCTTTAGTGTAAGTTTTAGTATTTTTAAAATTGTAAAAAAAAAAAAAAAAACAATAACTATATAACCTTTTACATTTTCATGTTGAGAGTAATATAAAAGATATATTAGTAAATTTATTTAAAAATTATATTAAAAGAATTTGATTATAGATTATATGCAAAGCTCAACTTTTGGCCTAGGGTTATTTTAGGTTTGTTTTTAACTTTGAATAATTTTTTTCAATTATTGTAGTATTAATCATCTTCGTTAATTAATGATCATTCTAGTGTATTTATAAAAAGTTGGTTATTGATTGTCAAAAGATAAAAATGACAAAAAAACAAAGGTGAACCCAACATTTGCAAAGGATTTTTATTATTTTTTAAGAAAATAAAAATAAAATATGATGAAACTCCGTTGTAGATCAACGACGGTTGGGGTGTGGGGAAGATGATCGGTTTAAAAAAAAAAAAAAAAAAAAGGTCAACGGATGAATAGTAAATGTGGACTTGCATTTCCGAAATGCTTTGAAAGCCCAAAGCAGTCCGGACTTGCTTTGGGCTTTCAAAGATTCCAGGCATTCCAAATGCTAGCATTTGGCTAAGGATGCCTCGGAATCTTTGAACCAAACAGGTAAAATTTTCCCCAAGGGGCTTTCGGGCCGAAAGCCCCTTGGGAATGCTGAACCAAACGGGACCTGTGTCTTTCTTAACATGGAATTTTTTCTTTTTTTTTTTTTGGGTCAGATTCTTAACATGGATCGACAGACCCTAATTCTACAGAAAAAAACACCTTAATTATAAAGTGAGAAATGCTCAATGTGCCTGATGAATTTTGCTAAAACTTTATCATGCATCATTGAAGCAATGCAATGAATGGATGCTGTTGTGAGACACCATTGTAGTGGTCTCTGCTCTCCTTTCTCTGACCTAATGCGTTGTTTCTTACTTTGTTAGGGTTTTACTGTTGTTTGGTTGAAAGAAAATTATTTTTGGGAATTTATTTTTTGACTTTTGGTGTTTAGATGAGAGAAAACTAATCCGATCTACCAAAAACATTTTCCATGGATTGAAAATAATAAGTTTTTATTGGGAAAAAATGATTTTCTCTTCTACCAAGAAAGGGCCTTAATCTTCTCCAAACATTTTAGTGAAAAAATTTCATCGTCTATAAAAAAATTTTGGGTATGAATTGTCATCAAAAACGAAAACATTTTTCATTAGTTAATTATTTCAAGTAATACAACCAATCAATTCTTGGAAAATATTTTTCAAATCACTTATTGTTTTTATAAAACAAATGGAGCTTAAGAAAAGTTTGTTGTGGATGCTTAAGAGGTACTACATGCTAATGGCCTTACAAATTTGACATGTTTAGTTAAAATGTAATTTGCGTACATTGAAGGGAAATTGTCCAATCAATTTAAACCTACTATATAAACGTCAATTCAGTTATAAATTTTTTTATTTTTGTCATTTAATCCTAAACTTTTGTGCAAAATTTCGATGTAATCCCTCAGGTCAATTTTTACCAGAAATCGTTGATGTGATAGTATGTCATGTAGGAGATTAGATCATCATGTTAGTGATTTTCAACGAAAATTGATTGGAATAGGGAAAAGTGTTAAAAAGTCATAAACCTTCTGTATTCGTGTCAATGTAGTCATAAGCTTTTTTTTTTTTTTTGTGCCAATTTAATCATAAATTTTTTTGCTTGATGCCAATTTAGTCATTTCCGACTAATTTTGGCCGAATTTTGCTTACTAAGTGTTGGCCACTTGATATGGCATGATCGAAACTAACGTTGACAACTTTTAATAATATTTTGATATTTTGATTTTTTTAATTTTTAATTTTCTTTTTCTTTTTTCTTTCTTCCTTCTCCTCCTCCTTCCTCCAGCCAATCATCGACTCTAGCGACCAGCCAGAGGCGACGATTGGCGAGCCTCAATGGCCGTGAGCCCAACTCACCACAAGTTGGGTGAGGCTCGACCTCGCCACCCAGGTGGGGAGGGTGGCCTCGCGCTAGGCTAGCGAGGCTTGACCTCCCCCTGCCCTCGCGGCCACTAGCTAGAGCTCAAACCTTGCTAGTGGTTGGCGAGGTCGACCTCTACCTCACCGACCGTCGTCTCTGGCTGGTCGTTGAAGTCTAGCGATCGGCTGGAGGAAGGAGGAGGAGAAGGAAAAAAGAAAAAAGAAATTAAAATATCATTAAAAATTATCCATGTCAATGCCAATCGTGTCAAGTCAATTAGTCGGTGCTCAATTAGCAAAATCCGGCCAAAATTAGCTGGAAATGATTGAATTGGCACAAAGTAAAAATTTTATGACTAAATCGGTACCAAGAAATGATTTATGGCTAAATTGGCACAAATACAAAAGGTTTAAGACTTTTTTAACACTTTTCCTAATTGGAATAACTATATTTGAATTTGGTTCAGAGGTTTATGATTAAATTAAAGTTTAGGATTGAATTGGTATCTATACAATAAATTTAAGATTGATTGGGTTTAAGTAGCATTGTTGTCGTGCAGTCACCTCTCAAAGATTAAAGGTTAGAGCATATGAGGAGATCAACACACCACTATGCAGAGGCAAGCATTCTTTTCACTATAAAGGTCTGGTGGTAACTTGAATCATCTTTTGTGCATCGGATTAAATTCGCCTTCTCAATCCGATCAAATATAGGTCATCCGCACTAGAAGATTCGCAAGGAAATACTTCCTCGTCACTCGGCCGCAAGGGACTACACTGAGTATGAATTGAATCCGAGATCTCACACTTATGAAATGCATAGTTTTGATAATTTTTCTCTTTATTCTAGCCACCACTAGAGGCAGCTACATTTCCTTACATCTCAAGTAAGTATATTTCAATAATCATTCGAATTCGTGATTCAATTTTGACGAGTTGCCGTGTTCTGGAAATCCAGGATCAACCTCTCCAAATGGCGATACGACAAGCCTTTGAAGCCCGAATTGGTTCTAGCATGCTTCGCCATCTTCTCTGCAGAATCTCTGATCTCACCGTCGTCCCTCCTCTCTGGATCCGTCAGATCTCTTAACGCCCTCTCGACCACAACCCTGTTGCACGCGTCTTTTGCGTCCGCCCCATTCTGCCAGACCTAATCCACGAACCTACTTTTCAGCTGCTGGTCGGCGAAGTATGGCTAAACAAACATGGGGATGCCAGCGGCCATGGCCTCTAGGGTCGAGTTCTACCCGCCGTGGCTCGGGAAGCAGCCGATGGCCAGGTGCGCCAGGGCCTCGTCTGGTGGTGCCCACTCCACTAGATACCTGTTGGGGGCGTGCGACGTGATGGTGAGCTACTTTTAGAAGCGATGCATTGATTTTTAGTAGCGAAACGCTAGCTCGGCATGACAATGGCGCAAAGTATCTGTCACTAAAGTTTCAAATGATGAGAAAGCTTGGGTAGACTCCTAATGAGAAGATCGAAAATTCAACAGTACCCTCTCTCGCTCATTGCCTCCGCGAGCTCGGTGGGGATCCGGTCACTACCGTGTTGCTGGGCCACCGAGTTCGGCCTCAAGACCCACAAGAATCTCACCCCATTGCCAACCAAACCGTACCAGTGCTCCATGACCTGGTCCTTAGTGATCACCGCAATGCTCTTGAAGCTCATGTAAATGACCAACTTCAGCAGCTAGTCATCGAGCCAACCCATGCAACTTCTATCCTCTCTCAAGATCCCATTCTTTCTCGAGATGAGTGTAGGAAATTAATTCAGAGAAAACACACTGTTTGTTGTAATTAGAATATCAATGTAATGGAAGTGAGGTACGAATATCCGAATCTCCTTAAGGCAATTAGTTCCTACCAATGGTACTCCACAGATTCATGAACTATGCCTCTCAAGATATAACGCCTCAAACATGTTTAGATTAGCACTATGCAAACAGGACTCAGTCGAACCATTCAATTGAACCAGTACACCCAGAAAAATCAGAAGAGTAGAATAGAATATCAAATCTCTTTTGGAATCTAGTTGTAAAAAACACTGTCATGAAACTCTATGCTCCTATCTATTTATAGAGCTTTTTAGTTCATTTACAAAAGAGATACATGAATTAAATAGACGCATGTATCTATGAAATTCATGAATCAAGAGATACGTGAATCCAAGAGATTCATGAATCTAGAGACACGTGAATTCAAGAGATTCATGAATCTAGAGACACGTGAATTCAAGAGATTTGTGAACTCAATAAATACATGAACTAAAAGATACATGAATCTAGGAAATTCATGAATTCAATAAATACGTGAACATAAAAGTTTAGGAAATTCATGAATTCAATAGATACGTAAACATAAAAGACATATCTCAATTTGTTGGCTTTCGTTGATCCATTAACTATAATTATAACAGTGAGCACATTGGCTCCGACCACCATTAGTCTCAATTTGAGATGGACGTGGAGGGGTCTGATGGCATATAGTTCCGGGAATGAGCCATGGTTGTGGGTGTAAGTGAGGATTGGCAATTCGAGCTCTTCAAAGGTGTTGAAGATGAGCACATTGGCTTTCGCGTTATGCTGGCTCTCGCTGGCGATAAACTGGAGAGTGGCCTTGGTCGCATCAATGGAGTGACAGAAGCTCGGAGGGAAAAGTACCAAAAAAGTCCTAAACCTATTGCATCGGTACTAATTCAGTCATAAACTTTTCAATTGGATCAATTTAGTCCTAAATCTTTTAATATTGGTACCAATTCAGTCCATCCGATCAATTTTGGCTGGCCGGCGTTGACATGGTAATTTTTATGATTTTCTTCGAATTTTTTATTAATATTTATTAAGTTTTTTTCTTTTTCCTTTTATTTTCTGCCTTCTTTCTCATGGTGGCCGGCGAGCCTCCGATGAGGCTCGCTGGCCATTGGGCGAGGGCCGCGAAGCCCTCACCTGCCATCGGCGAGGGTCGCAGCCCTCGCCCAGCCTCTCCCAAGGATGTCGGCGAGGTGGCTTCACCCGGATCTGGGTGAGGCCAGCCTCGCCCGTGGCTAGCGAGGCCATGGCGGCCATTGCCAGGCCGGAGGCGAGGGTCGAGAAGCCCTCGCCAGCAGCCATTGTCAGGCCAGAGGCGAGGGCCGAGAAGCCCTTGCCTCGCTCGGCCTCGCCCAAGGCCGCGAGCGAGGCTGCTTAGCCTAGATCCGGGCGAGGCCGCCTCGCCCTAGCCTTGCCGTTGAGTCCCCGGCGCCTCCTCCGCCGTCGACCCCGGAGCTTCTCGACCTCGTCACTATCGCCCTCACCTCCACGAAATCCCAATTTGAGGCCCTGGTCCCCCACCTCCCGCGCCTCATGCCGCCGCTCCTCCACCTGATCTTCGCCTCTAAAACCCTAGCTGCCCCAACAACCGAGGGCTTCGCGGCCCTTGCCTTCGCCCTTGCGATGGCCGCCATGGCCTCGCCGGTGGCCCTGGGAGAGGTCAAGTGAGGGCTGCGACCCTTGCCGGCGGTAGGCAAGGCAAGCCTCACTGGAGGCTCGCCGGCCACCATGAGGAAGAAAGCAGAAAAGAAAAGGAAAAAGAAAAAAAAAAATTAATAAAAAAATTCCAAAAAATAATTAAAAAAATCATAAAAATTGCCATGTCGGCGTTCGGTCACCAACTGACGTCCACATCAGCATCGGCCAGCCAAAATTGATCAAATGGACTGAATTGGTACAAATATTAAAAAGTTTAGGACTGAATTGGTACTAATGTAATAGGTTTAGGACTTTTTTTGTACTTTTCCCGAAGCCCGAAAGATCCCACTGTAGTAGGAACTTTTCCATATTCGGTACGTTCTTCACTGGCTCGTCCAAGTCATTGCCTGGAAGAATTTCAAATTGAGTTAGATTCATGTGTCTTTACATATAGTTTCACATCTTCATTATTAAACAAATCTGAGTGATACCTTTAAATGGAAGCTCCCCAGCTTCAATAAGCTCAGGAATACAAAGATTAACCCAAAAACAGGCAGCACGAGTAGTCCTGAACAAGAAGCAACGAACTCCGATCTCCTTCGCAAAATCAACAGTGAAAGTCAGCAGCACATCCGCCAAGATGCACATGACCAGCGACCCCGACGCGGACCTCAGTTGGCCTGAAAGCAGCATCTCCCCGAATACCAGCCTTGTCAATGCTTTCGTTGAGTGGAACAACAGTCAAGCCTCGAAACCGCAGCGCAGTTGGTCCTCCGGCAACCTGTCCGTTATCGTGGCAAACCGGAAGCCTGGGTACTGCCCAAAACGGGACTCGACATCGGAGGACCGGAGCAGGCGGCTCTGGATGTAGTCGGAGTTGAGGAAGGTGACAGTTGAGATCTGCGAGGCAGAGAAGCTCGGCGAGCTTGAGCATGGCGCTCGCGTGGCTCTGCACTGGGAATGGGAAGACGAGTACGTGCGGGCGGGATGGTGTCGGGTTCATCTTCTCTTTGTCCTTCTTTATGCCAAAACTAGGGTTGCCTCTGTCTTCCAAATGTTTCTAACACTTCGTTTTCTTTAATAGCGAAAGGTTTCCGTCATATATACATGCAAGAGCGATGACCATGTAGCCATCGGCCGCGAACCAAGCGCTTATGGTGGAAACTCGGCTTATTTTCCGAAACATGCATTCCTGAACGGAGTTGTCTAGAGACGCAAAACGAACGCAGATGTTTAGTGCAACCAGCGCAGACATAAGGTCTTGAATATAATCGAGCTCGATGTGAATTTTCGGGATTGATCGTTGTGAAGACGTCACAAATGACCTATCATCGACTTATTAAGAATGTGATTTTAATCTAATTTGCCAAAATGAAGGAACTGGACTCTAAATGATGTAAGATGAGATATAAATAGTGTCGAGCGATTGAGAGCGTTGAAGTTATGGATATGCGATGCTATTAGAAGCTGGGGTTTGCAAGTACTAATGCTTGAGCACTCTTAAAAGGACTTGAGCAATTTGCGATTGTTCACCGAGTTAGCAGTTAAATAAGCGTTCGCTGATATCAAGATCTCCCGCCGCTGTCGAGATTCGACCGATGTTAGCATCCAAAACTTGATAGCCACACTTGATTTGCACGAGACACCTCTTCTGGAGATGAGAGTCATCTACGAGATGCGATTCACGTACTGCGTCAAGACTCATCAAGACTTGTCATAATTAGAAAGCTTGATGCAGATATGAACTAAAAGCCCTTGAAGGAGTACTTGAAAATCATCATGACAACCATTTAAAAATGAATCTTACTCATGAATAACATTAAAACGCACCACTTATCCGACGCGAGACTAAAATGTCACAAAAGACCTTTTCCTAGATAATTAGATTGATTTTACACAATAAATCTTGATCTTCATCATCAGACAATAACCAAATTCAATTTTTATAACGATTCAAGTCTTTGGTGTCCCCTTCTACCCATTTAAAATTCTTTTTTTCCCTTCAAATTTTGGTGAACCCATGAAAATCAAAGCTGCCTTTTTACTACTTCATAACGAGTTCGACAGCGAGCCCAGTCCACTCAGTACCCAGGTTCAGCCTCACGGCGGCCCATTCAACTCCCTCGCCCTTCTGTCTTCCTCCGTCATCTCTCACACGTGGAAACATTCGGGACTCGACCTCAGCTCGGAATCCCGAAGGAGCCCGTGGAAAGAGATCGGATCGACACCTTTCACTTCGCACCGATTACTTGTCACCGCCCGGAAGCGCCATGAAACCACCGCACTCCCTCTCGCCGTCCGTATAAATTCCTGCTCCCTGACGTTCCTTCGTCCAAAGCCCTCTTGAAAAGCGCCCAGACCCACCGAAGCACACGATCACCGCTTCAAGAATTTCGTCGAACACCATGTCGCTGATCCCGAGCTTCTTCGGCGGGCGTCATGGCGGCGTCTTCGACCCCTTCTCCCGCGACATATGGGACCCCTTCGAGGGCTTCGGCCTCGCCGCGGCCGTCCAGCCCCCGTCCGGCGGGGACCGGGAGGCTGCGGCCATAGCGAACGCGCGGATCGACTGGAAGGAGACGCCGGAGGCGCACGTGTTCAGGGTGGACCTGCCGGGGCTGAAGAAGGAGGAGGTGAAGGTGGAGGTGGAGGACGGGAGGGTGCTGCAGATCAGCGGGGAGAGGCGGAGGGAGCAGGAGGAGAAGACGGACAAGTGGCACCGCGTGGAGCGGAGCAGCGGGCGGTTCGCGCGGCGGTTCAGGCTGCCGGAGAACGTGAGGCTGGACGAGGTCCGGGCCAACATGGAGAACGGGGTGCTGACGGTGGTGGTTCCCAAGGCGGAGGAGAAGAAGCCCGAGGTCAAGGCCATCGACGTCGCCGGCGGAGAGCTGGAGAGGGAGAGGGAGAGGGAGAGGGCGGAGTAAGCTGAAGCTGACGAAGGAGGCGCGAGGAGAGAAGAGAAGGTGGGGTTCTAGTAAATAAGGCCAACGTCATGGCCGTGTTCCTTTGTTTGTGTTGGTTTTTTTTTTTTTTTTTTTTTTTAATCTTTTCTGGGGTATAATGTCGTAGATGAAGATGAAGATGGAAGGTTTTGATGTAAGGTTTTTTCTTTTTCTTTTTTTGGCTAAAAGATGTAAGAGGGGTTTTGTGAATCGCCACAGTGCGACTATATGACATAAGTGACAAATATAATGTGGAGTGGACCAATACTTATACAGCGAATAGCAATCGTTAGCTTAGGATTAGTCTCTGATGGACCAAGGAAAGGGGAAAGATTTTGGCTCAAATACTACCCCTATAAGGATGCACTTTTCGAAGTCTTAAGAATTTTTTTTCCATCATTTCTCAGTTTATTTTTAGGTTTTGGACATAAACATCATAAAAATATTATTATTTTTTGAGAAATATTTTTCTAGAAAAATGTTATATTTTTCGTGGACTTAAAAGTATAATTAATTTCCCCGAGAATTACCAACTACTAACTAAGCGTAAGTGAGACGTATGATCTTATCCATCCATAAGGTATGATCGGACTTACAAAATGAAAATCAAACGGCGACCAAGAAGCTCCTTCAACCAAGGATTTTCCAATAAAAACAAAAAAAAGCATAACGGGAAAGGAATCCTTGAGGTCAGCCTTCGTCGGCGGAGAATTTAATCCACTGCATCACGAACGTGACATTAGAGCGGACCGGTTATTTCTTTTGCTTTTTTTGTTTTTCTTTTCTTTTTAGCAAATTTTTTTTATGCGACTCTAATTTGTGGTCACGTATTGCCACGTGGCCTTTCATTCTTTTTTTACAAAGACAAGTCAGTACTTTTCATCACACGGATCAGACGGAACTAATAGAGGTACATGATTATATTTTTTAAAAAAATTAAAACTTCTGTTGTATTTTCATAATAAGTTTTGCAACTTTTAATATATTTAATTTTTATACATGACATTGACATAACACATGCAAAGACTGCAGTGCATGGGTATAAAGAAATTCTAGCCGAAGACTGCAGTGCACGGTATAAAGAAATTCTGGGAGGGATGCAATGCGTAGTATAACAAAGACTGTAGTGCATGGTATAAAAAAATTCTAGGAGGGAAGTAAATGCCGTAATTTAAACTATGGACGGAAATATTTTAGACAAAAATTTAGGGGTTAACAAAGATCAAATGGCTTGCATTATTCGTTAGGTCATCAACTTCTTGTTTGTTTACTCCCTGTCCATGTCACATGTTGATTTGTGGACTCGGTCAATAAAAAGTTATTTGTTTACTCCCTGTCTATGTCATATGTTGATTTGCGGGACTTGGTTACGAAATTGAATTGGGGTTTAGCAATCCAAAAATCAGTTTTGAAGTTTTTGTTCCAATTTTATATTTGTCTTGATCTCTAATATTCAATTAGCGTTTTTTTGTCTAAATCCGGGCGGAAATACGGATTTTTCGTGTGTAATTTTCCCTTTTTTTTTTGTCCTTTCTTCCTGTTTTTGGTCGAATCCCTTTTTCTGTTCAATAGTCAAAGCATAGGTAAGCGAAGCTGGGAACACATCTGTTAGGCTGACGTGGCCACAGCCTCTCTCAAAGTAGGTCCCGCCAAAGTGACGCAATACCCCACCTCCAATCATGAACCAACTCGCATGAGTCACGACTCACCGCCAGCTCGGACACCCGAAAACCCGGTTCAGCCCTCGAGAGTCCATCAAAATTACCAAGAATGCCTGTCCGTAGTCCTGCCATCTCCTCGCCTGGAATATCTCTGGCCGATCCTCCGTTGCCACTCTGAACTCTCTCCATTTCTCCGCGTGACGGACCGAAGCTTCCGGAGCTGCTTCTCCCATGGCTTCATCGCTCGCCTCCGTCGCCGCCTCTTCGTCGTCGTCGTCTGCGCTCGCTCTCCGCCGCTCGAGAGCCTTCTCCGATCACCTCGCTCCTCCGCTCGCTCCTCCGCCATGTCCGCCTCTCGGAGCGCCTCGCGCTCGTCCGCTCGACTGCAAATTCCCCCAGCTCAGCATCGTATTCTGGCGAGATAGGTGAGCGACGTGTTCTTTTAGCGTTCGTGCTGTTGTTTTCCCGCTTAGGATTAGATTGAGATGGGAATCCGCAGCTGCGGGGACCTCGGTAGTTCTTCTGTTTTTCTTTGTCCCTGGATTTGGAGTACTTTGCGGCCGATGAACTTGACTGATCGTCGGGGCTCTTGATCGGGAGTGTCGATTGTCTGCGTCTCGGAATATAGTTTGACCATGGAAATCCGGTTGATTTCTCCCGTATCGTTTTGTCTAGTTTCCTCGTTTTCTATGAGCATCTGCGATCGAACGGTTGCCTGAACTCTAATTCTAGCGTTCTCTTTGGCACCTGTGAGAAATGTTTTGACTAGACCTATCTAAAGCAAGGATAGAACGATCCTGCAGAAAAGGCTGATATACACGGCTTCCAGAGTAGCAGAGAAGTATTTTGTTGTTGTTGTTGTTGCGCGCTCTTTGTTCGGCTTATTTATTCTTCATATTCATTTGGATTATTATGCAGAAACATTGTTCATGCTTCTGCTAATGGCACGAATGCTGTGGATGTCACCTCAATGGTAAGTAACTCGAAAACGGTGCGAAAGTATTGGACATTTGAACCATGAAACACAGATGTCTCTTTCTTTATTAGGTTTTGGTGCCCATTGGATCCTTTCATTTTGTGATAAAATTTGTGGAAAAGTGGCCTTCCATCTAAATTTACTTCAATTGTTAATAGAGCTTAACTGCCAATTAAAACCAGTGTTTTTTTCCCTGTCTTTGTTGAGTAATGAATGCCTTCATAGTGGCCATTTTCTCTTCCATTGCTAATTGTTGGCAATAAACAAGCATCTTTCAATTGTGATGTTGAAAATCAATGTCTGGATGGGACCATCCTTTCTTTATATTTTGGAAATCTGTAGCTTGGTTGACATATTGTGAGGGCGTTTTGTCTTTTATTTTTCTTCTCTGTTTACCAACTATTTTCTGCAACATGCGCCTTCTGCTTACGTTATTCAGTTGCAAGATGGAGAAGCTGGTCTTCTGCTGTGGTCATTCCGACAACTTCACTGAGATTTACTATATCACTCATCAATCCTTCCACATTTTTTGTCCCCTCTTATGTAGATGAAGTACAAATAGCAGCCTAAATGTGATGTTCTGTCGTGATTTAGCCCTTTACTTGTTCAAACATTTTCTATGATAGGAATCTCAATGATGCGATAATGAGATATTTTAAATTGTTCTTCAAAGTATGAAGTGCTATTAAAGCTACTTCACCTAACTAGACAGTAGTTTCAATAGAAGCATGGGTGTCATTTATAGTTGGTAGAGAGTACAAAAAATGTCTCCACATGTATCTTTTCTGATGACATGACACAAGTGCAATTTTTTCTACAGTCTGATGACAGTGCTGATTATGTTCCCATGCCAGTGGTGCTGATTGATCAAAATTCAGATTCAGATGCAACTATAGTGCAACTCAGCTTTGGGGATCGCCTTGGGGCTCTTATTGACACGGTGAAGTGGCTTTTTTAAAAAGATTTTGTTGCCAAATCTTTCCTAAAAGTAGCAAGGGTATTGGTTTCAGTTTCAGGAATATTAGACTTGGAAACTAGTCATAGTCTCCATGATGAAGTTCTGAAAGCATGGTTGTTCTTAAACATCCACTCATTAGGAGGCAAAAGGCTTTTCTGGTTTTGCTTTTGTTCTCGATTATTCTTGCCCTTGGTGGCTGCCATAATCTTTTTTCCAACACTTGGTAAATATAGTTGGGGAATTCAGGTATGGAACACGAATTTGAAGATTCATATTCCAAACTGGAAATTGGATCCAATTGCATATGGTAAATTCCAGGGCACATGTAGAAATCTTTTGCTTTTGCAGTAAGAAAATGTGCCCTTTTTGTTGGATGCATCGCATGGCTAGTTTTGCCTCTTCTTTGCTACTCTTTCTGGTTGTGTTTGCAATGCTGCAATAGCTTCACTGGTGTAGAGGCTGCCTTTGTTTAAGTTGCAGGTTGCTTCAGTTGCATGCATGTGCTGCCAATGCTCGTTCCAGCAACAATTCTCTCAGTTTTTCCCCTTTTTTACTGAGTGACTGGATATGTCTGCTTGTCTGTCAAAATTGTGTACATCCTACCATGTATATGAACCAAGAAAGAAGAATATGAAGGAAAAGAATGATGGCTAATATACCATTCCTATTGCCTTTTGGCGAATTGGTCTAATTAGGGCTTTTTCTGTGTTGTTCCACATTCCCGGATTGACTTGGTTAGCCATTTTACTTTTGTTATAGGAACCAAATCATTCAAAATTTTCTTTTAACCCCCTTTTACGCTCAAGACTTGAACCGGACTATATAGCATAAACTTGTGAGCATAGTGTCTTGTATCTTGGGTTGCACTGTCCAAATGGTCAAGTTATTTGAATAAAATAGCAATGAATCATCTAAATTGGTTGCTTTCCTTTGAGTTATTCTTTTGGATATGAATGTGTAATTTCTTAGGGTTGGAAATGATTAGAGTACATCCATTGAGTTCTGGAATAAATCTACCTGCAGAGAAGTTCTTAATGGCATAGGTATCTGGGTAGAGTTTTGCTTCCTTGTGTATTTTCTGATGAGATTAGATTGATGATTTATGTGTACAGATGAGAGCATTGAAGGATTTAGGATTGGATGTATCAAAGGGAAGTGTTACCACGGAGGGAGCTGTCAAGCAAACAAAATTCTACATCACAAGACTGTAAGAGACTTCATCTATACCAGCCACACTTGATGTATTTTCTGACATAAAATTGTTTGTCTCTATGGAATTGTTGATCCATGTCCTCTATGCATATTCTCTCATATGTAATTCTCTGTGGTTCAATGTTATTTATGTTTTTGCATTGAGGATCAACTTTTCAGTATTGTTAGCTGAATAAGTTGTTGCACTTGCAGTGGTTGTGACTACTTGTCTGTTATCATCCATGCTCTAAAGATTTCATTTGTAGAAACTCTAGAACGCAATGGACTATTGTCCCCTGTGCCAGTGTTCTCTGGCTTTCTGCCATGTCGTTGCAAGCATTTGTCTTCTCTTCTGGCAGCCACCATCTAAGAGTATTATCCTTCAAAAGAAAGAACTGAAATTAGCTAGCGGTATACATTTGTTCCTACAACTTTTTGCTTTTGTACTCCTATTCAACAGTTGGGTGGCATGGAGATCAGTGATAGAGTAACTTGTAACCTGGAAAAATAGACCTCCTAGCCGAAAGATATTTTCATTTCTTATTCTAGCTTCTTCGTGTCGGGTCATTTAAAAGGAGACAGGTAGAAGGGCTTTCAAATATTTGTCTTTCATTCTAGCTTTTACTTGTTGGGCTGTTCCAACAGAGATAACTAGAAGGGCTTGTGTAGGCACTTGAGAGGATAAGTTGCCGTCCTCTTGATCATTTTGGTCCCAAATTGGCAAGCTTATTTGACATGCATTCTATGACACCCCCAAGTCCCGCATGAAGTTGGAGTGTTAGAGGGAGATGGTTGAGTGACACACAAGTAGCAGCCCAGCCCTATTTTCTTTTTGGGCAGAAGCAGCCCAGCCCTAATGATCACCAACTTGAGTGCCCCTTTTGGGGAGGTTTGGCTTGGCCATTAGATCAGGGTAGGTCGTTACGCATTCCTCTTTGAGTTGTGGCCCAGTTCTCTGACAGACAGTTTTTTCATGGATTGCACCTCTTGGTGGTCTATAGCAATTGTGTTTGTGTGGTAATGGGACATTGCCTAACTATCAGCAGAGTTACCTCTAGCATGTTGCCATAAAAGAAGGCTATTAGTAAATTCCTTTGGTACAGTGTAAACTATATATTTGATGGCCGAATTTCTTGACATTTAGAAAATTTTGGCTCACATTATTGGCCAGCAGTCATACATTTACCATGTCCTGTTGTGGTTAGATAAGCTTTGTGAGTGGACAAGCTAGGCAAAGGGGCCTATTTCCGCCCATATTTTTCCACCCCGCAAAAGAAGCAAGCGTCACATTTAAGGACCTGAGAAGGCTTTAAACTTCATTGTTTAGGTCTATTCTCAAGAATATGAGTGCATCTTTGTTTTCATTTTCTATCTTCTTGAAAATTGGTTGAGTCAGTGAGAATGAAAATTCTCAATAAAAATTGAAAATTGTGAGAACATGCTCATCGGTATCCATCAGAATCATGAGAAGTTGTACTTCGGTTGTATCTAAACCCTCTTGTTCTCATTTTAATAAAAAACTCAAAATAAAGAAATTGTATTCCGTTTGTAGGTTTAATTTTGCAAAACAGCTTACCTGCTTTTGCTGGAAATTGCATCGAAGATAATATCGGAGATTTGTTGTGACCTATTATCACAGTCAGACTTGATTTGAAACAAAATTGTTGGATCTTCAACCAAACAGGCACTAAGTTTCTCTGTGGACTCAATTTTAGCTGTGGTTGTCTTTCGAATATTTTCTCCCTTCGTGCATCCAAAGATAGGTAAATTTTAGTATCACATTATGGGAAGCAGTCACTTATCAAAACAAATGAAAAGGGTTAAGCAGTCATTTATATAATTTTGTTCTTCAGGGACACTGGCCGCAAAGTTGATGATCCAGAGCTGTTGGAGAGGATCCGCCTTACGATTATCAACAATCTTTTGAAGTATCATCCGGTATGAATTTGGATTCTTGCCTCATAGTGTTTATTAAACTGGGTTATTTGGTGAGAATATCAGAAATATTTTCTAGTGGACATTAATTCTGGTTGTTAATTTCTTGTTACCCTTACTATTTAATCTGTAGGAGTCCAGTGCACAACTTGCATTGGGTGAGGCATTTGGAATACAAGCTCCAGGGAAGAAGGTGATTTGCTTTTTAGATTTCTGCAAGTTACATTATCTTGGTTTGCGTCAATTTTACTTTGTCACTTCTTCGCTCGTTCATAGTGATAGAAAGTCCTATTAGAAAACTTAAAGCTTTTAGGTTGAGGGAGTTTTGTGTATATAAGGCCAGTGTAAGACCTATCAACAAGTAATCTGGGTAGTTAGTTAAGCACATAACATAGGATTAGCCAATTGTGTGAAGGTATGAGGAATTATCTCTTTTGTAACTGCTGGGGGACATACTTATTTTGATATTTTGCTGTTCGCCACCAACTGGAACCCACTTGCTTCAGAATTTTGTGAGAGTCCATGATTCTTTTGGCATAAGTTTAAATTTTCTCTTGATTTCCTCCATACTAGCTTATGTCTCATCATCAGTGCATAATTTATTCATTTTCCTATTCCCATACAGAGGAAGTTAGTAAGTTTGGCACCATTACTAAGCCAGCATTGCGAAAACACTATAATATGCTACTGGTAGGAGTTGTTCACAGAAGAAGAAAAATATTCTGGAGAGAAGAAAAAGGGAAAAAGTTTTTCTCACTTGGGTTGATCCAGGTCATTCATTCCTCTCTTTTCTTCCTTTCTTTTTAACCGGGAAGGACGCACCTCTGGTGTACCAGTTTTCGTGCCCACGGTAAACGCTGGGTAGCGAAGTGCTTACCGGATAACTGCTGTGTTCTGGAATTAAAGAAAGATATTGAAAAAAAAAAAGGCTCTTGTGTTGTGACTTTGAATAAACCTTTCTCTGTGAAGGAACGAAATATCAATTTATTCCATCCCTTTCAATTGGTCTACAGTGTCATTTTATAGAATCCCTGTCTTGTTTTCAAAATCCTTATTTTCTCCATTGATATATCCAATTTCTAGGTGAAATTGCTGATGATTTTCGAATGATAAATATATAATAGAGATAAAATGGTTTTCTACTTTGTCAAACTATATCTTTTTCTTTTTCGGGAAACATGAACCTCATTCAATCAACTTTAAAATTATTTAGGAACATTGAGAGAATTATCAAAAACACTACTTGAAGAATCCATTAGATCTAAGCAACATAGACTGATTACCTGTCGTGTCAAACTATTCTTGCTTCAATTGGTCCACGATTTTGTTGGGAGTCCGGCTTTTAGTTTGGATTGCTGGGTTTGCATTTGAGAGTGGTTTTTAGGTAATTTTGAGGTCTTTAAATATTACACATTCCAATGATGCTGATCATTAGAAATGCTTAATCATTTTTTCCTTCATAGGTTCTTACTCTTTTTTAATCCTTACCATATACTTTCTTCTGATAACTGTTGCTTCTGCACCTTGTGTGACTGTGTTAGGAAAGATGTGCTTGGACGACCATATAGTAGAACCATATCTTGGTTGAGAAGTAATTGCCTTATGATGACAGGCCATACATCCAATTTAGCTTTGAGTGATAGATCATTCAAGTTGTAAATCATGCAGTCATCTAACAGTTTAAACTTTCATATAAATCTGCAGTAGTCTGATACTTTCTGCATGTGGAACAAGATTCATCAAAACTGACATTTCCCCATGGATAGCTGCAAAATTTCCGTGTTCAAACAGCAGGAAGAGGAAAAAAGATGCCATTTCTGTTTTTCAGGCAAATAAAATCTCTCCGTGTTCAGAAATGATTTGTTTTAACATTTTTCTCATGATAAATCTATTTCAAAAGTTCCCCTTCCTTGTTCTGGTTTGGCATGAAAGATATTTCATTTATTGCTTTATGGTACTTCCTGCTTAGGGAACTATTCGTTTGGCCATTTCACATTCAGAGCTGTGCTATGACCGTGTATAATCTGATGTGCTAAGATTTTCTACTCCCAACTGATAGAAATTTTGCACTTGTGCTGTGAAGTTATCTATAATGAGTGGCATTCTCTATCTTATAACAGCTTGATGTTGACATCACTACTCGCGTTCAAGTGAAGGAAGATGGACCGAAGAGGAGGTATGCATTTTCATTAGACCATCTTTGTATAGCCAAATACTAGATTCCCTGGATTTTGTTAAATTACACATCATTGTATTCAAGAGAGGTTATTAATAGATTGCTTATGCAAATTTATCCTGCTTTGGACCAGCTTGCTTTACGTAGAGACAGCAGATCGACCTGGATTGCTTGTAGACATCATCAAAAATCTTGCTGACATTAATATCAATGTCGAATCGGCAGAGATTGATACAGAAGTATGATAGATTAGCCTGTTTCTCGTATCACTTCTGTTTGCAGCTCTATACATGTTCAAGTTGTTTGTATATTATGGTCCCATTTAAAAGGTGTTCTCACTTACAGGGGTTGGTGGCTAAAGATAAATTTTATGTGAGCTATGGAGGAGCAGCACTGAATAGCTCATTGTCTCAGGTAATTGATGATGACTTAAAAAATCTTGCTTTCATAGCATCTCATAAGACTATGCTCACATATTCTGTTGAATTTATGTCAAATTTAGTGATTTGGGCGGAATAGATGGTTGTTAAATTCCTATTCTGGATTGTAAAATCATAAGATCATATGAGTTAAGAATAATATAACACAATGATTTGAAAGTGCTTATTCAGTATTCTCCTCTTCAAGAGTACAGAAAGAAGCTAATTTATAGGGCATAGAAATCAACACCCGGACCAACTACACGACAAATTCTCTGTGTGCCCCCCTCAAACACAATCTGGTGAACGAGCACACCAATTAAGCACAAATTATATCTTCAGTGCTATGTATTGAATCTTGAAAACCAGAAAGCGGCTACAGTTGTGGATCTGAAACATAACCATGAGTCTATATCTTTAGAAGGATCTTCTTAGGTTCCTATCTTAACTGATGAAAACATGGGAGCGATTCTTCTGATCTCATGGGCTAAATTTAATATAATTATCATATAGATTAAAAAATTTTAATAAATATATTCTTTTGAAATTTTAAGTTCATGAACTTAAATATGTATACCTTACTGATATTCTATTTCTAGAATTAATGTGGGTTTTTAAATTATTCATGAGTTTTATGTTATTAAAACCATTATTCAATAAAAATAATTATGTTTTATACTATGTAGGATCAAAATTTTGACTATCATCTTTGGGAGCACGTTGTATAAAGACCTTATCTATGAAGTCTGTTATTTGTACTCACATGTTTTACTTGCATTATTATTCTGAAATTGCAGGTGCTAGTTAATTGCTTGCGATACTACCTTCGAAGGCCAGAAACGGATGTTGATAGTTACTAACAACTGGACCAAGAAATTGTGATGTAAACCAAATGTAACCATTCTTCTAGCACAAACTCTATTGTCTTGGATCAACAAATATACATTTTCATCAGTGTCAAGTTCGATCTGGAAGAGACGTGGCAAAACTTTTCCACCATGAACCTATGAATGAGAAAGCAGTAGATAGAAATGTGGTGTCAATTTCTAAAGGGCCATTTGTGCGTCATAGAGTGGCTGCTGTATTCTCATGGCGCATTCTCTTTCCCAGGAGGTAATTGATCCACATCATCTTGTGTGATTCTATTTCTTTCAGCCAGAAAGGGTGAATATCATTTGCTTGGTTATCGTTACTTCACTTCTTATGCTTTTGACGTCTCTTCCACATTGGATTGGAATTCCTACGTCTACCCAAATAATATCTACTTATACGTTGGCTTGATTTTCTTCATATATTATTTTCTTGAAGCACAATGACCGCTGCTGTCACCGAAATTTGACCTTATTGTGTTTATGATCCAGTCAATGGATGCATTGACCAGCACGGTAAACAGTTGAATCAATATAAGTACGATGAACTCGTAATATTATCTTGGAATCTTTCTCATCATTACATTAAGGTAGTGACTTTTACTTGGAAAAAAAAATAAAAATTGCCTGACTTATTTATACTCGTTCAATTTATTTCTTAATCAGTATGTTCGAACTTCAAACATCTTTTCCAGAAGTGTTCTGTCCACTAATATTGACGGGTGGAAGAAACTGTGTACATCTTTTGCTTAGTCTGACGACCTCTCGCCCAATAAAAGTTCTAATGTAAGCAAGATTTGTGGCCAGTGACTGGAAACAAGCAGTCATACCTGCTACCAGCGTTGCTTTATCTGCTATCTATTGTGGAAGCAGTGATCCTGCCATATTCACTGCTTGAATTCAGTTACCCAAAAAAAATTTTGCTTGAATACCTTGGGATTGCAATGGAACTCTGTTGACACCAAAGCCCTAGGACTGTCCCACCTTTTCTAATGACCATTCTTGTGCATCCTAAAGTCACTACTCTATTCCGTAAAGGGTGAGCACTAGGCAAATGCTAGAGTTATCTGTATTTGTTTTCTTCACAATGGACTCCAGCATAATTTGCAGTGTAGCTCAACACGTGGGATGAGTAGTTGGCGGATCAGAGTGAGACCTGTCGGTGATAATAATATACTTTGTCAGTAGGAGTTGGAAAGCCATACAAAATAGAGTTGCTTTCTTCAATTTGCTTTTTTTATACACTTCAAGCATTGAATATATGGTATAAGACAAGAACACATCGATATATTGTACAAAGTGGCCAAGAAAGGCGGCCAAAGTTGAGCCTGAGTAACAGTTGGTGCCATGTTCAAGTGAACTACTTCCTTCTTTTCAAAGGAAAGAGTACTGTTTTTTAAGAGGAAAATACAGAATAATGGCGTTCTATTTACCCGGAAACAACCTGTCGTGCTCGTCCTGACGTAGAAATACTCAAATGTGCAGTTTGCGTGTCTTGATTCTTGCGGAGAAAAAACTCAAATCCCAGCTTGTGGCAATTCTTGCTCTTCCCCAAAAGAAGTGCAAACAGATGTCCCCCAAATTTCAGATTTTGTTCGTGACGTTCCTCCATGTCCATCTCATTATGGGTTCTGACCCTGATCCCATCCAAGACTTCTGTATACCCAGCAGAGAAGAATCTGCGACCACCATCCAGTGCAAGAATTCATCGCTAGTCACGGTAGAAGACTTCGTGTTTTCCGGGATAAAGTTCCCTGGAAAGTTCAGCCAAACAGGATTATCAGCCACATCGGTGAATGCAAACATCTTCCCGGGGCTAAATACGCTCGGTATGTCCTTTGTAAGGGCGGATTTCGATGTCAACGGGATTAACGTCCCGCACCTTCATCCCAGAGCAACCGAGGTAGCTTTCGTGGTGGAGGGAAGGGTTTATTCAGGGTTCGTCGACACTCAGAACAAGGTCTTTGCCAGAGTTCTAGACAAAGGCGAGGTGATGGTTTTTCCGAGAGGTCTAGTCCACTTCCAAATGAACGTGGGAGATAAGCCTGCCACCATTCTGGGGAGCTTCAACAGCCAAAACCCTGGACTGCTGAGAATCCCATCCGCCATTTTCGGGTCCGGGATCAGGGACGATCTCTTGGAGAAGGCTTTTGGGTTGAGCTCTGAGGACATGGCTAAGTTGAAGAGAAGGTTTGCTCCACCTACATAGGATTGGAGTGGTGCTATTTTGCAAATTTCGAATAAGAGGTTAAGATTGCTTATATCGGTCAATCAGACCGTGGTATTATGTATTTAATAAAATGAAGTGATTGAATCGAGGGTTCCGAACATGAAAATTTATCCCTCGTTCTTGGATTCCCTTTATGTTCTCAACTCAATATGGAACAAAGCAATCACGAGTACAGATTGATCACATGTTCGCCACCCTTGATGACTTCACATTTTCTTCAACAAGACTCTTTCTTCCGGTTGGTAAGATTAAAGGTGAGGCGACATGATTGAGTACGAGGGGAAAAAGGCTGGAGGTTAACTCATTTTGTTTCTCCGAATGTGAAGGCCTATACTGAAAAAAGCCATCATGTCTCCTTTACTAAATTGAAAAGGCAAAGGCAAACCTTCGCATGCGTCTATCGCGTCCCATGATTCCTTCTCTCACCCGTGAGAAAAATAATGTGCATCATGACAAGAACATGGATCACTGTTAGTGAGAGATCTCTTCTGGTTCTTTAGTTATGTTCCGTCTGATCTGTAGTGAGTGGTCCTGATTAGTTACCTTGAAAGTGGGATCCTATGCACTAAAGCAAATTCCCATGGACATTTCTCTCTCTCTCTCATTGAAAAAGTAAAGCTTCAAATCTAACTACTTTCCAAAGATGATCACCTAATCCCTAATTTATGCTCCTTTGACGATCCATCCCTACAGGAGTGGTCGGCTTTTCCGACAATTCTGATGAATGACAACCTAATGCTTTGATGACATTTTTCAAACTATGGAGAGAGATTTCAACTTCTCGTGAATGATGACTTTGTAAGAGTTTTACTATGTGAGTTACATGAATTGATATTGTAAATTACCATTTTACATAATTGATCAAATAAGGTGAAAAATAATTTTTTTAATTAATCTAATATGAAACCAGTTTGCGTGGACCGAGTAAAACTCAGCCTGTGATGAGAGAGCTTGTGTCTTAAAACTTTATAAATTGTGCTTAAGTCTCTCCTCTAACCTCGATGATGCACAAATAACCTCACGTAAGGAGCATTTACTAAACGTTTAAAGTGTTGGGCAATCTCATTGAGTTAGTGGTATAGAAGGTAACGGAAGAGAAGTAGCACTTGAGTTTTGAATTGTCACTATTTTGCATCAAGAATGATGTATTGCAAATTATGTGCATGAATCTCTTGTTCTCCACTAATGTGTTATGGATTTTAGCTATGGAGATCTTGGGTGCCGTTTTCACGACTTACAAACTTGTCTACATATCACTAGCATACCTGATTTTTTTCATTGTTGTGAGGTCACATTCAAGGAACTGAAACAGTGTTTTCGACATGCGCTATGACACTCCTCACCTGACATGTGCATCTGGGCAAGAATATCCGCTTGTAAGAAGACGAGCATGGCAAAGCAGAAGCAGAGCGGCAATCACATAACAAACATGATGAAAACCGTCAACGATGAACATCATATTCGAATTTACATAGATGAAACTCAAAGAAACACACCATCATTCGTAGAAGAAGTTCTTCTACAAACCCAAAAACTAGTTCCTACTCAAATTCTTGAACTAGATTTCCAACGCTTAGAGCAAAGCATTTAGCATTTCGTTCCAAGAATCGGGCACACCGGGGAGGCACCAGTGGCTGCAATCAGATGAGAGGCCTCTCGGATTCTGCCTCTCCTGCTGGTTCATGGCTCTTCTGTACACCGAAGGATGCCCGTCTCTCCTCAGTGCGGACATTGCCGTTATGTCCTGTAAATACACGGGGAATCTCATCTTCCTCACCACTTGTTGCAGCACGACCAGCTGCTCAGGGACATGCCGGTGGCTGAAGTATGCCAGAGGTTGCTTCTGATTGTAGCATTTCCACCCATTTTCCCTAGCCACACAAGGGGACAAGTCAAAATGATGCTCATTATAAAGAAGATGGTATTTTACTTTGGACCCTAAGTTTTAATACATTATAAGGTCATGCAGTGCTTTTACTAACAAAATCCAAACTCTGCCTCTCTCTGTCTACAAAAAGCAATTCCTCCTCGTCTTCTTTGATGCCAATTCAGGACAAAGCTCTACTACTTTGAACTAGGATACGAATAAACAGATAGGTTTCTTTTTTGGGAGTCTTTAATGAAAAGATTTTAAAGTACAAAAGCAAGTGCAAGTACCTGTTGTGCCTAGGTGACATGCTTCTGAAAATGACTCTGGTTCTCCGAGGATCTAGATTCAAGTCCACCCATTTGGCCCATGTAGTGAGTCCTTTTTCATAAGCCACCATTGGATTTATGTTCGTGAACGTGGATCTTCCCTCCATGTAGTAATCCCACCTGAAATTGATGGTTCCACATTCTAAAATCAGCAGAATAAACTTTTTTGGCTCTACAAACGTCATGTTGGCAACATAGCGATGCTTCTGATATGGTCTTCGAGAAAGGGGAATGAATTCGCTTTTCAATCTTCGGAAGACTTAAAACAGAAAAAAGGTAAGAGGCAGGTATTCATCTTACGAACTCCATTTGTCCGAGTGAGTCCACCAGTGAGCAGAATCGAACACGAGGAGGTCAACTCCTCTCCAATACTTGGCATTCTCCTCAATCAAATCCAAGTGCAAGATTCTCTTGTTTTGAGGCCCTTTGGTCAGCTCCACAAGCAGTGGAGCCCAGGAAAATTCTATCGACGTCTCGAAATCCTGCCAAGTAAGTTATGCGCATTAAAGAAAAAATTCAAGTGGCATTGAGTTTCTAGTAATAGAAGCATCGACAGATAAATAAAAGTTATATACAGCACAAGAAGTTCAAGTAACAAATTTGAGCTTTTTTAGATGAGTTGGTTGATCATTATTCCACCATAGCTTTCAATCTTTTAGGTAAGACCGACTGCTTGCACTAGTATCATCACAGAAAGAAGTATGGGATGTGGGTAATAATCAACTTCCCAATGTCAAGGTCTCTCACCATTGCATGAAAAGCCATGGAAGGGCCGTTGTACGACACTGTTTTCCGGCCGGTCGGAATCACGCCTTGCACTAAGCACACAAGAGACTCCCACTGATTCCTCATTATGGAATCGCCCACCAGCATTATTCTCTTCCTTCTCATCTTTGCCAGAAATTTCAGTGCATCAAACCTGAAAGACAACACTCCCAAAGACTATAAAGGCCTTCATATGGTTCAGGCAAAGCAAGAACAAAGTCATAATATTTCCCAAGTTTTTCTTCTTCTTTATCAGAAAGAGGATGTGATGATGGTAATGATACCTAGGCAGTGAGCATGCCTGGGGCTTCCACCTCCACTTCTGGTAATCCGAATCGGGTCGTCCGTTTCTCTGGCAAGTCACGGTGCTGCTGAGGTAAGGGCAGTTGGAATCGTAGAGAGGGTACGATTCGTCCACCACCCACTTCCCGGTCGACATGTCGCAGCTCTGCCTCCGAGCATCGTGCCTCGACTGGACCATGTCCACTCCATCCTCTTCGTGCGGCCACGAGCTGTCTTCTTCCTCCACCAGGTCGTTCACGAAATGCGTGGACTCGCAGCGCTCCAAGTGGGCGAGACGGGCAATGCAGAAGAAGAGGAGGATGGAGAAGAGCTTGGGTCTCATCACTTCGGCCATTGGAGAGCTGAAGTTTCCCCCTTGAAAGGAGTAGCGAAGTGAGACGTCCACTTAAAAAGGGAAGTTGACCGCAACATTTTCCATCAAGGCATGATTTGCGGTCTCGCGAGGTCCCACATGTCCCTCCCTCCCTCCCTCTCTCCCTCTTTCCCCCTCATGATTTCCATGATATCTTGCAATGATGATCTCCAGCACTGTCCTGGGTCGACCGTGATCGAGGACTGGAACCGTGTGGGCCGTTCACCGATGTTACTCCTTCGAAAGGGAGACGAAGGAGGACGATGGACGAGCAAGACTTCGTACGTACGTCGACCGTAGAGCAATCGATGGCATAAGATGCTCTCCTCTCTGATTCGTACGGGAGTTGGTGCGGTTGAAAGGTGAAAAACGGAAAAGCAAATGACCATCTCGCCCCGCCAATTGCGGACGAGGGGCACACTTCTTCGCCTTCGCTTTTGACGGACGAAGGAGGAGCACTTCCTTTTTCTTTCTTTTTATTTATTTAAGCCTGAAAACAACACCACACCCAACAACCCCCCTCCCCCTCTTCTGCTTTTTATCTTCTTGAATAGGAATGACATAACTGCCGAGATTACGGCAGTGGCCAATCTCTCCACTTTGGAAGGGGATTCCCCACCTCGGGGATAGGGTGAAGGACATGTGAGCGAGGTAGTGTGGGGTTTCACAACCTGCACATGGCACAGACAGTGACTTGTACAATAGATATAGGATAAGAACGGACTAGGAAAAAGAAAGAATTGGAACGGCTTTGAAATTCGAGGTTTGTCTGTTAACTTGCCTAATAATAATTGATTCTATTTTTTTCATTCTTGAAAATAAAAAAGAATATAAATTCGTTTGATAAATAATTTTGTTAAAAAATAAATTTGTTTCCTAATAAATTTAACATAAACAAAGAAATAATAAAAAAAATACTTCTTCATGTTTGAGAACAATTTCAAAATCAAGCCTGACTTTTTTTCTTTTTTTTTTTCTCTTTTCTTTTCTTCTTTTCTCCTTCTCTGTTCTTCTTCCTTCCAATGGGTCACTGGCCACTATTGGACCTCGCCCAGCCAATCACTGCAAGCCTCGGCCTCGCACATTTGGCAAGGTCCAATGAGCTCGCCGAACCTCTCCTAGTCGATTGCCGGCCACTATGGCCGACAATTGGCCATTGTTAATTAGCAGTTAGCCACAAAGAAGGAGGAATAAGGATAGAAAAGGAAAAAGAAAAATATACAAAATATACAAAAGTATTAAAAAAATTAAAGAAACAAAAAAAATTGAGAGTTCTACTAAGCGTATTTTTATTCCAAGAATAAAAACTTTGGACGGTTACCACACGTCTTCAAATGCTGAGAAATTATTCTTGGGAACAAATTTAAAAAAAAATCATTTCTGAATGGAAATTGTTCCCGAGAACATAATAGTTATCAATGTATCATTAATCTCTTGATTTTGTAATAGTGAAAAAGGCCTCTTCGATTTAGTCAACTTTGACAATATATATATATATAGTCAACAAATCAAGCCACAAATTTAACACTTGACCTAAGAATCCTTGAGCGAACCACATGGTGCCACTTCGAGGCAAAAGAGGCCTCAAAAGATCTGAACATGACCCTTGTTATGATATTATGCGAAATTAATATTTAAATATTTCAGTAGTGATTGCAATAACCCGCTCAAATGTACCGCTCGCAAGATAGAAATAGCGACCTGTTTTGACACTTCCTGGACCGTATTGGAGGAGCTCTGTAAAAAGAATAAAAATCCAACGCTACTATGGATCGGACAATGTGCATCGAATTGTATTAATTTCATAAATATGGATACAATCCTTGTATTTGAACCTCATTGTTCATTAACCACTGGGGTTTGCTCCAATTGACACCCTTCCAACTTGAAAGGGGAAGGTAGGGGTTCGAATCTCCACCTTCTCAGGGGGGTTGGGGTGGGGACGCTGTAGTTTTAGGAGTGGGTTTCGACTCTCACGCCCTGCAAAGAGGCAGAGCAAAAGTCTAAGAGTGAGCGTTATACTAGAAATAGAATAGAACCGACAAAAAAAAAAAACTCATTGTTCATTCAAAGATTTTCCATCCATAATATTGAATTTTAAAAAGTAGTGAAACTATTTCAGATTTATTTGGATAAACGTCAGTTTCCACCCATAATGGATCCATACAAAAGTCCAATCCGTTGACTTGGATAGATTTCAGATTTGATTCATATGTCAGCCTTAATTTAGGTTATGTTTGACTAATTGTCTTCGTTGCCGTTGTAGTTTAGTTACTTAACAATTCAAGACAAATTGTCCTATTTTAGTTGGAAAGTTATGCCAAACTCGCATGGATGACAATTTCTCACTTTACCCTCAAACTACAGCTGAAAATATTCTAGTGGCACCATATAAATTTGCTACTAAAAATGAATTTTGATGGCATTTACTCGTAGGCTAAGACCTTGTTTAGTAACCGGTCATATAATATTTGATTTTATTCTTTTATTTCTATATATATAAATAAATCTATTTGATAACTTTTTTGTTCCCGTAAATAGATTTGGAACATAATCAAAAAGTACTAAAAAAAAAAAAGTCGCTTCTTCGTTTGGGAGAACAACTTCAGAATCAAGACCACTTTCTTTTTTTCTCTCTTCTTTTCTTCTTTTCTTTTCTCCTTCTTTTTCCTTTCACTAGTACCGGCTAAATGAGGGTTGGTGGCCTCATCGGAGCCTCGCCAGTAGTTGGGCAAGGCTCAACCTCGCTAGGCCACCATGAGGTCAACATCGCCTGGCCATGGTGAGGTCAAGCTTTGCAATGGCCTAGCGAGATTGAGCCTCAACAGTCGCTAGGCAAGCTTGGGCTCGGGCCGACGAGGCTTAGCGTTGCTGGGGGCTAGCGACGCTCCGGCAAGGTCACCAACCCTCGTTTGGGTGGTCGCTAGCCATGGCCAAGGCCGTTGACCAATTAAAGGAAGAATAAGGGACAAAAAAGAATAGAAAATAAGTAATAAAATTGTTAACAAATTTTAAAAATTCTAAGTCATAAAAGAATTTGAGGGTCATATCAAACTATTTCTATCTTGGAATATGAATTTTGGACAGTTATCAAATGCCTTTAAATGCTAAAAAATTCATCGAAAAAATAGAATCGGAAAAAAAATTATTTCTAAGCATAAATTGTTTCCAGAAATATAATAGTTACTAAACGAACCGTAAAGAGTTTTCACCATCTACAAGCTCATATAGGCTAAATAGTTTATCGAGTATCTACTATCTACCTTCATTTTGCTCAAATTGGACAGTAGAAAAGATTCTCCAGCGTTATTGAGATGCATCTCCTCCAAATTTGGTAGTAGTTAGAACCGAGCCTTGCTTCCTTCATTCGATGTTGCATCTATGAGAGTCAAAATGTTTAGATTTGAAAACCAATCTACTCAGTTTATGACGAGATTTTCCAAATTCTCTTGAGGATTGCAACAATTATCCAAGGCTTAGAGAACACTGTCGAACCGCACGGGCCCAGGCTCAGACCGAAGTGTGGTTTTGGGCCAAGCGAGTCCATCTCCTTTCAAACATACTGCTAAAGAAGCTGTGTACATCTTGGCCACCGCCCGCCCATCGCCGCCTCCACTCGTTGTGGCGGTCAAAACCCATGAGCAAGCGAAGCTCAAAGTCATCACCACCACCGCAGCGGCCTCTGGTATGAGCCGTGATAGTCTTGGATCCGAGGTGGTCACGACCTCTCGTTTGAGCCACCTCCAATTGTAATCCATCGTTCGACAGCGTTTAGATCCGGGTTGATTTACGTTTTTTCCACTGATCGTTGAGTTGAATCTGACTCCGGGTTCTCCCTCTTCGCTTTATGTCAAGCTCTCGCGATGTCGTCGATGAATATCGAGCTGGAGTCGTTAATCTCAGTCTTCGTTTCTCGGTGATGCCTACGACCGAGACCTTCACTGTGTTAGTCTTCTATCCTATCTTCTTTGATGTGCGTACGTATGGTGGACCGAAATGGCTACTTGAGGGAAGGAATTGATGACCGGTTGTAGATGGATGTTGTTCGGCCATTGGAAATTATTGCCGATAATGTGCGGCGATGGTCGGAGTAGAGAACCGACCGAGCATTGCTTCCTTCGTTAGGTTCCATTTGTTTTGAGAAAAATAAATGATTTGAAAAATATTTTCATAAAAGTAATTGCTTGTACAACCTCAAATAATTAATCAATGAAAAAATGTTTCATTATGAGCAACAATTTATGTCTAAATATTTTCGTGAGCAATAATTTTTTTTCGTTCGTTTATTTGAGTAAGCGATATAAGAGATTATTTTCAAAATAATAATTTTCAAATTATTCATTTTTCGCGAAATAAAGTATCATTGATGTTGCGTCTTTAAGAGTCAAAATGTTTAGATTTGAAAAGCATCCCCATCTGACAATGGTGAGACTTTTCATAATCTCGTGAAGATCGCCATTTTGATTTGGAGGCATATCAATGCTCTACTTCTATAGAAGGAGAATGAAATGTTGGAGGACAGAATGTGTCCAAGCCTTGAAGGATCTTCATGGAAGGTAAACAATATTGTTGAACATAAGGATGTCGCTATACATGAAAGGACAATTGTATAGATGGTGAACAGACGATTTAACTTGAAGTGTGAAAAGTTTGGAAAAATCCTTTGCAAAAGCGACTCTTTTTAGGAAAAATGATTATGCGACAGTTTTTAATCTACTATAAGAATAACAATCGATTATGGATCACAAAAAATCAAATAAAAAATAATTATCAATTATTGTGGGACTCAATTCTTTAAGAATTTGTGACTTACAATAAACTGTTATTATCATAGGACCCTAAAGACTATTATGCTAGCAAAATCCTTTCTTCTAGATGTAGATAGTCAACATAGGGGCCTCTACAATTCTAGATAAACAACCCTAGCCTAATTATTAATTTGATTTTAATTCAAGTCGATGTCTAACAACTAATTTACAAGCCTTGGAATCCACAAAAAGCAACTTGAAGAATATCATAAAATTGCCATTTTTCAAAACAGAGAGTCAAACAAACTTAAGAAGTAAAGGGTGGCTTGAGAGGCTGATTGTGCAAAACGCAGGTTTGATGGTCAAGGATAGCAAACCAACCGCTCTTTTGAATAGCTTCCAAGGGTCACTTTAAAGATTGGAGATCTATTTAAACAAATCAAAGATGATTGTGAAGATTAAGGGGATAGACTCGGATAAAGTATACTAGGAGTGCCAAAACTTGGCACAGAGGACATTTTAGTGTCAAAAATTTCAAAAGGTACATTTAAGTGTCATTTCTCTTTAAAATTGGGATACTTAGGATGTGCATGGTAATTTGCCACTTTCTCGTTCTTTTGTTATTTTATTCCCTGAAATGAAATAAAATAAAAAAAGAACAAAAATCTGTTTGATAAAGTCAATTAATTTTTTTATTTCCTAGAATAAAAAAGTAGCCGTGAATAGATTTAAAATAGAAATAAAAAATTAAAAAAAGTAACTTTTCTTTTTCAAGAATAATTTCTAGAAATAAGTTATTTTCTTTCTTTTTTTTTTTTTTTCTTCTTCTTCCTCGCCATCCGCCACTGCGCCCGCAGCCTTTGTCGCCGTTTGCCATTGCCGGCCAAAGGAGGAGCAAGCAAAAGAAGAGAGGGAAAAAATAAAAATCTAAATTTAAAAAAAAATTAAAAGAGATTCTACTTTACAAAAAAAAATTGTGAGTCATATTAAACATATTCCTAATTTTTTTTTGAGAATAGAAATTTTTGTATTATTATCAAATGCATTCTTTTATTAAGAAATTATTTCGGGGAATAGATATAGAAAAATACTATTTCTAAAAAGACATTGTTACTTGGAATAGAAATGTTACCAAATGCGTTATTAAGTGTTGAGTTCGGTAAGAGTAGTTGGAAATCCAACGTGACATATTTTTGATAATACAAGTGATCAGAAAGCCAACTTAGCAATTCTCGTCTAAAACGATGTCATCTTCCATGTTCACTTAAGTGTCCATCGTAGTTAAAAAAATATTAGTTAAGTATCAAGTTATGGTGTAAGTGATCACTTGGGGCTCGCATGATAAAATTTCTACTTCTTTATTTATCTGTTCCCTATAACAGGTTTGGAATAGAAATCTGTTTGGTATCGCAATTTGATTTTTCTATTTCTGGAACATATTTCTATTCCAGAAATAGATTTGAAGAAGAAATCAGAAGCTAAAATTTTTAACTTCACAATTTCTGAGATAGAAATTGAGAAATCAATTTCTGGCCAGAAATCAATTTCTATTCCAGAAATTTTGTCATGCGCTCCCTTAAATGCCACTCGTGGTTAAAAGTGAATACTTAAGTGCTAAGTTTTGTAGAAAGTAAAAACTTAAGTGCCAAGTATTGGTGTCTACATGGATAATTTAATATTTATATTAAAAACTAATTTTTGGGGCTTACAATGCCACATGGACATTTAAAAAAAAAAATTGCCATGTCGATAATTTTTTTCAAAAAAGAAATTGCCACCTTAGTAAATAAAGTCGTCAGAAAATGCCAAGTTAGCACTTTAGTTGGAATTTCTCACCGTTGGCATTTAAATATTTCATTTTTCTCCAATTTTGATACTTAAATGTACATTTTTGAACTTTTGACACTAAAATATCATATATATTAAGTTTTGGCACTTTTGGTGTTTGCACCCTAGATACACTCTTATTCGCTCTCTGTCGCATTGAGTTGTCTAGCTTTCACTTGTGCACATTTTTTTTTTTTTTTTATAATTGTAATTCTAAATTGAGGGTTGAATACTTATAATCTAGAAAGAGAGGGAATTGTAGTGTTGTGAAAGGTACTTTTGTTTGTAGAATCATCCGTTGAGTTTCACATAGAAGTAATAATCTCAACTTTCTACAAACCGTAAAATCTCAAGGATTACAAAGTGGATTCTAACCTTATATGTGGCTATTAGAGCCGGAAGAATGGAGTAGATCAATTGGAAGAGGAAACCTCTGTAAATTCATCTTGCATCTCTTTTCAACTCAAGTATTATCTATTTGATAGAATAACCTGCCTCTAGATATACTGTTTTCAACTACATAGCACATTCTACCCGTCCTCCATTAAAAGGTTTCTAATTTCTCCTCACATTCCTCTTGATTGTTGTGCTTGGTCATTTTAATGGTAGCACACCATACCATATATCGGGAGGCCTCAAATAGGATGAAAAACACCCCAAGTGCCACAACTTAACTCGGGGGATACATAAGTATCAAAACTTCTAAAAATTAAAGAATAAATGAACAATTAGGACGCGAATGACAAAATTTCTATTTCTCTATTTATTTATTTATTTTTGTTTCTTGGAACATGTTTGGAACGGAATGTTTGGTTATGTAATTTCATTTTTCTATTTCTAGAACAGATTTCTATTCCAGAAAAAGATTTTGAGTAAAAATTAAAAGCTAAAATATTTAGTTTTTCTATTTCTTGAACAAAAATGAGAAATGAAAACTCTTATTATCATTCACTCTCGTCACAGCCCACCTCTTGTTGGACACTAGACACTTGCCGTTGATCGCAGGCCACTTGTTGTTGGTCACTGGATGCTAGTTGCCTACCGCGGCGGTCACTGGATGCTAGTTGCCTACCGCGGCGGTCACTGGATGCTAGTTGCCTACCGCGGCCTATTGGCCGCCGCTTGCAGGCCACTCGTCGTTGGTCACTAGATGATAGTTGCTTGCCAATCGCCGCCCCCTAGAAATAGAAATTTTATTTTGTTATCAAACGAATTTTTGTTCTAGAAATAGAAATTTTGAGTCGTTATAGAACGCATTTCTTTGCTCGAAACTCGTCTATGGAATAGAAATTGATTTCTATTTTAGAAATTTTGTCATGCGCACCCTTAAGTACTAATGGCTAGAATTTCCAATCATACAATTGACGTGACTTTTTCCGATGAAAATTTTAATGATGTGGCATTTTCATTAATTTTTATTCAATTTTTTCCACATGGCATTTTTTTTATCAACTTCAATTTTCCACATGTCATTTTTATTCGATTTTTCTTAAATTAGATTAAAAAACTAAAAAATTAAAATTAAAATTTACTTAAAAAATAAAACTATAAAAAAGAATGACAGGGCTTGTGGGTGGGCACTTCTGCTCCCACCCATCATGGTAGGGGCCAATGATCGTCGCCGACCCCAAGCAAAGGCCAATAACCCTTGCTAGACTCGAGCGAGGGCACCTAGATTTGGGCGACACTAGCCTTCACCCGAGGTCTAAGATCATTGTCGGACTAGGGCGAGGCCTCGCCGCGACACTTGCCAAGCCTAGGCGAGGGTCACGGTGTCGCCCAAATCTGGGCACTTGAGCCCGAGCCTGGTGAGGGTCGCTAATCTTCGCCTAAGGCCAGCGACCGTTGTCATCCCTTTTGATGATGGGCGGTGGTGGTGTTCTTTTGCCAAATGTATATGTCCCTTTGGCGATAGACAGCGGTGGCGGCAAGGGAAACATGGAGGACAACGTTGTTTTAGACAAGAATTGCTGAATAAACATTCCAACGAGCCACGTAAACCGGTTAACACTATGTCGGATTTCTGATAAGCCACGTCGGATTTTTGGAAAGTCTCGTTGGAATTGGTATTTAAGTGTCTAATTTTTTTTATAAAAAAAACAGTGACAATTAAGTGTACCTTTTGAAAATTTTTGTACATATGTGTCCTCCTTTACCAAGTTGTAGAATTTGGGGTGTTCTTCCCCCGCCTCAAATGCTGATTTGGCACCGCATAAGTGAAAAAGCATATGACCTAGGACTGTACTGTGTAGAAGGATCACATTGCATCGATTTTAAAAAGCATAAGGCTCAAGTTGAACAAAAAGACAATAGAGACTACATTAAATATTAAGCAAAATTTCAGGAAGAGCCCAAGGGATTAATCGTTTTTTATCATCCACGGCTAGGTTAGCAAACTCCTAGTTAATTTATGGCCCGTGGAGCAGTCAGATACTGTAGACATGTTAAGTCTAGAACCTTTTAGTTCAACAAAAACAAAAGGTCTACATCATTAGCATGTGCAAGTTGAATCGATCTCAAGTAGTTAACAGGCAATTAGTAAAACATGAACAAGTGACCTCCAACTGTTAGCTAACAATTCCCTCACGTTCCATCCAACTGCGTCAGCCCCGGGGTCTTCATTTTCTTTTCTTTATCACATCAACTTCAAAACTAGTTAAGAGTCGTTGGTGGGTAAGAATGATACAAACAAAATAAGAAATATAACACATGGATGAACAATAGAGATTAGAATGACGTCGCCATGTTTGGGTAACACCTCAAAATAGAAATTATAACTAAGTTTACAATTTATGTGTTTGCAATGTCAAATGTTTGCATTGACAAACCCCCAAGCTAGACTTGATCAATGGGGAGGGAGGTCTGCGAGCCCGCCCAAGCCCACTCATAAAACGGGCGGGCTTGGATGAATTTTTAGGCCCGTTGGACGACCTTAGTCAGTGGACAAGCCTAGTCCACCGGGAAAAGTGTTAAAAAAGTCATAAACCTTTTGCATTTATGCCAATTTAGTTCTAAACATTTTTTTGGTGCCAATTAAGTCCTAAACATTTTTACGTTGTGCCAATTCAATCATTTCCGGCCAATTTTGACCGGATTTTGCTAATTGGACGCCGGCTGGGCTGACGTGGCCTAACATGGATAACTTTTAATAATATTTTAATATTTTTGAATTTTCTTTTTCTTTTTCTTTTTTATTTTTTCCTTCTCCTCCTTCTTCCTCCAGCCGGTTGCCGGACCTCGACGATGGCCGGCGAGGTAGAGGTCGACCTCGCCAGCCACCTCGCCAGTGGCCGCGAGGCCGCCCTCGAGGCCTAGGCGACGAGGCTCGCCCTCGCCGGATCTGGTGAGGGTCGAGCGGCCTCGTGCTGGGTTGGTGGGGCTCTCCCTCGCCGGCCATGGGCGAGGCTCGACCCTCGTTAGATCCGGCGAGGTCGACCTCGACCTGGCTAGTTGTCGCCTCTGGTCGGTCGGCGAGGTTCGGCGACCGGCTGGAGGAAGAAAGAGGAGAAAGAAAAAAAAATTCAAAAAAATTCAAAAAAATTAAAATATTATTAAAAGTTGTTCACGTCAGCGCCGATCAGGCCACTTTGGTCGACCGGCGTCTAGTCAGCAAAATCCGGCCAAATTGGCCAAAAATGATTGAATTGGCACAACGTAAAAAGGTTTATGATTTAATTGATACCAAAAAAAAAAGGTTTATGACTAAATTGGTACAAATACAAAAGGTTTAGGACTTTTTTAACACTTTTCCCTGGTCCACCCATATATTAATTTAAAAAATACATATTATGTTTTATTAATAATTCAACCTTAATATGCGATGAGAAACGGAGTTCTTTCTGTAATGGATACCTTGGGTAACCAAATTACTGAGCCGCAGCTAGTCCAGCAACACTTTATGGAATACTTCCATGACCTCCTCTTGCCTCGGTTGGAGTGGGAAGCACCTCTAGTTTCGGAGATCCGGGAGGTCATTCGTTTTCAACTCAACAATGACCATCTCTCTTCTCTTGCTTGGCTTGTCTCTGACCTCAAGATTTGAGACACTCTCTTCTCTCTAGCTCGGGGTAAGGCCCCGGGACTGGATGGTTTCTTAGTTGAGTTCTTCAGGGAGAACTGGGGGACGGTTGGTCAGCTAGTAACGGTAGCCGTCAGGGATTTCTTCACCTCGAGGAGACTATTGAAGGAAGTCAACAATACCATTTTAGTTTTGGTGCCAAAGGTTCCTAATGCATCTTCCGTTAACGAATACAGATCTATTGCATGTTGCAACACTATTTACAAGCTTATTACAAAAGTGTTGGCAAATAGGATTGCTTCAGTGCTGAAGGATAGGGTGAGCCCGTCTCAAAGTGCTTTTATTAAAGGACGGCGGATCAGGGATAATATCCTTTTAGCACAGGAACTCTTTTCCAACTTCCATTTGGAGCCTTATACTCCCAAGTGTGCGATTAAGGTAGACTTTAGAAAGGCCTATGATACCGTGGATTGGCAGTTTCTTGAGAGTGTTCTCCTCGCTTTCTGTTTCCCTGATCGTCTGGTGCATTTCATCATGACTTGTGTTCGGACATCTCGGTTTTCCATTGCGTTGAACGGGGAGCTTCATGGTTTCTTTCCTAGTGGGCGTGGCTTGCGTTAGGATGATCACATATCTCCCTATTTATTCACCTTGGTTATGGAGGTGCTTTCTGGGATACTTGAGAGATGCTCGCTACACCCGGATTTTAGATTCTTTTGGAGGTGTAGACCTACTTCTCTCTTGCATTTATTCTTTGCAGATGATGTTTTTCTCTTTTGTGAAGGACACCTACCTTTTGTGACGCTCCTCGAGGAAGGACTCCAGACCTTCTCTTCTTGGAGTGGCTTGCAGCTGAATTCAAGAAAGAGTGAGGTGTTCCTATATGGAGGCTTGCCTTCCCTAAGGAATCAAATCCTCCTGGAGCTTAGTTTTCCAGAAGGGAACTTGTCGGTCCGTTACCTGGGAGTACTGATTATCACGTCAAGGCTGGGAAAGTTGGATTGTGCTGCTCTTGTCAGATGCATCACAGCGAGGGTGCAATCCTGGACCCATCGTTTTCTGTCTTTTGCTGGGCGCCTACAACTAATCATGCCAGTTCTTCATGCCATTTAGGCCTATTGGGCAAGTATCTTTATTCTCCCTATGTCAGTTTTGGACCAGATTGAGCATATTCTAAGACAATTCCTTTGGAGAGCTCCCGAGTTGGGCAAAGGAGGTGCCAAGGTCTCCTGGGAGGATGTGTGCCTCCCTAAAGCGAAGGGCGGGCTTGGTATTCGGAGACTGCGTGAGTGCAACAAGGCGACCATGCTCAAACATATCTAGAATTTGTTTTCAGATAAGGAGTCCTTATGGTGCAAGTGGGTCCACTCGACCTTCTTAAAAAGGAGGAATTTATGGGTTGTTAAGAAGCTGGCTATTTGCTTTTGGGCTTGGAAGAAGCTTCTTCAACTCAGGACAAAAATCTGGCTTAGCTTCTTTTGGAGGATAGGGGATGGTCTATCAGTGTCACTCTGGTTTGACAACTGGCACCCTAAGGGCCCTTTAAACTTATATTTCTCATATTCGCTCATCCACAATTCCGGTATCTCTCGACAGGCCACGGTGGCAGATCTCTTCTCTGATAATGGATAGGCTTTTAGGTCGGTGTTGGAGTTTTGGGATTCGCCTCTTCCCTCATTGTCTGGGAGCCATGATCATTTTTGTTGGTCTGAGGACTCGTCGGGCGTGTTCTCGGTTGGCTCGGCTTGGGAGGCTTTAAGGCGGAAGAAGGCTTGTGTCAATTGGCATCGCTTCATCTAGAACAATGCCATTTTGCCTCGGTACCAATTCCACCTTTGGCTCATCACCAAGCGTAGGCTTCCTACTCAATCTCTCCTTTTGTCATATGGTAGGATTGATGTTGCTTCATGCCCCTTTTGCAATGAAATACTTGACTCTATAGATCATCTCTTTTTTAAGTGTCGCATTTCGGCAAGTTTGGCTTTCTTTTGGGCAGCCAGGTGCAACCTTCCCTGGTGGAACAAATCTTCGGAGGAAAATATCCGATGGGCCATAACCTTGCTTTCGGGCAAGGAGTTTTTTAAGTGTGTTGCCCAATTTGCTTTTGGTGTAGTTTGCCATATTATCTGGAAAAACAAGAACAATATTCTCTTTAGGGGGGAGACACTTTCTGTTCCGGCCATGAAGAAGCACCTCCTTCAAGTCGTCGAGGACAAGGCTGTCACCTTTAGGAATGTGGAGGACTTCATTAGAAACAGAAGGCTGCAACGCTCTTGGGATTTAGACCCCATTATCTTCTCGTCTAGAGAACTTCAACTGCCTGTTTAAGCCACTGGTCTTTGTTGGTTGCCTTTGACCGGCGGTTGTTTTTGCCACCTGGCGCTTTCTTTTTCGATGTTTTGTTGTAGCCGTTTGGCCTTCTCGCGGCTTCCTTCCACTCATAATGAGCCTGTTCATCTTGAGTACAAGTTTTTGAAGCCGTTTCGCTTGTATAATTTGACCTTTCCCCAATATATTCCTTACTTTTACCAAAAAAAAAAAGAAAAAAGCCTTAATATGCACAATTTATGGAGTATAATAGGATGAAATGAACCCCAATTTCCAATGTATCATAGAGAACTAGTATAAAACTCATAGATGATTTGGGGGTGTGACAACAAAGGCTAGCACATGCCGCCGTGCGAAGCAACTTGCTTGATATAAAAGAAATCATCCGATTTTCCGTTCACAGTATTGAAAATGGTTAAATACTGAACACTACTTTCAAGTAAGAAAAAAACAAAAACCACTTTCATTTTTCATAACTGCAAATTAAAAGTATAAGAGATATTTCATTTTAGTCAAAAACACGTGGATGCTAAATTGAGAACATGCTTCTTACCTGATGAAAAAAGGGAAAGAAAATTACATTTAAAACTTCCATAAATGCCAAAAAATTTCATTTTCTCCAACTGATTGCTTTTAAAAAAATTATAAATTAATGTGTTGGGATATTAAATATTAGATTGCATCTTCATTTAACAAATGGTAAAAGTCACCAAAAATCCCAAACTTTATTCATTGTGACACATTTACCCCAAACTTTTTTTAGTAATACAAAAAATCCTAAACTTGTACTCATGTAATACTTTTACCCCAAACTTATACATTATATCATATTTATCCAAAACTTATTTATTGTGATACCAAAAACACTAAAGTTTTTTGATGACACCAAAAAATCTAAAACTTTTACCTGCATGACACATTTACCCCAAAAAATTTGTGTCATAGAAAAAAAAAATTGGGGTTTTAATGTCAAAAAAAAAATTGGGGTAAATGTGTCACACATATAAAAATTTAGGATTTTTGGTGTCACAGATAAAAGTTTATAGTAAATGTGTCACTCTAGGCAAAGTATATGGTTTTTTGTGACTTTTTCCCATTTAAGAAAAGTTGGTAGTTTGGAAATTAAAAACAATCACGTTCATTCTAAAATGGGATAATTGCCCCAAAAACCCTAATAAACCTATCATATGGTGGATAATTCAGTTCTATAATTTAACTTTTCTAAATCATTCTAAATTTTCCTTTTCTTTTCTTTGCATTTACTTACTTTCCTATTTCTCTTCATCGATCGCCAAACCTCAGTGTTGACCTGTGTAGGTCGTTGGCCATAGGAGAGAGTGTTGTGGCCATCACCTGTGGCTGGCGACCCACACGGGCCATTGCTTAGGCCTTGGCGACAAGCAAGGGGAAATAGGATAAAAAGAAAAAACGAAGAAAAGAAGAAATTTAGAAAATTTAGAAAAATGTCCACGTAAGCGATTGATGGCCAACCCTAACTGAACTGCCACATTAGCTATTTTCGGTAAAATTGCATTGAAGGGCTATATTGGAAAATCTCCAAAAGATTTAGGATAATTAATCAAATTGGAGAGTTTATGACCGAATTAGCCATCGTATAATAAGTTGGGCATTTTTTGAACAAATTTTCAAGTTTTTTTTTTTTTTTTTTTTGGTTGAAGACAACTTTTCAAGTGCAAAACGTAGTGTTGATTTATTATTTTACGTAAAATAAAATAAAAAGTGGTGCTGACAATAGATAGAGAACACCCTTAGTCATCACCATTCATTCTAGCAAAGAAAAGCAAAAATACCATCCATGCTTTCTGCGAATTTTCCTGCACAGCCCTTTGCATGGAATTGATTTTGAGTCATGACGCTGACTCGAAGAAACCGCAACTCATACTTTTCCTCCACCATCTCTTCCACGAGCTTTACCGCCGCTTGCTACTGATGCTTCTCAACAGTACCTACCCATCTGCTCTTTAATGTTTGTTTAACAGAAGGGCTCAACTTCTTTGACCTTACGCTGCTCATCTCTCTTTTTGGGAGTCGCGCACCATTTCTGTTGGTCGTGTTCCATCCCGGATCACTTGCTTCGGACAGTGGAATCAATTCATCTTGATCTGAATCTGTGCAAAGCAATCCGATCCGAGAGCTTCTAGCACTTGCAATGGGTCCTTGTTGATCCCGTTGACCTACATAGGTCGTCTCCGGTATGGATATTGTCGTCCCACTCGTCTCTTCATTCATCGTAGAAGGTGGGAAATTTGTTATCCGTTCGATCGCTTCCAAGATCAGGAGGTGCTGGCATGGAGAAATGATTGGAGATGCCACAGATCCTCCCATACAGGTGGCTGAGCCTATTCCTGGCCCTTCAATTAGAGACCACACGACTTCATCGGAAACAATGGCTCGTGTTCTAGAATTATTACACCAAGACAAAGTGCGGCGAATTGGAATATGGGGAATGGGAGGAGTAGGCAAGAGCTACCTGGTAAAGAACCTAAACAACAAGCTCAGCAGTACTTCGTCTTCAGAGCAACCTTTTAGCTTGGTAATATGGGCGACTGTTTCGAAAACTACCTTGTCACCACAGCTAGATGCGAAGAATCTGCAGAACAAGATAGTTGATCGGTTGAACTTGCAGGAGGAGGAAACCATGGAAAGGACAGCTAAACAACTTTCGAAAAGGCTTAGTAGGGAAAGGTTTCTTCTCATTCTTGATGATGTATGGGAAGCCATCAACTTGGATCTTGTTGGTATCCCACCACCCGAAACCCATTTGGGGTCTAAGATTATACTGACGTCGCGGTCTTTAGATGTTTATCGAACAATGATGACTGATGTTGAAGTCAAGGTAGAAGTCTTGACGGATGAAGAAGCATGGGAATTATTTAAGGAAAATGCTGGAGAAGTAGCTGATTTGCAGAACATCAAACCATTAGCAGAAACTGTCTGCAAAGAATGTGGAAAGCTGCCGCTGGCTCTCATAACTGTGGGTTCAGCGATGAGACGGAAGACGCAGGCCGGCCTGTGGGAGGATGCTATCGATGAGTTGAGAATGTCAAGACCTTCTATTCACGGTATAGAGCCCAACTTGTATAGCTCACTGAAGTTGAGCTATGACTCGCTGCAGAATGAAAAACTCAAATCCTGTTTTCTGTATTGTTGCCTGTATCCAGAGGACTACTCCATTCTAGTAAGCGAACTTGTTGAATGCTGGTGGGCCGAAGGTCTGATCGGTGATCAACTTACCTATCGTGCTGCATTAAACAGGGGAATCGCCTTGATTGAGAGTTTGAAAGACTTGTGTTTATTGGAGACTGGCGATTCAGATAACAGTGTAAAGATGCACGGTGTGGTTCGTGACGTCGCAGTATGGATCGCCACATGCAAAGGTCCAGAATCCAAGTTTCTTGTTCGAGCTAACGTCGGAATGATCAGACTCTCGGAGGTCGAGTTGCAGAGAAATCTGGAAAGGGTTTCTTTTATGAGGAATAACATAAAGGCATTGTCTGATCAGGAGATTGATTGTCCTAAAGTGATATCTATTTTCCTTCAACACAACTCCTTCCTACAAAATATCCCAGAGAACTTTCTGCGAGGATTCAGAGCTTTGAAAGTAATGAATTTGGGAGGAACCCAAATACGATCATTACCCGTTTCTCTCTTTGGTCTAAAAGATCTTCGCGCTCTTCTTCTGAGGAGTTGCAACCATCTTGAAGAATTGCCACCGTTGGGAAGTCTTACCAAACTCAGTATACTCGATCTCCATGATACAAGTATCAAGCAATTGCCAGAAGGGATGGATCAACTAACAAACCTAAGGAAGTTGGATCTATCGTACACGCTCAACTTGGAATTCGTTCCAGCGAAAACATTTCCTAAGCTGACTTCCTTGGAATTCTTAGACATGGCAGAAAGTAGTTACCGCTGGCTCATCAAGCAAAGACCTCCGGTGCTCTACTTCGAGATTTACTTGCAAGAGCGCCACACAGAGCAAAGGGCGACCCTGGAGGATTTGCAGTCTTTGCAAAGGTTATCCGTCCTATATCTATGCTTGCATGATACAGTGAAGGCGTTTGAAGAATGCGATGTTTATTGGATTGAAAGGCTGAAAATATTTGGCTGCTCGATGGGCTTGACATATCCAGCTCGCAATATACCAAGACCAATGGGAAGAGACCTCTCAGGAGACAGTATAGAATGGTTCATATCTCACGCAACTTCTCTAGCCTTCGATGATTGTCACAATCTTCATGAGATTCTGGAAAATCTTGTCATAAACCGAGTGGATTGTTTTACTAATATGAAGATGTTGACTCTCAAAGACGCCATGTTGAATGAAGGAAGCAATGCTCAGTTTGACCTGCTACCGAATTTGGAAGAGCTTTATCTTGATAAGATTACGAAGATAAAGAGCATATCAGTATTAGCCAATCGCTTGGGCTTGAACTTTCCAAGATTGGAAACTTTGGTGGTAACCGAATGCGATGAATTGGAGAATCTGTTCTTCTTGGGGGATCGGATCACAAGCCTTCCCAAATTGAGCAAAATCAAGGTAGACACTTGTGTCCATCTAAATGAACTCTTCCAATACGTCCCAGGAAGGGCGAAGGAACATGCTGCTTTTCCAAACTTGCAGATGGTACGTTTGAGCGGGCTACCCCAATTGCAATTCCTCTGTAGGAGAGAAGAGTCGTGGCAGAGTCTTGAGGAACTGGAAGTTGCTCTCTGTCCTTCGCTCAAGAAGTTGCCATTCATGAATGGCAACTCGATAAAAGAGATTAGAGGCAATGCACATTGGTGGAGTGAAGTTCATTGGGACACTGATGATATCAAGTTGTATTTTGACAGGCATTTCAAAGAAATGCTTGATTTACAAGCCAGCCTTGGCAGGTGAATTGGTCAGACAAAGGTCGGTATCTCATGTACCTTTGTATTAAAAAATTGCTGACTGGTGTATCGCGTGCAAATCTAGGAAAAATACATTGTTTCAGTTGTTGCTAACTCATGTTTAGGCCTCCATGGTCGGAGACTTGGTCTGCATATGGATGTTGTTTGCTCACGCAGTTTTCTGCAGATAAGAGTTTTCTTGGGGCATGTAGCTGCTTCCTTGCTCTGCTGATAGGGTTCCTTTGTTCTGTAAATTTGGAGAGCGTTGCTAACTGTCACATCCCCTTGGCGACAAATGAGTTGTCACTTGCAAGTTATTTTAGCCAGTAACTCCTTAGTATTTCACCAACAGGTTTTGAAAAGTACAACCATTTGTTTATTCCAAAATTGCCCACCGTTTTAATTATCTACTCAACCCTTATTTTTGTGTTTTACCGACGATTTAAAATTAGGGATAATAATACAAATGGTCCATGAACTTTAACAAAAATTGTCGCGACCCAATTTTCGGGTTTGACACCTAAAATTAGATTGATGGACTATTAAGCCTTTAAGCTTAACTCGGGCTCTCCCAAGCCCATACCAAATCGCGACTTAGGGATTTTGACATGCAAAAGCTTATTATCTAGGAGTCGCCACTAATCAGTTTAGGGTGGGTCGATTAGACACCTAAGTAAAATAACGGGAGGATTATCTTACTTCTATGAACAAGAGATTTTGGGTACGGGTACTTGGTTATACTAGACTATCCTAGTGCCCTTTCGGTACCATTTCTTTTTAATTAAAAAAAATGTTTTGCAAGCAGCTTGATTTGATTTTAATTGAGCTTCCTAACGTGCGAGGTGATCATACATGTGCGCATACCACCAATTTAACGCATCAAGAAAGCAATTAAATAATGCAAAAACATTTCCTAAAGCAACGAAAGCATCTGCAATGTTAAATCATAATTCACATCAACAATCCTAGATATGATTCCTAATTAACAAGCAATCAATTTTTTGTTTTCACTTTATTTAATGAACAAATCATGCAATGCATGCTTGTTGACACCTAAATTTTTGGGGTTGATTTTGCTAAATAAAAAAACAAAACAAAACAAAAATCACATGGCATGTAGTTTAAGAAAGTTTTTTTTTTTTATATAGATTTAGGTAATATACATTGAGGGATGCATATTTTGTGCAAAAAGGGAATTTGTTTTTGATCGAATAAAAAATATTGCGCAAGATGATATGATATGTTCAATGGAATTTTACACGAGCAAAATTGGCAATGAAATATATCACAATGATGCTTTTTTTTTTGCGTATAAAAGGGGTCGTACGATCGATTTTACGATGAGGGCTTCTTTGTTCGGTTTTTGGGGAGGGGCTTCGCTTGGTTCAAAGAAAGAGCCAAAAAAAAAAAAGAAGTCCAAAAGTCAAAAGGAAGAAGAGAAATTTCTGATCCGAGGGAGAAAAAGTGAAATAGTCTTCTGTAGAAATGGTGTCAAGGAGAAATCAGAAGGAGCAGGCGTGAAGGGACGTGGGGCAACAGGGGAAGAGGCTTTTTGGTTTTTGGTTCTGGAGGGGGGCGGCTTTTGGCTTGGGTTTTGAAAATCAAGTCAAAAAGTCTAAAAGAAAGAGAGAAAAAACACAAAAGAGAAGGGAGAGAGAAGCCGTGTGCGTGGAGAAGGAGAAAAAGCAAAAAGCAAAAAAGTAAAAGGTGAACAGTAAAAGAAATCAGAGGAAGGTTCAGGGGAAAAAGAGAAAATCACTGTTTCTCTTCTTCCTTGGGGTCCCCTGCCGACGCTCCTCCAGCCGCCGGTCCCTGCTTCGCACCACCGCCGCCCCAACGTGCATCACCGCGCCGCTCGCCGCCCGAAGCCAGCCGCGAACCGCCGCGCAGCCCCGATCCGGCGACCCGCAACCCGCGCCCACGTCGCTCACCCGCCGCTCGAGCCGCTCCGCCTCAGCCACCGTGACCCGAAACCTCCGCCCAGTCGCGACCCGCGTCCGCAGCTTGCTGCCGCCCAGGAGCCTCGCACCTGAAGCTCGCGCCGCCCCGAGATCCACCGCCCGCCCCGCCTCCGCTCGCGCAGGAGCACCCCGGTCCGCGACACCGTCCCTGCCCCTGCTTCGCCCGCGCTCACGCCGCCCACGTCCGGCCGATCGTCACTGTTGCTGGCTAAGTCTCCACCCCGCGACCGCTCCGCCCGCAGCCGCTCGCGCCGTCACCGCTCGTCAGTGAACACCGCTCCACCAGCCGCCGCGCCGCCCCGAGCCGCCCACCGTTCGAGCCCGACCCAAACCCCCTCGCCGGATCGATTGACCTGTCGCCATTGGAAACCCACAAACGTGCGTGGAGAAGGAAAGCAGGAAAGAAAAAAAAACAAAAGAAAAAGAAAAAAGAAATTAGGTAGTTTTATTTTCTTTTTCTATTTACTTTATTTTATTTATTTCTTTTAAGTTTAGTTGTTATTATGTAAATTTGAGGTGTTTTTCATTTCGTGAATTTCGTAGGCATTATCCATAAGAATTGTCCCTAAAGTTATTGTAATTATTTAATTTGATCCGTAAGACGTCGGGTCATTTTTTTAATTATGATAATTTTTGGATTTGTTCATGATATATTAATTGTTGAATTAATTTAATTATTAATTTGATCCGTAAGATTTCGGATTTTTAGATTTTAATTATTTTGATTTATTGTCGATGTTTAAGGTTAAAAGTAATCGTTAATTTGACCCGTGAGATAACGGGTTATTTTTTCGTTTATTTTAATCATTTATTTGTTGAATATCTTGTTTGTTTAGATTTAAGATTTAGTTGATAATTGCTTGTTTTTAAAAAATCACTAAGAAAAATCAAAAAGATATTTGAATTAGGATTTCAATTGGTTTTAGAATATTTCTTGTTATTTTGCATATCTAGAATATATATTTTATTTTAGATTTTTTTAAAAAAATATAAAACAAAAAATGCATTCATTTAGGATCTTAGTTTTTGTTTAATTTAAGTTGCATGTTTAATTACGTGGCATTTTTGAATTTCGAACATTGTTAAAAATAAAAAATATCATGCATATGCCATGTAGAATTAGGGCATGCTCCGTACGTCATTGCATATTAAATAGATTGCATGTTAGGTTGAGGTAATGTCTCAATTTAAATTAAGATTTGATATGACTTAATCCTTAGTTTAAATTAGATAGAATTTTAATCTAGCTAGATCATTTCTGCATTCGAATTTCATGAAAGAAAATACAAAATTTGTCTATGCATAAGTTAATTTCAATCTTTAGAATAGATTGCATTTTTAAAAAATAGAAATATCAAATGCACGTCATCTAGTTTTCATTAAGTTCATTTAATTAGAACTTTCTTGTCATTAGACTAAGTCATTCAATAAATGTCACGTGACATATAGCTCTCATATTAAGTTGCATTATGCATGTCATTTTAGTTTAAATAATTTTGTATGTCATTGCATCGCATTGCATGTTATTATAATTAGATCATTTAGATTGCATTTAATTATTGCATTTCTTCATGTCATATAGTTTAGGTCATGTCGTCATGTCATATTAGGTTATTAGCATGCATCGCATGATTTTCATTAAATAAAGTGAAAACAAAAAAAATTGAAATTGCGTGTTAATTAGAAATCATATCTAGGATTGTCTATATGATTTTTGATCTAACAACGCAGATGCTTTCGTTGCTTTAAGGTATGTCCGGCATTATTTTATTCATTTTCTCGAGTGTTAAATTGATGGTTTGTGCACCCGTATGATCACCTCATATGTTAGGAAAATGAATTAAAATCAAATCAAGCTGCTTGCAAAATATTTTTGAAAATTAAAAAGAAATGGTACCGAAAGGGCACTAAGATAGTCTAGTGTAACCAAGTCCCCGTACCCTTAGTCTTTGGTTCGTAGGGGTAAAATAATACTCCAATTATTTTACTTAGGTGTCTAATCGACCTACCATAAACCGATTAGTGGCGACTCCTAGATAATAATCTTTTGCATGTCAAAACCCTAAATCGCGATTTGGTATGGGCTTGGGAGAGCCTGAGCTAAGCTTAAAGGCTTAGTAGTCCATCAACCTAGTTTTAGGCGGTGAACCTGAAAAATTGGGTTGCGACAGCTTGGCGACTCCGCTGGGGACATAAGTTTGAAATTCTTAGTGGATTTAGGCCAATTTTCTTTTTTGAAAAATGTTTTTGTTTGGCAGCAAGGATCCCAGGTACGTCCCTAACATTTTTAAGGTGTTAAATGTTCTTGCAGATGGGAGGTATAAGGGGAGTAGTCTTTGCTAACATTTGTCTTGCAGGTTGGAGTGGAATGAATGATTTATTTTTTCCAATTAGAAGTGTTGTTTTCATTTAAATTGTTGTGCATGCTTTATTGCTTTAGCACCACACTATTTGCACACACAACATGCGGTCCGACCTGGGCTGCGATAGGATTTCTAGGATGGTGTTGAGAAGTATTCTTCCTCCAAAGCGAGACTGTTATGTAGAGGTTGACCTTCTCTTCCCCGAAAGTTTTTCATGGTGTCGAAATGTGTTTTGTCCATATCCGCGAGACTGCGTGACTATTGGACATTCCATTCGACTGAGCCCGGAGTTAAGGGGACCTGACGTTAATGCGAGACTGAAACGGTCAGATTACCCTCTTAGCTCCACTTTGTTAAGCCTTTTAGATAGAAATCGAGCCTCACGTCTCATGCGATGTGTCTATGTGATTGCCATTGATTTTCCTTGGTAAAGTAAGTCTTCTATCCCTATACCATGCAATTTATTTTGTTGTATTTTTGGGTCGGTTCATGACAATTTAGGTCAATCATTAATTTAATTTCTTTGTCAATTAGAAATGAAATTGCTAGGGAATGAGGCATTTAAAAAAACTTTAGCGAGTTTGTTTTCATATCATGTTTAGGAAATTTGGATGTCCATTTCTTAGGAAATTCCCTTTTAATACGAACTTCTCATGAATAAATAAATAAAAAAGTGAAAAAAACGATTAGACCATTGTCATGGGCCATTTTCCTATATTGTCACTAGTTCTTACACTATCTATTTTCCTTAGGTGACAACGGATCCTCCACGTTCACCCATTATTACGCGATTAAGAGCTAGAATGGCCGACCAATCAGAAATGCGTGATCGTATGTCTGCTGTGGAAACTCAACTCCAACAAGTGCTCGCCTTTCTACAGCTTGTGACGGATCAACTCCAATTCCTCCAAGTAAATCCAACAACTGCACTTGCTCTTCCTCAAATAACTATCCCGAAGCAAACAAACAAGGTCGACGATGACATGCCCGAGTTGGACGATGACTCGATCCTTGTTAGAAAGACCAAGCCCGACAGCATTCCAAAAACTGATCATGATGAACGCTTCACAAAGCTGGAGGAAAAATTGAAACAACTGCAAGAGTCGCAGAATTCACTCCCGTTCGACCTGTCTGTGTATGAAAATGTCAACATGCCAAAGAAATTCAAAATGCCGGATTTTGAGAAGTACGATGGTACTTCTTGCCCAAAAGCTCATTTGCAGATGTATCACGTGCGTATGGCCCAATATGTCAAGAACGAGCCCCTCATGATCCAATCGTTCCATGCGAGTTTGACTGGACCTGCACTAAACTGGTATGTCATGAAAAATGTGAACCTTCTCGACACTTGGAATAAAGTGACCGACGCATTTCTCAAGCAATACAAGTTCAACATGGATATTGCACCTTCCCGAGAGGATCTTGAGAGGATGGAGAAAAAGAGGAACGAGTCGTTTAAAGAATATGCTGTGAGATGGCGAAATCTGGCAGCTCAAATCACTCCCGAGCCTACAGACAAGGAGTTGATAAAGTTGTTTGTCAAAACCCTCCCATCTGAGTTCCGTAACCGGATGGCCAGCACATACGTTGAAAACTTCAATCAGCTTATTCCCGTGGGAGAACAACTCGAAGTAGGGATAAGGGAATGATGGTTTACTGAGCCATCTAGTAAAAGATTCACTCCCAAGAAGGAGAAGGAAGCGGTTGAGGATGTGAACATGGCTTATAGTCAAGAAAGTGCCAAACATGCCCCGGTTATCCAGATGAATCCAAGACAGCCACAAACTACTCGCCGTCAACCATTTGCCCAAGCAAATAATAGAAGGCAATTCTCTCCTCTCCCTGGGTCTCCATCCCAAGTGCTGACAATCCTCCGAAAGAATGATTTGCTAACTAGTGAACCAAAGCGTCCTAACCGTGAAAGCAATCGCAGTTACGACCTGACGAAGAAGTGTGACTACCATAGCGGTGAATTGGGGCATTCAACTGATGAGTGTTTCACCCTCAAGCACAAGATCCAAAATCTTCTGGACACGAAAGCCTTCTCATTTCAAACTGCTCAACCGAACGTCCCGTAAGATCCGCCACTGAAGCATGAGGATACGGTCAATGCTATCCTGGAACCAGACATTGAATCCGAATCAAGTTACCACTCATTTGAGTTGGTGTCCACCATACATGCATCTCAAGGCTCACCACCACCCACTTCGAAGCTTCAAATGCTGCCCTTATGATGGAAAGGATGATGGATGTGAATGGTTTTGTTCCTGGTAGTGGCCTTAGAAGAAATAGTCAGAGTATTCAAAGTCTAAATGAAGTCCCTCAGAGGCCCCATGCTGCTGGAAGAGGAGGGGAAAGTTCGGAGGACGAAGACGGGAGGGCGGAACCCGCCACCTGACCAAAGGCGAGGAGACAAAACCCACTACCCCGAGCATTCATGAAATATTCCCGGTCCTCCAAGAATGATGCGGGATGAAGCTGAAGTGATAGACACTGGGGCAGCCTAGTGGCAAGTTTGATTACTTGGTGAAGTATTCGGCCCCTCCCGGTTACTACATTGATCCTCGTGAGATAATCCCGGATGGATGGGGTGGCATGGATGATCCGATACCCCGAAGGCGAAAACCCCGATAATGAGCTGGAAGGAATTGCAAGCTTGTTCGACGATCTCATCATATGAGCTATCGATGAAGGACCCTCAGAAGAGATGGGCTTTGGCCCACAAGAATAACTCTTTTACTATTTTTGCATATTCCCCTGCGTGGGAATTTTTATTGTTTTTAGAGAGATGTTTCCACTTTCCTTTTAATTCTTGAGTGTTGCATTTTTTTTATTTAATAAATGTAATTTATTGATGAATTTCAATAAAATTACAAATTTTATTTTGAGGGCATGATGAGGTACTCCAAACTAGTCCAATGACGATATCCAACCATGAAAAAGATCATCCACGGAGAAATCCTGAGGGCTGGACTTTCTCATGCTTCCTCCCAAAAACTTTTTCGAAAACAAAAAGCATTTCATCGAAAAAAAATCATTTTTCAAGCCATTTCCAAAAGCATGGATTAGGTTAGCCCCATTTAATTTTCTGACTCATTTACTTCATGTTTCAGAGCATTACTTTTTCGGTCTGATGAGAAGGCATCTGAAAAAGTACACCAGGTTGCAATTGGCCCAATTGTCAATGACACATTTCTGGAATTGATATGACAAGATTGTGGGCATGCCAGATTTTAGTAGTGATCCGACTAGGATAAAGTCTCGATCCGAGCCAAAATGGATGTGTAATTTGAAATTACTTTGATGTTGCATAATATCATAATGATGCACGTTCTCTTGTGTAGGGGCGAAAGTGGATTTTCAATCTTAAATGATAGGGACGATCCAAAGACATCAACTGCTAAGGCAATTCCCATTGTAGAGGAATCATTGAATGAATGTTTAAAACCATTTTGCAGTATAGAAAACTGTTTGAAGTTGACATGCTTAAAGCTGTTGAGCTGTTGAGTTTTTTTTTTAAAAAAAAGATTTTGCATGATGACTCTTACATGTTTTATCCACTAATTCCACTAAAGAGCATCAAGATGGATTGATTTAATGAATGATGTGGAATTGATTGAGCAGATTAAATGAGACGAGTCGGGATGATGAAAGGCAAACCTTGTCCTATACACAGTCCCATATTCATACACTTGTGAGATGAGTGTACGAAAGTTCATATCCATAAGGTAAAGAGTTCTCTCGCAAAAGGTACGGCAACTGAAATGATGAGAGGCAATTCGTTTCTCTATCCCAAACACTACAAGTGATCAATTGCTTAACCCTTTTGAGCCCATACACTTATGGATATTCTTTTCAAATCACCCCTGTCAAGAATCACCCCACATCGGGGCAACTAAGAGATCAAATGGTATCATGAGGTGAGGAAAATGAATTGAAATTTTCTTGCTCGCACTTGCATCAATCTTCAAGTCATGCTATTACATTGAATTCACGTGTTAATTTAAGTGCCTTAGGACGACGAAGAGCATTTCTTTCTATGTCCTATACACTTATATCATTTGCATAGCCCACTTGAGCCTGCAATTTCATTTCTTTAAACCCAGTTGATGATCATCCCCCACACTGGGGCAAGGCAAAACCAGTTGATGATCAACCCCCACACTGGGGCAAGGCAAAAGGCGATGAAGACTCTTGAAAAGTTATAGTGTCATTTAAAGTGTAATTGCTTGACGCATGCATTATGCGCAAGAATTGAATTCAAAATAGAACTAATGGGCATGAAAAAGCAAAGGTGTGCTGGTAAAAGCAAGGCCAATGCCCATGAAAAAAAAAAAAAAGTGAAGAAAAATGCATGAGAACTAGGGGCATAAAAAGCAATGTGCCTGGTAAAAGCAAGGCCAATGCCCACAGATAATAATTAAAAAAAAAAAGAGTCAAAATAGGTGACTGTCAATTGCAAGAATTGAATCACAATGGAGCAATACTCAAAGAACTTAAATGCTGAGTTTTTACAATCAATGGGGCACTTCATGAAGACAATCCCCGATGGTGAAAAAGAAAACTGGTGGCAATGCCAAGATGATCATCAACTCTCACCCTTTACACACCTTTTGAGCCTAATGATCCTTTCATTTCTCAACCCATGAACCCTACCTACGTTACGTCCCTTACAAAGTCTCTTCAGATTAGGGCACTTGAATTAACATAGGAGTTCATATGTTTATAAGCATCACTCGAAGAAGTGCGAGCAAGATTATTTCTTTCTCATTTTTTGCAGGGTTCTTGACTTATAAACCCAAAAATGATTAGAAGACTGTTCATTCAATAGCCTTGACTCAAAGAGTCCATTTGTTAAGTCGTTGGCCAAGCCTACATTATGGTCCATGTTAAAGACCCTTCAGATTGGTAAGATCGTACCGCTTGCGAGAATACTCGGACCCATGTCGATATGATGAAATTGAGTGATTCTCATAAAATAGCCATTCTAAATGAGAGTGAGTGAAAGTCCTTTCTAACCGAAAGTCTCTCATTTAGTATTCTTAAGAAATCCATGTCATGAGTGAAAATTGTCTTGAATGATAATTCTCTCTAGTGGAAATTCGGATGATGCAAAAGTCATTATGCATGAATTTTGATTGAATTGATAAAAGTTTTAGTAGATTTTGAAGTTTGCATTCCAGAATAGCCTTAATTGCTTATTTCTTTGGTGAATGCATTTTTGCTCTAATCATGTCTGACAGATAATGTTTTCTCAAAGACTCGAGAGCTCCTAACATTTAGGTTCTTTTCAAGATGCCTCATGATATGAGGAGATGAGAAACCATCATGAGCATTCAAGGTGCATCCTTAATGTTCCAAAATTTATTTCTACCAGGAGATGAGAGGCCTCCACAGGATATCTAAGTTCCAAAAGACATATCCCAAAGAATTAGAGATATCATCAGGTAAGTATATCTCTACCCATTCTCGACACTTGACTCGGTCAAGCTGTTCTTTTAAAATGACCCGGCGTGCTTTCGTAGCCCAGAGTCCCTCTTTATTGACCCGGCGTGCTTCTGTAGCCCGGTGTCATTTTAAAATTGACCTGGCATGCTTTCGTAGCCCAGAGTTCCCCTTTTATCGACCCGGCGTGCTTCTATAGCCCGGTGTCATTTTAAATTGACCTGGCGTGCTTTCGTAGCCCAGAGTCCTTTTATATTATCCTGGCGTGCTTTTGTAGCCTAGTGCCCATCTTTACAGGAGACATATCCCTAATGAGCAGAGATGTCACCAGGTAAGTATATCTCTATCTATACCTTAAATACTTGTCGTTGTACAGGTATTTTCACTTTTGAGTACTTTGACACTCGATGGAGTTGTTCCTAAAGATTTTTCCCCAGATTGCGACGATGGGCGACTGAAGAATGGTTCGGGTCCTAGCCAAGCAAAACCCCGTTTAGGCGACCGTAGAATGGTACGGGTCCTGGAAGGTAACTCCCGTTTAAGTGACTGTAGAATGGTACGGGTCCTAGACAAAACTTATTTCCCTATTCAGGCGACCGTAGAATGGTACGGGTCCTGGAAGGTAAATCCCTGTTTAGGCGACCGTAGAATGGTACGAGTCCTGGAAGGTAAATCCCCGTTTAGGCGACCGTAGAATGGTACAGGTCCTAGACAAAACTTATTTCCCTATTCAGGCGACCGTAGAATGGTACGGGTCCTGAAAGGTAAACCCCCGTTTAGGTGACCGTAGAATGGTACGGGTCCTAGACAAAACATATTTCCCTATTCATGCGACCGTAAAATGGTACGGGTCCTGGAAGGTAACTCCTGTTTAGGCGACCGTAGAATGGTACAGGTCCTAGACAAAACTTATTTCCCTATTCAGGCGACCGTAGAATGGTACGGGTCCTGGAAGGTAAATCCCCGTTTAGGCGACTGTAGAATGATACGGATCCTAGACAAAACTTATTTCCCTACTCAAGCGACCGTAGAATGGTACGGGTCCTAGAAGGTAAATCCCTGTTTAGGCGACCGTTGAATGGTATGGGTCCTAGACAAAACTTATTTCCCTATTCAGGCGACCGTAGAATGGTACGGGTCCTAAACAACATTTATTGCTCTAACATGCAACCGTAGAATGGTATGGGTCCTGAAAAAGCAATTTCCCCATTCAGGTGACCGTAGAATGGTACGGGTCCTGAAAAATCAATTTTCCGTCAAGGCGACCGTAGAATGGTACGGGTCCTCGACAACACCTATTCCTTATTCAGGCGACCGTAGAATGGTACGGGTCTTGGAAAATGAATCCCCGTTTAGACGACCGTAGAATGGTACGGGTCCTAGACAAAACCTTTCTGCCGTACTGGGCGACCGTAGAATGGTACGGGTCTTGGGAAAGTAGTTCCTTACAAAACCTTTCTGCCGTATTGGACGACCGTAGAATGGTACGGGTCCTAAGAAAGCAACTCTCCTTTCCGCTATCTTTGGGCGACCGTAGAATGGTATGGGCCCTAGGAAAGCAGCATCGTCACAAAGTCATGTTACTATTCTAGGCGACCGTAGAATGGTACGGGTCCTGGATAGGCAACACCCACTACCTCGAGTTACTCTATCCTCCTCGAAGGTAAGTTATTCCAGATAGGTTCATCTATCATTTGCATTAGCATTTCCATGCATCATACAAATTACATTAAAAAATGGAATTCATGTTCCAACAAAAAATCATTCATTGCATGAGCATGACCAAAATTTAGGTCTCAATTTATCTTTAAAGGCAACATCTGTGAGCTCACCTTTAAAGAAGGGCAGCTGTTGACACCTAAATTTTTGGGGTTGATTTTGCTAAATAAAAAAACAAAACAAAACAAAAATCACATGGCATGTAGTTTAGGAAAGTTTTTTTTTTTTTTTTTTTTTAGATTTAGGTAATATACATTGAGGGATGCATATTTTGCGCAAAAAGGGAATTTGTTTTTGATCGAATAAAAAATATTGCGCAAGATGAAATGATATATTCAATGGAATTTTACACGAGCAAAATTGGCAATGAAATATATCACAATGATGCATTTTTTTTGGCTTATAAAAGGGGTCGTACGATCGATTTTACGATAAGGGCTTCTTTGTTCGGTTTTTGGGGAGGGGCTTCGCTTGGTTCAAAGAAAGAGCCAAAAAAAAAAAAAAGAAGTCCAAAAGTCAAAAGGAAGAAGAAGAGAAATTTCTGATCCGAGGGAGAAAAAGTGAAATAGTCTTCTGTAGAAATGGTGTCAGGAGAAATCAGAAGGAGCAGGCGTGAAGGGACGTGGGGCAACAGGGGAAGAGGCTTTTTGGTTTTTGGTTCCGGAGGGGGGCGGCTTTTGGTTGGGTTTTGAAAATCAAGTCAAAAAGTAAAAAAGAAAGAGAGAAAAAACACAAAAGAGAAGGGAGAGAGAAGCCGTGTGCGTGGAGAAGGAGAAAAAGCAAAAAGCAAAAAAGTAAAAGGTGAACAGTAAAAAGAAATCAGAGGAAGGTGCAGGGGAAAAAGAGAAAATCACTGTTTCTCTTCTTCCTTGGGGGTCCCCTGCCGACGCTCCTCCAGCCGCCGGTCCCTGCTTCGCACCACCGCCGCCCCAACGTGCATCACCACGCCGCTCGCCGCCCAAAGCCAGCCGCGAACCGCCGCGCAGCCCCGATCCGGCGACCCGCAACCCGCGCCCACGTCGCTCGCCCGCCGCTCGAGCCGCTCCGCCTCAGCCACCGTGACCCGAAACCTCCGCCCAGTCGCGACCCGCGTCCGCAGCTTGCTGCCGCCCAGGAGCCTCGCACCTGAAGCTCGCGCCGCCCCGAGATCCACCGCCCGCCGCGCCTCCGCTCGCGCAGGAGCACCCCGGTCCGCGACGCGATCCCTGCCCCTGCTTCGCCCGCGCTCACGCCGCCCACGTCCGGCCGATCGTCACCGCTGCTGGCTAAGTCTCCACCCCGCGACCGCTCCGCCCGCAGCCGCTCGCGCCGTCGCCGCTCGTCAGTGAGCACCGCTCCACCAGCCGCCGCGCCGCCCCGAGCCGCCCACCGTTCGAGCCCGACCCAAACCCCCTCGCCGGATCGATTGACCTGTCGCCATTGGAAACCCACGAACATGCGTGGAGAAGGAAAGCAGGAAAGAAAAAAAAAGAAAAAAGAAATTAGGTAGTTTTATTTTCTTTTTCTATTTACTTTATTTTATTTATTTGTTTTAAGTTTAGTTGTTATTATGTAAATTTGAGGTGTTTTTCATTTCGTGAATTTCGTAGGCATTATCCATAGGAATTGTCCCTAAAGTTATTGTAATTATTTAATTTGATCCGTAAGACGTCGGGTCATTTTTTTAATTATGATAATTTTTGGGTTTGTTCATGATATATTAATTGTTGAATTAATTTAATTATTAATTTGATCCGTAAGATTTCGGATCAGATTTTTAATTATTTTGATTTCTTGTCTGATGTTCAGGGTTAAAAGTAATCGTTAATTTGACCCGTGAGATAACGGGTTATTTTTTCGTTTATTTTAATCATTTATTTGTTGAATATCTTGTTTGTTTAGATTTAAGATTTAGTTGATAATTGCTTGTTTTTAAAAAAATCACTAAGAAAAATCAAAAAGATATTTGAATTAGGATTTCAATTGGTTTTAGAATATTTCTTGTTATTTTGCATATCTAGAATATATATTTTATTTTAGATTTTTAAAAAAAATATAAAACAAAAAATGCATTCATTTAGGATCTTAGTTTTTGTTTAATTTAAGTTGCATGTTTAATTACGTGGCATTTTTGAATTTCGAACATTGTTAAAAATAAAAAAATATCATGCATATGTCATGTAGAATTAGGGCATGCTCCGTACGTCATTGCATATTAAATAGATTGCATGTTAAGTTGAGGTAATGTCTCAATTTAAATTAAGATTTGATATGACTTAATCCTTAGTTTAAATTAGATAGAATTTTAATCTAGCTAGATCATTTCTGTATTCGAATTTCATGAAAGAAAATACAAAATTTGTCTATGCATAAGTTAATTTCAATCTTTAGAATAGATTGCATTTTTAAAAAATAGAATTATCAAATGCACGTCATCTAGTTTTCATTAAGTTCATTTAATTAGAACTTTCTTGTCATTAGACTAAATCATTCAATAAATGTCACGTGACATATAGCTCGCATATTAAGTTGCATTATGCATGTCATTTTAGTTTAAATAATTTTGTATGTCATTGCATCGCATTGCATGTTATTATAATTAGATCATTTAGATTGCATTTAATTATTGCATTTCTTCATGTCATATAGTTTAGGTCATGTCGTCATATCATATTAGGTTATTAGCATGCATCGCATGATTTTCATTAAATAAAGTGAAAACAAAAAAATTGAAATTGCGTGTTAATTAGAAATCATATCTAGGATTGTCTATATGATTTTTGATCTAACAACGCAGATCTTTCGTTGCTTTTTTTAAGGTATGTCCGGCATTATTTTATTCGTTTTCTCGGGTGTTAACCACCACCCGCATGATCACCTCATATGTTAGGAAAATGAATTAAAATCAAATCAAACTGCCTGCAAAACATTTTTTAAAATTAAAAAGAAATGGTACTGAAATGGCACTAGGATAGTCTAGTGTAACCAAGTCCCCGTACCCTTAGTCTTTGGTTCGTAGGGGTAAAATAATACTCAAATTATTTTACTTAAGTGTCTAATCGACCTACCATAAACTGATTAGTGGTGACTCTTAGATAATAATCTTTTGCATGTCAAAACCCTAAATCGCGATTTGGTATGGGCTTGGGAGAGCCCGAGCTAAGCTTAAAGGCTTAGTAGTCCATCAACCTAGTTTTAGGCGGTGAACCCGAAAAATTGGATCGCGACAATGCTAATAATCTAATATGACATGACGATATGACATAAACTATATGACATGAAGAAATGTAATAATTAAATGCAATATAAATGATTTAATTATAATGACATGCAATGTGATGCAATGACATACCAACTTATTTGAACTAAGATGACATGCCTCATGCAATTTAATATGCAAGCTATATGTCACGTGACATTTATTAAATGAATTAGTCTAATGACAAGAAAATTCTAATTAAATGAACTTAATGAAAACTAAATGACGTGCATTTGATGTTTCTATTTTTAAAAATGCAATCTATCCTAAAAATTGAAATTAACTTATGCAAAGACAAATTTTGTATTTTCCTTCATGAAATTCAAATGCAAAAATAATCTAGCTAGATTGAAATTCTATCTAATTTAAAATAAGGATTATGTCATATTAAATCCTAATTTATCTCAACCTAACATGCAATCTATTTAATATGCAATGACGTGCGGAGCATGCCCTAATTCTATATGACATATGCATGATATTTTTTATTTTTAACAATGTTCGAAATTTAAAAATGCCACGTAAAAAACATGCAACTTAAATTAAACAAAAACTAAGATCCTAAATGAATGCATTTTTTGTTTTATATTTTTTTAAATCTAAAATAAAATCTATATTCTAGATATGCAAAATAACAAGAAATACTCTAAAACCAATTGAAATCCTAATTCAAACATATTTTTGTTTTTTCTTAATGATTTTCTAAAACAAGCATTATCAACTATCCTTAAATCTAAACAAACAAGATATTCAACAAAATAAAGGATTAAAATAAACGAAAAAATAACATGTTATCTTACGGGTCAAATTAACGATTACTTTTAACCCCGAACATCGACAAGAAATCAAAATAATTAAAAATCTAATTCGAAATCTTACGAATCAAATTAATAATTAAATTAATTCAATAATTAATATATTGTAAACAAACCCCCAAAAATTAACATAATTAAAAAAATGACCCGACGTCTTACGGGTCAAATTAAATAATTACAATAATTTTAGGGACAACTCCTATGGATAATGCCTATAATATCTTATGAATATTAAAATCCAATATGACAATTTAAATACCTAGACTAAAAAAGATAAACAAAATAAAGCAAATAAATGAGAAATAAAAATAAAAACTACCTAATTGACTTTCCCCTTTTTTTTTTCTTTTTCTCTTCTTGCTTTCACACAAGGCACGTGCACAACCAAGCCAAGGCAGCTGTGATGGGTTGCCGGGGCTTGGGTCGCCGGCGTTCGGGGCTCCGGCGTGGTGGTGCGGCGGCGGTCGGCGAGGAGCAAGGGCTTCGTCGTCTCAGGGGGTTCGCTGCAATCGTTGGGCTCGGGGCTCGGCGAAGCTCACGGCTGTTGGTTCGCGGAGCAGAGGTGCGGTTGGGAGTCGGTGCTGCTCGTGGAGGTGTGAGTGCCGGCGATTGCTTGGCTGCCGGCGTCGGGTAGCAGTGGTCCACCGGTGAAGGAGATCTCGGCAGCGAGGGGCGACGGCAGTGGTGCGAAGCAAGGGCTGAGACGCGACGGAGCAGGGCGTCGGATGAGCTGCAGATCTGGTGCAGCAAATCAGCAGTGGCGGAGGGAGACTCAGGCGTCGACGCGCGATTGGGGGCAGCGGCTCGTCGGGGCTGAGGCGAGCAGATGCGGTGGCCGGCGGGGGTTGGAGCGGCGACTTCTCGGCTTCTGGTAGCAGGCGGTCACCGATCTGCTGGACGATGCGGAAGGAGGTGGCTGCTTCGCTGGACTCCGGGCTGGGCAGATCAAAGACCAGATCAAGGGCGGAGGAGGGACAGCGACGCTCGGGCGGTCGCAGGTGAAGGCGCGGTGGTGGGAGATCAGACGAGGGCGGAAGCCTCGCGGACGGAGGCCGGCAGCTGCGTCGGCGCGGAGAGGGCGGCTCGTCTGGGGGTGGCTTGCAGGCGATGGAGACCGGTGGAGCGGGGCGCGGCAGTCGCTGACGGAGGCGGCTCCGGCGCAGCGGCCGGCGCGGAGATGGGCTGCCGCGGTCGGGGCTCCCCGCGAAGAAGACGATGGGGTGCCCCTTTTTTTTTTTTTTCTCTCTCTCTCACCTTGTCTCACTGTTGCTGCTGCACTTTTTCTGCAGAAGCCTTTTACTTTTTACTTTTTCTTCTTTCATCAACCCAAGAGAAACCCCTCAAAACCGAAACCTCTTCTCCTCTTTGCTTCTGCTTTTCTTTTTTTACTTTTCTTCCACCTTTTCTTCTTTTTACTTTTTGCTCTTTGCCTTCTCCACGCACGTCCCTTCTCTGACTTTTCCTTCTTTTTTTGTGTTTTTTCTTTTTTTTCGAACCCAGAGAGCCCTCAACATAACCAAAAAGCCCCCTTTTATAGCAAAACAAAATGCAATCTTGATAAAACATTTCGAAAATTCCCTATAACCTTCGGATCACGAAAATCCTAATCTCAATCAATGTTCTCCTCCGATTTCCTCATCTATTGATAAAGATAATATTATAACGCGATTTCTTTAATTTTCAAAAATCATCATAATATCGCATAAAATCTTAATTTTTCAATAGATAATTAATTAAAAATAACGACGGGCTTGGGTTAATTATCTCCTTTCGTGGGTCTAGCCCGACCTGCCGAATTAGAGCTCAGAAATGTTAATTCGAAACCATCCACCACCGATCCTAAAAATAAAAATGCAAAACATGTAAAATAAATGCATTTAAATCCATATGCTATGCAAATGAATTATAATATTTAAAATTAACCCCTAATGACTAAATGGGCCGCCAAAATTTAGGTGTCAACAAAAATATACAATATGATCATTAAGATTTTAATATATTTAATGAGATCCTCAAACTCTAGCTCAATGCACAATAAAGTCCTTATATTTTTAATTTATTCAATGAGGTCTATGGATTTTTTATATATATTTAATGTAATCCCTAAATTATATGAAAATGTTCAATGATGTCCTTCCATTAAATCCAGATCAGAGACAAGTAGTCCAGTGACTATTTTGAACATGTTTAAAAAATATAATGACCATATTAAATAAATTAAAAGTTCAGGGACGACGTTATATATCAAGGTAAGGTTTATGGAGTACATTGAATAAATTAAAAGTTTAGAGATTACATGACCCATTGGATTAAAGTTCATGAATCATTTGTGTCATGTCCCTTCAAGTGAATAGTTGTAGTCATAATTTACCATGATTTATTTTTGGAGCTTAAAATTACTCACTTTTATACAAAACTAACAATTGTAATTTAAGTGTTTTTACCAACTTATCTCTGATTCGATTAGCCATTAATTTTAAATATACGCACTCACATTTGAGTCGCAAACAAACTTGTATATTTTCATCCCAACAATCTACGAATGCTTATTTTCGGAACTTAGGATCATCAAGTGTCAAATTTACTAGCTCCTATGTAGAGTTACTAATTCTTAGGTCACCCATGTTCCCCCCTTTTTTTGGCCAAAAGCAATGTTATTTGGATAGTTTGAGAAGTAGTAGCTCTTACGAATGTTACCCACCTTTAAAAGATATTATCAACTTATTGGTAAGTGAAATTAAGTAGTCTATAAAAGACAATATCTCTCTCAACTTGTGTGAGTTTCTTTCTATCCTTTGGTGATAGCTTGTCCTTTAAAATCCTAAATCTTGATCTTCTTGCTCTGATCTTCCATGGATCCCTCAACTACTTTACACCCAGATTGGACTCTCCATCTCCGTATCTTCTCTTCACCATGATTCCTCGATGAATCTGCACATCATTTAAAGCCGCAACACTGAGGACAATGGGCACTATTTGATTCAACCTCCTCTTATTGGCATCTTGGTCAATCACCACTTTCGTTTGCCAAATTCACCCATCCAGACAAAAACCCGTTGCAACATAAACTGATGATAATTATCAGTGCAGTCTATCCAAGGCGGTCTCAACCTAGTTAGGGCTCCCTTCACTCCTAAATCTAGAAGCTCACCAGATCTCCCATTCACAAGCAGCACCCCTTTCGTCAACATCATTACAGCCAATCTGTCACAGAATGGAGGGCACACATGAGAATCATCTTAGAATGGTGGCTCTATGCAAGAGCATAGGCGATTTATGGTTAGAGGAGGATATCACAAATTTGGTTGATGAAATGCCTGAAAAAGAAAATAAGAAAGTGAATTTATTCTCTATGGGAGGCTTTTCTCAAAATCTAATGTCAATTTTTAATCATTTTTAAGCACGATAAAGAAAGCATGGAAGCTAGAATAAGTGAAATGTGATATTATTGAACCCGGCTATTTTCTTTTCATATTTGACTCAATTGAGGAGAAGAATCATGTGCTGGAAACCGGTCCTCAGTCTTTTACAAGCAATTTCCTTGTATTGCAGGAAGGAGATCCCAATGTCTCCAAACATCATTATAAATTTAAACAATATGCTTTCTAGGTGCATCTTTTGGGTCTTCCATGAGCTCGGGTTACAGAAAATGCTATGCGACACATTGCCTCAAAGTTGGGCAAAGTAGAGGAGGTCGGAATAGAAGCAAGGAATAATATTTCACGTAAAAGTGGGAGAGTTAAAGTCCAACTAAACTTAGATTGCCCGCTGAAGACTAGAACTATAATTGAGCTGGGAGGTAGAAAATGGTGGATTGATTTCAAATATGAGAAGTTACTTTATTTCTATTATTGATGTGGTTTTATCGGACATTATGCCAACTTTTGCCCAAAATACACTTCTAAGGAGACTAGGGGTGAGATGGTCCGAGTTGGGCTGGTTCACTCCCTGACCCTATGACCAACTCGTATAGTGTCAATCCTCAATTTTTGGGACCAATGACCGACTCTGTTAAGCTTAGGACCGAGGACTGAACCGACCCAGTGGGTTCGATTTGGTTCCAGGGTCAACCCGGGACTAATTGATAATTTTTTTATTTCATTTTTTGTACTCCTTGAAAATGCGACCAAGGACCAGACCGACCCAATGGGTTCGGTGACGAGCGAGGTCAGCTAAGAGAGGCAAGTAGCGAGGGTCGAATGGGGTGAGCGTTGAGCGTCGAGCGTCAAGCAGAATGAGCGTCGAGCGTCGAACGGGGAGCAATAAACCAGGTGAGTATCGAGCGGCAAGCGGCATGAGTGACCCAAAGTGAGCAAGGTGAGTGTCGAGTGACGAGTGAAGAAGTTGTTTCTTTCATTTTGGCAAATTGAAGACTAAAAAGACAAATAAGATAGAAGAGAATGAGTACTAGAGGAGGATGCCATGAGGGGTTATTTATGCCATTTTGGACGCCGTGAGGACTTCTCCCAAAAACATTTTCCTCCTTTGTAAATTATGGCTGTTGACGTTATAAAAGACATTAAAAATCTAAGTCATTAAAGAACAGTGTAAAATTACTTGAACTCATCACTAATGAGCTATTTAATGTTGTTAATGCCGTTTATTTTAAGGTTTTCTCTCTATAATTATATATATAGTTAGGGTTGGTTCGAGTTGAATCGACCATAAACTCCCAGGACCAAGGACCAACTCGCATAGTGCTGGTTCAAGAATCCTAGGACCAAAGACGACATGGTCTCCTTGGGGATCGGACTAGGACCGGCAGGGTTGGGCTAGTCCAAGGTTGACCCTAAACCGATGCTCACCCCTAGATGAGACAGGATTAGCCCAAGACAAGCCTACTAGATATAGTTCATGGTTGAAGGCTAAAGTGAAAGATTACTATTTGTGTTGAAAGACTTTCTATGGGAATATAGATCCAAACTTTGAGGAAGAGGAAGCTGTACTGGAAACACCTACCCTTTGGAAGATATGGACCTACAAAAGGATCAAACGAGGCTAAATAAGGCCCTGGGGGTTTACAACTCAACAGCAAACGTGACAATACATGATGAAAAAATGGCGGAATATGTAGCCTTGAACAAAGGAAAAAGAGCACGGTAAGTGCTATCTCTTCCTTCGATGGAAAGTTATAGATGTGCAAGGACATCAAAGAAAGAATATGCAAGATTTAAAACACCAGTTGCAAAAAAACAGAAACATTTCGCTCAATATGAGAAGAGAGAGATAGTAGGGAACCTGCTGGATGAGGAGAATCTATTGGACACTCCAGTCCAGGTGTGGGAAGTGGTCAACGAACGAGCTTTAGGGCTAGCCCTAATAAGCCACTAGGTATACATGAAGTTGTTGAACTAAAAATGTTAAGGGTTGGGCAATCCCTTGACAGTCCAGCATTTCCAAGCCTTAGGGTGCGTTTGGTTCGACATTTAGAAAGCCCCTTCGGGCTTGAAAGCCCTTTGGCAAAAAAAAGAGGTGTTTGGCAACCACTTTTGAATGAGCTTTGAGTTGAAAGTTGGCCTTGGGGATGCTGAAAGCTCAATGCTAGTAGAGACTAGCATTGAGCCTTCAGCATTTTCGGAATGCTGAAGCCTCCATTAATGAAATTCCGTGAAGTCCCTTTTTTACCCTCAAAAAACTATGAGAAACCCAAATTTACCCCCTTCTGAAAGAACAAAACGACCATTTGTTTCTCGTTCACCTCCAGAAACGCACTCCTCCACTCCTCACGCTCCTCACTCTCCCGAGAGCCCCACGACGACGCCGAGCTCCAGCACTCCGACGAAAAATCTGGGTTTCCTCCTCCCCTCTCCCGAGAGCCCCACGACGACGCCGATCTCCAGCACTCCGACGAAAAATCTGGGTTTCCTCCTCCCCTCTCCCGAGAGCCCCACGACGACGCCGATCTCCAAAGACTCCGACGAAAAATTTCTCCCGAGAGCCCCACGACGACGCCGATCTTCAGATCTCGCCGACGAAAAATCTAGGTTTCCTCCTCCCCACGCTCTCCCGCTCGATTCTTCTCCTCATCCGGGTTTGTTTCCTCCGGTCGATTCTTTGCTCATCCGGGTTTGTTCTTCGATCTTTTGAAACAGAGGACGCAGCAGCTCACAATTTGACTCATCCCTCCCTCCAACGCAACCACTCGGCCATCGCCTCCTCTCGCCCGCATCCTTGCACGTTTTCCCCGTTTGTGGGTAGTGGCGGTCTCCTCAAAGACAAATCCCAGCCTCTCGATCGCTTCCCTGAGGTAAGGAATACTTTTAAACTCTCTCTCTCTCTCTCTCTCTCTCTCTCTCTCTCTCTCTCTCTCTCTCTCTCTCTCTCTCTCTCTCTCTTTCTGGCATCTCCGTCGCTCTCCATCTATCTTTTCGCCGTCGTCGTCCTCTTCGAAAACCCGTTTCCCCTGGTTTCAATAATTCGCATCTAGCAGTAAGATCTAGGCGTAGCACACGGTTTTCCTTCTTTCGTCGAACTCTCGAGTATTCCTTCACAAAGGCGCCATATTTCCCTTATAGATCCGTTTGCTTTTCTTCTTTTTTTCTCGTTTCCGTTGTCAAGTTAGATCTTCTCGTTTGTAAATCTCTCGATCCGATTGTTTGCTCCTTGTTCGTTAGATCGATTTGTTCCTTTTCCATTTCGTTTGATTCTACGCCCGCGATAGATTAGCCCTATTGCCGTTTCCAAGTTTACAGGAGTGTCCGCTTTGCAGATTTGTGTAGATTGCATAGTAACAATTGATTCTTCTCCTCATCTGGGTGTCTCTAAGCCTATGGAGAGAGAATGCTTCGCGTGAAGTTTCTGATCGAGTGATGTTGCAAGGCCCTTGATTTCTCATCTTACCAGGATTACTACTGGCTGGTGGGGATAGTTAAGTTGCATTGTTCTGTCATGGGCAAGATTATACTGTTTCTGCTTTCGGGAAGGAACAAATCGAAGGGAGGGTCGGTTTTTGTTGTGTTAGATTTAACCATGGAGGCTAGGATTTCTAGTTTTTGTTCATATGCATGTGTAAAATGACCGAGTGATTGGACAATACCATCCATTTGAATCTTGTCATACCGGATCCTTCTCTCTTCATCATCTTTAATCATAATGGTGAGTGTGCTTTCAATTAGAATGAGAGCATAGATTCATGGCATTTCGGTATTCTTTTGGCCACTTAATTAAGTTTTCTGCGATTGGCAGATTTTTCTTTGTTTTATTTACTGCTTTTGTTGGGTGTTCCTCTGCTGAAAATGATTAAGTTAATGCTACCTTATTCGGATTGTTAACAGTAAGCATGACACATGAGCTGTGTGTTTTCCATTGAGTTTGTCTTCTGCTGGTACAATCTAGTCATTCGGGTTTCATGCTTCAACTTAATGCTTGAAGTTTTTAAGCCATGACATCCAATTGCTATGTTCTTGTTCGTCATTAATATGTTGATGAATCATTTGCGGTAGGAGGGCCTAAACAGTGCAGGTTGTGATTCACAATATATAAAAGACCTGCTGTTTTACTTCTCTGAGGATGATACTCTTTCTATGATGTATGATTTATGAACTTCCCCCATCCACATATTATTGGTAGAGCAGCAAGTTTCCTCTGAAAAATAGCACATTAAGTGTGGATTGCATATGTTGTCTATTGTCTTTATACTGAAATTTGCATTTTTTTAATGTTGCATTTATTAGTAGATGGCAAGTTCATCAAAAGAAAAGGCATTTTGGAGCCCTGAAGATGTTGAAACCTTTTGTAAGTTGTGTGTTGAACAAATTGACAATGGCAATTGTCCTGCAAACAACAAAAGGGATGGATGGACGGTTATAATTAAGAAGTTTGAGGAGCTAAGGGGCAAAAAGTATGATAAAGGTCAAATGAAGAGTAAGTGGGATAATCTTAAAGAAGATTGGAAAAGATGGAGGACATTGATCCTAAAGGAAACTGGATTAGGATGGGATCCAAAAAAGAATACCATTGATGCAAGTGATGAATGGTGGGAGAGGAAAATTCAGGTTTTTTCCATTCTTTTATTAATTTTTTTTAAGTTCATTTTTTTTCTATAAAACTCACAAAAATGTTTATGACAACAGGAAAATCCTAAGGTTAGATCTTTTAGAATGAAAGGCATACATCCGGATCTTCAAGTTTTATTGGATAGAATGTTTGGAGATACTGTTGCCACTGGAAGCATCACATGGAATCCTGCACAAGGCTTACATATTGATGAGGATGTTGTGGCCACACAATTTGACATCGGTGCTTCAGCAGGATTTACTGATGATAATATAGAGGCCGATGTGGGTGGAAAGACTAGTGAACAACATAGAAGTGATAAAAGATCGTCGCAGAGTTCGGTGAGACAATCTCAAGGAAAGAAACAAAAGAAAAGTATGGGTGATAAGCTAGCAACGCAAATGGAGAGGATTTGTTCAGCTATTGAAAGTAGAAGCTATGCCAAAGAGTTTGATCCTTACAAGGAACTCATGGAGATGTTGAAAGCTATACCCGAGATAAAGCAAGATCAAGAGTTATATTTTTTTGCACTAGATTATCTTTCAGAAAAGAAAGATAATAGGCAAATCTTTATGCACTTGGATGATGATCAAGAAAAAGTCACATGGCTTAAGTATAAGTTCGCACAACGTAGGGTTCACTAGGATATTTGTTATTTATATTTTTCATGTGTAATGTTATTGTAATGTGATACATATTTGCACTACTTATTTGTATTAGTTGGCGAGACATATTTATGTTATGTTATTAGACTTGTTTATAATTGGTGTTCTTTTTATTGAATGGAGTTTGCATATGTATATATGATAAGTGTTTTTTGTTGATGAATGATCTAAATAATTCATTATATCTCTTATTCTAATTTTATTTTGTTACTTTGATCAGTTATGGATGACTCTCCCGAAAGAGAAAACCATGAAAAGGAGGAAGAAGAATATTGGCAACTTTGTGCAGCTGCACATACTTGTTGTGTTTATCAGGCAATATATGGTCAAAAATACCGTGCATGACCTCATCATATACAGGAAATGCATGGTTAAGAGAGTTGATGGACATGGATACTAATCCCGAAAGGTTTTATCGAATGTTTAGAATGGATAGAATTGTGTTTAATAATTTAATGAATGATTTAGTGACACGATATGGTTTGCAAGGAACTAGAAATATTGATGTTGCAGAAATGGTAGGATTGTTTCTTCATATTTTAGGACATAATATAGGTAATAGGTTAGCACAAGAGCGCTTTCAGCATTCTGGGGAAACCATATCCAGGCTATTTAGCTTAGTTTTGGATAAAGTATGTGAAATGGGAGCAGATTTGATCCAACCATCTGATCGACAATTCAAGGAAGTTCCAAAGAAGATCAGGAATAATACAAGATTTTTTTCACATTTTAAGGTAAGTTACGATTATACAATAGAAAATACGAATTAAATGCAAATTAAATAATATTCTTGTTCTTGTTTTAGGATTGCATTGGAGCCATAGATGGTACTCATATTTCAGCGGTGGTACCTATGAGTGAGCAGCTTCGTTTTATTGGTCGAAAAGGAACACCGACGCAAAATGTGATGGCCGTGTGTAATTTTAACATGGAATTTACTTATGTGTGGGCCGGTTGGGAGGGAACAGCTCATGATACTCGTATCTTTTATGAAGCTATTAGGAGACATGATTTACAATTTCCTCATCCTCCAAAAGGTTCGTTAATTAGTGGTTTTTATGCATTAATATATGTATGTGTTATATGTTGATTAAATTTACAACTTTTTTTGTGTAGGTAAATATTATTTGGTTGATGCTGGATATCCAAATCCCACAGGTTATTTGGGACCATATAAAGAAGTTAGATATCATTTACCTGAGTTTCAACGAGGTCCTCAACCGATAGGTTATAAAGAAGTGTTCAATCGTGCTCACTCCTCACTACGATCAAAAATTGAGCGAGCTTTTGGAGTATTGAAGAAGAAGTGGAAGATTTTGAAGAGTATGCCAAGTTATCCATATACAAAGCAAGTGAAAATTGTGATAGCAACGATGGCTTTGCACAATTATATTCGAAGAAATGCCCTGAATGATACACATTTTGCTAGAGTAGATTTGGATCCCAATTTATATACAATGGATCCTAATGATGTAAATGGGGAGGGTAATGCTTCAAATGATGATGTAGCATCTGATATAGCACGTTTACGTGATCAAATAGCTATGAGTTTATGAAGTAATTAAGGATATTTGTAATTTTTAAGGATAATGAACTTATTTCCTCAAAGCAAATGTTATCATGTTTTTATGTAATGAAAGTATTGTTATTGTAATTGAGAAAGAGAGCACGTAAATTTTTTCCATTTGATATTTTTTAGCAAAAAAAGGAATTTTAATTTTAGTAAAATTGTTTACACGCATCTTTAACATTGTTGTCAAAAATATAAATTAAAAAAGTCGCAAACATTATTTTTCTAATTTTAAACAAATAAAAATTAAAATATTTAGATTAATCCCCAAATGGGCTTTGCAAATGTGGTTTTTACCAAACAGCATTTCTCTCAAAGTTGCTTTTCAAAGCAGAATTTACCAAACAGTCTTTGCATTTCATTCAAAGCCCTTTAGGCTAAACTGCTTTGCATTTTCCCAAGGAGCTTTCCAAATGCCGAACCAAACGCACCCTTAGTGGCTTAAGAGAGGCTCAACTTAGTCTTCCTTATGGAAACCAAGAATGAAACTGTCATTGATTGAGCTAGAAAATGTGTTCAGTTTAAAGATGTAATTATCATTAATCAAATCAGAATTGGGGGCGAATCAGCACTTATGTGGGATGAGGAGGTTCGAGTGGATTTGGAAACTAGTACTAATGAGCTTATTGATGTTAGATGGAAGGACCTTAACAATGGAGTCATTATGAATACGTCATTCTTTAATGCATCTACTAATTATCAAGAAAGGTTAAAATTACAGCAAACCTTAAGTTCTATTCATGTCTTAAATTGCCTCCCATGACTATGTATTGGAGATTTTAATGAAGTCTTATATTAGTGGGTAAAAGTCAAAAATTGTGAAACGGATCGATATAGAATGGTGGCATTCTAAGATTTTATGAATTCATGTTCATTGATGGATATAAAGAGCAAGGGCTTTGCTTACATATGAACCAATAATCAGAAAGATGTAGAGCTTGTTAAAAAGAGACTTGATAGGGCTCTTTGCAACTTAGATTGGAGAGTTTCATTCGCAAATGCAAAGGCAGATGCCCTCCCTGCAATTGGTTAGGATCATAGTCCAATTTTTCTACATACAAATTCAATCAGGGCGAGAAAAAAGAAGATGTTAAGATTTGAAGCTTTATGAACAGAAGATTCGGAGTGTAAAGAAGTTATTCAAAAAGCTTGGAAGGTTAAGGAAAGTTACTAGCTTGATATTGTTAACAAAACAAGGAAGGTAGTTTAAAAATTAAGGAGGTAGAGCAGCAAAAAATTCAACAATGCATCTCATGAAATCCAATCTCTCCAAGGAAGACTTACTGAGTTGACAAATAAGGCTGGAGGAAGTACAAATCAAGAGGAATATCGTCAAATTGTTGAGTATATTAAAAGCCTATGGAGACAAGAAGAAATGTACTAAGGCATGAGATCCAAGATTAGTTGGATAAATGGGGGGACAAAAATACAAAATACTTTCATGCAATCATAATACAAAAAAGACAACTTAATTGTCATGCCTCGGCCCTCTTTCGAACGCATGGCATCCCTTGAATCATTTAAGCCATTTAATTGCGACATCTCAGGAGGCGTTGCCAACCCATTCGTATTATCGATTATTTATATAAGTAAACGGAAGCATAAACAGATCACCCAACCATTCAAACATGAATAGTTTAAAACACACACACACACACACACACACACACGCATATGCATCATTAAAGTCATCACATCTTACAACCCATATACATAACTTAAGCACAGATGTTTCAGCGTCACTCACTACCCCATTTCATGTACAATCCAAAAGCGCGGCTGCTACTTCAAAAGGGTCTTAGGGTAAGCCTAGCACCTCTAGTACTACAATGACGACTTTCAAAAAGTATTATATCCCTAGTACGACCTAGCTCCCTATAGGTTCCATGAACCAGAGATTCGGCTCAAGATCGGACATAGCCTCATCAGTCACATCCAAATTCATAGTATCCCAGCTCGTATTTCCGAATCTTGCACCTAGAGGTCCATCAAAACCGCGAATGGGGCCATAAAGATCATCCCCAACCCAAAAATATTAAGCCAAAAAGTGGTGAACCATCAAGTTCGAAAGTCCCTCATCTACCCATATCGTAGTAACATAGCACTCATATCAAGCGTTGGTCCCCTCAATCGAATATTTAGTGACCCCCTGACTTTGCGCAACGAGAAGCCCGAAGTTGATGAGGTGATGAGGCTCAGATATTCATAAGGTCGGTAAAACATTTAAACAAACAATAATGAGATAACACTCAATGAGTGAGCTTCCCAATCCTCCCATAAGGGAGTCATTTACCTCGGAAACAATTTAAACGTGCAAGTTATCTATCGATAACAGATCAATAGCAAAGCTCTTGCTTTGCCTTAACTAATAACATGAATGGTTATTTCACTTTCTCAAAGTCATCAATAAGCACATAAACAATTTTTATAAACAATTCACATACATATGAGGCATAAATGATAACGCGCAATAACTCAAAAGCATGCACCAATGCCATGCAACAATCCAGACATAATTACATATCATTCTCATGCACATTTTACATATATATTTCCAAATTATTACGACTCTCAGGGCCATGGCCAACCTAAATGTTGACGGTCTTCCAGCATACTGAGCATTCTTCCGCCCTATTGGGCACGACATCGTCCTGTGTATGCATACGTCTCAGGATGACATTCTAATTAAAGAGCTCCATTCCAAAATCCATCCGCGAACGTCATTCTATTGACGTGGGGACATCCGAACTTAATCAGTATTGTCCCACATAATCATATGCATCGGGACTGATCAATGACCCCGCATAATCATACGTATCAGGGTATTTAGGTGAACACACAAGCATACCATCACTCAAGCCTATTTTCTTTCTTTCTCATTAACCGATGCGAAAGTGTGTAATGCTCATATGATATGCAATAATGTGTGTCACATACAATCATATCATACTTGCACCTCCTATCATGTCACACCAATGCATCATTTAAATATACTCATGTCTTATTTTTCCAATTAACCTTGCATACATAACAAATGATTACAATCCTCGAATACCATAAACACTTACCATTTCCAATTATAAGTGTCCTATAAGCATACACTACAATCAAATTGAGCAACTATGAACACATCTTATCATTGAAACTCAAAGCATAGAATAATTACTAAAGATAAGTTAATTCATTGCATAAAGTCTAAGTTATTACAATTATCTACCCGACAACTTCTTTCATTAATATAACATACTTATTTCATCACTATAACATGTCACAACAACATATCACGTGCCACATATCACCACATAATAACTTATCACATTAATGTAACATGTCATAACAACTTATCACAATCACATATCACATATTGATAACTTATCAAATATTATAAAGGCTTATTACGATAATTTATCATAACCTACGATACCCTATCATGATAACCTATTGGAAACTAACAATAATTTATCACGATAATCTCTCGGAACGCTACGATAGCTAATCACGATAATCTATCGGAAACCTATGATAACCTATCAGAAACTTACGATAACTTATTGGGAACCAACTACAACTTATTGTTATAACTTATCAAGAGTCTACAATAACCTATCACTTAAACTGACTTATCACATCATCAAAGCATCATTTAGCCTTAATCTAGTCCTAGTATAAGTCATAGGTGTAACAACAACCCTAATCAAGAGCTAAAAAGCCATTTACACCCAAATCTAAGCTCGACAAACTACAAGGAAGGAGCGAAAAGGCTGGACGGTGAGCGGCGGATGCTGGTCACTCCTTCACAACTCACGGTGAGGGGCAGGACGACATCATGGAGGAGGTACGGTGGCGGCTAGGCAAACGGCCGGCGTACCTTGGCTTACGGCGTTCGATCGATCGAGAGAGAAAGAGAGAGAAGGAAGAGGAAAGCATAGTGAGGGCTGGACGGCCTCCTCCTTGGCTCCAACAATTCAACATGGTGATGAGAACGGTGGTTCAACAGCAGGCATGTGTAGTGGACGGTGGCCAGTGAAGTTTGGAGAGGAAAATGGAGAAAATGGCTCGCAAATGAGATGGAAATGGAGGGCATGGTGGTTCGGCTACACAAGGGAGGAAAGGAAGAAAGAATGAAAGCCAAATGAAGTGATGAAAAGAGAGAGAAGAAAGAATGAAAGCTAAATGAAGTGATGAAGAGAGAGAGAGAGAGAGAGAGAGAGAGAGACGTGGGCGTCTAAAGGGGGAAGGAGAGAGAGAATGTGAGAGAAATCTTTACCATTAATGCATTGTACTTCCAATCCCCCAAAACCTCTCAACTAAGTATTCTTACTTGGAGGCAAAATAGTCATAATGAAGAAAATCCAAGTCATTAATGAAGGGATATGCACATGAGAATTGGGGGGTAGACTAGGCTTTTTGGGGATGATGTCATCCTTCCCTTCTAAGTGGTGACCGCCCCCTTCCATGCTTCTTTCCAACCTTATCCCTTGGTCTTCAACTTTGAAAAGAGGTCAATTTAGTAATTGCAAGAAGATTGCGCACTATTCATGCATATAGGGGGTAATTAATGCGATATCTCATAAGTGGTTAGGATGGGCTTGGAGGCCTATAGCCCTCTTAGGCCACCCCTCTCTTGGGTGTGGGCCCATTGGCCGTCCTTCATTAGCGTGGGCCCATTTGTGGGCTTAGGCCCACGTGGGTCCTCATCCACGGCCCATTTCCATTTTTCCAAATTTCCGCGTTCCGCCAATAAAAATCAAGTTTCCATCCTGAAGTAGCATTTTTAGCATTTTCATGGTTTATCGATCATCATTATAATCGCACCTTGAAGGTTAGCCACCGATGTAATCTCATTTTGAAAATCAAGATCAGATCGAGAATATAATGAAATCTCTATGCTACAAATTGACAATCACAATTGGAGTCAAGATCCTTTGATCCTTAAGCAACATATCTCAATTTTTTTACCAGGCTCTGTATATCATTGTGGGAAGTAAAGAATATCAGCTAGTGTTAGACCAATGTCCACAAATGATCATTAATGGGATGAATGACTTCTTAACTAAGCATGTTATAAGGGAAGAAGTGAAACTAGCAGTTTTTTAAATGGGCACAACAAAGGCATAAGGACCAAACAGACTTAATGGATTATTCTACCAAAGCAACCGGTCGAAAATTCACGAGAATATATTCAGAATGATAGATAACTTCTTCAGCCGATGTATATATAATCTTGGAATTAATAGGACTCATACCACTCTCATCCCAAAAATTTCAAATTCAAAAAGCATTACTCAGTACATGCCCATTATTCTATGCAACTTCAATTACAAAATCATTACAAAGGTTATGGCCAATAGACTAAAACCCCAACTCCCAAAAATTATATCCATGGACCAAAGTGCCTTCATCGGGGGCCAACAAATACAGTATAATATTTTCATTATCTGGGAGGTGCTACATCAGCTTAGAGTGAGAAAACAAAAGCGGAAATTTCAAGCAATCCTCAAAGTGCATATGCAAAAGGCTTATAATAGGGTAGACTGGGACTTCTTATGTGATTGCATGTTAAAAATAGGCTTTGTGAGAAATGGGTTGTGTCGCGACCAAATTTTCAGGTGCACCACTTAAAATTAGGCTAATGGATTGCTAAGCCTAGACTTAGCTCGGGCTCTCCCAAGCCCATACCAACTCGCGACTTAAATTCAAATATCTAGCATGCAAAAGGGAGTCGCCACTAATTAATTTGTTGTAGGTCAATTAGATACCTAAGTAAAATAATGGGAGAATCATTTTACTCTTACGAACTAGAGACTTTGTGTACGGGGATTTGGTTACACTAGACTATCTTAGTGCCCTTTCGGTACCTTTCTCTTTTTATTTCGAAAAAATGTTTTGCAAGCAGCTTAAATTGATTTTAATTCACTTTCCCTAACGTGTGAGGTGATCATACAAGTGCGCATACCACCAATTTAACACTCAAGAAAGCAATTAAATAATGCACAACTTACCTTAAAGCAACGAAAGCATTTGCGTTGTTAGATCAGAATTTACATCAGCAATCCTAGATATGATTCAATTAACAAGCAATCACTCAATTTTTGCTTTCACTTTTTTAACGAGAATATAGTCCATATGCAATGCAATGCTTCTAATCTAATATGAAATAATATGACATGGCAAAAGGTCCTAAACTATATGAATGAGTAAAAAAACTAATGATTTCTTAATGATCATGCAATAATTAAATATGCAATCTAAATTAACCAAAATGACCTAATTCTAATGACGGACAATTTCTAATTAAATGAACCTAATAACAATCACTAAATAATAACGTGCATTTCATGAGCCTAGTTCTATGTGACGTGCTTTTCATGAATCTAATTCTATATGACGTGCACATGATTTTTTTATTTTTTATTTAACGAAAATTCATAATTAAAATCACTAAAAATGAAAATCAAACTAAAGTGAAATACTATCTATTCTAAATGCTTTCTAAACATACATTTTAAAAAAATAACCTATCATGCAATTCATCTAAAAATCTATCTAGACCTAAAATTAAACATGCAATTTTATCTAATATGCAATGATGTGCAAAGAATGCCATAATTCTAATTTTTCTTTTTTTTGTTTTTGAAATTCGAAATTAAAATTAAACATGCAATTCAAATAAAATAAAATAAAAAACTAGCATCCTAAATGAATGCACTTTTTTTCTTTTCTTTTTCATGACTCAAAATAAAATCCATATTCTAAACATGCAAGATAATTAAAAAAAAAAAACAAACCTAATCCTAATTCAAACATTTTTTTTGGATTTTTTCCTTTTATGAAAATAAAATTGATTAAAACACCACGACAGCAAATCAGGCAAAATAAGATCGATATCCATAAAAAAAAAAAATTAACAAACCATATTTCGCGCATGAGATCGGGTTGGCCAAATTTAAACAAAATCACGAATCGAACCTCGCACGTGAGATCGGATTGGTGATTTTTCCGTGCGATTGCAAGTCAGATTTCGGGCACGAAAATCGAACTGTCAATCATATGCACGTTATGAAATTGGGAAAATTTCCCAACTTATAAGGCTACTCGAGACTATGGATACCTCAGCATATCGAGAATTTCCATCATGTGCATCAACGAACATATCAAATAAGGAAACAAAATTTTCGGAAATCAAAATAAATAAATTTTTACCTATTTCGAATTTCAGCTTCCGAATTTACGACTTGCGATTGGCGAGTGATGGATGGGCGGTTCATAGTGAGGCTGGCCGATGGGTCTCTCGGTGATGCTTACGATCAACAAACCTACAAAACAGAGACTTCACGGGATGCTTGGTTCTCTCGACAAGGCAGTGAAGGGCGCCAAGGAAACGTTGACCAATGTCAAACTTTGCTAACTCCCAAACCCTTTGTCCGCATCCTCCAAGTCTTGTGACGATAGTCTTTGACTTTCAAACTTTGACCCTCTAAACCCCACGATCAAAGTTTCCACTGGTCTTTCCTTGATGGCTCCATGTGTATCACGCTGTGTCCGTGTGTCGTGAAGTCAGGAAGGAGGACCACCTGCATACGTGAGAGTGTGTTGTTGATACGACTTGGAGAACAAGAGCACACCATGTACGTTTCTTCGCGTATCACTCACGAACAGTTACGACATAAAGTGCTCGGCGATCTTCAGCGAGGTAGCAACTTCTCAGCTTCGTAAGGCAGCACTGATTTGCAGCGAGGATTCTGGTGCAGCAGCTCGTCCCGGTGGCGGTCTCACAATGTAGGGCAGCGTTGCGAGCATGAGAGCGCAGTGATGTTGATGGCGAGCCTCACATGGCAAGGGACTCTCGTCCAAGCTTGGCGGATCACTCTCTCTCTTATCTCACGTGTTCTCTTGGCCGTATGTATCAACGTTTGGCCCCCTCAAAAACCCTATGTGTTTTACTTTTTATAGGCCATCGATTAGGGTTTTTAATTTTTCAAAATCAATATCCACGAAGGTCTTTTTCTTCAAACGCAATATTCACTTTTCCAAACGCAATTTTTGTTTCATATATGCCCTATCCAAAAAAGTTCATATCTCGGTAAAATTTTAAAATTTGATTTTCCCGCGAGATAATTTTCAATTATTAAAAAACATGGACTTGGGCCAACCTGCTCGCTTCGTGGGCCTGGTCCATCCAATTTGAACCCATCCGCCACCGGTCCAACAAAATGCAGACAATGCAAATAAAAAATAAATGCACCTAAATCTATATGCTATGCAAAATTTTTTAGAAATAAAATTAACCCCTAATAAATGACTAAACGGGTCGCTAAAATTTAGGTGTCAATAGGTTGCATGATAAAAAAACGTATTTCCTCGATATCTTTAAGTATTAGAGTAAATGGGAAGTCGTGTGATTATTTCAAACCAACTAGAAGGATTAGACAATGCGACCCACTATCCTCCTATCTATTTATTCTTATGGCTAATGTCCTATCCTCCTTGATATTGAAAGTTATAAGAGATGGTATTGTGAAGGGTATCCAACTAAATCCACATTGCCCTACACTATCACACCTCATATTCGCAGATGCTGCTATATTTTTCCTGGATGCTATAAGGATTGAGGCTCAAAACTTAGCAAATGTCTTGCACCAATATTGCTTTACATCGAGATAGTCCATCAACCTCAACAAGTTAAAAAATTTCTTTGGAAAAAACTGCCCTCAAGGGTTAAAACAAAATTTAGCAATTGAATTAAGGATGCCAGTCATTGAGAAAACAAATAAATATCCGGGGGTACCTTTAGACTGGGGATAAACTAAGAAACAAAGGTTTTCTTAGATTCTTGCAAGAGTTGATAGGAAATTAGAAGGGTGGAAAGAGAAGCTGATGTCAAAAGCAGATAAAGAAATCCTGATCAAGACTAGTCTAAGTATTACCCCAATTTGCCATGTTGATCTTCAAAATTCCCATATCAATTTGTGAGATATTGAAAAGATAATATCATCCTTCTGGTGGAAGCAAACCGTTAGAGGAAAGGTCATTTTATTGAAAAAGATGGGATATCTTAAAAATAACAATAGAATGTGGGGAAACAAGCTTGGAGATTCATTCAAGACCCAAAAATCTTGTGGAGTAGATTGTTGAGAGAAATCTATTTTCCCAAAGGTGATTTCTAGACAATGAACAAAGGCCCTCGACTCTCTTGGGTGTGGCAATGCTTACCAATGGGAAGAGATACAATTGAATCAGAGATTAAATGAGAGGTTGGTGGCAGCAATGAGATCATAATCAGAGAGGATAGATGCCTACTCTCAAGCAAGATAAGAGGTTCAGCAAATCGAAATGACCTTCAGTTGATAGTGAAATTAATTAATCACAATGATGGGGGATGGAACATTCAGTTATTACAAGAGACTTTTGAGGAAAGAATTGTTAAAAAAATCTTAGCTATGTGTCATGGGTCGGTCAATTTTGAACGATCACACACCCATGCGGCCTTAGGATCTTACTCCCGAGTTAACCTCACGCACACACGCTCAAACACAAGGGTCGTATGAACAAAGGGGGCGAGTGTATTTGCTTATGAACAAGCTGAATACAACGAGGGGGAAGGTCCCATATTTATACAAGTTCGGGTCTCATCTCATCTATTGATCCTCCCTTCGATCCAATGGTGGTGTTTGAATATATGCCATCATTACAAGTCTATACATTAGGCCACTCAATGGCTTTAGGCCTTGTGAAAGCCTAAGGGCGTGTCAGAAGTAAGGGCAGGGCCGCCTGACATAGAGTAGGTGAATGGTCACGAGTTTTGTCTGTATTACGCATGGCCTGGTCATACGCTGATCATGGGTCATTCATGGATTAGTCTTGGGCTAGTCGTGGGCAGGCCCTTGTGCGTGACACGGCCCTATCACGGACGGTCTTGGATGATGCTTCATCCATGGGTCATGTCAATCTCCCCCCACCTAATTGGGCGACGCCTTCGTCACGTCTGTGGCATGGAAGGCATCGATGTGTTTCTTGAATTGCCACAGGGCCTCGGACGATTCCCAACTCGCTTTACTCTCGGGAAGGCCCTTCCATTAGATGAGGTATTCCTTCTTTGGCGCACAATATCTTTTCCGTATGATGCGATTCGCCGTGATGCATTCAACGTCCCGATCATAGGAGGTTTTTGCTCCAAGGGGCGCCCGTTGTGACTCGCCTTGATCTAGGTCTTCCTCATCTGCATGGAAAGGTTTCAGCATACTCACATGGAACACGGGGTGTACCTTGAGTTTGGTTGGCAAGTCCAGCTTGTATACAACCTTCCTGATCCGTTGCAACACTCAAAATGGGCCTTCATAGCAACGAATCAGCCCTTTGTGCACGTCGCGGTCCCGAAAACCAAGTGTAGATTGGCCAACACCAAGTCCCCGACTTGAAATTCTACATGCCGTCGCTTCTTGTCAGCCCATTTCTTTGTGCGCTTTGCGGCCTTATGTAGGCATGCCCACGCCAAGTCCATATGTTCGTCCCATTCCTTGGTGAACTTGTACGCGGAAGGACTGCTTCCTTGATATCCTGAGACAATCGTACTTGGTGTGAGCGGTTGCTGCCCGGTCACGATCTTGAATAGGCTTTGGTTCGTGGACTCACTCCGCTGCAAGTTGTAGGAGAATTGGGCCATGTTGATCAGCCGTGCCCAATTACTTGTGTGTTGCTCGCATAGTGTCGAAAGTAGATTTCTAGGAGCGCATTCACCCTCTTCGTCTGCCTATCGGTTTGGGGATGCAAGCTTGTCGAAAAGTTGAGGTTCGTCCCCAGCAGCTTGAAGAGCTCGGTCCAAAATCGCCTGGTGAACCGAGGATCATGATCACTCATGATCATGCGCGGTACACCCCAATACTTAATGATGTGTTTGAGGAATAATTTGGCTACTTGCTTGGCTAGACAATCCTTGGTGGCTAGTATGAACGTCGTGTACTTAGAGAAACGATCCATGACGACCATGAGGGTCCGACACCCTTTGGACTTCGGCAGGTTCACGATAAAGTCCATGGAGATGCTCTCTCATGGACGTTACCGCATAGGCAACGGTTCAAGGAGCCTTGTCGGTGATCGTTGCTCTATCTTAACTTGTTGGCACACAAGACATGTTCATACGTAGGCTTCAATGTCGTCCCGCATGTGTAACCAATAGTATTGATCATCGACGAGTGTCATGGTGTGATGGATTCCTAGATGACCTGCCCATTTAGAATCGTGACACTCGTGCATCACCTCCTTCCCGAGTTTCCTGTGGAGCGGCACATAGAGTTGCCGTCCCTTGGTGTAGAGGAGATCATCATCGCATAAGAATTTCCTTGTCTTGCCCTCTCGTGTGTATTGAATGAGGGCTTGGGCCATTTGATCATGTTTGAGCCCCTCCTTGATGCAGTCGATCCATGGACAGTTGGGTCAACTTATCATGTTGGCCAGCTCCAGCTTCCGACTCAAGGTATCGGCCACAGAGTTGGACTTTCCGAGCTTGTATTCCAACACATAATCAAATTTGGCCAAGAAGCCTTGCCACCAAGCTTCCTTCGGGTGAGCTTCTTCTAGGTTTGAAAATAGCTCATGGCCACATTATCGGTCTTTATGTCGAACCAGAATCCCAATAAATAATACCTCCACATACGAAGGCAGTGCACTACCGCAATCATCTCCTTCTCTTGGACCGTGTATCGCCATTCAATGTCGTTCAACTTTCGAGACTCGAAGGCAACCGAATGCCCATCCTGCATAAGGACACCACTGATAGCAAAATCAGAGGCATTAGTTTCTACCTCGTATGGTTTGGCATGGTCAGGCAGCACAAGTACCGACTCTTCAGTCATGACCCGCTTCAGCCGATCGAACGCCTCTTGACACTGATCCGTCCACTCCTATGGCATTTCTTTCTTTATCATGTCCGTGAGTGGCATAGTGAGGCTCGATTATCCCTGAATGAAGCGCCGATAATAATTCGTGAGACCAAGGAAGGATCTTAGCTCCATCACCTTGGCTGATGGCTTCCATTCAACGATGCCACGGATCTTGGCCTTGTTCACCCCCGACAATGTGCCCAAGGAAAGGGATTTCATTTTGCGTGAAAGCGCATTTCTTACGCTTCACTTACAAATCATTTTCCTGAAGGACCTGAAAAACTTGTCTCAAGTATTTGACGTGTTCCTCGAGCGTCTAGCGACACAATGATGTCATCAAGATAAACCACAATGAACCGATCAAGGAACAAATGGAATACCTTGTTCATAAGAGTGCAGAACGTGGCTGGCGCATTTGTCAAGCCAAAAGGCATGACAAGGAACTCATACGACCTGTAACGAGTTACGCAAGTGGTTTTCGGCTCATCCCCTTCGACAATCCGAACTTGGTAGTATCCCAATTGGAGACCAAGCTTGGAGAACCATCGGGTTTCCTTGAGTTGATCGAACAAGTCTCTAATGAGGGGGATCGGATACTTGTTCTTGACGGTGAGCTTGTTTAATGCCTGATAGTCTATGCACATGCGGAAGGATCCGTCATGTTTTTTTTTAACAAGATCGGGGCACCAAACGGAACCTCGGATAGCCAAATGTAACCCACGTCAAGCAACTCTTTGAGTTGTTTCCACAATTCCTCCAATTTTGGCGGAGCCGTGCGATAAGGTACCATGGCCGGTGGCCGAGCATCAAGTATGAGCTCGATTCGGTGATCCACCTTTCTTCAAGGGGGCAACTTCTTGGGCAGCTCGAGCGACATCACATCTTGGAATGCGTTAAGGACTTAAGTTACCTCCATCGATACCCCATTTTCTTTCACGCCCTCCTCCTTCAATGCTACCAAGAAGGTCACCTCGCCCTTCTTTACTCCCTTCGACAACTGCACGGCCGATAGCATCTTCCCATTGCGTCTTGACTCCTGGTAGATCGGGACCATGCATTGGCACCGCTTGTCCAAGATGCATATGCAATCTGCGAAAGGCATAACGCCTGCATTAATCCTGTCAAGGAATCCGAGACCAAGTACGAAATCATAGTCATCAAGGAGAATTACCTCAATATCTTTTTTGCTGGTCCATGGACCAAGGTGAAGCTCTACGTTCCTAGCCACGCCACTAGTCGGGATTTCCTTAAAGTTCACCGTTTTTAGCCGACCGACTTTCTTTTTCTCAACTGGAAGATTTAGCTTCTTCGTGGCCTCTTGGGATATGAAGAGGTCCGATGCCCCAATATCCACGAGCGCACTCATCATGGTACCATCAATCTTCACATCTACGAGCATCATCCCTTTGGGTTCCTTAACTTTCTTGGTCTTGATCAACCTAGGGATACGCAATGATGCCAACCGTGCCTCCTCTTGCAATTCATCCTCCTTGCACAAGGCTATTAGCTTTCATCTTTCGAACAATCTCGAACCATATATGGCCCGTCGCAAAAGAAGCACTTGTAAGTGCGTACCTTGCAATGATATCCTCCATTGCTCAACTCTAGTTGAGTCCTAGGAAAGGTTGATGGTGGTTTGCCTCCGTTCGGACAGTTGTACCAACTCCAATCTCCCGCAACATTGGCCTTTTCTCTTGGACAAGAGTCTAGCTTAGCCGAGGATGGCGCCTTGTACTCCATGAGGGACTTGGCCACGGAAGTAGCTGTTACAAAATCCATTGCATGGCACTGTTTGAGCTCTTGCTTGACCCATGATTTGAGTCCACTCATGAACTGATGGAATGCCTTAGTCTCGGTCATGGACGAGATTTGGAGCAACAGCTCCGAGAACTGCTTCACGTACTGGCGAACTCCACTTTTCTACTCCAAGCGCTTGAGTTCCTCGCGAGCTTCCTCCTCCGTATAAGCAAGATAGTACGTTCGCTGAAATTTCTCCACGAACTTGGTCCAGGTCGTGATAGGGTCGCCACTCTTATCATCCGACCTACAACGCCACCACAGCAATGCATCATCAACTAAATACATTGCTACGATGTTTACCCGAATCATGTCATCATTCATTCCCATGGTCTGGAAGTATCATTCCATGTTCCATAAGAAGTTGTCCACGTCCTTCGCCGCCCACGAGCCTTTGAACTCTTTCGGCTTGGGTGTGTCGGCTTTGGGCTCTTGCATCTCGGCCCAGAGCTTTTTCTTTTCAGCTTCTGCTCCGTTGACGGTCTAGCACAAGTCTTCTATCGTCCCCTGGACGTTTGAGACGGTCTCCTCCATGACCGTCATTCGGCATTCCAGGTCACCCATTCTATCCCTTGAACTTAAGGCACCCCGGGTTTTCTTTGGCTTGGTAGGAGCCTTCTCGTTGGTCCTACCACGGTCCTCACGATCCTCGACCTGAGCGATCGCAACATCGGGACACTGATCAACCATCGTGCTTGGAATAAAGGCTCTGATACAACTTGTCATGGGTCGGTCGATTCCGAACGATCATACACCCGTGCGGCCTTAGGATTTTACTCCCAAGTCAGCCTCACACACACACGCTCAAACACAAGGGTCGTATGAACAAAGGGGGCAAGTGTATTTGCTTATGAACAAGTTGAAAACAATGAGGGGGAAGGTCCCATATTTATACTAGTCCGGGTTTCATCTCATCCGTTGATCCTCCCTCCAATCCAACGGTGGTGTTTTAATGTATGCCATCATTACAAGTCTATACATTAGGCCACTTAATGGCTCTAGGCCTTGGGAAAGGCCAAGGGCGTATGTCAGAAGCAAGGGCAGGGCCGCCTGACATAGAGTAAGTGAACAGTCACGGGCTTTTGTCCATATTGCGCATGGGCTGGTCATGTGCTGATCATGGGTCGTTCATGGATCAGTCGTGGGCTACTCGTGGGCAAGCCCTTGTGCATGACACGGCCCTATCACAGACAGTCTTGGATCATGCTTTGTTCGTGGGCCGTGTCATATGCCTCTAAGCCTAATACCTAGACCAAACAAGATGATATGGACAGCAAATAACTCAGGCTCCTACACGATGAAGAGTGGGTACAACAAGCTTCGAGACTTAGAAAGACTTCTAATGATAAATCACCCTCTACATCATACCAGCCTCCTAAGAAACTATGGACTGGAATCTGGAAACTCAAAATCTACCCTAAAGTCAAATTTTTACTATGGAGTACGTGCCATAATGCCCTACCTACGAAGGAAAACTTACACAAGAGGAAGATTTTACCTAAACAAGAGTACCCCTTTTGTAGCCAAGCATGGGAATCTATAGAGTACATTTCATCTTACATTTCTGGACAAAGGCAAATTGTTAGATAATAAAATCGAAGCTGACACATCTCCAAAAATTAGCAATCAGATGGATAAATGGGTATGCGAGAATCTTACCATAAGACAAGCTCATAAGCCAAAGCCCTGTTTGTCGAAGATATTTGGTAGGTATGGAAGGCTTGGAACAACTAGATTTTCAAACCAAAAAGTCCTAACCCAAGCTTAATGATATAAGAAGCACTATACTTGACCCAACTATGGGTGAAACAGGGGAGAGGTAATACGAACTGAGAAGAAGCGATCTCCTCAACAGCAACGACAACACACTCGTCAATCTAGATCTTTTGCAAAATCAATATTGACTGCTCTTGGTGTAGCTCAATCAAGATTCACGAAACGGATCTTCACCCCGTCTGCTTTGGTCATCGCTATTCGGGACATTTTGCTCTAGTTGAAACAAAAGAGAAATGCACAAACTAAACAAGTTGAAAGGGTACTTATAATTGATTTGTATATAGTGCTATCATCTGATAGCTTATCAGCGGTCGATTGTATTCTGGGCTAAGCCGAAGCACCATGAGCCGCTCACTTCATTATCCACGATTATAGTTCTTTGCTCGGCCAATTAGAAGGAGTCTGAGGAATATAATTAGACAGCCGATGGGGTTGCCAAGGCTCCTTTTGTAGTCCTTCTGTTTCGGGCTAGTAATGAAATATCATGAATTTTGACTCCCCCCAAAAAAAAAAAAAAAAAAAAACCTTAAATAGTCTATAAGTGATCAATACAAGTTGGTAAGTGATGATGCTTGTCAAGCCATGGTGAGGTGAAACTCGCCAACCTAGGGTGAGGTTTGCCCTTACTAGTGGCCGGCGAGGGCGAGCGTCATCAAAAGTTCACCTCTGGTCGGTCATCGGCCATGGCCAACACCCGTTGATTAACTAGAGGAGGAAGAAGGGAACGGAAACAAAAGAAAAATAAAATAAAAAGGGAAATAAAAAATAAAATAATTTCAAAAAGTATTAAATTACTATTAAACTTTGTCCACTTTAGCGCGAGCTATCTTATGTGACATGATTTGCGTTGACGCCAATGATTTTCATCCAAAATTGGCTAGATGGACTCAATTATCAAAATATGAAAATATTCAAAACTCAATTGGCGAAATTAAAAGGTTTGGGATTAAAGTGGCAAAAGTGCAATTGGTATATGACTTTTTGTATAATTTTCCCTATTTTTGAGTCTAATGAACTAATTTTTATTATATTATTTCAAAAAGCACCAATTTTTCCAATGGTTTATCAACAATTTCTCGAACTTATCAACTGATTAAAGTAGCGACCAACCAAGTTTGAATAACAAATGCTACTCTCGTTGCAATGGCGAGTTCTCTCTCCCGAATGGTGAGCTCTTCCCTACCGATTAGGTAGTTTCATCGTCTTTTTCAAGGTAAATCTTCGATCCTGTCTTAATGGAAAACCCTTTGCATCCCACCAGCAATCCCTACGAGAATACACAAAAGTTCTGATACATTTCCCCCACAAACAAAACCCATTTCACCCTAGATCCTCTCTGTCCACTAGAATCTCGGCTCCTCTCACCATTGGGAGCTTCAATTGCTCCTTCCCCTGCGGTTTTCACACTGCAATCCACCCCGATCATCATCCTTTTCATCACAACCCTACCATACCAGAGCTCCCTTCAATCAATCATGGCAAGCTTTCCACTATTCTGTGGACCCCAAAGTGCATCACCAGCAGAGTAAAGATCCCCAAAGACCTACAGAAAGAAACATGGCAGATCAGTACGATGAAGAGAGGCGTGTAGCGGCTCTATGCAAAAGTCTTGGTAATCTCTGGTCTGAGAATGACATTGTTGATATTACAGGTGATATTTTTGAAGAAAAATTGTCTGAATGCCGAAAAACTCTGTTCGGGAAACTTTATTCTAAACCAAATGTGAACTATACAGCCTTCTTGAACACAATGAAAAGAGTATGGAGGGTTGAAAATGTTACCTACATGTTAGATCCAGGCTTCTTTTCCTTCTCATTCCAATCTAAAGCTGAAAAACAAAGAATTTTAGACTCGGGACCTTGGTCCTTCTCCAGCAATTTACTAGTACTGCAGCAATGTGAACCCGACACCCTTGATATATGCTATGAATTTACACATTGTGCTTTCTGGGTACACTGCTATGGACTCCCATTTGGGAGAGTTACTTATAATGCCATTAGTGATATCGCAAAAAAGATGGGAGAAGTAATTGAGGTGAAACTAGAAACAAAAGGCAATGGCAACTACAAGTTTGGCAAGGCAAGAGTCAAGTTAAATCTGGAGATGCCCCTAAAGACGGGTGTTCTGGTTAATCTGGAGAAAAAAAGACTGTGGGTAGAGTTCAAGTATGAACGACTTCCGCACTATTGTTATTCATGTGGAAAGATCGGGCATTATGCCACATTCTGTAAAGAAATACCCTATGAAACCTCGGGCCTAGTAGAAAACTTATCGGGAAGGTTCGGACAATGGCTACAAGCGGAAGTTCGTAAACTTAGCCCCTATGGGAAAATCTTTTATGGCAAACAAGAGATCCCACCAGAAGAAGTGAGATTGTGCCTGAGACACCCACAAATACAGCACCTGGAACAGGACAGTATCAGCAACAACGAAACTCAACTCAAGTGCTGGCCATTCGTGATCAAGATAATGCTGAACAACATATACAACAGGAGAAAACGCAGCTCAATCAGACTATAGAAATGACACTTCTGGCGGAAAAAGGTCCACAAAAAAGAGGCAGCAGCTGTATTGATGCATAATCTGTCATGGTCCTATATGCAGAACAAATCAAGGAGGCGGAAATGGAAATGGAAGACACCCCAACAGGGGAAAAGGGGCTGATGAGGACCAAATCAAGAAGCACAAAGGTCTCGTCTACAAAAAAAGGAAAGAGATTTTGCCCGTATAGAGCTCAATCCTCTAAAACACCATAATTTGACAACTCACAGCTGGTTGATACCCTTATTGAAGTGGTGGAGAAGTCAAACCAGTGGGCTTTGGTGGCTAGCCCTAATAAGCCACCGAGTTATCCATGAAGTTATTATGCTGGAATTGTCAGGGGTTGGGCACACCTTTGACAATCCAGGCACTAAGGGTCCTAGCGACTCAGGAAATGCCCAATATTATGTTTATAATGGAGACAAAAAATCAAGAACAAAAGGTGCAACGCATTAGAAGGAGGCTGAGATTTCAAAACAGTTTCGTGGTAAATCCAGAGGGAATTGCAGGGGGTCTTGCTCTTTTTTGGGATGATCAGGTAGAGTTATCAGTTGAATCTTATACAAAAAACTATATTAATGTTCTGTGCCTACTCAAGGAAACTCAACAGCAGATGCATCTTACCTTTGTACATGCTCCTAATGAATTCCAAGATAGATTGATGATATGGGAGGCATTATATCAAAAAAGTACTACACTTCATCTACCATGGCTTTGCATCGGGGACTTTAACGAAATATTGTATCACTGGGAAAAAGTGGGTAAAAAGAGGGCTGAAACTTACCGACTCACAGTATTCAGGGAGTTCCTTTTTAAATGCTCTTTGATGGACTTGGAGAGCAAGGGATGTGCTTATACCTGGAAAAACAACAGGACATGACAAGAAATGGTCAAAAAACGCCTTGATAGAGCTTTATGTACTTCAGAATGGAGGATAGCACACCCTAACGCAGTATACTCGGCCTTACCAGCTATAGGGTCTGATCACAGCCCACTTATATTATCATTCCATTCGAGACAACAAAGAAGGAAAAGGGTATTTAGATACGAAGCTTTCTGGTCAGCAAATGAGGAATGTGGGCAGTTAGTCAAGAATACATGGGCTAAATTTGAATTCCAAAATATGAATATTGGGGAAAAGTTGCAGATTATAGCACAAAAATTGGGAAATTGGAGCAAGAACAGGCTGTCTAATGCATATATCAATATAAATAGTTTGAAAATTGAACTACAAAGGCTGACCAATGGGCATGGAGTGGATAAAGAAAGTGAATCAGCAAAGCAGATAACCCAAGAAATTGAAAAACTATGGAGTCAAGAGGAAATGTATTGGGGGATGCGGTCTAGAATACCCTAGCTTAAATGGGGAGATAAAAATACAAAATTTTTCCACGCATCAACTATTCAGAGGAGATCCAGAAATCGAATTACCTTGCTGAAAAATGCAAAGGAGGAATGGGTGAGCGAGGAACCGCTGCTGAAGGAAATGATAGGAACTTTCTTCAAAACCTGTTTCACTCGGTAGGGCCTCGCAACTTCCAGCCTGTAATACAGCAAATTCCGACCTCAGTTGATGATAGTATGAATGAAAAGTTAGTCGAACCAGTCACAATGGAGGAAATAACGGATGCAATGAAACAATTAGGGGCGACCAAAGCTCCCGGACCAGATGGGCTTAATGGGCTATTTTATCGGGACCATTGGACATGTATAAGCCAGGATATATTCAGTACAGTGTAGAACTTTTTTGAGACCGGTTACTTAAATCCCGATCTAAACAGAACCCAAATTACCCTTATCCCCCCCAGAAAAGCTTGAACAATTCCGACCGATAATCCTTTGCAATTTTGTCTACAAAATAATCTCCAAAGTGATGACAAACAGACTCAAACTCGTGCTACCAAGCATTATAGCAGAAGAACAAAGTGCTTTTGTGGGGGAAAGACAAATTCAAGATAACATTTTGATTGTACAAGAAGTCCTTCACAAGCTGCGAACCCGGGAAAGGAAAAGTAAATTTCAAGCGGTCCTAAAGCTTGATATGCAAAAGGCCTACGACAGAATTGAATGGGATTTTCTCCAAGCATGCTTACTCAAGATGGGATTTTGTGAGAAGTGGGTGCAATGGGTTATACAATGTGTTTCCTCGGTCTCTTTTAGTATAAATTTCAACGGAGAGCCTCAACCTTTCTTTAAGCCTACAAGAGGGATTCGTCAAGGGGACCTCCTATCCCCTTATCTCTTCATCCTAGTCGCCAATGTCCTATCACAACTAATGAAGACAGCAGTTAATGATGGCACAAGGAATTAAACTAAACAGAGGCTGTCCTACTCTATCACACTTGCTCTTTGCAGACGATTCTATCTTCTTCCTCCATGTCACTATATTGGAAAGTCAAAACTTGGCGGAAATACTACACCAATATTGCTTTGCTTCAGGACAGGCCATAAACCTAAATAAATCAGGTATCTACTTCAGCAAGAATTGTCCTATGAATCTAAAAAGAAACATGGCAACAGAATTGAGGGTTTCAGAAATAGATAAAACAGAGAAGTATTTAGGTATTCCCTCAGATTGGGGAGGATCAAAGAAAGATGTTTTCGCCTGGATTTTGGCTCGCGTTAACAAGAAATTAGAAAGCTGGAAGGAACATTTGCTGACAAAAGCAGGTAAGGAGATTTTGATTAAATCGGTGGTGCAGGCTATTCCACAATACGTAATGTCTATTTTCAAGATACCGGTGTCAATTTGCAAAGCAATTGAGAAAAGGATTGCAAATTTTTGGTGGAAAAAAGGAAAAAATACTGCTGGGATCCACTGGAAGAAATGGGACAAGCTAAAACTCAGAAAAGATGAAGGAGGTATGGGATTCAAAGATGTACAAAATTTCAATGAGGCTATGCTAGGAAAGCAAGCATGGCGCATCTCACAGCATCCGCACTCCCTATTAAGCAAACTAATGAAGGGACTATACTATCCACATTGTGACTTCTGGCAAGCGGGAAATGGATCAAGACCATCGTGGGGCTGGCGAAGTGTTATTGTGGGACGAAACTCATTAGCACCAAATGTTATGTGGTCTGTTGGCAATGGTCATAAAATTTCGATAAGAGAAGACAAGTGGTTGAAAAGCGGATTGATTGGAGGCCCGGCTTCAAGAAACGAACCAGGAAAAGTTTGTGCGCTCATAGAACAGGGGATAGGTATATGGAATGAAACAAAGCTTCGAATGATGTTTGATTTACACAGGGTGCAGGAAATACTGACTATCCCTATTGGACTACCAACAACAGACGATAAATTAGTATGGCTGCACAACAAATCAGGGTCCTACACAGTAAATAGTGGTTATTTCACCACTCGAGATCGAACAGCCAACACAACATCAACAATAGCAACGACTTCTCACCAAATCAGCCCAGATCTCTGGAAACACATTTGGCATTCAGACACACTACCTAAAGTCAAACAATTTCTCTGGAATGCATGTCACAATGCACTACCAACAGTAGAAAATTTACACCGAAGGCGAATCGTACCTGATCCATTATGCCCCATCTGCAAACAAGAAGTTGAGACGATTGAACACACGATGTTGTTATGCCCTTGGACAGCTCAAGTATGGCAAGCAGACCCCCTGCAACTCAAGATCGCCAGATTAGGGTTAACAAGATTCGACGAGTGGCTGTACAAGAGGAAAACAGACTCACAAAGCTCCACAAAATGCAATCTGATTGCTACTACCTTATGGTGTATATGGCAAGACCGAAATAAATTCATCTTCGAGCAAAAACCCCTCATCCCGAAGCAAACCCTGTTCAGATCAGAAGCGTTACAGGTAAACTTTGAAACTTGGAACTGAATTGCAACAAAGAAGAAAGAAAGGAAGACTCACCTGAATCGGAGCCAATCAATGACACCCGGCTCACTCAAAATCAACGTAGACACTTCCTTCGTTCGGCATGACCGCGCGACAACAGATCTTGAGGAGGCCAGAGGAGAAAATGAAAGCGAAGCAGCTGTCGCCTGCATCTGCAGGGACTCTCGTGGCCGCCTGGTTGATGGATTCTCCAAGAAGATTGCGGCATCTTCGGCAGATCAAGCGGAGGCAATGGCCCTCTTCGAAACCCTAGGATTCCTTTCTGATAAACAACACGCACGAATGGAAGTTCTCTCTGATAGTCAGATGCTCGTGCGAGGAGTTTAGTTTGGGGAAGTCTTCAGTTGGGAAGTGATGCCGCTCGTGGACCGGATTAAGGAAAAGCTAAAAGATTTCACAGGCCTAGCCTTGGCCCATTGCAGCAGAGAAGCAAACAAGCCTGCAGATTGGGTTGCAAAAGCCCAACGACAGAATCATCTTCCTAGCAATTGGGTGAGAAATCCTCCGATAGCTCTACTTGATTTACTATGCGCCGATGCTCTTGATATATTTACTCCGAACTTCCCTGAGTAAATAAAGAGTAAACGTATTATCGACCCCAAAAAAAAAAAAAAGTAGCGACCAACCGTATGAAATCGCCTACAATTTTGAAAGTTATTGACCATTCCATCACTGCTATTGGCAGAGCTCAAGCTATTCTATGAATTATTGGCTCTCATTTGAGTCAATTATCAATATGTTGATTGTTTTCAAATACCAAACTATTTCAAATGATTTACCAATAATTATGTGCCGAGCTAACCAACTTATGAAGCTACTAACTCTTAAACGAAATTGCCACTTTTATTTAAGTTCACTTACCAACGTTTATTGATCATTTCAAAAGTAGAGTCCGTCCCAATAATTTTACCAATATTTGTTTGAGTTGATCTGAAGTTACCAACTTTAGACAATTACACAGCATTTAACATAATTTACCGACTCAATAACCCCATCTGCCTATTGTTTGATATCCTTTTCCTGCTTGAATTTTGATTGCCTTCTTGATTTATATTTATATGAATTATGCAATTACCTAGAAATTTGAAGGGCAAATTGTTGAGAGCCTAGAAAGATTAATAACTTATACTAACCATTAAACAACCTGATAAAATCTTCGACCAAAAAAAAAAAAAAAAAACCTAATAAAGTCGGAATAAAATTATTTACAAATTATAATCTAACTAAAAGAGTACCTCCAAATTAAAAGAACATGGAAGGTAACCGTAGAGGAAGATCAATGTAATCCCTTTTCTCCGTAGAATTTTCGATCTATGAAATGATGATGACAATGGTTGACAATCAACATCTTTAGGTTCACTCTCGCCTTCCTTGTCCATCATTTATTGCTCCGAACACAATTTCACCTTACTCTATCAAGTCCACATTTATGTTACCAATTCTCATATGAAATCGCCTACTCTTATTCGAGTCAAATTACCAATATATATTAGATTGTTTCGATAAAAAAACAACTATTCTTAATAATTTATAAATTTTAATTTTCGCAGCTTACCAGCTTGTTAAAGACACCGCCTCTTATATGAAATTACTGACAGTCATATGTGACTTTAGTTACCACATTTATTTGATTGTTTAAAGAGTAATAACTCTCTGGTGATCTATCGATAATTATATGCTGAGTAAAATGAACAATTCCCTAGGAAGGTGTTGAACTTTTCCAAACTAACCAACCATTCCATGAATTTTCAAATATGTATTGGGTGCAACTTAAGTCACCACTCTTTTTGGGGGAAAAAAATTTATCCAATCAATGTTGAATGTATTATATGTATGTCAATTCAATCATAAATATTTTAATTTGATCAATTTAATATTAAACATTTTCATAATTTTCCAATATAGCTTATTCAACCTAAATTGGCTGGAAATTACTGACATGTTGTTCTAATTATTACTAGCCATCATACGTGTCACAACCGGTGATATGACATGGACAGCCGGCCCATAACCAAAATGACATCGTTTTGAGTAATTTTCTGAATTTTTAATCTTTTTCTCGCTTTTTTGTTTTCTTTTCTTTCTATTATTTTTCTTTTACCATCCATTCGGCCCAAATCCAAATGTTCACACTTGGCCCAAAATCCTCCCACTTGGGCTTGGGCTTTACCCGGTCAGGTTCAGTGACTCTCCACTCTTTCCCATACCGAAACTACAAAACCTCTCCGCGGACCGCTCTCTTGTCTAAAACCCAAAACCCCGCCGCGTTCGCCCGTCGCCGCCGGCGCCTCCCGCCGCTCCTCCGATTCTTCCCCCGCATCACCCCCTCTCCCTCCTCTCTTTCTCCGCCACCGTCATCGCCGATCAGGGCTCGGGCCTCCGAGGTCGATGGCGGCCCACGGCAACTTCGGCGGCCTGCACGACGTCGCCCTGAAGCCGCGCCTGCTCTCGAAGCTCCTGAGGGAGCGCGTCCCGGACGACTCGCGCCCCTTCTCGGACCCCTCGGAGCTCGCGAGCGTGGTCGCCACTCTCAGGGTCCACAAGCTGCTGTCCGAGTCGTCCGAGGAGTCCGCGGACAAGAAGCTGGTCGAGAGCTGGAAGAAGGCGGTGGACGCTTGGGTCGAGCGGCTGATGCTCCTGGTCTCCAGCGACGTGGTACCGGTCTCCCGCCTTGTCTTGGCTCTGCCGTTATTGAAGCTCGTACTTTTGTTTGACCACAGTTCCTGTCCTTTTTTTTTTTTTCCTTTTTCTGTTTCCCCTGTCGGAATGCTGTTGTAGTTTAGACTGGTAGAATGGAACATCCTTTTTCCTTTTGGATTTAGTGGTGCTTGCTTCTAAGGATATTAATGAATTGTGAATTGCATGCTGTATGCTGGCTCATTCAGAATGAAGTTCTATGGCTGTCCTTCTGTTGTGCAGATAAAAAGAAAAAAGAAGTATTGTGGCCAGGTTGCAAGGGAAGTGAGGATGAATATGAATGCTTACTGCTTAATTAGGTTGAATGTACTTCTTTTGTTAGGTTATTATTCCTTTTTGGAGGAATCGGTGCTCTTTTCTGCTGTCTTGGGTAATCTGTTGCGACCTGGTGAAGAAATTTTCGAGTGCTTACATGTAAAGTAGAAGATGGGATCTGTTGGATTTTGTGGATTAGGTCTACCCTTGGCGGAACACAGGCTTTGTTTATAAAAGCTGACTAAACCCTTTTACGATGGCTTTGCAATTGCTTTTTTGGAACTTTGGAATTTTGGTCTCAGTATTTATGTATCTGAGCATGTGATTCTCTTCTAGCCAGACAAATGTTGGGCAGGAGTCTGTTTGCTGGGCATAACTTGCCAGGACTGCAGCTCTCACCGTTTCTTGGCATCTTATTCTTCCTGGTATCAGAAACTTCATGCGCATGTTCAGGTATGTGAATTTTATTGTGGTTATACCTTTATTTTCTTCTCTTTCATCATTTTCGGCTGAGTGACATACTGGTTGACTAACTGTGTTTGGTGTTTTCTTGATGTAAAACCAACAAACCAGGCATTGATACCTTGTTGCTTTTTGGTGGTTGCTTGTTAAACTATTAAATGTGTGGAAATTAAGTATCTATCTGGAAGCTTTAATCTTTTGCTTTTGGAAAGTGCTGAGTAACTTCTTTTGCATGATAAAACCAAATTGAAAGAAAAGGCAAGGCAGAAGGAAAGCACATAAAGGTGTTAGAAGGATGTCTCCAAGTGATGCTGAGTGTTGTAATGAATTGTGCACTTCAGAATGTGTATCACTCTGCACAAGTAGCAATACCAACAAGTGTAATCTTATGAAAGGTTCCTGCAATTAATGTAGTGCTTTTTGTTAAACGCGAGTTCATTACTTCTGGACTTTTACCTTCCACAACATACTAGTGGCAATTGCATGGCAGATTTCCATTCTAGTTAATTTGGTTAAGAAAATTTTAGTGTCATACCATGTTTGTTAAAGACAGAAGACTCAATCCAACTGCAAGCAAAGGTTGACTATTACCAATGTAATTTGCCACAGAGCACCCATATATGAGAAAATCCAAGCTTTTCATATTAGTTTGATTGCATTCTAGTCAGTAATAATTGATGATCAGATGCTAGGCTTAGAAAATGATAAGAAGTGCGTACTGTTGTTATTGGAGTTTAAAAACCCTCTTCCTTTCATCTTTTTGATAGGCACCAGGGGTTTCCAACTTTGTGAGAGTGGCATCTATTGCCTCACTTTCGGACTTATTTACAAGGTGAGCTGTCTTCTGTTTTCCTTTGGCCTTCTACTTATGGAATTAAAAAATCCAGCTCTTCCACTACGTCTTGTCGATGCCTAAGAAAGCGTGGCACTGTAGTGTGGGTAAGAATCAGATAATTGCAGATTTTGTGTTACTCGACATCAGTGAAGAGTTCATTATAATTATAAACGAATCTGGATCTACTTCGTCTGCTACTTCACATTTCTCATATATTATTTCTTGATTATCAAGAATGTCAATGAAGGATTTGTAAAGAAGATCTTTTTATATACAATTAGCTTCTCATAAAGAGCATCAAGTATGTGCAAGACTTATGCTAAATTAACTGCAATAACAAGATCCAAAATTTCAGAAAACAGTTTGTAATTTCAATGAATAGCTGTCTTGATTGCTACTGGGGCGACTAATGGTATATCTGCATTTTGAACTAAAAAAGAGTTCTCATGCTGTTGCCTAGAAGGCATGTGTGCAGGTGTATGCATAATCAAACTTAGATGGAGACAGCATAGTTGCTGATGACGATGATGATGTTGTCATTTGATAAATATGGTGCTTAGTCGCATCTTCTCAGTTCTGTTGACCAGTGGCTTCATGATCCTTGTGTTTTTCCTAAATAGAACAATTAATGATTAGCTTCGTTTTAGAAGTGATGAAATTTGAGTTTCCATCTGAGGTTATTGGATATCGAAAACCTCAATCGATGGAAGATTTTATGAGATTAACTGATCATTTTCCATCAAAATTGCAGAAAAAGCAAAACGAAAAGGCAATGAGAAAATGACAGCTGATAATTACTCCCTTCAACCATTTTTAATTATATCTTACTTCAAGCAACACCTATGCCACCGTCTGTTAGTTGACCTTGAACAATGCAAGAGCCTTAGGTTCCTGTTTACCTGATTCATGGTTTAGTCATCGCGTGCTTTATTTTCCTGGACTAGGTTAGGTCAGTTTCCCAATGTGAAGAAAGATGGTGTTAGTTTTTCTGGGAAGCTAATTCAACCATTTTTGAAGCTTTTAAATGGAGATGGATCGGAGGCTCTTTGGGTTAGTAATTCTCTCCTTTTGCTCTTTCTTCAATGTCAACCTAAATATTCTATTATACTTTGCTTTTGTTTTTAAACTCTACAAATTGAAAGGTGGAGAAAGGCCTCTGTGCTTGTGGATGTGATTGTTAGATTGAACTGACAGTTTGTAAATGTTGCAATTGATGTTTAAAGCATTGTGATTTAAGCTTATGATTCATATAAGTGCTCACAACAACAGCAATTTCAAAAAGTTAGCTCTTCTACCCAGGGCACAATTTGGTGCTTTATTTCCAGCTTCTTGATTCATCCTTAAACCTGAAATACCCAATGCGGTAACTCGCACTATGCCAATGATATAAAATCTACTTTGAGAACCTTTTACGCTTATGAAATGGAACTTTTGAACTGATTGTTTTTTCAATTGGAGGAGATCTTACATTGTTGGGATTGCAACTTCTGACGTGATGCTTTTATATAATGCAACACTTTGCATGTAAGCATGCCCGAAACATGTCATTCTTTCTGAATGTTAATTTTGTGTATAGAATTAAGGCAAAATTGTCCCAACTTTTGATCTTGTAATCAGCAACAGAACTTTTGGTGGGTCTGTATGTGATGATCCTTATGGTTCTAAATTATTGTAGTTTGCTTGTGTAATTGTACTCTTAGCAATTTACCCATCTTTCACATCTTGGCTGCAACATACATAATCTTGGGGTAAGTAAACTACATTTTTACCCTTGATGCAAGTGGCTAGTGGTTATGTATCAGCTTTCCCTTGACCATCCCTTAACATAATTGCGAAGTTACCTGTGCTGGGGATCTTTGTAAAAAGTACAATGTAACTTGTTCAGAACTTGGGAAGTACATAGACTGCTGTTGTAATTGAACTCGTGTTGTTTAGTGCAAATCAAATTTTGGTATTCCTGCCATGTGCATGCCATTTTGTACATAGCATATTAGCAGTCTATGATGACAAAACTCCCTCCCTCTCTCTCTCTCTCTCTCTCTCTCTCTGAGAGCTTCGAACACATTCTTCAACATGTTTACAGTTTTCTGCATAATGGCAGACACTTTCTTTTTGGTAACAATTTATTGTGTTTATCTGCTGGAAGTTTTAGCCTTCTTTTTGGATTTCTAAATGCTAATGATATCCTGATGTTTGCAGGATGGCGGGGTTAACATGTTGTGCAGCATTATATGTTACTTTCCATCTGCCATCCATCACCATTATGACAGTGTGAGTTTCTGAGTATACTTTAGCCATAGTCATTTCTTTCAGGCGTGCTCATATGCCAAGCATGTGAGCAGTCATGTTTGCCTTCTGGCTTAAAATTTAACAGCTCCAAATTAAATTAAACTTTTAAATATTTAAACATTTGTGAAAAAAAATTCTTGAAAAATTATTTGAATGACAGAGATGTGCTGCTCTGCTGCTGTTGCGCATTCTTTATTGGTTCCTTTTATCATACTGAAATGGGAGATTAAAGATGTATATAAAAGCACTTGAGAACTTAAGAATCACTTAAACTAAAGATACTTGTGACATTTAGATAATAACCTGTGGTCCAAACATCAACCGTAAAAAGAGTAGTAAGGTAATGCAAGGTAAAGCTAGTTGTCAGATTTATCAAAAGACGCAGTAGTTTGCCGTAGTGGGCTAGACCTCCCAAGTGGGTTAATTTATTGTTTGCTTATGCATTCTATGACATACTCCTCTGCATTTTGCAGGTTGAGACAACTATTGCTTTGAAGATAATGTCAGGGAAGTGCAGTACTTGCTTGTTAAAGGTAAGTGTGCTTCTCTTTTCTGGCTCTTTGTTTCTTGTGTCAGATCGATTGGCAAGCGTCTGAGCACATGATGGGTTGTTCTGAAGTATATCCTTTCTTAATGTATTTCTGCTGCTGACCTTTCAGAAGCTTTCTCACTGCTTAGCAATTCTTCCCCAATCAAAAGGAGATGAGGAGACCTGGTCTTTACTGATGCAGAAGATCCTTCTTTTAATTAATAGCCATCTGAATGATGCCTTTCAATGCTTAGAGGAAGGTTAGTGAAAGATGCATATATACATACTTATATAATGTGGTGTTAGTGCGGGAAATCTGGTGTTGACTTTTTGTTTTTGTTTGCATGTTGCAGAAACCCAAAGTACCAAAGTTGTCAACTTACTGGTTCCACCAGGAAAAGATCCACCACCACCATTAGGATGTTGCAACTCTTCTGACAAAGCAGCTGCTGAGGCCACAAAAAGACCAAATAGATTGCTAATATCCAGTGTGTCTGCTTTTATGCTTTGTGGTTGTGAGATGCTTATAAATCCCTATCCTGTTCAGGTAGTGACTATCTTCTATGCATCTTTGTCAACTTCATTATGAGAGAGAAAAAGCTAGGTTTAATCTTTTTAGTGCAATCTTAGAATTATTGATGGTTGAAAATATATCACAAATATTCTTTCTTGCTTTTGTTGATTTTGACCTATATTTTTTTGTGAGAAAAGGTGAATGTTCCTGTTAAAGCAGTGTTAGCCCTTATAGAGAGAGTGCTAATGGTGGATGGCTCTGTCTCTCAAAGCTTGTTGCCCTTTGTCACAGCCATGCAACAAGAGTCTCTTTGTTCAGAGCTTCCAATGTTTCACTCCGATGCTTTGGATCTGTTAATTGCATTGACGAAAGTCATGCGGAGGTAATCCGTTTCTGGCTATTGTTCTTCTACAGTATTTTTGTGGACCACATAATCATTTTACCTAAGGTAGATTTTTTTAAAATGCTTAAGCAGTGATTTTGTCTCCAGAACATGTAATATGATTTATTGTATGTGCATCTACTACTTTGGTGCACGGTTTTTTTTTTCCCTCCACATAAGAATAGACTAAAAAGTGGGTAATCGGCATGGCAAGGATGTAACTGAGCCATCACGGAGAACATCACTGGGTTGTCAATTGATTTGGCTTGAGTTGGGTGAGAACTGGGATTGTACCAAGAAACAGTTTGAGTTTTTGGAGGACGAGAATAACAAGGCGCTTGATATTAGGTGGTACTTTTCTCAACTTAACTGTATGGTTGCTTTAAGTGCTGCTTGTCCTTCATGCTCTTGTTTCTGCAAAATAGGACAGAGATTTTACAATGATTTTATATAGCTGTCTTGCGCTGTACTTGTCCATTTTCCTCATGTCCCTCATTGGTCTCTTTGCTTTCTGGTTTTTAATGACGTCAAGTCTTCATTCTTGTGCAGTCAAATGTTGCCTCATGCTGCATATATTGTCCGACTTATTGTGAGATATTTCAAGAACTGCTCATTGCCAGAGTTAAGGGTTAAGGTCTACTCAATCATAAAAACTTTGCTGATGTCCATGGGCATAGGTAAGATACTTGTTTTCGGACTTACATGCTTTTCCCTTTATGGCTGTTTAGTTAAAGGCAGTTTATTTTTCGGGTTGGGTTATAAAGTAAGTATCTTGTTACCCTGCTTCCCCTGAAAGCATTGGCCTGGAAAGAAAGTCCAAATATCAAATATAGAACTTCTGAATCAGTTAACTTGGTCTCTCTCTGTACCACCCGGAACTTATTTTTCTTGAAGGAAAATGTGAACTGAATTCTGAGTTTCGGTGTAAATGGTGCCATCATGCTTGTCAGTATGTAAGGAAGGAACCTGTTTGATCATTGACAACTGAGAGTTCCATCTCTGTGCATATGTGCACACAAACCAAGAGGGATTGTATGGGGTGTTTGGTCTGGCTTTAAACCGAAACAAAAGGCCCTTTTGGCTATCTGGACAAAAGCTAAAAGTAAAAACCAACCCAAATTTTAAGGAGTCAATCAAATGCCAATTCAGCATCAGTTGACTTTGTGACTTTTACAGCTCAATCTGCTAAAGATTGCTTCTGTGGAATACCTACATATTGGTTAATATTAGTGATGCAAGTTAATTATGGCTTTCATCCAAAAGGATTGATTTAAAAGTTCTGCAGCACTTCAACATTCAATCCTTGTTTTGAGGTGTTGCCAATTACTTGTGAGGTCCTTGACACTAATAACAGTTAGTCGTTTGTTCTGCCCTCTCTATTCCACCTTCTGGTTCTATTATTTCATCTCATTGGTTTCTATTGATATAGTTCTATTATAGACTCTGATTTTCTTTTCTTATGTTCATATCTCTACCTCTGCTCTACTGTTAATTGCCTTGAAATAATTTCTTAACAGGTATAGCAAAATTCCTGACACAGGAAGTAATCAACAATGTTTTCATTGATTTGAATCCTGATCATCAAGATGGCCTTGCTTTTCCCATCACACCATCGAAGGCCAATGAAGTGTTGTACCCAAATAAGAGAAAAAGGAAGCATGCTTCTGCAGCTAGATCTTTAGAGGATAACCATGAAACAGGCTTTGGAGAAGCACCCAAAAATCATCTGGTGGTACCTGCCAATGTTAAGATAGCTGCACTGGAGGCATTAGAGGTTCTTCTTACTGTGGTAAGTGCTGCATAAATGTGCACTGTTGTCCACACGGAGAACTCTGTCCTCATCATTTGCCATGGAGATAAATTGCTGGGTAGACTGTTTGGATATATCATTGTAATGATGTTGGATGAGTTTCTTTTCAACAATAAGTTCTGAATATTTAACCTCTTAAGAAGAAACTTATTTCGTTAACTTAGAAAATATGTTTTGGGGATACAGATAAATGGAATAAATTCTGGAAAATTTTGTTGTTGTACCATATGAAGTTCAAAGGGGGTCATGTGAAATTTCCGCATTATTTTTGTGTCAAACTCTGAGCTTTTTCAACAAAAATATCAAGAGAGTATCTCACCTTCCATCAGGGAGGCATGCATTTTTGTTGTTGATCTTGTTAATTTATGACTGTCTGTCTTATTTCCATAACTTGCTTTTGACATGTTGGTTGCAGGGTGGTGCACTGAGGTCCGACTCTTGGAGGAAAAATGTGGATACACTCTTGATTTCAGTAGCAACAAATTCAATTCACGATGGATGGAACATTGAGGAAAATAGCATCTGTATGCCCAAGGAACAAATACATATGGTGGAGAAATTGCAACTTGCTGCCTTGAGGGCACTATTGGCATCACTTCTTTCCCAATCTCATGTACGGCCCTCAAATATAGCCAGAAGTCTTGAGCTCTTTCAAAGCGGTAATTCTCATTGGCAGACACGTTGTTTCCTTTCTGTGTGATTATATATGATTGGCTATAGTGACATAAGCAGCAGTGGCAGAACTATATTCATATGCAGAGGAAACTACATCTGTTGTCTAATATTGTGCTCAATGTTAGATTAGTGAGATTTTCGCTTTTGATACAATTGGTTAATTGAAAAATATTCCTTAAATTTTGTCAAGAGGAGTCTTTCTGTAGAGCCATGAGGGCAATAAGTTTGTTCAGAAAAGCATGTTAAAAAATATTGGTGATAGTGTGCAAAAAGAAGGACTTCCTTTCTTCTCTATAGATCATAACGGTGATATGATAAGTAATAAGGCATATCATGGCTGGAGCTTATTTGGTCAAAATATCCAGTGATATTATCTGTCGATTGTAAGTTATACCTCCATCTCGGGAACTAAATCAAGTTGCAAATGAGTATTCTTCCGACGGAAGCTTTCTGTGAGGTACCATGGTCACTTTTCCTTCCAGTGAGGTTGCATGGCTGACTTTCCCTTTATTGTCTGTTTACCTCATTATGGAACTATAGTTCATTACTCAGATGTTTGATGGTGAAATTACTGTTGGATTCGATGCATATGCAGCAAATGCAACGCATGACAATTGTTTTTTCTATTTCTAGTCAATTGTTCCTCTTTGATGAAGTCTGTCTTTTTGCATTCTCCTTTTAATTCTCACCTGTATCCTTTCTTTTCGTCCTTTTGTGGTCCATGATAGAAAAAGGTCAATTCAGAGTTGTCATTGGTTAACTTCTAAGGACATGTGCAGTGGACTTTGTGATGTGCTGCATGAATGACGAAATACTTACTAAGGGGTTTGAGAAGGATAGATTAGATTGTGGTGATTTGAGATAACTTATTTGATAAAATAGTCGTTTACAAAACGACCTGCTAACACGTTTCTTCTAAGATTCCTCAACAATATCCATCAACTCAAACTAATTAACATCCATCCGTCCTGCGCTCAGCTCATTGACAGAAGCAATCGTGGTTCCTTCTGCTAGTTTTTCTGTCCTCACTGGCTAGACATATCCTTGCAATATCTTATTTCATCATCATGAGATGCAGATTGCCATGTCCTTACTAGTGCAATCACTGCTCACCACCCATTGAATTGCTTCTCTTATAAATGTTCTATTATAATTTACATGGACTCAGGATATTGTTTTCTGCAGGAAGACAGGAAACAGGGACAAAGGTAGCTGAATTTTGTGCACATGCTCTTTTAGCTTTGGAAGTACTTATTCATCCTCGGGCACTTCCTCTGGAAGATTACTCCCCTGCAACCACCGACTCCTTTGGGGGATTTTCCCGCAAATTCGCAGAAAATGTGCGCTCTGGTGGCCAGCCTGCAGTTGCTTTTTCACAAAGGACCGAGCTTACTCTGCCTGATTCGTATGATGATGAGCTGCATAGCAAGTGGCTTCAAAATCAGGAAAAACCTGAGACTCCATTAGATGACCAGGTTAAGAAAGTTAAGTACAGCGAAGAGCGCGGTGACTTGTCCCAAGCAATTAGCATGGAAAAGGAACATGACAACTTACTAGATAAAAGCACTACCGAGAAAAGGAGGATATCGCCTCCTGAAGTAGATGCGAATGACATGGAAATGGAAGACAGGAATCCTAATATTGTGGAATCACCCAAGCATGAAGAGGCGACTAGGAAATTTAAAGAAACTCTGCAACAGGAACCTGTGCTGATTCCTTGTATAGCAACTACTTCTAAAGATGCCGAGAGAGATTCCAAAACAGAGTCACTGAGCAGTGTCACTGCAGATCATGGGAGTAGGGAAGTCGGATTAGAGGGGAATGATGTTGTGCCTCAAGGTGATGGCAATTCTACTTCAGGTGAAAAGGTTATGCTGGGGACTTCAGATTCTGGAAAGGGCAAGGAGATAATTGTTAATCCTGATGACGAATCATCTATGGACGTTTTTCCTGATATTATTGACGTAGAACCAGATTCGGATGAGGAGTAAGTATATCTCACGTGATGAAGGGATGGAGAGGCACATTTTTCAATGCATAAAAGGTAGAACAGAAACATAAGAGTCCAATGTTTTATTAATTAAACAATCAATTTGAGTTTTGTCTCGCAATTGTAGTTAATCTTATATCAATGTCTGTTTCAGCTTTATATCCTATCCTATTGTGGTGAATGAGCATTCTTGATTGTGTTTCATCCGTACCCATCTTCACATATTCGTATGATATAGATAAAAAGTGGAGCGATATGCATTTGATTGATCCTTTGGCAAGAAGAGCGAACTGGATTCTTCTCATTAACAGGATTATGCGCAGACCGGTTTCCATGAACTTTGGCATCTGCTGAGCAGGTTCGCGACAAATTTTGCTGCTGTGTGCAAAGGTCAGTATCACATTTTCTCTTTTGGGTGTAATGGAAGTTAAAAGAACATGACAGATTACAACTCTAGGCCTCGTAGCACCCATTTCGTCTCCTAAAAGCAGTACTTAACAACCACAGGAAGACTCAAATGTATAACAAAGTCCGGCTGGGGGAAAAGCTACATTTGCTAGCCAGTCGGCACACGTGTTTCCGTGGCGAGCTGCGTGTCAAATTCTGACCACTTTTCACATACAATTCCCTGTGCCCAAAGATGACCAGGGTGCCTTTTCTATGCTCCATCAGTGCGAACCTTATGCCAATGAGCTGCAGTAGCTAGCAGTTCACGAGCATTCGATTCTTCGCAGGCTTCGTAAAGGGCTCTTGGTGCATTTTGCCTGTTTCTATCTCCACATCTCTCGAGCGTGCGCAAATAGCATTACTTATCTGGTTATGTGAAAGGAGAGGCCATCTAGATCGGCCCTTTCGCCATTGTCTTAAACCGTTACATGCACTCCGCATCTATCCCTCGAGCTGTGAAATAAACGTTACTTCTTTCTGAGCCTTGTGCTCAGTACCATTACCTGAAAAAAAGAAGGAAATGAGGAGGATGTTCATCGAAGACAAAGGCGCGATTTGTTACGAGGATCCAATTATACAAAGCCCTGACAAGATGGCATTTGTGATCGGTGTCGACCTATGCGGACATGAGCTGCCCATGATCCGGTTGGACTAGTCGGGTTGCGTTTGGATCGCTGGACATTAGTCAAAATCTTCCAAGCTGGAATTTCAAAGTGGGGTGGGGAACGAATCGAACGATGTCCTGACGCTTGACGGGTGTCAGCTTTGAGAAGCTTAACTATAGAGCCGAACCCCGCTAAAGCCCACGGATGCAAAGTCCTTCCTTTGAACTGGCCTGTATCACCTCCTCAATCTCTTTTAGAACTATTATGTACCGAGGCCCCACTTATGGGCATGTTTGATTTTCCAATATAAATGAAACTATTCCTTTTAGACCAAAAAAAAAAAAAAAAAAAAAACCTATAGAGCCGAACCCAAATTTTCCCTTAAAATGGCCCAACCCAACATTCCTTGAAAATGGTTGGCCATAAAAAAAAAGGGGAAAAGAACCCTTCCTAGACGATATTTACGAACAGACCAAGAAAAATTGATACTTACGGGTAAATTCCCCCAAAGAACTTCCAACTTTAGGTCTAATTTCGATTCTATCCCAAATATTTTTTTTGTTTGAAAAAAATCCATAATTTTCACTATAATCCTAAATCTGCCAATGCGTCAAAAAATTGTCATTAATTTTTTCGAGATTATCAAAATCAGAGAGTTATTATTCCATATGAAAGTAAGGTTGTTGATGAAGACGTAAGTTCTAATAATGAACCTTTGACCGTGATATTGATAAGTCTGAAGAGACTAGTGGTGCTTTTTTTACACTTGGGCAAAATGGGACTAAAATGAAAGTTGAGAAGTTTTTTTTAGACAAAAATAAAAAGCTCGAGGCAGAATAGGAATTAGATCTAAAATTTAGGTCGTTATGGAATTATGCCCAAATTATAACCCAGTGATAAATAATAAAAAGAAAAACCAATGAATTTGGTCTTTTTTTTTTTTTTTTAAGTCTGTAATAAATTTGGTCAAATTGAGCAGAGATGCGTGCATCCTTTTGCCCCATTATTTCGGGTGCGGGTTTGCTGCATCCACTAACGTATCCATATGTTGTTTCTTCCATCGGAATTCATCACGTATTCAATCTATTTGACATCCTACCTTACCTGATTATTCCCCTGGAAAAAAAAAAAAAATCAACTCTCCCCCAAACACACCTCTCTCTCTCTCTCTCTCTCTCTCTCTCTCTCTCTCTCAACTCCCCATTTTTTCTGGCGATTTCACACGAGTGTATATTGAATTTAGTGGTGGTGGTCAACGTAAAATGAATGGGAAGCCCACATTGGAGTGCCGGGCTGCTCTAATTTGACTTTGGAAGTATATATATATATATATATTTATATATATATATATATATATATATATATATATATATATATATTTGTTGTTCAAGTTGACTCGTAGTAGTGTGCAGAATTTGACGATGCTGGAGTATGATTATACTTCCAGACTGCCAAGTGAGACTCGACCGTGGTAGGTGGAAAGTTGGCCAAAAGAATCTCTCACAAGAACAAAAAGATGCCCGCTTCCGTCCTCTCTTTTCAGATTATCTTGGTTACATGGGATGGTGGACTTCTTGTATTGCCGAGGAATGATGCTGTTGAGTCCGTGAATCATCATACGTCTGTCACTTCCCAAAGGTCAAATCGGCGTCGGATATTTCGCGCCATTCCAATTCGAAACATGACAAGATTTCGAGAAAATTCACTTCACATCTTGTGGTTGGATGCCATGTAGGAAACGGTGAATAAATTTATGAAAGTTAGGAGGATGTAAAGTTCTTGATTTTTTAAAATCCCAGTGCGGATTATGGAATTTTGAAACGACCGCTGTAGGACGATTGCATGACGAATCATTGGTAGGCCCGCGTGGAACCCTAGCTGGGACCGTTTGCAGCAGAATTTGGTTGAACCGCAATTATTTTTTTGCATGTTTGGGTTTTAGGAAAAGGGCTACTCAGGCATTTAAGAGGTCGCAAGTATGGTTGGCGACTTTGATTTCCTGATTTATGGGCATCCACAATTAATGCTTAAAAAAACCGGTGGCCTACTTACTTCCCGCATCGATTGGTTTATTAATTTAATTCGAAGCTGGCTTTCTTTGAACTTAAATTCAAGATTGTCAATAGCATTTTTTTGACTCGTGTCAGTGCTCCCGTTTCACTCGTGGGAGTATCGCTGGCGCAGTACTGACCAAAGTAGACGAGGACATCAATTCTTTGAGTGGGGAGAGTTTGTGGCGTTTGAGTCCTACATTAGACGGGTGATGTCTCGGCGATAATTCATAAATCAACTTTTGCCTTTAAATGGTTACTGCCTTGTGTGGTTACTTAGAGCATTTTTTTTTCAAAGGCTTGGCTAAAGCATAACTCCCTTTAGTATATGTGTGTTTCATAAAAGGTGTGGCCCCTCACATGCTTCAAGAAATGATTTTGACATCCCGAATCCCACACCGGATTGTTGAGAAATTCATAAAGTCGACTCTTGAATCTAATGTCGACTAATGGGGACTTTAACAAGGGCTTTATAAGTCAACATCGACCTTCAAATGTCATCTTTTTATGCTCTTGCTTAGAGTACTCCTTTTTAGAATTGCAGTGCAAGAATGTTTGAACATTCAAAAAATAAAAAGAAACAAGTTTCAGACTCTTTGACTGAATTGTTGAGTATTTTTTTTTTCTTATTTTGTGTCTTTTATGTTTTCTGGCATGAGGATTAAATCGCTCATTTAGTATACATAGCGCAAAAAAATGATAAGTCAAAGCGCGAGACATCCGATGAAAGACATCGATTTTCACGTTGTACCATTTCTTGGCTCGTACAAACAGCGACAAGTGGAAATATGTTCTGCATGGCGTGCCCGTCAAAGTCATTTTTGTCTTCTTTCTTCTATTTTTTTTTTATTTTCTCTTTAATTGTTTTGTCATGATGTCTTGCTTGTCGCCGTGAAACTCGAAGTTTGATCACGAACATGACCCACCGCCTACCAATTACTCGGCCGTATCCCCACGGCCGTGGGAAACATTGATTGGTCAACCAATCGCAAAGGCTTTGCAGTGTTTTTTATTGCCTACTATTTCATTATTGACCGCAAAATTTTGTTCCTGAAAAATTAGGTATCATCCCTTTTTTGTTACGGGTGGTGCTATTTTTTCATCTTCTTTTTTTTTTTTTTTTTTTTCAAATTAAAATACACCCTTTTTACAGTTAAATTTGCCATTCGATTACCAAATTTGATTTGATATTTATGATTAATACTCTCTCTCTCTCTCTCTCTCTCTCATATCATATTCTTGCTAACTTTCCGAAAGTAAATTGGTGAACTTATCTCCTATGTCCTTTTCAATTAGTACAAATAAGAAGATGTCTTTATTCCAAGTAAAATATCGTTACAAAGATGAACATTTTTTTTTTTCATTTTTCGAGCCAATTCATTAATATGTTGAAGATATAACGTCATTAATTAGATTTGTTAGAAAATCGCTTATTTATTATTTTTTCCGAGCTTCAATTAATTTCTATGGATGTCTAAATCTAGTAGCAGATTTATTGAAATTCAAACTTATTTATCTAGTAAAAAAAATTAAGGGCATGGTTCACTCACAACTTCATGTCTGAACAACAACAACAAAAATATTGTCTTGATCTTTCCCTTTCCTTAAACCAAACCCTATTATCATTATTGTAGCGATTGATCTAATAATAAATAGGATTTACTCCTAAGCAGTCCATGGCTCCCTAGTCACAAGTTCAAATCCCCCACCATTCCTCATGGAAGCCTCAATTCATCCATGACGTGGATTTGACCATGCTACATTGCTCAATAACCATCGTACTATTCCCATTAACATTATAATGAAAGTAATATCGGGCTCACTCAAACTTGAGTAGATAGTTATGATTTAAATCGAATATTTCATTTTAAATATAAAACTTTTAATAACGATTGAGAATTCGCCGACGTCCCCTCATTATCCTAGTCCCAAGTACGAGGAATTTAATGTAATTAAAAAATTTCTCCCTATCCTCAAAACTGTTAAAATCTTTATATATATTACACATACATATATATATATATATGACCAAAAAAATATATAAAAATAAAAATTCCAATTTCCAACAGCCAATTCAAACAGTCGTTTCTGGGCCCCACTCCCCCACGGTCACCTCTCCTCCTTCCCCCTCTTGCATATATATAAACACCACTCTCCATTTCCTCTCGTGCACTCTCTGTCCTTTCCCTCCTCCTTCACAATTTTCTCTTCCGAGATCTGATTTTCCCTCACTTTCCCGAGAAAAAATCCCCCGATCTCCCGCCGGGAATTCCCCCCCCTCTCCCCCTCCGGCCGTTCGACTCCGGCGATGGCGGGCGAATGGATACTGACGTTGACCGCGCAGACGCCGACGAACATCGCGGTGATCAAGTACTGGGGGAAGCGGGACGAGTCCCTCATCTTGCCCGTGAACGACAGCATCAGCGTGACCCTGGATCCCGGGCACCTCTGCACCACCACCACCGTCGCCGTCAGCCCCGCCTTCGAGCAGGACCGCATGTGGCTCAATGGCAAGGTACGACGATTCGTCGCCCGCTCGTGTCTTTCGTGGAGTTTCGTTTGGCGTTTGGTGGGCTGAGATACCGTGTGAAGGGGAGTGAGATTCGCGTTGGTCAGAGATTGCGTGGTCAATGAAATGGCGTGGTCCGTAGATACGAGCGTCGTTCGGGCTTATAGCTAGCAGAAGGAAGAATTGACGAGGAAAAGAGAAGTGCTTGATTTAGCTGAGATCCAACTGAGCTGTTGCGGAATGAATTGTATTAGATTCGATAGGAGGTTGGGTTGTTCATGTGAAATGAATAGCTGGGAAAACTGTACTTGTCGCTTAGTGAAGTGCGTTATCATTGATTTATCTTCCAGACAATTGTGGCTATCCAGTTGACGAATAAAATTAGATTTTTTAGGTTAATACAACACTGCCTTTGCTTTTTTTCTTTTTAATTTCCTGTTTAATTTCTCTCATGTTTCTTCAACTTTTCCATTTACGGCGCATAACAACGTTTCTGGTTATTTCAGGAGATCTCTCTTTCTGGAGATAGATTTCAGAGTTGTTTGAGAGAAATTCGAGCCCGTGCTACCGACGTTGAGAATAAGGAAAAAGGAATTAAAATTTCAAAGAAAGATTGGGAGAAACTGCACCTCCACATTTCTTCCTTTAACAATTTCCCCACTGCTGCTGGTTTAGCTTCCTCAGCTGCAGGCTTGGCCTGTTTAGGTAACAGATCTTTTTTTCAGTTACCTTTAATATAACTTGTAGGTTGAAGCGTTTATTCTGCCTATACTGTGGATAGCTCGATGATGCCTATTTCAAGTACTTTGTCAATTTGCTGCTTTTTTTCCCCTTCTCCCAATGAACTCAGAACATGAATAATACAGTAGGTCAATCTTTGTCATCCCTGGGATACTTCCATAAGTCAATTTCCCAACTGGTCAAATTTTGTGACGTACTAAAAAGTGGTCTGTAGCAGGACCTTACACTTCAGTCGAATTTAACCCTTCACCAGCCCAAACGATTTGTATCGACCTCTCCTGCTGAGTTGGAGTTTCAAAGAGCAAGAATATGGATAGAACACCGTCTAACAAAAGACGGGGCAACATGGCTATTATCTGACAGACTAGAATGAAAAGCACAAATCTTGTTCTAATAAATACCATATGTGGATGCTTATTCGTGCGCTGCTGCATGTTTGCGTTGGGCATATATACATATGCTCAGTTAATTTATAGCATTAAAATTAGGTATAAGTTTCTCGAATATCCATACAAAAGACAGAATCATATAGGTTAAGAAGCATGCGGGCAGATAACAGAACTAAAGAAAAGACAGAGTAATTGTAATATTTAGAGATTGTCAGGTGCATAAAACTAGGGAAAGGAAAAGAACAAGATATTTTGATGGATTTATATTTTACATCGAGGATATACAAGAATGCCCTTGATACGGATCAAAATTAGAAAGGGTATCATTGCTCTTTAGACTTTTATCAAGTTGATGTATACTGGACCTTTTGTATTCCATATGCTGAATTTATGGTTCCCACTTAATTTATTTTATTGGCGACATTGTTTTCTTGCCTTGAGATAATGCTATGACATCTTTTCTTCTATTAAGAAAAGAATGGACAGTTCTATAACTTGTAATTTTGTCTCTATTTGCAGTGTTTGCTCTTGGAAAGTTAATGAATGTTCAAGAAGATCACAGCCAACTTTCTGCTATTGCTAGGTAGCTTGTGCCCTTCTGTCTGCATGTTCAATCTTTCAATTGGTGGGTTGGGCGGTAGCCTGGTGCATTGCTAAACAAATTGTTCTTTCTACATTATAGGCAAGGTTCAGGTAGTGCTTGTCGCAGCTTATTTGGTGGATTCGTAAAGTGGATAATGGGAAAAGTGAGTAGTTCAAAAGTCATGCCTTACCATCCATTAAAGTTTGCTATGCCATTATTCTTTGCAGTTCTGATTATTAATATCTTGCGATTTTTAAGGAGGAAAATGGAAGCGACAGCCTTGCTGTTCAGCTAGCAGATGAAAAACACTGGGATGAACTTGTTATTATCATTGCTGTGGTATGTTCCTCTTTATTATACTAGTGATGTTTTTGCGACCCACCAGTTGATTTTTTAAGATGCAGAGAATAAGCTTTTAGCCTTAAAGGGCAAAAAAAGGCAGCCAGGAGGCTATTAATCATATCTTGTTTTTTCAATTGAGACTTGCAACCCCTTCTGTTTCATCACCTATAATTTGATTGTTGGTCTGGATTTGTTCTTCCTTGGCATGTTGACTGATTGAGCCTTGTATGTTTAAGATAGAATTCTCTGTCACTACTGCCTTGATGTAGTTCGAGTTACCTTTGTCGTTTCTTTCCTTCTTCGAGTGTAAGTTGATCTTTATTTAATTTTTTCTTCTGTGATCATTCACAATGTTTTCTTAACTGCTTGGCGCCCTGTATTTGTTATGTATAATCTTCCCTGATAAGATTACTTTCCTTGTTAATTTACTTGTATTTTTCTTTTATGCAGTTCTGCATCTTTTGAGGACCTGTCGCTTCTGCTTGTTATGTATTTTTTTCAACAATTTTGATATTGCTGTTTATTCAGGTCTCAGTTGCTCTCCGCATGGTCTTGTGCGTTGGTTCTTAAGTGTAACTTGGCCTTTTCTGTACAGTACATGTGGTGTGCTTTATTAGCTAGTTTTGTATGGCTGAAATGGAAAGTTAATAGGCGATTTTCTATCTCTCTTTTGACATTGTTTTATTATGGTTTTCCCAACCAACAGCGAGATTTTCTAGTAGAGTATTTATAGACAGTTTTATTCCTGTGATGAGTGACTATATCTTTGTCATATGCCCTATCATTAGCTTAGTATCAGCTTAAAATGATCCTACAACCTTCATTTGCCCAACACTTACAGAAGACACATGAATTTGTTGCTTCATGATTCATGTGCATCCTCAATCTTATGTAGTCTCTGCATGGAAATGTCAGGTAAGTTCCCGGCAAAAGGAAACAAGTAGCACCTCGGGAATGCGTGAAAGTGTTGAAACAAGTTTGCTTTTGCAACATAGAGCAAAGGTATCTCTTCTTCTCCTTCAATGAAGTGGTCATTAATTGTTCATATCTGGAAAATTCCTCAAGCTTTTAACATTAGTTGGATGGTTGGGGAATTTCATAAGCTGCATATAAAAAATTTATGAATTCTCATGCCATTCCACCTGTGTAGTTTCTTCGAGAATGAATTTTGTGTTCTTTCCAGGCATCCTATAGTCATTTTCTTTGGCTTGAAGCTTTCAATTGAAGTTTCTGCAGGCTATTGAAGTAAACACTCACCAACTCATTCTCCACTGTTTTAAATGAAATAGGAGGTGGTGCCCAAGCGGATTCTAAAGATGGAAGAAGCCATTCAGAATCGCGACTTTGCATCTTTTGCAGCACTAGCCTGTGCTGACAGTAATCAGTTCCATGCAGTGTGCCTCGATACTTCTCCTCCAATTTTCTACATGAATGACACATCCCACAGGCAAGTCATACCCATTTTCTAGATAACTTAAGTTCATACTACTGGTTTTTACCGGTTTGTCCGTACTTCAGCGTCCCTGTGATAACTGTCTGTGTTGTTTTCCACTTAATAATATTTGGTACTATGTTCCAGGATAATTAGCTGTGTTGAGAAATGGAATCGCTCAGAAGAAGCGCCTCAGGTATTTAATTTGTCTTATCTTTCTACCATCATGGTATCTAAATTCTGTCTGGGGGTTTGCAGCACCTAGCTTAAGTTGAGGCACATTATTGTTGATCATCATTCCATTCGTGATTACTTAGCAGATTAACTTGGACACTTCCTCTTTGCATGTTGAGATAGTAGAAGTATTTGATGTAATTTAACCGTCTGTATTTATTTATCAGAAAAGAACAAGGAAATGGGCATCATCATTGTCATGGTAACTCACACAAAATTCTAAAGTTTGTTGGATACATTCTCGTCAATACAAAGAAAACATGATAAATGTTTCCTGGAACTGCTTTCTAAAAATAGCTTCTTGGAAGTTCCTCCTACTGATCATGGCATACACTCGAAGACAGGAATATTTTCTGGTGTGTACCAAAAACTGATGAGGCTCAACCAGTTTGCTCATCTCATAAAAGATTTTAAAAGATTACTTAATCAATTTTTTTACTTCTGAATCTAGTTGAATGGTGCCTCATATTTTACAGAATGGCGTTATATATTTTGACTGAAGCCAATACATTACTTGATCAAGATTCTGTTCTTTTGAATCCAAGTTGAATGGTGCCTCATATTTTACAGAATGACGTTATATATTTTGACTTGTAATGCCATTTCAGTTTCTGAAATAGCATAATTCTAGGAGGACATGGCACCTCTTTAGATCTGATAAATAGTTCATCTTTATCAGATGATTCCTTTTCTTTTCATAATTTCATCCCTTTGCGTCCAGTACTGATGCAGTAATACCTACAAAGCAAGAGTTCTAGCTGCACTTTTAATTGGGTTGATTTTGGAAAAGATTCAATGTACTGAAAGGTCTGGAAAAGTGAAAGTATATACAGCATTTCTAATTTGTTCCTCAGCATAGTAGTTGAAATGGCTTTAATCAGTGAGAAAGTGGCTAATACTGGGAGATATGACAGGTTGCATACACTTTTGATGCGGGGCCAAATGCAGTTCTTATCGCACGCAATAGAAAGGCAGCTTCACTGTTGATTCAGCGACTGCTATACTACTTCCCTCCCAACGCAGAAACCGACATGAACAGGTACACTACAGTGTCATTGTGTCATTGTTCTCTATGAAATATTCAAAGAAGTTTGGGAATTGATTACTGATCACGTGGATGCTCTTTATCTGCAGTTATGTTATTGGTGACAAGTCAATCCTGAAAGATGCCGGAATCCAAGGGATAAATGATGTAGAAGCTTTGCCACCGCCTCCGGAGATCAAGGATAAGATTCCCGCCCAGAAGAACAGAGGTGAAGTTAGTTACTTCATCTGCACAAGACCTGGGAGGGGTCCGGTTGTGCTCTCAGATGAGAGTCAGGCTCTAATTGACCCTAAAACGGGGTTGCCCAAATAAACAGTTTCAGCTTCATGTCTATTTCATCTGTAAACTTCAAAGTACCCTTTCTTTTGGCATAAAGGAAGGCCCTCAAATTAATTGAGAAGCCATTCTCTCCGTTTCTTTTTGAATTTGTGTTCTTTTAGAGTGGACTTGGTATCACAAGCTCATCTGTTTTGTAGCCTTATCTTCAACGAGGCAAATAGTCAAGTTACATCATCAATGAAATACCACTGCTGAATTCTCAAATGCAGTCTCCAAAAATTAATCAGGACGTTCATAGGTGTGTAGTTTGGATTAAGACCGCTGCTTCACATTTGACAGATCGTGGGTTTCATTTTGTGACCACATCTAGTTTTGGTATCCAGAGCCTCGACCATTTTTGGTCATCTGATCTTTTGGAAAATTTCAAATAAAGACTTGAAATGCGTCCATTTTCTCAACTGAAGATTTGAAGTGTATTTCATCTCAAATAAGTGCCTAAAGCTCATTCATTTTCTCAAATAAAGGCATATGAGGTAGCCATGTCGATTTCGAAGAATGATCTAACCTCACTAAAGTGTCTTCATTTTCTCAAATAAGGGTATGAGGTAACCATGTCGATCTCGAAGAATGATTTGACCTCACTAGTTGATCAAGAAGATTTTTGTCCTTTATTTTTTTTTTTTTCCTTTTTATGTTTTTTCTTTCCATAAAAAGGAAAAACTTAAAAAAAAAAAAAAAAAAAAACAAGATAAGACATAAAAAAAAAAAGAAAAAACCCACACTTTTCGCCTATAGTCGCCGCCCCATTGCCAGGGGGGCGTCAACGGTGGCCAGTAGGACGGTGATCACCTAAGTGGCATCGACATCGACACTCGACACGCGAAACGACATGATACGCCGACACATCGTTCTTTAAAAAATAGAGAATTCATGCAACACCGAAGTTTGTGATACCAATTATTTTCTTCTTTTCTCGCCAGTTAAGCTACTCATATTAGAAATTAAGGTCACCACTTAATTTGAAACACCTCACGTCCCTTTTTAGTTAAGTCACCCACTTCGTGCATGGGAGGACTAAATCAGAAAAATCTGTCCTTCCCCACGTGGTCACCAGGTGGAATGCAAAGGAGAGGCGGGAGACTAAGAGGGCCCGTTTGGTTCGGCTTTTGGGGAAAATACCTTTGAGTAAATGGGGTTTTCCCAAATGCAAATATCGTTTGGTAAAATTTGCATTGAGATATAACTTTGGCCAAAATACCGTTTAGTAAAATTTGCATTTGTAAATGACTTTTATTAAATTAAAAAAACAAAAAAAAATTCTATTTTCTTTTTTGAAGTTCGGCCACCAGGCCATTTGGATCTAGCGGTCGGATCGCCGATCCGGCGATCGAACCGCCGGATCCGGCGGTCGGATGGCCGGATCTAGCCGCTGGGTCGCGCGACCTCGGGCGACCATCGCCTGAGGTCGCGCAACCCAAGCAACGGCCGCCGGGGTCGCGTGACCCAGGCGACGGTCCAATTTTGTATGGCGACAGGAGGAGATGCACGACCAACACTTCCTAGGCATGATTTTCGTCAAGTGTACATCCTGCTTGACGGTGGACACGGGGGCATCTACAGAGCCAGCATACCTAGCCTTTGTAGCCCTCTATGCACGCATGGATGGTCAACTAATGGGGCCTTTGCCATTGTACGATGACGGTCCGGGCCATGGTGGTAGCCCAACGGTATAGGCGGTGATCGATGAGCACTCGACGTTTGGGAGAATTTTGTTTTGTTTTTTTTGTTTTTGTTTTTGGCAGTATGTACATGATCGACAGGAGATAGGATATCTAGTGTTAGTAGTTCTTGGTGTTTTTTTGTATAAATCTCCCTCCATAACCCCATCTTCCGATATGTACAGAGACAAAGCTTATGGTAAATAGAGTCGAGTGTGGCTCAATTTCTTATGTCTCAGCATAGTATAATTCCTATTATGATCTGAAATTATTAACAGAATTCTATCTAGTATAGTTTTCCTAAGATATGCAGGCAAGGAGAGCAAGCAGGTGTAAATTATAGGATGCCACAATTCCAACATGTTGAGATATGTATATTAAATGCATATCTTTATATATACATGATAAATTAATATTTTTATGATTATTAAATTAAAATTCACAAATAAATAATAAAAATAATAAGAGTCTAAAATGAATTTACAATATTAATTCACTATTTAGTAATATTATTAATTATTTCAATTTGACAAATTCAACTCAATTCCATTAATCCATAAAACTTAAAGGAAAAAATAAACAAATAATCCACATTTTGGTCTCGCGTGTTAGAGCATGTTAGAGTAGAAGATAAAAAAAAAACTTGGAAGTAAATTGTGTGTCATGGAAAATGAAAGTTAGAAGAGAAAAGAAAATTAGGCTTTTTTTCTTTCTTCATTTATTATTATTTATTATTATTATTTTTTTTATTTTATAAATTTATATTTTGACCCATCATTTATTGAAAGTTTTTAAAATTGACTCTGTGCGTATCGGAATCACTTGTTGAAATTCCGAACTCGCATGTCGGAATTCTCGACTCGCGTGTCGGAGAATGTCGGAAGAATTGGCCAGATGTCGGATTTTCTGATACTTGTTGACCGAGTATCGGAGTATCTAATATGACACGAAAGCTCTCAAAAACTATCGATACTTCCTAGGTGACCATATGCAGATGGCTTGAGGTTCTTCTTCTTCTTTTTCTTCTTTTTCTTAAAGGAAAAAGGAAAGAAAAAAAAAACAAGTAAATAACGAAAATTCCCTTGGCCAGTTGGTGAAGTTAGGTCCTTTTTTGAGATTGACATAGCCACTTTAGACTCCTATTTAAAATAAGGTCTACTTGATGCCTTTATTTGAATTTTTCTCCTGTTTTTCTTCAACGGAGCTTCTATGAATACACTTCACATTGCAAACACTTATGCTTTATAAATGAGCTAGCAATCCATAACTGATTCCTAGGACCTTTTTTCACCCTATTTTGATTTTAGTTCAAGAGTTGTCGCTATTAAGCTGCTCAAACTATGCATCACCAACCGCAAGTCCATTCTCTTGCAGATGAATGGAGGTACATGATAAAGAAACATACAATTCATAAATTATTTTTCCTTATTTGTTGACACATGACGGAAAACATTTTTTGGTGTTTGGATCTCATTTGAAAAATAACTCTAAGATCATGACTTTATACAATGCTAAAAAAAATTAGAATTTTTAAATTATTTTATTCTTTTTCTTTTTCTTTCTTTTTCTCTTTGTTTCTCTCTCCACCATTTGCCAGGCCTCAACAAAGCCTCAACAATGACCAGCAACAGCCATGGGTGAGCTCGTGGCTCAAGCTCACCGAGATCGGGCTAGCCACGAGCCTGAGCTTGCTCGGATTTGGCAAGCCCATTCTCTTTAGGATCAACCGAGCTCGAGCTCGCTAAAGATTGGCCGAGCCGCGAGCTCCGTTGAAGTTGGCGAGCCCCGAGCTCGCCGACCCACATCATGGCAGGTCACTAGGTTGCTAAACGTCGTCAAGACATGCAACCATAGGCGGGAGAAGGATGGAGAAAAGAGAAAAAAAGAAAAGAAAAAGAAAAGAGAAGAAAAGACAGAAATAATAATGATTTGATTTAAAAAAAATAATTCAAATTTCAATTTTTATTAAAAATATATTTTTATAAGAGCAAACATTTCATTAATCAAGGATCCAAGCCTGAGCATTGAAGACTCAAACCTAAGGGTGGGGACTTTTGCTCGAATGTTGAGGACCCAAGCATGACATCTAAAGACCCAATTTTGATTGCCAGAGCATTAGCTAGAGCATTAGCTACAAACAGGGGTTCAAGCAAGGCCTTGATGGACTCGAGTGTGGAAACTAGGAGCCAAGCCTAAGCATCAAGGTCCCAAGCCTGACCTTGATGGACCCAAGCCTGGTGATTGAGATACCTTGTCCTGGCCGTCGGGACTCGAGAACCAACATTGCTATTTCCGTGCTCAAGTGTAGGGTTTTTGGTCCAAATGCCAATACCTGATCATATTTTAAAAAACATTCTCCAATTATTTCAAAGAGAAAATCATTAAATTGAATTTAAGTTTTGATAAAAAAAAAACATTTTCCGTTGATTTGGAAAACATTTTCTATCGACTCGTTTTCCTAAACGAACCAAATGCCAAAAAATGAGGAAAATGCTTTTCCAAAAGATGTAATCTGTAGACCCAAAGTGGTGATATTAGCTTCCCGATTTAATGTTTAGGTACGATGATCCCTGACCGTTAGCAGAGTAACATAACCAACTAAAGTTCTAAAGAGGCACTTTCTAGTACCGCCACATATGAAGCTTCCTCCAGCAGCAACTACTTCGTTACAGGCTTTCGGGTAATCCACTTTGTTTTGTTTACCTAACGGAAGCGTAATTGTGAGTTTTCATCCAAAAGCACAACAAAAGATAGTTGCCTCGCATGCCAGCATCCACCGAGTCTGACTCAGTATGTTGTTTATAATGACACAAGAACAGTATAAGCACAGATTACCACTGCATCAAAATCCTTGCCTATCTGAGTGCGACTGCCCTATCAATCTAAAAAATTTATTTACAACGCAGTGATCAACACTTACATCTGCAAAAGGCAGATTAATATACAACATACAGAAAGAATCTGGTAAAAGCACATGCTTAAGCATCAAGCTACCTTCAGACTGTTAGAAGCAGCATCCTTTCGCAGCCAGAAATTTACGAGGAAGGAGTCCATTATAATCTACATGAGAGAGAAGTGAGGAAACCAATTTTCCAAACATGTGACAGAAGCAATGAAAAACTTTACCTGAATTAAATGTGCCGCAACGCAAGGGAGAACCAGCAGACCAGATTCACCAAATGCACCACTGAGCTGCTCAACGACAGCCACCAATACTGGTAGAGTTTTCTGCAAAGTGTGGTCAAAGCTTCAGTGGTGTCATCCTTGAGGAAGTAACCCTTGCATTATCCAGCTTACAAATTCAAATCCTAACACGAAAAGTATACGCACTGTGTTCCTTAAAAAAAATTACAGGGGTACAGGTTACTAATAGCCGATTCCGTAAGTGAACAAATCAAAACTCAAGGTTAAACAGACCAAGACACTCGTCCTGATGGACATTTTCCTCCAACTTGCCACAAAATTCATGCCATTTGTAGTTCCAATTTCTTATTAAGCGTGCATCCGGCAGGAATAATCTCCAAACAAAAGCCATGGGATTTTGTTCAAAGATTCAGCAAAATGGCTGCCACTGCTAGAGGATGTCCATATGGTTTTATAATGTCCAATCAAATGCCATGGGACTTTTCTTCTTTCTTCTTTTGCTCTTTCTTTCTTTTTTCCTTTTCCTTTGTTGTTTTTAGCTTTTCTCGTGTCTCTGCAGAGTTGGAACTGGTGCAGAATGACGATACCAAATGGTAAATTTATTCTAACCGAAGCTATCATCTTTTAAAGGAATAAATAATGGTGGGATAGCAATGTCACATTCTCAACAAGAATAGAAAATAATTGACACAAAATAAAATCCCAAAATTTCCTAAATATCTCTGCATTAGACTTTGTATGTAAGAAACTTATATAATCTCAATGATATTCTGTCTCTGCATCTAACACACTTGTATAGTTCCTCTATTTCCTTAACTCAGATCGAGTGTGTATTACTCTCTTGCTTTTGACTTGGGCTACTCAGACTGCACAAGAAAAGATGTAAACTAAATACACACAATATATTACCTGGCTTGCCACGAGAAGAGCAGCATTTGCATTTTCTTTCTTTGCAAAAACGGATTGACTACCGCCAGTGACAGTTGAGAGACATTGTATAGCAAAAGCGTTAAATGCTAATAGGATGAGATGAAGAACTCTGCATTCACATATAACAGTCGTGTCATATCTCAATGCAGTTAAATCATAATAATGAACCTTACTGAAAGTTACACTAGTGAACTTGGCATATAGAAGCAGCCACCAGGAGACAACTGTGATGGTTTGGCTTCCTATTATGGTGGCCAGACCAATGAACTTCAGACATAGACACATCAATTGCAAAATCTAGAGAAGATGGAAAGCAAGGTAATCATATGAACATTTTTTGGTTAGTAATCTATGTTCAGATAGCATATATGTTATAGCATCTAAAAAAGAACTAGAATGTTTTCAAATATTGACTTATCAATGGGATGGGTACTCAGCTACACTCTTTGGAGAAGCTTAAGAGCAGAGAAAAAAGGAACAAATTCAAGATTGGCTAATCAGAAAAGTACTACGGTGATATCAGGCCACTGGTAGATACATGTTTGCACTTTGACAATGTAAAAAAGTAGTTTCACGTGTAAAAAGCAGCAAGTTTATCATCTTAAAAAGGTAATCTTACTATAGATACTTTAATGGTACCCACTCGATAGTAACTCCACTCATTAATCTGGAAATTCTGATATTATTGCAAAGTGGTAAATAGCTGGATATTTGGCATTATACAAAAGTTGTAAAAAGACATATTGGACAAGAATGAAGTTCATACGTTCCCGTCCCAATTGCAACAAGAAACATAGCTGGTTGGACCATCAGCAAAAGTGACCTTGACCTGCTCACCTGTATCCATGGTACCTGCAAAAAAACATCTGGTGAGATACATCCAAACTGGGACTGACTCATGAACAAGGACCTTCACTTTAAGACAATATCATGTTCAACAAAGTCATCTAGGACACATTATTTATTTATTTTTTTTGGTAAGGTGTGAGAACACATTTTTGTCCTCCAACAAAAGCATGAAATCTGGTAAATGGCCATTTCGGTGCCCACCTAAGTAAGATCCACAAATTTATCAAGCACAGCACTAGACAGGGCTTTTAACATATCATATCCATCTACTCTGCCACCATGTCTCTTTGCTGCCAACATTTAGCATTAGAAACTGCTGTCTTTCAGCAAATCGCTATATATCTTTGCTCATTACTGCAGATCAACTAGAGTGCTTCTAGAGTAGTTAAAAAGGTAAAAGGAAGAGCCAGGAAGGATAGGAAAAGCAGTATGTCATCACTGAATCACATGCGCGAGATCAACTAAAATAGTTGGCATCCTCATCACCGACAACCTCCGTACACCAAATCACTAGATCATACGACCAATCTTTTGCCCCGCAAGAGTAAGCACAACATACTAAGGTAGCTAAAGGTACTTTGCAAAAACAGATTTGCATAACTTATCAACCATTTGACCGGAAAATCATTCTCTAGTTATATCACATAATTTACAGAGCACAAAATAAGTGGCCTTGAAAAACCTAAACAGGTAAGTTTCCTATTTGACAATTCCAGTCGGTCTTTTAGACTAGCAACAAAGCCCTCATAGAGCTCTATCTCTTCTCTAACAAGAAAACGGATAGCTTCACTTCCCAACACCAATTGTACATCTTACTAGCCATTTTAACGTGTTGAGAATTTGGCTGATGGAGGCATATTTGTCTATTTCCTTTATTATGTTATGTATAACAGCAATAAGGATGGTATTGTAGTTTTGGCCTTTTGGCTTTATTATATAAAATAGCTTGGTGTCACATTGATCTAACTAAGCATTTAGTCAATTTTTTGTCTCTTAACATGGTACCAGAGTGAGAGCGGAATTGAGAACCTATTCCCAATCTCTTCTCTACGAAACTTTTCTTTTCTCTCTCTCTCCTCGTCCTCACCCTCTCCCGCTGCAGTTCCTTCTCAACTTCTCCTTAGCTCTCTTTTAGTGTAGGGCCACACTTATGAGGTGATTCTTTGAATCTAGAGTCTGCCCTAAACTTCACCTATATGAGATAAACTAAAACTTCTTAGCAATCTGAGATAGGTGGTTCAACCTATTTTGCAATTTCTAGAATCTTTTAGTTTGAGATTGTTTCTGCCTTGCCACAGGTCTACAATTCTCTCATTTGTGAAGAGCAAAGAACTGTAATGCATGGACCACCATATTTTTTTTTTTATAGATTCTTTAGGAAAAATCAAAATTATCGACTTTTTTCAGGTTTTCAAAAACCATGCATAAATTGATTTTTGCCTTCCCTTATCTGATTTGGCTGATTTTTTGGAGGACAACTTCAGCCTACTACCAGAGGACTTCAATCCAACTTTTGGCCTTTTCTAGCCGTGGATTACAGGACATATCAATGACATTTCTGTGTAGCCATCTACATGAGGTACTACTCAGGACAAGTGAATCTTGAATGACTCTTTGGTAATGTCTTATTTGCTTTAACTAGATGCAGCCACATAATGCAAAAAGATATTTGCTTCTTGATACTACGGCTTGGATTTAGTTGGCTGCAAGGGGTAACTATGATTAAATCAGGAATGATGCACAGGTGTATGAACTTTGAAAAAGGGTTCATGACACCACTTGGAAGGAGATGACTATAATTCAAAATTATACTGAGCTCCGGAATTTCTGGTAAGAGCTAGATAATTATGCCAACTATCAACCAACCAATGCTGCAAACGTTATTGCCTACAAGAAGCATATGGACAAAATCAGAGTTTATGATTTCTTAGCAAGATTGAATATTGAAATGATGAGATACATGTTCAAGTCCTCAGCTGATCTCCATTCCCTACTCTGGAACAGTCCTATGCCCTAGTTAACTCTGAAGAAAGGCACAAGACGGCAATGCTCCATCCCTCTACTGTTGATCTTTCTGCTCTACAAACTAGTGCTGACACTATTGCCAAAGTTGATTCCTTCTCTCAATTTGATAATACCTCTAAGGAGGTTGTGAAGTATGATTATTGTTATTAGAAAATTTATATAATAAATCACGCTTTCATCTTACAACTTAACCTTTTAGAACCGTTGGTAATAGTCCCACAAAATCTCACATGGTATCAGAACAGGAAATCTTGAATTTAAATCTTTCCAAGCCCCTATTTGCCTCCCCAATTACATATTTCCACTCTTTAGGCTTAAGCTAAAGACCAGCTTACGTGTGAGGAGGAGTGTTAGAATATTTGAATAATAAACCACGCCTTCACCTAACAGCTTAAGCTTTTAGAATAGTTCGCAGTGATCCCACAAAATCTCACGATTGTCATAAGTGTTAAGTTACTTTAATTAAGTTTCCTTTATTATCATAGTTGCTGGTTATTTCCTTTTTTTATTATCAGAGTTTTGTTTCCTTTTTTACTTACATAAGGATATTATATAAATACAATGGGTGTAGGGTTTCTGTTATTACAGAAAACTACAACCCTCTCTTTGTTTCTTTTACGTTCTCCTTCTCCTCCTTCTCTCTATTCCTTCTCTCTTCTTTCTTTCTCTCTTTCTACTTGCTGCGGGTTCTCTAACCAGCTTTGTGACATGGTATCAGAGCAAAATCTAACTACCCGATTACTTGATCCTATTGCTGGTTTGAGAGTCCCCTAGTAACCCTACTTATTCTCTCGGTGCGCAGCCACCTAAAGTTGCAATTTTTATCGGTTTTCTCTTTGAGTCTCGATATGTATGAGATCGAAGATATCGATTCATCGGGTTTGATTTCGAACATGGATTACAACACTTACTGCTCAGCGGATTCAAGAATTAGAGTATTTAATTGATTATGGTTGACTGATTTTGCTGGGTTCCCTTTGGTTATTGATGAAGCCAATTACATCTAATTATACATTAGTGTTGCTGTTTTGTTTCTTGCACTAAAGTTTCAGCCTTCTTGATTAAGTGGTAGATATATTTGTATTGAGACTATCATCATGAGTGATACTAAGGCTTCTACAGATAGTATCGATGTTCAAATTACCACCATTAAATTGAATGGATCTTCCAATTACTTGTTATGGGCCCAAGCTGTGAAGGTCTATATTAATGCCAAAGGGAAACTCCATTATCTTACTACGAGACCCTCCCGATGAAAATTCTGAAAACTATAGTGATTGGATGAGAGAGAATGATACACTTTTGGTGTGGTTATGGAATAGTATGGTACCATCCATCGCTGCTAATGTTATGTTCCACACAACTGCTAAAGGAGTATGGGATGATCTTATGGAGAGTTACTCACAAGACAAAAATATGTTTAGAGTTTATGAATTATATGAGAAGATCTTTAATTTTAAACAGGGAGACAAGTCTCTTGGAGAGTATTATAGTGCTTTGAAAGGTATGTGGGAAGAACTCAATCTTTTTCAGCCCATCACTACTGATCTTGAGAGACTTAAGACACAACGAGCTGAATTTCAAGTGGCCAAGTTTTTATCTGGCTTGAATGTTGACTTACAGCCTGTGAAGAGTCAACTTCTTGCTGGAGAGAGAGTTCCTTCTATGAATGAAGCATTTTGTCGAATTCAGCGCATTGTCCCTCCGTCTTCTACGTCATCTAAAGACAATTCTGCATTTATGTCTAGTAGTGGTGGTCGTGGTCGTGGTGGTTTCTCCAATAGAGGTCGTGGTTTCTGGGGAGGTCGTAGTCGTGGTGGTGGACGTAGTGGACAAAGTTCTGATCGAGATAGCCGTCAATGTATATTTTGCGGCAAATCTGGTCATATTATTGACACTTGTTGGGTCAAGCATGGCAAGCTGAGTGGGCTCCGCGATCAATTACCGCAAACGCTGTTGTGTCGAAGGGAGTGCTGGAATTGTGTCTCACAGTGACATAAACCCATCTATCCCACCCGGAGGTAGTTCTTCTGAGTCTACGACTCGAGATGATATGGTTGCACAACTCATCAAGCGTGTCCAACAACTAGAGGCTTCCAATTTCTCATCCACTTTGCCACTCTTGCGCGTACGGGTAACATGGCCTCTTCCTCTACTTTGTCTCCTAGCACCCCTTGGGTCATTGACTCGGGAGCTTCTAGTCATATGACGGGTAAGCAAGAACTATTTTCTTCCCACCATAACTCTAGTCCTTCATCGGAAGTTATTTTAGCTAATGGTTCCTTCACTCAAGTGATTGGATCAGGGACTGTTTCACTTACACCTTCCTTATCTTTGTCCTCTGTTTTACATGTTCCCCAACTTCCTCTAAATTTGTTATCTGTTAGTCAGTTAACTAAAGCTCTTAGTTGTTCAATTACATTTTATCCATCTTATTGTGTTTTTCAGGACCTTCAGAATTTTGTGTGAGACCAAAGCTTCCATTTCCACATCCATAGCTTTCTTCCACTCAAGGTGAGACAAAGCCTCAGTGGTAGAAGTAGGAATTGTGTGAGTTTGTAATGATAGAGCAAAGTCATGTAATGGAGAAGGAAGATGTGAAAGAGAAACATAATGCTCAATAGGGTAAGCCAAAGAGGATTTTTGTGTGCACGATCGAGTACCTTTGCGAAGGGCAATTGGAAGATCATCTGGACCTGGAGACAAAGAAGAAGATTGGTGGAGGGCATGAACGTGATGGACTCTATTATCTGAATGGTGTCTCTACAGCTAATGCCAATGGTCTAGCTGCTAGTTCTATTAACCCCCTATTATGGCATTCTCGTTTAGGGCATTTATCTTTATTTAAGTTACAACAAATAATTCCCGAGTGTAAATCAATTTCTACTCTTGAGTGTGAAGCTTGTGAACTTGGGAAACATCATCGTAGTTCTTTTCCTAGTCGTAATGATTCTCGTGCATCTACTTTACTTGAACTTATTCATTCGGACATCTGGGGACCTTCCCGTATTGTTAGTAGAAACGGTTTTAAGTATTTTGTTACTTTTGTGGATGATTATTCTCGTTTAACGTGGCTTTATATGCTTCATGACCGTTCTGAATTTTTACATGTTTTCCAAATGTTTCATCGTGAAGTTACTAATCGTTTAATACATCCCTTAAAATTTTGCGAACGTATAATGCTCTAGAATATACACAGAAAAGCAATTTCTTTGTTTTGTTCTAATCTTGGCATTATACATCAAACAAGTTGTGCTTATACCCCTCGGCGAATGGTGTGGCCGAGAGAAAGTACCGTCACCTTCTAGAAGTTGCTCGTTCACTCTTATTTCATATGCATGTGCCAAAATCATTTTGGAGTGATGCTATCCTTACCGCATGTTATCTCATAAATCGTATGCCTTCCACTGTCCTCAATCATCAGTCACCAATTAGTGTTATATTTCCTGACAAGCCGTTATTCCCTCTTACCCCGCGCATCTTTGGGTGTGTTTGTTTTGTTCATAACCTACGTTCCGGTTCTGATAAACTATCTCCTCGTGCCACTAAATGTATTTTTCTTGGGTATTCACGTACACAAAAGGGATATCGGTGTTATGATCCAACAACTTGTACCCAATATGTTAGTGCTGATGTTACTTTTTTTGAGGGCACACCATACTATTCTGCGAGGGTAAAAAGTTTTCAACCGACATTGTAGCCGATCCTCCTATCCCACATCTTATCCCCTTAGATTCCGTTAGTTCTTCTCTAGTACCTCCTCCCTTGCGTGTATCGGCGGCGAAAGCGCCTATGGCACCACCGCTTTCCAGCTCTTCCATGCCCTCCGTTCAATCTTCCTCCTTGTCTCCGTGTCCGGATGATCTTCCAATTGCCCTTCGCAAAGGTACTCGATCGTGCACAAAAATCCTCTTTGGCTTACCCTATTGAGCATTATGTTTCTCTTTCACATCTTCCTTCTCCATTACATGACTTTGCTCTATCATTACAAACTCACACAATTCCTACTTCTACCACCGAGGCTTTGTCTCACCTTGAGTGGAAGAAAGCTATGGATGTGGAAATGGAAGCTTTGGTCTCTCGCCAAACGTGGTCATTAGTTGATCTTCCTCTTGGGAAAGATGTGGTGAAGTGTCGTTGGGTGTACACTATCAAGTACAATCCAGATGGCTCAATTGAACGTCTTAAAGCTCGGCTTGTTGCTAAAGGTTTTACTCAAACCTATGGAGTGGATTACTTTTAGACTTTTTCCCCGTGGCACGTCTCAATTCTGTTCGTGTTATTATTTCTCTTGCTGTGAATTTTGATTGGCCATTATATCAATTAGATGTCAAGAATGCTTTTCTTTATGGTGATTTGTCTGAAGAAGTATATATGGAGCAACCTCCTGGGTATGTTGCTCGGGGAGAATCATAGGAAAGTATGTCGGCTACATAAGGCTATTTATGGGTTGAAACAGTCTCCAAGAGCATGGTTTGAAAAATTCAGTTCAGTGATTTCCAAATGTGGTTTCCACCAATGTTATTCAGATCATTCTCGTGTTTGTTCGCAAGAAGGAATGCTGGGTGGTCATTCTTGTGGTATATGTGGATGATATAATTGTCTCTGGTAGTGATGTGAGCGGCATTTTGGAGGTTAAGTCCTTTCTTCAGCAGCAATTTCAGATTAAAGACTTGGGAACCCTTAGATATTTTCTGGTATTGAAGTTTTACGAAGTAAAAAGGTATTAATTTGTCTCGGCGAAAGTATGTTCTTGATCTTTTGTCTCGAGACTGGTACACTAGCTTCCAAGCCAATTGATACTCCTATGGATCCAAATCAAAAGTTTGGAGTTGATGATGGAAATGAAATTAAAGACAAGCAACAATATCGACGTCCGGTTGGGAAACTAATTTATCTTACTGTTACACGTCCCGATATTTCTTTTGCTTTGTTGGTGTGGTGAGTCGGTTTATGGAGTCACCTAAGAAGGCTCATTGGGATGCTTCTCGTCGCATTCTTCGATATCTTAAAAGCTCTCCCGGAAAAGGACTAATTTATAAACCTAATGGTACTTCAACTCTTGTTGGCTATTCGATGCTTGATTGGGTCAGGTCAACGTATGATCGACGATCTACAACTGGGTATTGCACCTTTATTGGTGGTAATTTGGTTACTTGGAGAAGCAAGAAACAGACTACTATTGCTAGGTCTAGTGCGGAGGCTGAATATCGTGCTATGGCACATACTGTGGGCGAATTGTTGTGGTTGAGATATTTTCTCCAGGAGCTTGGATTTTCTATTAATCAACCAATTGATATGATGTGTGATAATCAAGCAGCTATTTATATTGCTGGGAATCCTGTTTTTCAAGAGCGAACTAAGCATATAGAAGTTGACTGTCACTTTGTTCGGGATGCCGTGAAGCGAAGCTGATTGCTACTCCTTACGTTGCCTCTAGAGATCGGTTTGTTGATATGTTTACCAAAGCATTATTCCGTCTTGCTTTTGTTGCTGGTTGTTCCAAGCTGGGCATGGGTGACCTATATGCTCCAGCTTGAGGGGGAGTGTTAAGTTACTTTAATTAAGTTTCCTTTATTATCATAGTTGCTGGTTATTTCCTTTTTTTTATTATCGAGTTTTGTTTCCTTTTTTACTTACATAAGGATATTATATAAATACAATGGGTGTAGGGTTTCTGTTATTACGAAAACTACAACCCTCTCTTTGTTTCTTTTACGTTCTCCTTCTCCTCCTTCTCTCTATTCCTTCTCTCTTCTTTCTTTCTCTCTTTCTACTTGCTGCGGGTTCTCTAACCAGCTTTGTGACAATAAGCCATATCACACTAAGGCTACCTAAGGCTACCTGTTGAAAGTTACATGGAAACCTGCAAATTTTGAGGCAAAAAGGGCACAACGAAAGGGAAAAAGAAAAAGGCAAACCATCCTGAAACTGTTCCTGTTGCACCTAATACTAATATAGGTTTATCCCAAGAAGAACTTCAGGCATTTCGACATCTATGGAAAGCTTCTTCTGCTGTTGCCTCCTCCACAGTTGCCAATTCGTCTTCCCCTTTTGCTACAAACCTGGCCACTTCAAGTATCCTCTTTAGGGGGTTACAAATCATCTATTGTTTTCAGCCCATGGATCATTGATACAGGGTTTACAAATCACACGGCAGGTTGTGGTCTCTTTCATCAATACACCCCTATTTCCGGCAAAGACAAGGTTCATGTAGCTGGTGGAACCCTCTCTTCAGTTGCTGGATAACCCTTGTCTTTTGTTTTATATATTCCATCATTCTCTACTAATCTACTTTCTATTAGTATTCTGACCAGAGGCTTAAACTTTAAAGTAACCCTTTTTTCCTTCTTATTGTGTTTTTCGGGATCTAATAACGAAGAAGGAGATTAAATATGGCAGATCAGATAGTGGTCTTTATCTACTCGAGGGTAGTGGGAATTCTACTTCCACTTCATCTTCTATGCCTCATTCAGTTAATTTGGCATTGACAGATATTCATCATTAGCACTATAGATTAAGTCATCCCCCTTTAGGAACTTTAGAAAAAGTTTTTCCTAGTCCTGTTTCTGCTTGTAATAAATATAAGTTGTTTTGTGAAGCATGCATTTTGGCTAAACAAACTCATCCAACATATCCACATTCAAATAATAAAAGTCATTTCCCTTTTCATGCAATTCATATTGATGTGTGGGTTCTTCCTAGCGTACCTCTATTCCCAGTTATCCATGGTTTGTCACTTTTATCAATTGTCATTGTCATACAACTTGGGTTTATTTGTTGAAATTTAAGAGTGATGTTTTTCACTGTTTTCAAATCTTTCACAGAATGGTTCTTACTTAGTTCAATGGCATAGAGCACACTAAAGATCAGTTTCAACGGTATCTCTTTGATGATAACAATATTCATCAAATCAGTTGTGTTGGTACTACTGCACAAAATAGTGTCGTCGAAAGAAAAAATAGACATTTGTTGGAGGTCGCTAGGTTTCTTATGTTTGCCCATCATGTCCCAGCTTGGTATTAGAGTGATGTTCTCTAAACCACTGCCTATTTAATCAATCAGATAGTAACTAGATATCTCAATTTCCACACACCTAATAATGTTTTACAGGGATCATCGACTTTTATTCTTTCCCAAAAAACTTTTGGTTGTATTTGTTATGCTGGAACACCACCTCTAAGAGTAAGTTGGAATCCCTTGGTCTCCTTCCCCCTATCAATTTAAGCTGTCTTGCTCAGAATCTCCCTAGATCACAACATGAATCAACCCTGTCGAGAGATCCCTTAAAACATGGCTTACAGTCAATCTCATGCAGATTTAGCTCTAAGTATGTAACTTAAAAGTAGATATTAGCTGAATACATAACTGGCCTCAGTTAGTACAAGCTGTAGAAATTCATGTTAGTCTTATTGATAGAAGATAGGAATAATTATACCGAAAGTTCTAAAACTTATCACGAAAATGTACTTGAGTCCTAAAACTTTCCAAAAATGCAATTGAATCCTAAAACTTTTAAAAAGTGCAATCAAGTTCTTTCATTAACTTTGTCCAACTTAAACAAAAAATGCTAATAAGTTTTAGGACTTGATTGCACCAACTTAACAGGTTTTACTTAATTACACTTTTTGAAAGTTTTAGGATTCAATTGCACTTTTTTGACAAGTTTTAGGATTCAATTGCACATTCGTGACAAGTTTTAGGACTTCCAATATACTTATTTTTGGAAAATATGAGCTCACATTCACATTGTTTTTTCCCTGTCTCTGTTTCTCATAATTAGAGATATGAAACAGCTGAAGTAAAGAAGCTAGTATAGCCAGAGTAAAGGAACAAAGCCAGATACCTTATGGAGTATCCAAAAATTTCAGATATATCACATGCTTGTAAAGCTTTTAGTAACCACAGTCTAGACATGGACCATGATGCGTTCTTTTGTTTCTAATATTCACCCAAAAAAGAGTTATGGCCCTTTAGATCCTTAAGTAAACTGAGAAACCACACTGTCTACTTGTTGTTATCAGAAAATTAAAGCAAGGAAAATTAAGGGTTCTTACTAAACTGAGAAAAACCGCACTGATCCTTGATAAAAGCTTCCGGTTGTTATCAACAAAATCTGCCAAGCCTGAGATATAACTTTTATTCAGCATTGTAGTAAATGCGAGGTACTTTATCCACACATATTTATTCAGATCTCAGCATTATTCATAGGCAATTTTTCCCTATGACAAGTGAAGTGACTCAATTCAGCTTATAAACTGACAGTTTCTCAAAATTTACCAAGTTCACCATATTCTCTAGAATAACTATAAACAATGATTGTTGACACATACCTCTGAAGGATTCTCGCAATATCTGTAGGGCCAAAGAAAGCATGATGTTAGATTGTGTAAATAAAAAGCAATCAATTTATTGAAAGATAATAACCATTTCCTGTCTGTTAAGTTACTTTATTAAGTTTCCTTTATTATCAGAGTTTTATTTCCTTTTTTACTTACATAAGAATATTATTGTTATATACAATTTCTATTCAATATAAATACAACGGGTGTAGGGTTTCTGTGACTACAAAAATCTAAAGCCCCCTCTTTGTTTCTTTCTTCTACATTCTCCCTTCTTCTTTCTCTCTTACTATTTGCTGCGGGTTCTCTAATCAGCATTGTGACACTGTCATTTCATGAAAAAGTAATGAAACAAATACAATATCTTCATATTGCTGCATGAAGACTTCCAGAAAGAAACATGTAGCGGGAGAAAAAGCTTAATGGTAAATAAAAGGTAGGATTAAAGGGAAGAGTGCAACAAGTAACTCATCAACGCCACAAAGATAAGATAGATAAACTTAAAGGTGACATAATTAGATGACGCGTTCCATTGACCATACTTCCAGTCAAATTGAAGAAACTGTTATTCCTTTTGAACTCTTCGTCCAAAGGGATACTTTCAAAGTACATATAGTAGTAATATCGATAAGCAAATCATGAAGAGATCATATAAGAGCCAAACAAGTATCTGCCTATCTGGTAACTGCCAGCGCTCGTGAATAAAAAACTAATCATCCAATTGATTTATATACTGTTAGGTAGCAAATTACCAGAAATATATGCAAGCACTACTTGGAGAAGATATTGAATTTTTACAACATTCAACACTTTGTTTTATGGCAGCAAACATAAAGATTACATCTTTTGATTGGAAACAGAACATCAAGCATTAAGTACTCCCAGCTAAAAGATTAAGCATTAGCCCTATTTTTTCTATTGCTAATTGGTATATTTTCAGGTAATCAGTAACCAGGAAGATCTTCAGCTTTTGACAGCCTGTTTGGACCTGATCTATATTCATGGGGTAATATACTAGTTCCAATAATAAAGGCATCAACGAACTCTGCCTATAAAAAAACTTTTGCAAGGATCATATACCTTCCCCAGTATTAATGGAATAAGAAGTGTGAGAACTAGACTTTTGAACAATTGCTTAGTCGGAACAGTGACTCCAACTCCATCAGCAATGAACTTGGAGATAGAAAATGGCACCTAGAAAGATACTAATGCCATCAGATTGTTGTACAGGTATAACAGTGTTGAATTTAAGTCGAAAATACGCGATCATGTTAAATAAATAAAAAAAAGCAAATAGATACTTCTAAGTATTCAGAGAATTATCATGCATCCATGGCCATGCATGTGAAAATACGTAAGTTTCATACCTAAAAAGCAGGACCAAGCTTGCTCTACAAAAGTAAATTACATACAAAATTCAAGACGAGCAGCCATCGCTTAGGAACTAGTGCTGCAAAATTATTGTTAAAAACAAAATCACACTTATTGATTGCAACAAAGTATAAAGCATGAGGAGCACTACAAATCTGCATTCAAGTAAAAACCAAAGAAAAGCTTCTGGGTATTTTCAATAACATGAAGAAGTTGCATCAACGCAGCTCTTGAAGAAAAAACAGAAAAAAAATCATAAAAGCAGAGAAAAAGATGCCAAGTAATAGAAAGATCAGGTAACATCTTGCCCAACTCTCTTCTTCTGAGAATCTATAGATATGATCTGACAGTATACTGACAAAGGCAATATTATAACTTACAAGTAGAATCCCCAATAGATTTGATATCACTGTCATTGCAAGAGCAAGAGCAGAATTCCCTCCAGCAAGCTGCAGTCACAACCTTCCATTAATGGCAAAATTATCATCAACAGCAACTTTGAAAGTAAAGAATAGTAGGCATGCCTGAGTAAGAGCCACTCCACTTGATAATGTAGTAGGCATACAGCTAAATAGTGCCAATCCTGCAGGATCAAAACAGATCATTGTAGCATTGAAGAGAAATTCTCTTTAAATTGATTATAAGCTCTGAAGTATAATAATAGTAAGTCAAAGCAAACATAACTCTCGCTTTTTGACAATCATGTACAGCATAAAGTCCCCAACAAAAGCCAAATTCGATTTCTTTTTTAATCAGTCGAATCAACGTCATCTTTAATTTGCTTAATACCATGAGGTGCAGCAGAGACAGTTTCAAATACAGGAAAGGAAAGGCATGACAAAAATGTAGCCCAAAAGAGAGATAATGAACATCTATGTGCATTTAAAAGTGTGCAAAAGTTTGCACATCTGTAAGTTGATATTGAATGTATGAGCAGATATTGATGATGGAATCTATAATATTCCAGTAAACGGGCTAGGAAAAAAGTTTTCCTGGCACAACATGAAATGAGATACATACATATTAATACGGTATAGATTGTCCACAAATCAATTCACAGAGAGAGAGAGAGAGAGAGAGAGAGAGAGAGAGTGATCAATGCCCAACCCGTAACAAATTCTTGAGGCTGAAGCTGGATTTGCAAAATTAGCTTTGAAAAATATGGACTGAACAATAGAATTGATCCCTGCATAGTGAAGATTCATAACAGTTAATACTCACTATAGCACAAAAACTATATTCAACTTAGGTTAGCCGTCAAGCAAGTAGAGTCAATAGAGACTGCTCAAATGAGGTAACAGCCAGACTATAATTCCCTTCCTTATGCGTGCCATAGCTGTTCTCATATGCATATTAAAAGAGCTTGGAAAGATGCAGTTCACGTAAGATGGCTGCGATCACAACCACATAATATCTATGTCGAATAAAACAAATTGACGTGTTCTGAAAAAGTACTTTTTGTACTACGATAAATGATATACCATATCAAAATATCTCACAACGTTTACAATTGACCTACAATATGCACAAGCCCGCAAAAGAAACTTGGAGTCATACAAGCCCAAACATTCCGACAGGCCATGCCTCTGCAGCCGCACCAATTTCTCCACTCCGCAATGTCAATCCTAGAGCATGGAGGATGCTTTACATACAGATGGCATCACAGAAAAAAAAGAGAATAATATGTAATGAGAATAAAGGTTCACTTCCAAACCTGATATAATAAAGATCCCAAAGGTACTAAATTTTGATAAATAGTATCTATCTGCAAGGCAACCAGGAGTAGGATTTGCAAGTCCTAGGGCAACTCCACCTATAAGAGCTGTGACATGAGATGAAATTGCATTAATATATCATCACTGCAAACATTTCATACAGATAGAAAGCCAAGGTACTGTTGTCAGACTAAAATCATTATTGACTCTCAAGAAAGGAATTTATAGCAGATAACGAGATCACTAACAGGAAAACAATCTTGGTTCAAGCTGTCAAAGCTCTCTAAATTTAGCTATGCATTAAATTACTGTGATGAATGGGTCAGGCTCAAGATCATGGATAGTTGCCAACCCCATATCGACGTTACAGGCGAAGGCTTACATAATCACTGGCCTCCATATCGGAGGGAACGGTCTATGAATATAAAGAGTGGAAGCTCCACCTCTAACAAGAAACTAAAGAGATTGCTAATGATATCCCAATGTAAACTGCGGTCAAGCCTGTGCATTTGCAATCTTTGCACCAACCAAGATATGTGCTATCACACGGGCATCATTACCTAACGGAAGAAAATTATCCGCAACAAACTTCGACAGTGGGTTTCCCGCCTTTACCTTCCCAGGAATTTTGGGAGCATAATCATTTCCACCTACCTGAAATCATCCAGAAAATCTTTATCTATGAATTTAAAAAAGGGCTCCAGCCCATTTTTCTCACGAACACATCCTTTACAGACATAATATCCAACAGTCATTTCCTTTATAAATTCCACAATGCGGAACCCAAAACGCCACTTCTAACTGAATAAAGAACGTAATGCATTCTCGAAACGTTTCTCCCTCGACCCCGTCGTGCATTCTCATTGACTTCTCAGAACGCGCGCGCGGAGATCCCAGTTACGGCGAACCGGTCCGAGCAAAGAGCCGAACTGACCTGACCCGGTGATGCGCCGGAGGCTCTAATGGGTGGCGAAATCGAGCGGTGCGGACCGATATTGACGGGGCGAACGGAGAGACGATCGCCATGCGAGGAGAGCCGCGAGTTCCGGGGACGGAGCCGGACCGTCGCGGAGGTTGCGGGGGAGAGGATTAGGGTTTGAAGCGTTCCCGCCATGGCAATTCGACCTCTGGAACGTTGCACTCGCTCTTGTCAATTTTCTGAAACGGACCGGTTGATCGTCTTCCCCACTCTTTTTAATGCCTGAAGTTTCTCTCTTTTGTTTGGCATGTGGAGGGAAATATTTTTTAGTTTTTCTACCCAAAAAAAGCATTTTATAATTTGCCTATCAGTAAAACCATATGGAAAAAACCAACAGTCGACTTTCGCTCAAAATTCATGATTATCTATACTAACAAATTTTGGTTTAAAATTACCTATGTTGAGTGGGAAAGCTTGCAGATGTGATAAGTATTGGTTTCATGCTCCGGGCCACTAGCCTTGTCTAGAGAATTGCGCGACGTATACCATCCTCGGTCGGGTAATTTTGAATGATGTAGCAGCACCTATGGCCGCTTATTTAGCAATTTCTATCCACATTTGGATGGAAGCATCTTAAAATTGAGATTGAAAATCAAGTTATGGACTAAATTTATCAAAAAAGTAGAATATCATGACCAAAATAAAACATCGGCAATATTATGGGAGCTGTTATTGTATTATTTGCTCAGTATTTCTTTTTATCTTTCATTCAACATGAGCATCATGTGTATACCTTTAGCAGTTAGTCCGTATAGATATTTCAACGAAAGGGTGGAATTTGTGCTGAAATCAGGATCTGTGACGGAGTTTGGAGATTAAGGCCTTATTTGATAATCGGTCAAATAGTATCTCATCATATTCTTTTGTCCCCTCGAAATTAAAAAAAAAAAAAGGTCCAACTTTTTTATTCCTTAAAATAGATCTGAACATAATTAAGAAGTTAAAAAAAAAATTACTTATTTGTTCTTGAGAATAACTCCAAACATGCCTATTTTTTTTTCTTCCTCTTTTCTTTCCTTTTATCCTTCTCCTTCTTCCTTTGACTGGTGATGTGGCTATGCCTCCCCAATGGTTGGGTAAGACTTGGCCTTGCCTAGATTTGGCGAAACTAACCCAGCCATTGGCGAGACTCGACCTTATTAGGTACAAGCAAAAATTTTCCTTAGGAACTAAACAAGTCATGAGTATTGAAATTAAATAGTGTTGTATTACATGAACCAATTTTGCAATTTCTTTGAAAAGGAAAGGGATAATAATGCAAATGATTTCTGAACTTTCATTTAATGTATAATATAGTCTTTGAATTTTAAATTTGTTCAATGCGTTTTATGAATTTTAACTTAATGTGCAATATTATTTTTAAAATTTAATTTGTTCAATTCAATCTAATCTTCAGACTAAATAAAAATATTTAATATTATCATTTTATTAATTTAAGATGGAGAACATTAAACTAACATATAGTCTGATAACTAAATTAGATATGTACAAAAAGTTAAAAGTTAAGAAATGACACGTATACATATAATGGATTAATATTTAAGCATCATAATAAATAAATTTAAAATTTATGGATCACCATCGCGTGATTTACGGAAAAAAGAAAAAGAGTTCTGGAGCACAGTCGAGCTTCGGCTCAGTCTTGATAGGAAGCGAAGCAACCGCAGAACGGAAAATGGCAGCGATGGCGGCTCGCCTGCATCTCCTCCATCCTCCGACCATCTCCAGGCCTTCTCTTCTGTTCCTGAAACCTTCGCTATCTCCGCATAGCTTGCGCATTCGCAAGGTCTCAACTTTCCCTCGTCTCTGCTCCAGCTCAGATCAATCGCCGCAGGTCTCTCCCTCTCTCTCTCTCTCTCTCTCTGGCTGTGAATCGATGCGTTTGGCGGTTCCTGTTGTGCGTGATTTTATGCTCATCCGTTTCTCCGGGCGGGGTTTGCTTGCGATCAGAGCGCTTCCTCGTCGGCTGCGTCGGGCGGGTCGATCGTCGGGGGCCTCTTGGATTATCTCAACGAGTCCTGGACTCAGTTTCATGCTACAGGTAACTTAGAATTCTGTCGTTCGTGGTTCGCGCAGGTAGTTGAGCTTGGTTACGATGTTGGTTTGTCAGTGTATGTTCAACGTTTGCTTATATGTCTGCCTTAGTTGTTGTTAAACATGCGTAAAGTGCTTGTAAAAAGCAACGTATAAGCTTTAGGCGTGTTTGTTCAAAATGTGTTTATATGTTTGCCTTAGAGTTTTTGGAAGACTGAATTTGCTTCCTGAATTTTCTCAAATGGTCATGATTCTGGTGCTGCCATTCCTACATGATACATCAATCTATGCGTGGCAATCGTGTAGACAGTTTTGAGTTTGCTAGGTCTATGATCCACAGATTCTTTGAAGATATTCAATTGAGTTGCTGAAAGTAGTCAAATTGTTAGAATGGATACCGTTCCAAAAAAAGAACTTGTTAAGTTACTTTAATTAAGTTTCCTTTATTATCATAGTTTTATTTCCTTCTTTTATTATCAGAGTTTTATTTCCTTTTTTACTTACATAAGGATATTATTGTCATATACAATTTATATTCAATATAAATACAATGGGTGTAGGGTTTTTGTTACAACAGAAAACTACAACCCTCTCTTTGTTTCTTTTACCTTCTCCTTCTCCTCCTTCTCTCTATTCCTTCTCTCTTCCTTCTTTCTCTCTTTCTACTTGCTGTGGGTTCTCTGATCAACTTTGTGACAGAACTGATATATTATGCCAGAAGTTTGCAATTTGGATAAGTATTTAATATACGATGTTTGGGGTCCTGCTTATTTGCTAGTCTCTCGTGTGTGGTTATAATTTAAAGAAGGTGAAAAATGTATGAAGGCATCCATATTCCGTACCCTGCACATGAATGGAACTCCTTTGTATGGTATGCTTAATGTATGAATGGTACTGCAACAAGGCCAAATATCCTCACAATTAAATGAATTTCCTTTGGTTCGAGGTCAAACCCTTGCTTTGGGCAAGTAGTGGTTGGTCTTAGAAATCTGGTGTGTATTAAATTAGGCAATGTGGTTTGCCATTAATGTCATGATATGTTCTTGCTCATGAATTTCTTACTAACAAATCTAAGGCGGTATCAAGGCTTAACTCACAATCTTAAGAGTTAGAGAACATTGCAAATGCTGATGCAATGGCTTCTCTCATTCACAACTCTTCGATTACCATTCTAAAGTGCAGAAACATCATAGTTTATCACTGTGCTAACAGTATCAAGCAGAAGTTGAGTAATTTTTCTTGACTTTTGGAGAATTCTTGCATTAATTGCAAAAATTTCAGAATCGCGGAAATTTTAAACTTCTTTCTTTGGATGTTTGCAAGAATGAACGTACTAAAATGTTGTGGAGTACGGCCACTTTGAGATACTCTGAAAAAGGATTGGTTAGTTGAATCTCATAGTCAAACCTGTTGATGGAAGCTTTTTCATTATCATCCTTGTTTTATAATATTGTTCTGTTGTACTAGCAGTTGTAGTTGTATTATTAGTAGCTATGGTATTGTTAAATAAAAATTAGCTTCTTTGACATGCTTTTTTTTTTAATCCTGTCGTGAGGCCCCAATGGTAGAGAGTAGCTTTTATTGGGCATATTTGATCCAAGAATTTATTCCATGCCATAAGCATGATGTTTTGATTGTATCTAGTGAGGTTCATCTCATCATAGTTGTTTGCATAATTGGCGTTTGAGAGGGGAAGGAGCTTTAAGGCGCGCATGAAAAAATTTCTGGCTAGAAATTGATTTCTCCATTTCTATTCCTTGGACGAGTTTCCGAGCAAAGAAATGCGTTTGATAACGACTCAAAATTTATATTTTGGAACAAGAATTCATTTGATAATAGAATAAAAATTTTATTTCTAGGGCCGGCGGCCGGCGGCAGACGGTTGGCCTCCGGCGACCGGCGGTGGGCGTTTAGCGTCCCATGGGCGGCGGCGGGCAATGGGTGGTGATGAAAGTGAACAATAAGAAAAGTTTTCATTTTTCACTTTTATTCCAGAAATAGAAAAACTAAAAATTTAAACTTCTGATTTTTGCTCCAAATCTATTTCTAGAATAAAAATTTGTTCTAGAAATAAAAGAATGGAATTGCGTTACCAAATGGATTTTTATTCCAAACTTATTCCAAGGAACAGAAGAACAAAGAAATAGAGAAATAGAAAATTTTGTTTTGCGTTCCCTTAGACTTACTGACAACTTTCTTTGGGTGGTGAATGTTAAACAATTGTTCTAAGGCGAGAATTTAAGAAAGAAAAGTAGTTGTGAATAATAGATAGGCCCTTCTTGCACGAGCATCATTAGATGAATTGCCGCAAATCCCTTCCATTGGGTAAGTGGAACTTGTTATATGGCAGAGTCTAACATGTAATCACCACAATCTGTACTATGGTTGCACCGACACTCCATGCGCAGGGATAGTTACGTAAGATTTCATTGAAACCTCTCGTGAGATTGGTCTTGACGGTACATAACCAGTATTGGGGCTATAGTCTTGTTTGTTATTGACATGTCCAATTTGTACAACTAAATGTGCTTTTCCATAACATTCCAATGCTGCTTTTTACCTTTATGTTTCCAGCTGAAGCAAAAAGACAATTAATCAATGCTGGATTTCATTTGCTGAATGAAAATGATGAGTGGAACCTAAGGCCTGGAGGACGCTACTTCTTTACCCGGAATATGTCTTGTTTAATTGCTTTTGCTGTAGGAGAAAGGTCAGTGAAGAACTTCTTGATTAAATTATCATACTGTTGGTAGAGTGAATTGGCTGTTGTAGAGGCAGGCTTGCAATAAACTTGTATACTTGATGTTGATTCTGTGCAGTCGGTAAAACATCATCAGGACATATTGCCTGGTTAATATCTTAGGAAATAGTGCTAGGCAGCAGACTAAGTACTGAAACTGAAGTAATCAATTTAACTAATGCTTTTTGAAGCTTCAATCCATCATGAAGTAAGATTTTTACGTGCTTCCACCTGTTGATATTTCATTCATTAGGGATCATATTTACAAAAAAAAGTCTGGATGACTATGTTCCATTGGGACCCCAAGAAGCCTATGATCCCTTTACCATCAACTTCATATCAACTGCTCCTTCTTTGTTTTTGATAACTATGCTTTTTTGGTTTTAGCTTGCAGATATGATGTTGGCAGTGGTTTTCACGTTATTGCCGCTCACACAGACAGCCCGTGCTTAAAACTGAAGCCAAAATCTGCATCAACCAAGTCTAATTATCTCATGGTCAATGTGCAGACTTATGGCGGTGGTTTATGGCATACTTGGTTTGACAGAGATCTGAGTGTTGCAGGGAGGGTCATAGTGAGAGATAGCAATGATTCCTTTCTGCACAAACTTGTCAAAATTAGAAGACCTCTTTTACGCGTACCCACTTTAGCCATACACCTTGACCGGTACGTTTGGCTTCCTCGAATGATTAATTTGTAGTATAGGCCCTCAGTATCTGTAGGGCCTTCTTTTTGTTGTTATGTTACTCTGCTTTGGTCTTCATTTGTGTGCTTGATGCGTATATTGCCGTTCTTTTTTGTTTGTTTCTGACATATATATATATATATCATCTGGTCACTTGGTAACAAATCCATATCCTCGCTGACATGTGCTGGGATATTATTCTTTTTCTTCTGATGGTTTAGCACAGTAAACAAGGATGGTTTTAAGCCTAACCTGGAAACTCACCTCATTCCACTGCTTTCCACAAAACCCGATGAAACATCTGCAGAGTCAAAAGTTTCCTCAAAGCCTGTTCATCACCCCCTGCTTTTGCAGGTAACTGTCTCTATTTGCATTTTTGGAGGGAAACTGCAAAATATCAGATTCTACGAGTGTATGCGTACAAACAATAGTTATGCTAATATCCTTCTTAGGTTCCTAAATTATGGTGGGGCAAAGCAAAGATTTGTATCATCATATGTTCTATACAAAGTATAGGTGGCAAAATCCTCATATGTTCTATGCAAAGAATAGGTGGCAAAATCTATTCCCATTTGTTCCAGAAGATTGGTGATATTCAACTTAGATGACTTTCTATTGGAACATGCTGTCTTCTTCATGTGCTTTGTTTTTTCTCTCTTCCTCCTTCTCTCTTTGTTTATCATGTTTTTTTTTTCTTTTTTTCAGTCAGTATTTCTGACATGTGATCATCAGTTTCACCTGCTTGCTTGTTGGACTTGTCTCCAAATCTTGGCTTCCAAGAGAGAATGCTTAAAAATTCCTTATGTCAGCTATTTGACATTTCTTTTTTCTCTTCCAGATATTGTCCAATGAAATTGGATGCTGTGCAGATGATATCATGAGTATTGAGTTGAATCTTTGTGATACCCAACCTAGCTGCCTTGGGGGTGGAAACAATGAATTCATTTTTTCAGGAAGATTGGATAATCTTGCTTCAAGCTATTGTGCATTGAGAGCTCTAATTGACTCTTGTGAATTACCCACGGATTTATCAACTGAGCATGCTGTTCGGATGGTTGCTTTATTTGACAATGAAGAGGTAAAGTTCTCATGCATATTTGTATCCTTTAGTTAACATATTCTTGTCTCTATTTTATACTCCCCCACTCTTCTTACTTAAAAGAAAATAGGCTGACAAAAGCAAGGTGTCCACCTGCTCCTGCATCTGAAAAAAGAGTTGAAGATTTCAGATGGTTTTTTGGCTTTGCTGATTTAGCCATTGATGCGACGTTCTTAGTCACATTGATGATATTTTAGGAAGAGTACTGTTCAAGTTTCCTCTGATTATTCAGAATATTGTTATGACTGAGGGAGAATAAAAAGTTGAGACTGCTTTGCTGCCGGAGACTCTCTGTTAATTCATGAACATTTCAAGATCAGTAGAAAGTTATGCTTATGCATATAAATGTGCCATGCTTACAGATAAGAAGGGATATGTAAGTACTGTTTGTGATAGACTTATATTATAATCTGTCCCCATTGTAAAGGAAGGAAGAGAACATCCAAATTCATTGTCTAGATATTTTTTGTAGTTTTATCTTCCCTTTGACCTGTATCAAACATGAGCTAGATAATTAACAAGATGATACTTAGCCATTTATATTGTTACGTAACTGTACTCAGAAAATTTTTCATTATCTTCTGATTCACATCGGCAGCACCAAATACGCTCAAGCAGGGAGAGTGTAGTGGATGGACCAGCTCTCATGCATTGATCTTACTGTGCTACTTTGAATGTGGTAGTGAAGTTGTTAACTCTGTTGATCAGGTGGGTTCAGATTCCTCTCAAGGTGCTGGTGCACCAACCATGTTTCAGGCCATGAGACGCATCATTGATTCCTTAGCTGATAAATATGTTGGGGAGAATGCTTTTGAGCGTGCCATACGGAAATCATTTCTGGGTATGTTTTGCTTCTATCATTGTGAGATTGGTGTTGCATTGTCCTATTTATTATTTCGTACTTGTTGACTATATATCAAATTACATCCATGTTATGCAAATTTATGCTGATGTGGAATTTAAAGAGATTTTTTTGTCCTTTAGATTAGCTAGGAGGCCGGCTTGTCCTTATATATATGCGTGTGTGTGGGGCAAAAGAAAAAATCTATATGGTGGTGGCTTCTAATAATTGCCAATGGTGGCGAGAGGCAATGGACCTTTGTGATGAAATGGCTTAACCATTTCTAATAATATATAAATATTAAAGGGTTTAATTTGGGTTAACAGCATACAATAATAAACTTTTTCTTTTTTACATATGTACATTTCTTCTGATATTTCTTAAAGCCACTTTAAAGAGGTCCTGTGATCTCCTAATTGAATACACACAGCTAATGAACTTGTCATTTTATTGTGTTGTTTTTGATACTATTATGATGTGTACTTCCATAACTGCTGACATCTAGGATAATGCAGTTTCCGCAGACATGGCTCATGGAGTTCACCCAAATTTTATGGACAAGCATGAGGAACACCATCGACCTGAAATGCAGAAGGGGCTAGTAATTAAGCACAATGCCAATCAGCGTTATGCCACCAGTGGCATTACCGCTTTTCTTTTCAAAGAAGTGGGCAAAATTCATAACTTGCCAACACAGGTAGATTCAGTTTGAACACCGAGAGATGTCTCTTGAAACTTAAGCTTCTATTATAGTTCAATCAAGAAACTCTCTATCACATTAGACCCTTGGGAAATTTAGTTGTCATCTCCAATTTGAGGTGAAGCAAGATATTGACATTCAGCCTGCAATCTTTAATTAAAGGGTTAATACCACAAAAAACCCCAAATTGGTATACCTTTGGCAAATTTACCCCAAACTAGTACACTTGTGACAAATTTACTCTCAGTTAATTTCCGTTAAATTTTACTATCAAATTGTTGAGTCGGATGACGCGTGACAATTGATTGGTGTAACAGTTTAGATTTTACTCTCTATTTGTCATAGTAGTACCAATTCTATGGTTTTTTGTGGTATTATTCCAATTTAACAAATGGTATATTTGTCATAAATATATCAGCTTGCGATTTTTTGCAGTTAAAAAAAAATTAATCTTGGGTAAATTTGTTACCAATATATCAATTTTGGGTTTTTTGTGGTCACTTGGGGTAAATTTACACAAGTATACCGGTTTGGGGTTTTTCGTGGTCAAAAAATTAGTTTTGGGGTAAATTTGTTATAGGTGTACCAATTTGGGGCTTTTCATGATAGTAATCCTTAATTAAAAATGACACTCGGTAATTCTAGCCATTTGCATAACCAAGAACCACTAGATAGTCTATGATAGTTAGATCAGCTTTCAGCAATTAACTTGTCCAGATTCTACATTTCATTTCTGTGGACCAAGAAGAAAGGGAGAATCTTATGCTTCTTATGATGATTTTGCTGCAAGAGAAGCAAGGAGATAACCTTTGTGAAATATCAAAACATGAGTTTTTGTAACCATCACATTGGCTACTGTGCAGATGCCATGTTGGCACACTTTAACATTTTCTCTCCATTTCACTTTTCCAATGCATATCATAGGATTAACTGTTAATCTCACGTCTGCGTTTTCTCTGCTGAAGTCTGGCAGTGGCTAATAAGTGTATTATACATGTCATCCTTATCTTCATCTGTTTTAAAACTTGTTATCCACAAGTTTCTGAGGATTTTCATAGCCTGGAGCTTTTGGTCATTTCTATATGGTTGCTTGAAAGCTACCGTGGTTTCACCTCTATTTCTTGGTGGACATCTCTTCATCAATCTCTCTCACACACATACGAATGCACGCATGCACACATATGTAAAGCAGTGTGTATTTCAATAATTATATCGAAATATGGTGTCATTACCAATGTAGTTTTGAAATCAAGCTCTCTATGCAATATGGTATCATTTTTATGCAGCTTTAGGACGGGGTTACCAATGTGATGCGTCAATTTCTTTTTAGATTATTTCTGTCTTAAGTTTCCAGTTGTGCCAAGATACAGGAGACCTAATAGAAAAATTTTCACATGACTATTCTGTGTGCAGGAATTTGCAGTTAGAAATGACATGGGATGTGGATCCACCATAGGTCCGATACTGGCATCAGGAGTTGGTATCCGCACTGTTGATTGCGGCATCGCTCAACTTTCCATGCACAGGTATTGATTTGACCTTGTGTGATTAATTACGATGGTTCATAACATCTGCTGTTGCTTGTTACTTGATGGGCAAGTAAGTCACAAATTGCTGTGCTTACTTTAAGAATAGAACAGAAAAACATAACTCAGTATTTTTTTAGAGCTATATCTCTATGGCAATTTTTTTTTCTTCATGTGAATCTCTTGATAATTAAGCCCTGCTTTGTCTAAGTCTGCGAGTCTGGTGTCTTTTCATGTCATAATTCTATGCAAATTATGTTTGAGAGCTCCTTTGATGGGCAGTGTTCAACATATAAACACCAGGGATCCGTGTGATATGTTGATTTATTTTCACCTTCCACCAGTGACGCATGTTTATAACTCTTTTCCTTCTCTTACCGGGATGGGTTGCCGTTTGCTCATGACAGATGCTTTATGTTCCCCATGAATGTTGAAAGGTGTGAAACTGTTTTCATGATTATGTCTGTTTTTTACATTTGCAGCGTGAGAGAAGTATGTGGGAAGGAAGATATTGACATTGCATACCAACATTTCAAGGCATTTTATCAAAGCTTTTCGCATGTAGACAGTAAGCTGACTATTGACGATTAGTAAGTCTACAAATATCTGTCTGAATTAATTCTTTAATTCCTTGGGGCCTTCTGTGTGCCTAAATTGCAACTGAGGAGGGAGCAAGGGAGGGAGGGAGAGGTTGAGGAGGGGGTGCCCAGGTATCTGTATACATATCCAGAAAAGTGGAAATTTCTTTCTCATAGAATTGTGGGTGGGTGGGTTGGAATTTCAAAGCAGGAATTTTGTTACTCTTTGATATATCTACTCCGGGATGAGCAGGGAGGACATTCCTTATCTGATTCAATCCATGTTTTCTGGGTTAACTGCATCGGAATAAATCAAGAGTTTGGCATTTGCATTGAGTGTAATTTCCAGCATTTCTACTTCTGCAACTACTTACATACTTGGATTCTTTTTTAGCACTCATTTTCTTGGGCTCAGTAAATACTCATGAGAGATGCCCAGAGTTCGTATCACTCAGTGAACTTGCTTTATCTATATGAACAAAGCAGACAACAAGATCAACCCACATACCCCCACACACAAAGCCAGAGAGGTCGTTATGGAACATAAAGCTTCCATTTCCTCAACTTGGCAGTTTAATAGGAAGGAAATTGAGGGAATGGGCTGTCTTCCTCAAGAAGCACATGGAGCAAGTCTTATTTTCTGTTTGACTTAAGAGGTGACAACTGACCAAGAATAAGTGCATGCCTAGGTATCTAGTGGACTTCTGTATTTTTCAATTGATGGAAGGATTCCAGGGTTTAAAAATAGCGTAATCAGCAAGAAAATAGCAGTTCTCTTATGGTTAACAAATGGATTAAGACATTCTGATTGTTACTTTACTTTTCATGGTCATCATACGTCCCCTTAGTGAATTCCAATGGTCAAGATTCTTTTCAGTGACTAGCATATATACCTTCGCCTTCAACTTTTAGTGATGTCATATTTTGGGGAACCCATTATTTTCCTGTATTCAAATGCAACATTGGTTGAGATACGTATCAAGAATGATTGGTTGGTTTATGTTATATTACTTATGCAATCAATTCATAAAGACTGTTTGGTGGGCTGGATAAAATTCTTCATAGGATAACTTCTTTCCTATTCGGTGTTTGGAGTGACGCCAAATTTAGATATGATCGGATATAGCTTGAATATGGTCTGGATAAAAAAATTCCATCTAAGGGATGGGATGGACTCAGATAGAATATGTGAAATTTGGAAAAACTCATATGACAAAAAAATAATAATAATAACGCATTCTTTCCCACTTCTACGCTCTCTGATTGCTCTTCCTCTCTTTTGCCCAGCCCGACCATCTCCTCTCTTTTTCTGATTTCTCTCACTAAAATGGCCACCGCTTCTCCCAGTGGCGGGGACCTGCTTTCTGCCTTTGGCCTTTGGGAAAAGTACTGCCGGACCTCGCTCGTCCTGCCTCTTCCTTATATCGCTTAACTCCGTCTTGGCAGGGAACTTTATGATCCCAATGCCTCTTCCGCGAAAAAATGATCCGACGAAGAGAGCAGCCAGGGAAACAGAGCTCCTCATCCGACAGAGGCAGCAAGGAAGATCTCAAGGTGAACAAGATCGGCGGAAGTAGCAGTGACGAAGAGAGAAGAGGACGCGCATGGTCTCGGAGGCTGGAGCGATTCGATTGTTGCCTTTGTCTTTCAAGTTTGGTCGTTGAGCAACTAGTGACGTTTACTTACGGTTTTACCAAGATGGATTTCCATCTCCCAATCAATCGGTCCACGGCGATGCTGTGGTTTGGCGAAAAGTTGCCATGTTCCTAAATTCTAGTTGCTTATTTGGTTTTTAGATGGTGTATTCATAGCGGAGGAGGTTCTGTCGATGAATCCTGGTTTTGGCCTTGTTGGCTTTTGGCAGCGATGCTAGATTTAATCAAGAGGCTTCGACGCAGGATTCATCCTCGCCAAAGGGGATGGATTTGCTGCAGAAGATGAAGGCATCGGCGGAGATGGCTGGATCGGCAAAAAACATCAACCTCGGGGGCATCTCAAAGCGGCAAAGTCGGAGGGAGAGCAGGGTAGAATTCATCGCGTTGATCGGGCGGCGAAAAGGATGTCGCAGAAGGAGAGGGCGTCCTTATCGGTGTCCTCAAAGTCACGGGGAAGAGGGGTGTCCGACATGGATAGTTTCCGGACGAAATGCAGCCAAAATGTTTTCTAAACGATGGGATAGCTTTCAATTAGGAAAAAAAATAAAGAAAGATGAACACACTGCGTGCGTGTGGCATGTGAGGGCTTGAGAAAAACCAAATAGGCCCATTGGTAAAATTAGCCTACAGATCCATTGAGCAAAGGGAAAGGTTCTCAAAGGGGTTTAGGATCGTTTGAATAAATAATTAACATCATCAAGAACCCTAAATTAGTACATTTATAACTATAAATAATTTTTTTAACCATAAAGAATTTGAAATTAGTACACCTGCAATAAATTTATTCTTCGTTAAGTTTTACCATCAAATTGCTAAACTAGATGAACCTTCTATTTGGGATTTTACCTTTCATTTTTAATTAGTGATTTTTTTTTTTTGTAGAATTAATTCAATTTGGAAATTAATGTATGATAAATTTGTCACAAATATATTAGTTTATGATTTTTCATGGTCAAAAAGTTAATTTATGATAAATTTGTCACTTGGATATCTTCCTTTTCATCGATTTTGTTCGGATCCTTCTTTTCTTCCAAAAAAATAAAAGAAGGACCTTCTTTAGTGGATCCCTCTTGTTCCTATTTAGTCTCCTTCGTTTCAAAAGTTGTTTTTATTTCTACGTCTGTTTCTTCCTCATCTTCCCCCCTTTCTTCCAATTCTGAGGTTTCTTTGAATTTTTTTAGTAACAATGAGTGACAATATTCTTCTTAAATAGTAAACCCATGTAATAAATAAAAGAATGCTAAAGATTCGAGCCATAGGATTTCCCCATTCTGACACAAGGTACTTATTAGATCGAATGTACTATACCAGTTTGATATTTTTCGTGATATTAACTCTCGAATAAATCACACTTTCAATTTTGTAGTTTTGAACAGTTTTACTTTCAGTCCTATTTGGGTTGCCGCAAATGGAGTTCGTGTACTACGTTCTGACCATAATTTAAAGTGTCGGTCCGTGAAACGTTACAAAGTAGTGTTCGACTGTAGCCGAAAGTAGCTGGGTATCTGCTTCGATGTTTGGGCTTTTTTTTTGGGTCAGTAACGTTTGGGCTTTGAAAAGGTGGGATTTGAGGCGAAGAGCCTTCCAATTGACTTTACCAAATACGAAAAGTTATAACTTGAAAGTTTAAATTTTTCTTTAAGTTTTCTCAAACTTACCTTAAGTCATTTTTACAAAATTTCATTCAAAAACCCATTGAAATTTATCGATTGAGCATTTGCCATTGAGATGCGGCGCTTACGTGCACATGTTCTGCATGGAAGTTAGACATTAAATCCATGCACCTCTTGTGAAGTTCTAATATAAAACTAGTCCCTGCAAAATTTTTCATCTAGAACTACTTTGATCTTATTTTTATATGAAATGGAATAGAACCGTCGAATCAAGGCCAACTATTGATATCATGATGTCTGCATACACGAGTCCATTAAGATTAAATTTATTGAAGCAATGATGACAATCTTATTTCTAATTGAATCTATATGGATATACAAGGTCACTTTTAGGCTCCATGTATTTTGAGGAAAATGAATAATTTACAAAATATCTTTCTAAGAAATATTGCGTGCATCATCTACCAAAAAAATGAAAAATATCTATATTGTCCATGAAAATATTTAAGTATAAATTGCCATTGAATGAATTTTTTTCATTGATAAATTATTTCAAGTAATACAAGTGATCATTTTAAGGGAATTATTTTTCAAATTATTTATGTTCTGCAAAATAAACGAAATTTTTAAAAAGTTGATCATCTTCGTGACATTTTACTCTTTCATAGGCTTAGAAGGCTTGCCGCCTTACTTCAATATAGCGCGGGTGGATCACTCCCGCGATTCCACCACTTTTAGACATCTATTTATTTGACCCAAAAAAAAAAAAACTATTTAGAAGAGGAAATTTATCCATTTTAAATTACAGAAAGTTTATATGATGGAGTTCTAATAATGGAAATAAATTTACATCACATTGATTGTTCTTCAAACTTCATTAATAGATAGTAAGAGGCTTATTATTGCTACAAAAACAATCAAGATGACCTGCCCAACTTGATTTATTTTTTCCAATTAAGAGAAATTGAAGCATACGAACTACTGCGGACTGATTTCCGTATCACTGGTTCAAAAGCCTTGTCCCCTACATACTTAGTTATGGATTCAAATTGATGCGTCTCATGTATTAATTTAGGGTAAATTTGAGAAATTTTTTTAGAAAGTTTAAACACCCAAAGCCCTTTGGACTCTAAACCTTTGAGGTTCGGTAGAATGATTCGAAAGGTGCTTTGGAAAGTCATCTCAAATTATCGTCAGAAAAGGGTATACAAATTAGTTTCCTAAAGATAGAAAATAAAAAAATAAAAAACCCAAAAAAATCTCTTTTGAGAGATGTGTTGCATGGAACCGTTAACTCTCTCAAATATAGTGGGGCCCACCGTGGCCCATCGTCCCTGAATATTTTTTGTCATTTGTAACGCTCTAATTCTCATCTCTTTTTGACTTTTGCTCCGTAAATTGTAAAATTATGAGTCAAACTCCACATCTAAAATTAAATATCCCAACTCCATTGAATCCATTGCTATCCATAATATTTTTATCTTCATCTCAAAGCAAGATGCTCTGGCTACGAATAAAAAAATTTATGGAAGGCAAGTCTTACCTAATCCCACTTGTAACCTCTCTGCAGTTGATGACCCGAATCAATGGAACATATTTTTCCTCCTTTTGCTCATGGGTGATGCAGACATGGATAGGTCCTGCCTTGGGAGTAGATGTATCACCCCAAGGCCTGACAAGATTTGAAGCATGCATGGTTAGCAGATTTTAAGCACAGCTCAGTCAATTTCAAGGTTGCTAATATGGAAAGCAAAGAAATCACTTCACCTTTCGAGCGATTAAGCCCAGATTAAGAGTAGTTTACCACAAATTTGGGTTGTAAATCCCTCCGGCCCTATGGGACCTTTTGAACTGTTTCCGCGGACTTTTCTCTAGTAATGAAATTCGGTGTTTTCTGATCCCAAAAAAAAAATAAAAAATCTAACAACGCGGAATCCGTCCCTAGGCATTTCTTGTTCGTATTCTTGTCACCGAGAGAAATTAACACCACCTGAAAATGCAGCAAAAAAAAAAAAAAAAGAATAATAGAACAAAATGCAGCAAAAAAATATTCCGGAATCTTTACCAACAGAAATGGCGGACAACTGGCAAGTTGCAAACCACCAAAAAAGGGCACGGTGATAGCCGACTTTGTCTTTGGATACAAAGCATACCCGAATGTGACAATAATGGGTAGTCGTAACTCTAAGTGCTTGGGTCAATGTATGAATGGGTTCTCACTTAGCTTTTTATCTCCTACTTGAATCGAAAAAACGACACGTGGTTCTTCCTTAGCTTTTTCTCCCCCAATTGATTCGAAAGCAAGAAATCACTTCACCATAGAAGAAAGACAGACAAAACAAAAGGAAATAATGACGGTGTGGTGTGTGGGAGGCGTTTTCCTTATGGACATGTTTTGATTAATTAGCAATAATTTACACGAGTTCGCCATCAGATGCCCCCTTTATCTTACAAATAATTTCTTGATCGCCATGTACATATTCTCATGGGGGGTGGGGGAGTTCTTGGGGGGCCACGTCGTTTTCTCCTCCATTCTTAATCTCTGACCTATTTTTTTTTTTTTTTTCTAGTCTCTGGTCTTTTTCTGAGGATTGGATGATGGTGGCCCCCTTAGAATTTAGAATGTAATTGGGTTAGGCTTGTATCAAACGACGAATCGGCTTTCACCACGGCTTTCTTTTTGTTTTTGGTCAGTAGCTTTCACCACGTCTTTCAATATAACAAACCATTGTGCTTCTTTCTTTACCTTTTTCCTTTCTTTTATTCCTTTTTCATTGGTCACATCTATTTTATAGTATTATCAAATGAAAAGGAACCGTCATGTCACGGGACGTTCTTGGTACTTATAGTGGCTTGTAACTTGCTAGTGGTCCAGCATTTCTGTTGGTAAAGGCTTGGGGATATTCTTTTGCTGCGTAGTATTATTATTATTATTATTATTATTATTACTACTACTACCTTTTTTTTTTCTTTTGCTGCATATTATTATTATTATTACTTTTTTTTTCCGGCTGCATTTTCAGGTGGTATTAATCTCTCTCAGTGCCAAGAATACGAGCAGAAATGCCTAGGGTCGGATTCTGTGTTGTTAGGTGAAAACCAAAATGAAGACATCCTCTGCCGTCAGAATTGACAACATGCAACCAGTACGTACCAATAACGTCTTGTGGCGAAAGAATAAAGAAATAAAAGAATACGCAAAACGCAAGTAAAGAACCTTTACCAGCAGAAATGGTGACCAGCCCTGAGTCTTGTTTGCGATGATAATTACTATAAAATAGATGTAGATAATTACATCTTTAAGCGAGTAAACTACAGCCCCAAGGGGCTCACAGCCCTCGCCTGTGGTCGGTGAAGGCATTATGGCCCTCGCTCAAACCAAGCGAGGGGTCAATGCCCGTAAAATAAAATGTACATCAAAATGTAAAATGCTTATGTGAAAAAATATGTTCAAATGCAAAAGCAATTAGAAAAAAACAAAAAGAAAACTACTACTTGAAGGAGTGAAAGAATGATTTTGAGTCTCATTTTCGAGATTTTTGAATTGTATACCCGATGAAAATGAAATGAATTTAATTTATTTCTTGACCTCAAAGCAATTGTCTTTTGTATAAGCCCATAACCAAATCAACATTACGATCCTCGGAAATGATCTCTTAGATAGATATAGCGTATTCATTGCAAATATTTCTGAAAGCCTTCATCACCTGTGGTGTAAGGTATTCAAAGCGATTGGATTATATTCCCACAATAATGGATGGCAGCGAAAGCTCTTTTCTTCGAGAGTTCGTGAGAAGACCTATGGTGTTTCTGCTTGGCTTCTTTCAGCAAAACTCTTTGAAATTAACCAAGGTCATCTTGTTGAAAATTTTTTTATCTAAAGGAATTCGACAATTGATGGTGTTTACTAACGCTGGATGACAATTTCGTGTCAACCAATAACACTTCAAGCTTTCAATATCAAATCAAACTAGTTTGTAACCTTCTCGTTTTGCGCCAACGCCAGGTATACTTCTGCTACTGGTTGTACCAATGTTTGACATATTCGGTTATATGTGCAGTTTAAATTTCCTAAATTTTCTGAAACTTAACCTAAATCACTACATGAGACGCATCAGTTTGATTCCTTCGCTGATAAGTATGTTGGGGACAATGCTTTCGAACGGGGGATACGGAAATCATTCGTAGGTAGTTATTATGCATCAGATTCTCCTTGATTAGAAGAAATAAATCAGGTTGGGCAGTGGCCGCTTTGGCTTTGGTCTATAATTGTAAATGTTAGAATAAACCAATTTAGGCTCCTGTTTGAGCGAGAGCTAAATCACTTCTTTTCTTTTCTTTTTTCATTGTTTATCTTGCGTGACGATCTGTGATAACATTAGGAAAAGTTTTGATAGGTCTTCCAAAAAATTTGTCAAACGCATTCGTACTTTCAGTGGGGCCGCGAATATTTTCTCCTGAGTTTGGTTCAGTGGGGCTGCGATCCCCGAGTGGATGAAGAGAGAGCACTCGGTCCGTTATCGCGGGCAAATGTTGCTTTCAGTGGGGTTGACCGCCCAAAAGCAAAAAAGCAAAAAACGAAAAATGAGAAAAAGGAAATTACGATCGCCATAATCTGAGTCAGCACCTCCACCGCCATCGCCTAAGTTTGGAAGGGAGGATGGATGGACGGTGCTGATTCTAAGTTAGGAGTTGGTGGATTTCGTAAAGACGGAGAAGATCGTTTGGCTTGGAATGCAACTTGCGGAGGCCTGAGAAAGTTTTAGCGGCGGATGGCCAGCCTCAAAAGAATAGGAAATTAAATCAAGCTAAGTTTTCTCAGCTCAATGAAAAGTAGTAAAATATAGCAATTTACCTCCTCCCGACAAGATGATCACAAAACAAGAACATACAATGCATCAATTTTCATGAAAAGAATCTCCCTCTCCTAAAAAGGGAATATTTGGCCCATCATATATCAAAGTTTTCTAGTAATAACGAGGTTTTGGCATTGAACATGTTGGGACTCAATCTCCATTGAAGTATCCACACGAATTGATTAATATCCATCCACTGTGCCATTAAAAGCGAAGATCGAGGTGCATTAGTTAATCTTACTCGCGATTGAGGTCGCTTAATCTTTACTTGTTATTGAATTTATAGAATTTACTTAAATACTTCTATATATAATCCAACCAAACTTACTTAATGTTTGGATTTTAAGCACCACAATCTTACTTAATGTTTTCTTTCAACATTAATTCATTAATTCCTTAAGCTTTGACGTTTTCCTCCATTGCCATTATCTTAGGTTGCACATGGATGGAACTTGTGTTTTGATCACCTTTCAACCCCGGCAGATTCTGCACTGGGTTGTGATTTTTGGCACTATGATTTCAGGGACAATCATTTCCAGACACCATTCATTTACCGATCTCTCCTTTACTTCTTCAGGAGCTTTCTCTCTATAAATACCATGACATCTTCCATATCATTCTACCCCCTTCTCTTTCCTGACACTACTTCTTCTTCTTTTTTTCTTCTTCTTCGCTGTCCAAGAAGGTGCCCAGAAAGGAAAAAAAAAAAAAAGCTTCAGGTCTTCCTTGAGGTTCTGTGCATTTTTCTTACTTATGTTGGTTCATCACGCATGTTATGTTTGTTTCAGAATTCTTTTTCAGATCGCAGTTTTGTCTCTAATATTATTCCTCAATAACTGCAGAATGGGAAACATCAACGGAACCCATTACGGCGCGTGCACCTCTGAGGCGCTCAAGGGGGAGCCCTACCGGCCGGTTGAGAAACTCAGGATTTGCATCACTGGGGCAGGGGGTCTCCTGGCCTTCCGCCTTGCTCAGCGTTTGAAGAGTGAGGGTTTATCGCCTGTGGTTTGAAGAAGAACGAGCACATGGTCGAGGATGTATTCTTTCATGAATATCACGCCGTTGACCTGACGGTCATGGACGACTGCTTGAAGGTGACTAGGGAGTCGACCTTGTCTTTAACTTTGCCACCTCTATGGGAAGTCTGGGTTTCTTCAGGGAGTTCAACCCCTCGGTGACCAAGGATAACGACACCGTAATTGGCAACAACATGGCCAAGGCAGCAAGAATCAATGGTGTGGAGAGGTGACTTATCTTGTCTTTGATGTATAGTAGGACTTGATTCAACACGACAAATGAGTTTCTTTTCTTAGACTGAGCTATTGTAGTCACAGTCACACCTATTTTTGGTCCGTGCAGGCACTTCCATGCCTCCATTGCTTATATTTATGCAAAAAGCCAACAGGTGGAGGCCGTCGCCCGACTCTCTGACTTATGTTCTTGTTGATATCTTTTTCTTGTCATGTGCTCCAGCGGTTTGCTTCATCGATGTTATGCAATTGAAAGGGACTAAATTTTTGTTCAATCGGCTTTCAGCATCAATATCTCACTAGCTTTGAAAAGCCTGAGACGGTGGTGTTATCGAGCGCTACCACGATGAATTCGGATTTGCTGGCCAAATTGGGAGGTTCTATTGCATTTACGGTCCTCAGGAACATGGGAAGGTGAGCATTTTAATCAAGCAAGTTGGCTATATAAATGCATCTTAAGCTCCCTTTCCGTTGCTCATTTCTGGGGTGCCACGCTCATTTTCGTGGTGCACGATGCGTAGGTGGAAGGGGGGAAGCTCGGGCTGCAATCATAGATAGCTATGCTGAAGACGTGCTGAGGCAACTCTTTCAACTGTCTTGCTGTAAGCTCAAATTTGTCAGTTCATATGCGCTTTTGTTCTTAATTGTTTTGGTTTCGGTTGTTATCCGTGTGCAGTTTGATGAAGTCGGACTGCTGCGAGCCTGTATACATTGGAAGTTTGAACATGCGTGACCTTGTGATCCCCGGAAGCCACGATCACAAGAAACTTGGGTGTGCCAGGGCGCTAAAGGTACTACTCATTTGGTCAGAATTGAAATTTGTTCGTTAATCGTCCTTTTTGGCCCGAGCCCCATTACGAGTTGAACTCGGAATAGCAATTCTCTGTGAGATTAAATTGTTTTTATACATTAATTGGTTGTAGGTTTGGTTTGGTTTGGTTTGGAAAGCCTTGTTTCTGGATCAAAGAACGGATCGGGAAGGCGAAAGTGCAGGGGACTGATTTGTCGACCAAGGGGTCCAGCGGAAGTGGTGGGCTTTGAAGGCCCTGTCGACCGGAGTTCGCATCGAACTGCGGATGGCGACGAGTGAAAGCTCTCATATTCTCACATCACCGGACGGCGCTGCCCCCGGCGAAGCTATGAGTATTCTAGCGGTATAGGCATGGATCTATCGTTACGGGTTGTGGTCTGGTCTTAAAGCTTGATAGATTGTATAATTTGGGTTGTCGCATATTTATTTCGAAGATTATATTGGGTTTCTAATGTGGGACAATAGTCTCCTCTTTCTTCGTTGTAAATAATTACGGGACAGGTTTTGCATTTATAATCATCATGAGTTCTCGCGGCTCTTATGGAATTTAACCTCTTTCTGGCTTGGATCTCTGCTTTGAAATCTGTGCATATAAATATTCCTTTGAGTTGGAAGAGAACCTCGTAATTATGAGTTGAGCTTGTCATAGAATGTTCTTTATTGGGAACAAATTTAAGGTCCGTTTCCCTTGTTTTTTTTTTCCCTTCTTACGCATACGGAAGAATATTCGATTGGATCGATATTCCTTCTTTTTTCTTTTTGCCTAAATCATTTGTTTCTAAATTGGGTAATCGTTTGTCGGTAATCATGTGGCGGTAGAGTACTCTAGTTTTCTTTATTTTTCGGCGAATTTGCGGGTCTGAAATGCCAATGGTATCTGCAGGAGTTTCCATGTTATTTCTGGTGGTCTGATGTCAAAGTGAGACATGATTCTCGCACTTTTCAATTAACATTTTCTCTGGCTTTTGTCTCTCGTCATGGGCTTATCGGACGAAATCTAATCTTCCCAGGAATATTTTGTATATTCTGGATCTCATTCTCAAGAGGGGATGATACAATAAAATAATTCATCCTACGATTTCGTTTTGGCTTTACACGTTTGCCCTTCGAGGTTTTAAAAAAAAGTTTATTCCTGGAATTTCTGGTTCTTGTAATTTTCTTAAAGTTTGAAGTGATTTTTTTAATTTTTTTCCTCATATCTTGAACATTTCAGAATATATGCAAATAAAATTATATATAAGTTCATGTACCCATGCCTGAAATTCAGCTTTGTTTATAGACAAAACATTTGAAGCGTTTTAAATATCCATACTTCTAGAATTATATACAAATTTTGACTTTTTTTAATATCTAAGTTATGCTTTTTATTTTTTCAATAAAGTAATAAGTATTTAATTCTTTATTTCGTGCCTTTTTTAAGTCAATGGTCGTTGCCGTAGTGCCGACGCCCCACCCAAGTGGGTGATTCTATGTTCGTTAGTCTCTGTTCAACGCCTTTGCTGGCAATCAGAGCGTTTCTTCATCGGCTGCGTTGAGCTGGTTCGATTGTTAGAGATCTCTTGGATTACCTCAATGAGTCCTGGGCTCAGTTTGATGCTGCAGGTACTTCAAATTCAGTAGTTTGTGTGGTTTTGCGCTTTGGTTTAAGGTAGTTGAGCTTGATCATGATGTTTTGTTTTTCAGTGTTTGTTCCAAATGTGTTTAGCCTGTACTATGTCTGGCTTTCATGATGTTTAAGAGATCCTCTCCGGTTTCGTAGAGAGCTTGGAAAGAGTTTGATAGCTGCAATGCTTTTCATTACAGTCCCTTTCTTGCGTAAAAGCTCCTCCAATCGGTGCTTAGTTGTTTAAGTGCGCGTATGTATAAGGCTTTGGTATAAGCTTTAAGCGTATGTTGTTGTTTTGGATGTTTATTTTATCGGGTGATCGTAACTCGGATGCTGCGATTCCCACATGACACATCGATCTATACGAAGCAATCAGTATAGGCAGTTTTGAGTTTGCTGGGTATATGATCCGCAGAATCTTTGAAGATATTCAGTGAGCAACTGAAACTAGTTAAATTGTTGGAATGAATACATATTCAGTTGTTACGTCCCAAAAAAAGATGTGATATATGATGCCAGAAATTTGCAGTTGGATCAGTATTTAATAACTGATATCTGGGCTTCAGCTTCTTCGCTAGTCTCTACATCAAACTTGGCATGAATGCGGTTATAAATTAAGTACAGCGACAATCTGTCTGAATCCATTCGTATTTAGTAACCGGGCACATAAATGGAAGTCCTTTGTCCTGTATGCTCAATTTATGGGTGGGAAAACAGCAAGGCCACATATCCTCGCTATGAAATCAGTTTCCTTTTGATCAAGGTCAAACCCTTGCTTTGGGCAAGTAGCGGCTGGTCTTAGAAATCTGGTGTGTATTAGGTATCGTGGTAGTATGCCATTAGTGTCTTGATATATTCTAGCTCTTGATCTTTCTAACAAATTCGAGGTATCAAGGTTTAACTCACGCCCTGAAAAACCAGAGTACATTGCAAATGCAGATTTAACATGAACTGCAATGGCTTGTTTCATTCATGATTCTTAGATTCACTATCTGAGAAATTGTAAAAAATTCAACTAGAGCCACTTTGAGATACTCTGAATAGACATTGGTTATTTGGATCTCGTAGAGGATGCCATACAAATTATATACAATGGACTATAAGTAACTAGCCAAATCAGTGGAGGAAAGTTTTCTCATTTTCATCCTTGATTTGTGATATAGTCCTACTCTACTAGCAGTAGCAGTTGTATTATTAGTGACCATGGTATTGTTTAATAGAAATTAGCTACTTTGATATTCTTTCACTAATTTAATCCTGTCGTGAGGACCAGACCAAATGGTAGAGTAACTTGTGTTGTTTTTATTACTCTGATTGTAGTTTCGGGCATATTTGATTTGCTTTCCAAGTATTTGTTCCATGCCATAAGCATAATGGTCTGATTGCATCTAATAGAGGTTCATCTCATCCTAGTTATCTAAATAATGAGCTTTTGAGAGGGATAGGAGTGTTGGACTTTCTGATAACTTGCTCTGCGCATTGAGAAAAGAAGATCTGAATAATTGATAGGCCCTTCATGTGCAAGCTTTGTTAGAGAAACTGCCTCAAGTCCCTTCCCTAGGGTAAGTCGAACATGTTGTATAGCAGAGTTTAACATGTAATCACTGCATTCTGTAGTATGAATGCACTGAGGTTCCATGCACAGGGGTAGTTATCTAAGATTTCATTGAATCTGGTGGGATTGGTCTTCACAGGACATAGCCAGTGTTGAGGCTATAGTCTTGTTTGCTATGGACATCCAATTTGTACAACTAAATTGTGCTTTAGACAAATATTCTGATGATGCTTTTCACCTTTGTGTTTCCAGCTGAAGCAAAAAGGCAATTAATTGATGCTGAATTTCATTTCCTGAATGAAAAATGATGAATGGAACCTAAGGCCTGGAGGACACTACTTCTTTACACGGAATATGTCTTCTTTAATTGCTTTGGCTGTAGAAGAAAGGTCAGTTAAGAACTTGTTGTTTTAAGTAGCACGTCTTTGGAAGAGGGAATGGGCTGGAGTAGATTCCTGCTTGCAATAATCGTATATGCTTGATGTTGGTTCTGTGAAGTGCCAGTAAAGGACATCTTGCCTGGTTAATGTCTTAGGAAATAGTGCTAGGCAGCAGACTCAGTGCTGAAACTGAAGCTATAATTGTAACTATTTCTTTTTTAAGCTTCAACCCATGTTGATATAAGATTGTCATGTGCTTTCTCCTGTTGATATTTTCTTCGTTAAGAATCAAATTTACAAACCATTAAGTTTTTTCTCCTTCTATATCTGGGAAAGCAGTTGGCCCATTTTTGGGTAATTATAGGCAGCAATTATTCCATTTCATTGTTTTTAATTAACTATGGCCTTTTGGTTTTAGTTTGCAGATATGATGTTGGCAGTGGTTTTCATGTTAAAGCCAAAATCTACATCACGAAGTTTAATTATGTCACGGTCAATGTGTAGACTCATGGTGGTGATTTATGGCATACTTGGTTTGATAGAGATCCGAGTGTTGGAGGAAGGGTCATTGTGAGAGTGCCACTTTAGCCATATACCTTGACCGGTATGTTTTGCTTCCTCATATAATATTACGACAGTAGTTCTGAAGCTCAACAACTCGAAAGGTATTCTTGTTTGGTCTGTTTGAGTTTGAGGTTTGGTTGAATCTGTTAGAGCAGATGGCCCATTTATTTTCCTGCTATTCTGTTGCTTGACCTCATTTGTATGTGGTATTTAGTATGAGTGAAATCTGCTCTTAGCTTTACAGATTACATAGGATGACTTAAGTTACTTAAATGAAAACTTGTCATATGATGCTTGCATGCATTTACCTTTTTTCCTGGATACACTCCTCAGAGTGTGTACTAAAATGTCGAAATATTGACTTGGGGTTAATAATACAATCCGATTGACTGAAGGGAATTAAACTTTGTCAAGTTTAGTAGTTTTGGCCATTGTAGAGCTCACTGTATGATGATATTGTAGCAGGATTCCCATCAATCTTTGTTTTGAATTTCACAATCTTCACTTTCAAGTAAAGCAGAATTTTGATGGGTAACTACGTTTTCTGGTTATCAAAAAATCGAAAGCCATTTTTGAGAACTTAACAGCTTTCGTTAAACCTAACAGCTGCTCGCAGCTTGCTGGACACTAAAGATGAAAAAAGAAAAAACTTTTCTGAAACCTGACAGCTGCTTGCTGCCCACTAAACTTTATTAGCAGCTTCAGGCATTATGCTATCATTATTATTACAAGAAGTTTATCTTATGTTCGTTTCCCTCTGTTGTAAAGAGTGTGGCCAAATTGAAATAGAGATGATCTTCTCACTTCAAATGCAACCATTAGCTGCTTAGCATCATAGTAAATTAAAGTACATCACTTAATGGTTCTCTCTACTATGTATTTTAAGGAAAATGTAGTTGTTCTTGTGTTAAACTGCAGTGTGTATGATTGAGTTTAAGATTCCCAGTACAAGGACAATATGAAACTTGGCACACCAGAAGAGCCAAGAACAAAAAATTTTACTGTCTATAATTGTGTGTAAACCCGTGAATTGTTACACTGATATGCTGACCACTGAAAGTTTTCCACCTTCTAAGGAATTTGAATATGGAACAGTCAGCTCCACATGCTTCTGTTCCCTTCCAAGTGATGTGGGACAATCTGATCGGTTGAATCAGATCTGGATGTACTGTTTTGGGGCTTTGAACACCACCAGTGAACAGTAATCGTGGGGTTTGAGTTGACTGATAAGTGGATGACACGGAAATTGATTAGAGTGTGGCAGATGTTGGAAGAAAGGTTAGGAAAAATTCTTTAGGCTTCACACCCAAAGCGCCTAAGCATCACACCTAGGGGAGAATTGCATCACACGAGTCTGTATGCTGAAACTTTAGTCACTCATCAAATAGATACATCATAAGCCAAAGGAAGACCATATATATAGACTCCACCAGACCCTATTCGAAATAGGAACTCTCAAATAAGAAACCTAGGAAAATCTCATATCTTAAAGACTAGGAAACACAATATTCCATTTCAAATAGAAAGGAAACAATAATAGTCTGGAACTCCTTCTAAGCAACATGGCCTTTTACTTGTAGCAAGACTCTAGGACTCACTTAAGAAAGGTTGCTTCTGTTGAACGATTTTGGAAGTGCTTTGCTCAATGAAGATGTATCTATTGAAGCCTTTTAGAAGTAGTAGAAACTTCAAAGAGTATGATTCTATAAGCACGTTTCCAATGATGTCAAGCAACATACCACAAATTGAAGCTAGTTGCTCCCAACTCTTACTTTAAGAGCCTTGAGTTTGTTCAAGAACGTTTACTTGTTAGAATTTACCATCAGATTTTCTCCTTTTAACGATAATTTTGGGTTTTTTGTTTTCCGAAAAATATTGGGAAGATTCTCACAAGAAGAATCAAGCCCTGTCTCTGGAGATTGCATATGTGGTGGACTCAGAGGTTGGCACGTAAAAAATATGTAGAGAAGATATAGCACCTACGACTTGATTGCATTTCTTAAAAGAAGTATACGACTTGATTGTATTGAGTGAAAGGTTTAGGAACCGTAGCACTGTCAATGGGTAAGTAAGTTATAAATTTGCTGTGCTTAGTTTAAGAGGAAAAAAGAAAAACATAACTCAGTATTTTTTAACGGCTATATCTCTATGCCAAAATAATATTTTTCCAATTCTTCATGTGAATCTCTCAATGATTAAACCCTGCTCCGTTTAAGTCTGTGAGTCAGGCATCTTTTCATGCATAAGTCTATGCAAATTATGCTGAAGAGCTCCTTTGATGGGCCGTCTTCAACATAGGAACAACAGGGATCTGTGTGATCTGTTGATTTATTTTTCCCTTCCAGCAGAGACACATATTTATAACTCTTTTTTCTTTCTCTTTCCCAGGAGGGTTGCCGTTTGTTCACGACAGATCTTTTTCTTCTCGGTGAATGTTTAAAAGCGTGAAACTGTTGTCATGATTATGTCCGTCTCTTTTTACATTTGCAGCGTGAGAGTAGTATGTGGGAGGGAAGATATTGACATCGCCTACCAGCATTTCAAGGCCTTTTATCAAAGCTTTCCGCATGTAGACGGTAAGCTGACTATTGATCTACAAATATCTGTCTAAATGTGCCTAAATTGCAAAAGAGAGAGATTGAGGAGGGGGTGCCCAGGTATATGTATACATGTCCGAAAAAGTGGAAATTTCTTTCTCAGAGAATTGCGGATGGGTGGGTTGGTGTTGGAATTTGCGGAAGCATGTGTTTGATGTGTGTGCAAGGGAGTGTTAGAAGAGAGTACAATGGAACAAAAAAGAACTTTTTTATTATTGATTATAGTGCAAAGGGAAAGGAAGGAGCTTGCTTACATTTGTTGTTCTACTAAACTCTTCCCTCTTTCCTATTTATAGGATGCTCTACCAACATTCTAGATTTGTGTAGAATGTTGTCTACTTAGGCTTAATCTAGGGAGTTCTAGATTGTAATCTATCCTCTCTTCTTCTAGAGAGTTCTACACATATGCTTCTACATTTCTTGACTTTTCTAGCTCAAATCTTTCATGAAGTTTCTAGAAATTGGATCAATAATTCAACACTCCTCCTTTATCCAATTTTGTGTTACTCCAAGCATTTCCCGCAAAGTCTCGAACTTGGCTCGCGATAGTGCTTTAGTGAAGATGTCCGGTATTTGTTCCTCAGTTTTGCAATATTTCAGCTCGATCTCTTCGTTATTTTGCGCCTCTCGTATGAAGTGATATTTGATGTCTATATGTTTGGTTTTTCCATGAAATACTGGATTCTTTAATATAGTGATTGCGGACTTATTGTCGCAAAGTATCGGAGTTGATTCCATTTGTGCTTCTCCAATGTCTTCTAGAATTCTTCGAAGTCATATTGCTTGACTGGCGGTCGTAGTAGCTGCTATGTATTCAGCTTTTGCAATAGACTGTGCCACCGAGTCTTGCTTTTTGGATGCCCATGAGAATATTCCAGAACCCAGAGTGAATGCATAGCCGTTGTACTTCTCCTATCATCACCGAACCAGCCCAGTCGCTATCGTGTAGCCAATGAGCTTGGCATTAGCACTTGGGCGATACCGAATGCCGTAATCTATAGTTCCTCGTAAATATCTAAGAATTATCTTGACAGTTCCGAAATGAATTTGACTCGGACTTTGCATGAATCGTGATAGTAGACTTGTCGCATACATAATATCCGGTCGTGTAGCAGTGAGATATAACAGACTGCCAATCAAACTTCTATAGAGGGAGGCATCGGCTTTTTCTGCTCCATCTTCCTTCAATAGTTTTTCATTTGTTATGAGCGGGGTTGAAACTGCTTTGCAATAGTTCATCTTGAATTTCTTTAGAAGGTTTTCGGTATATTTCTTTTGCGAGATGAAAAGTCCTTCATCTTAATTGACTTCAATATCAAGCCCAAGTCCGTCATTTCAAATGTCTTCATCATTTCTTCTTTAAATTCTCGGATCATTGTCTCATTGTTTCCCCCATATATGAGATCATCTACATATAGAGAGACAATGAGAGTGTCGGACTTACCTTGGGTCTTGATGTAGAGTGTCGGCTCACTCATACTCCTCCTGAATCCTTGTTTGATGAAGTATTCATCGATTCTACTATACAACGCACACGTGGTGCTTGTTTTAACCCATATAGGGCTTTTTTGAGTTTGAGAACTTTTTCTTCTTGGCCTTTGAGGATAAAGCCTTCTCGTTGAGCTACATAAATTTCTTATTGAAGATATCCATTTAAGAATGTTGATTTTACATCTAGTTGATGGATCTTCCATTCTTTTTGTGCTGCTAGAGCTATGAGTGCCGAATAGTATCAAGGCGAGCAACAGGAGTGAAAGTTTCAGTATAGTCAATACCTGGTTGTTGCGAGTATCCTTTCGCCACAAGCCTTGCTTTATGCTTCTGAATTAATCCATCCGCATTGAGCTTCGTCTTGTAGACCCACTTGACACCAATGATCTCTTTGTCTTCGGGTCGATCGACAAGCTCCCAAGTTTCATTTTTCTTGATCATCTTGATCTCTTCCTCCATGGCTTTTATCCAAACTTTCATCTTTAGATGCTTGTTCGTAGTTTTTTGGTTCCAAAATTGCAAAGTTGCATGTATCGTAAATTCTTCTAAGGGCTTTTACCCTTAGTACTGGAGACTCTGGAGTAGATTCTTCTTGCGTTACTCTTGGAGAGCTTGGTGGAGTTATGTTGTGAGTGGTGGAATTCGGTACTTCTCCTTCTTCTTGTGACGTTGACTCCTCTTGAGCAGGTGGTATGTCTGGCAAGGTGATGTACTTCTTCTCGATCTTTTCGTCCTCCCAATTCCAGGCAGCATTCTCATCGAACTCGACGTCTCGGCTAATCATAAGCTTTTTAGTTCTTAGGTTGTAAATTCGATATCCTTTTGATTGGTCACTGTAGCCGAGGAATATTCCATTTTCTGTCTTTTCATCAAGCTTACTCCTTTTTTGAGCAAAGATGTGGACGTAGCATATGCATCCAAACACTTTGAGATGCTTTGCTGAAGGCTTCCGTCCACTCCATGCTTCGACTGGTGTTTTATTTTGAACAGCTTTAGTTGGACACCTTTTAACAGGTATACTTTACTAAAGTATAAACCGCTTCGCCCAAAAAGTGTTGGGAAGGCTTTTCTCCTTTAGCATAGACCTTGCCATTTCCATGAAGGTTCTATTTTTTCTTTCAGCTACTCCATTTTGTTCTGGGGCATAGCCAACAGTTAGTTGATGATGGACTCCTTCATCTTTACAAAATTTATTAAACTCCTTTGAATTGTATTCTGTGCCTCTGTCACTCTTTAGGACTTTGATTCTTTGGCCACTTTGATTCTCAACGTGGTTCTTGAATTTTCTGAAGATAAAGAAAACCTCAGATTTTTCTCGAAGAAAGTATACTCATGTCATTCTTGTGTAATCGTCAATGAATAGGATGAAATATTTATTTTGACTGGGTGTAGGTGTCCTCATCGGACAGCACATGTCCGTGTGGACAAGTTCTAATGGCTTCTTAGCTTTCCATGCACCTCCAGATAGGAAGGACTGCATCTGTTGTATTCCAAGAAGACAGCTTTCACAAACATCTGAAATTTCTGTGATGGCTGGAAAATCGCTCATCATATTTTTCTGATGGAGAATTTTTAGCCCAGCAAAATTGAAGTGGCCAAATCTTCGATGCCATAGCCATGAATCATCAAGTTGAGCTTTCATGGCTATATCTTTGATATATTTCCATTTAATAGGAAAATTTTTATTTTTCATCTTAACAGAGGCAATAATATTTTTATATTTATCATAGATAATGCAGGCATCTCTATTAAAATATAGAGAATACCCACTTTGTATCATTTGGCCCACACTTAAGAGATTTTGTGCAAGACAAGGGACTAGATATACATTATGTATATATTTTGGACCTTTATTTGTTTCCACGGTGATGATGCCTTTTCCTTTGACATCTACTAATGCACCATTGCCCAACTTTACTTGGGATTTCACCGACTTATCAATATCAGTGAATATAGATTCGTCCCCTGTCATGTGATTGCTACACCCACTATCGATGTACCATGTTTCACTTTTATTGTTATTTGCCGCTTGACCTGCGTAGAATGTATTCTCTTCACTTTTTTTTTTCTACATAGTTTGTTCGATTATTTGTTTTCGAGCGACAATCTTTTTCTACGTGGCCATATTTTTTACAAAAGTGGTATTGTTTTTTATTTTTAAACCAGCAGTCCTTCTCCAAATGATTTGTTTTCTTGCAAATACCACAAGGTGGATAATTTTCCTTTTTTATAGTTTCTCCTTCTCTTTTGTTTTTCCATGAGCTCCTTTCACCATTTGTAGTTTGATGAGACCATATATTTACTTTAGACTTAAAGGCACTTTCAACTGAATCTTCATTTTGTGCCATTAGTCTTTTCTCATGTACTTCTAGAGAGCCAATTAATTCACTTATTGATAGGGTCGTCAAGTCTTTAGTTCCTTCTATAGTTGTAACTATGGAGTTGTATTTTTTGGTAAATGAGATCAATATTTTCTCTGTTAGGACTAGAATTAGCACCTAGAGGGGGGTGAATAGGTGATTAAAGCAATTTCAACAATTTAATCCGAATGAGATATTAATGAATTAAAAACAACAATCGCAACAAATGAAAATAATGAAAGATAAAAGGATTAGGGATAGAGAATCAAAACTCCAGATTTATAGTGGTTCGGCTTAGATCAAGCCTACGTCCACTCTCCCGCACGGACAGCCCTTCCCGGCTGGATTTCACTAAGAATAAAAAGAGTGATTACGGTCTCACGCTCTTGAGTCCACAAAGTAGAAAGCTCTACTACACTTCCTCAAGGTCTCACTACAATATGATCTCTCTTTTGATTACATATAACGCTCGAAGAATGATATCACAAAATAGAAAATGAGATTCAGACTTTGGAATTCTTTTATCCGGCACCCTTCAACAACTAGAGCATCTCTCTTATATACTTCTTCATGCCTTCAATACCGTTGGCACCTTCCAAAGAAGTTCTTCTAATCAACCCGTTGGACAAAATCAATTAGAGAGATCTCGAGCTCTTTAAGGTAAGTGTTGATAGCCCATCAATCCTGCTCGCCCATACAATCAGGATCTTGGTTTCCATAAGTAGAACTTTCCAAATATAAGTTGCGAAATCTTTAGAGAATCTATACATATTCGAATACGAAAGTAAGATCTTCTAGTGCTGAATCCGGAGAAAGATATTCTCTAGCCGTTAGAATAAAGATCATATAAGATCGAATAAGTCGGTCTCGGAGACTGTCCATGAGAGTAGACTTTGAAACATGAGTCTTGCTAGCTTCAGACTTTGATCTTCAGATTTTGTCAATAGAGTTTGTAAGTCTTCAGACTAGACTGATGAAAATGTTTTGTCAACTTCAAAATACTTTAAGAGAATTTATCCAATAATCTCCCATTTTTTGATGGTGACAAAACTTTCCTGCAGATTTGAATATTATTGTCCTGCAATACAACTTTTAAGCAATCATTGATATCTCATAAAATATTAGAATAAAAATAGTAGAAGTTATCCCGTACACAGATATCCTGTACACAGACTTACCCTGTACACAGATCTGCATTCACAGAAACCTCATTAGTCATAAACAGACAGTACTATATTTATCTAATTTAAAAGCTTAAAGTAATGCAATAATGAGCACACATTCAAAAACTGCACACAATTAAAAAACTCAAGATAAAGTCAAAATAACAACTCAAAAATGTTTAAAAAATTGAAGATAAGATTTGGTTTGGTTTGAGGATAGAGTCTGAAGTCTAAAGTTGAAATGCTTGAAAATCTGCAAAAGTCTTCTCCCCCTTTTTGTCAGCATAAAAAAAATCAAGGAGCACGAGGAATGCGAACAAGTTGAAAGTCCTCCATAGACTTGACAGTTCCTTTTAGCTTCCTCAAATCTTCCTGTACTTGGGTAAGAGTAGTGCTTTTTGCAATAGCTTGAATCTGACGCTGAACCTCTTTAAGCTGATCATGCAGAGTGATGAACATTGCATGATTTTCATTTTGCAAAGTCTGAAATTCATACCCCATGGCATAGATTTGACCTTTGAGTTCCAAGATGATGTCAAGCAGCCTTCCAAAATCTCCGGAATTGCCAGTCTGTGTGCTTGCTTCAGCTCGGTCTGATGGTGGAGTCAAGTCAGTATGAATATCAGCAAGAAGTTCAGTATGTGGAGATGATGCCTCTCCTTCAGGAAATTTAGCAGCATGAACATCTTCAGCATTTGGAGGTGATCGACTAACACCTGTTTGTGTATCTTCTTCTCTAAAAGTCAGTAGAAGAGGGGTATGTTCTCTCAGTGTGTATCTCCCCCGTTTCCATGTCTTCGGAGGAGAAAAGAACTCTTTTTCTCGAGGAGTTTCCTTAGTGACAGTGTTGTTGATCCTATTTTTTTGGAGAATCTGTTTGTCTTTGGTTCATCCGCTTGTTCTCGCTTTTTCTTCTACCTCTTCCTCTCTTTCTTCCTCTTTCTTTCTTTCTTTCTCTTCCTCTTCCTTTCTTCCTTTCTCTTCCTCTTTCTCTTCTTCTTCCTCTTCCTCTTCCTCTTCCTCTTTCTCTTTCTCTTTCTCTTTCTCTTTTTCTTTTTCAGCAAATTGTTGTTTTGGAGCAACTGGAACAGATGCAGAAAATTGAGAAACAAGAGTAGAGATGGGTAGAGCATCCTCATCATCATCTTCATCTTCCAAGATGATTGCCCTTCTCTTCTTGGGAGAACTAGCCACTGGTTCATTTCCTTTTCTTTTGGCCGCAGAAGAGTCTGGTCTGAACTTGATAGGAGTCTTCTCCTTGAACTGCTCCAGCTTCTTCTTTGAGTTCTTTCGACGCATCTTTGTTATCATCCTCGGTCCGATGACCATTTTATCAATAGTCTTCACAGAGAGAATGTGAGGAGGCTGAATATTCAGATGTCTGAAAAGATGAGTGATAAGAGCAGCATAAGGAAGTTTTCCCTTGTCCTTTGCCATTGATCTGTACATGTGAAACATGATAGTGTGCGGCAAAGAGAAGTTAAGACCGTCTTGATTGCATACATCAACTTAGCCTCTAAGATGGATACATCTCTCTTGGATGTTGATTTGGGTCTAAGACAGTTGATCACAATCTTGTGAAGCAAAGTATTTGTTGCATTCATCCTGGAGTAGGAGAGACGACCTTCAGCAATTCGTCTCTCGCAAGTTCAAGAGTAGCATGGCTTACGTACACACTAATTGATTGGAAAGCCCCTCTTTCCACACCAATTACATCTGCCGAAATGTCCTTATCAACAACATACTCTCTATCTCTCACGCTGAAAGAAAAGCCGTTTGCATCAATGAAACGAGATTGGAATAGAAGTACGCCATTAATTCGTAATGTGCCATATTACGGTTAGTGCGGGCGATGAAGTTGAAGTTTTTCAAACTTCTCTCTCAGATTTATGCTCAATAGGTCCAGAAAATCGAAATCCACCGTCCGTGGATTCATCACTCCACGCTTCAACAACTTTTCATACATTTTCCTATGTCCGTCTGAGCGAAACAATTCATCATTCTTCCCACGAAGGTTTGCAGCAACACCCATCCATGGTTTAAAGTGTATAAACATCTTTTCATCATCATCCTTTCCTTTTGGCTGATTCATACTACCAAACCTAGGGTCACTGGGAAAGTTTGCAAAGGCTTTTGCAGCCGTTCCTTCCAGGGAACAATCCTGACCTCTCCATGACGGTGAGAAAATGAGTCTCATTTCTGTAACATTTATCTTTCAGAAATTCATCAATGAAGGTCATGGCAGAACCTCCTTCCTTCAATGCAGAGTTAAGCCTTGAGGTCTAGTTTGGGAAGACCGCTGTTGAGATCGTTGAGGAGTTTGCTCAGATGGAAAGTCGCTTTCTTTGGTGAGATCGAAGTGCGTAGGCCCCTCACTAGATCCTTGTGGTCCCCTGTTTGCTATTCTTGATGATTTCCTTTGATACGACATTGTTACTTTCTTTGGAGAAGCTTTCTCACTTGTGTCGCAAGAAAGTTAAAAACTTTGAGACGAAGAAGTTTTGGAGAGAAAATACGGAGCGGTGAAAAGTTTTTGATCTAGGGTTTTACGGGTAAAGTGAAAACGAAAGAGAAGAAGTGTATAAAAGATAACGAGATACGGGGGAAATCCAAGCGTCGCATATTTTGGAAATCTTAAGAATTTCCTTTTAAAAAAAATAACTGCCTTAATAAATCGATAACCACCCTTTTTTAAATATAACTGCCTTGATAAGCTCAATTAGAGATAAACGAGATAAACTTACCTTTTCAAAATGACAGTTTAAGTAAATGAACTTACGGTCGTGTCGATTCGTATTCTCGCCTTCAACCTTTGAGTCGATACTCTGTCAGACTTTAGATTCTGAGTCTGAGCTTCAACATTCTTCAAGAGATAATATATTGAGTCTTGAGCGAATAGACTCAAACAAGCTTTTCTCAAGTGGCTTTGTGAAGATGTCTGCCAGTTGATTCTTTGAGTCTATGAATTGTATCAAGACCTCTTTGTTCTGAACATGATCTCTTATAAAGTGATGTCGAATCTCAATATGTTTTGCTCTTGAATGTAGGATATGATTCTTTGTAAGATTGGTTGTGCTGGTGTTGTCACATCTTATTTCTGTGCAAGAGTCTTCAATGCCAAAGTCTTGCAGTTGTTGTTTTATTCACGGTATTTGAGAACACCAACTTCCAAGAGCTACGTATTCGCTTCACCGTTGAAAGAGCCACGTACTTTGTTTTCTTGAAAACCAAGATACGCCCCGTTTCCAAGCAATTGACAAGTATCCGAAGTGCTTTTTCTTTCAACTCTACAACCTGCAAGATCTGCGTCCCGAATAGCCAAGAAGTGTAAAGTCTCATTCTTTGGGATACCATAGACTGATCTTAGCGAGTAGCAACATATTTAATAATACGTTTAGCAGCACTTAGATGAGATTCTCTAGGATCGATTGAAACCTAGCGCAAATGCAAACACTAAATAATATGTCGTCCGGATGCATAAGATAAAGAAGTGAACTAATGATACTCTTGTATAACTTTTTTGGTCGATTTCTTCCCCGCTTCATCTTTGTCTATCTTCAAGGAACTTGACATTGGTATGTCAGTCTTTTTGCAATTTTCCAGACCGAACTTTTTAACCAGTTCTTTTGCATATTTCTCTTGGTGAATGAATATTCCTTTATTTAGTTGTTTCACTTGTAGACCAAGGAAAAATGATAGTTCACCCATCATGCTCATCTCGAATTCATCCTGCATAGACTTAGAAAATTTCTTGCACAAAGTCTCATTAGATGATCCGAATATGATGTCATCAACATAAATCTGAACAAGTAGAAAACTTTTACCTTCCTTTTTAATAAACAAAGTAGTGTCTACATTTCCTTTAGAAAAACCATTATGAATTAAGAAATTACTTAGCCTTTCATACCAAGCTCGAGGAGCTTGTTTCAATTCATATAAAGCTTTCTTCAGTCTGAACACTGAGTCTGGTTTCTTTGAATCTTCAAATCCAAGAGGTTGTTCCACGTAGACTTCTTATTGAATAAATCCATTCAGGAATGCGCTTTTGACATCCATTTGAAACAACCTGAAATTCTTATAGCAAGCGAAAGCAAGTAATAATCTGATTGCCTCTAACATTGCTACCGAAGCGTAAGTCTCATCATAGTCTATCCCTTCTTCTTGCGTGTATCCTTTAGCCACGAGTCTTGCTTTGTTTTTCGGTACTTTGCCTTTTTCGTTAACTTTGTTCCTAAAAACCCATTTAGCTCCAACAACTGATTTACCTTTTGGTTTGGGAGTCAATTCCCATACGTCGTTAATACTTGAATTGTCTCGAGCTCTTCTTGCATTGCTTCAATCCAGCTTTCATCGCCTAAAGCTTCTTCAATATTTTTGGGTTCTATTTCAGAAATAAGAGCAACAGCACTAGACTCTTCTCGCCTTTTGGATCTTGTTCGAATTCCCTCATTAATGTTCCCAATAATGAGTTCTTTAGGATGACTAGACTTGTGCTTCCAGTTACTAGTCAGTCTGATAGATTGTTGATCTTCTTCTTGAGTGGATTCTTCATCGGTAGCTTGTTGTACGATTCCGAATTAGTAACGCTTCTTCGTGGAGGTAGATCTAGCGAGTCCGGAACAGTTCTGAATCTTCGATTGAATTTGCTGAATTTGTGGAGAGTCTTGAAATTTGACATTCATTGATTCTTCCATAGTCTGAGTCTTTTTGTTGAATACTCTAAAAGCTTTGCTTGTAGTTGAGTAACCAAGAAAGAATCATTCATCTGATTTTTCTTCAAACTTACCAACACGATCATTTGCATTCTTTAGAATAAAACATTTGCAACCAAATACTTGAAAATAAGAAACTATTGGTTTCTTTCCTTTAAAAATTTCATAAGGGGTTTTCTCAAGAATTGGTCTTAAAAACACTCGGTTTATAATATAGCAAGCAGTTGAGACAGCTTCAGCCCAAAACCTTGAAGAAATTTGATTTCCAATTAAAAGAGTTCTTGCCATTTCTTGTAAGGACCTATTCTTCCTTTCCACAACCCCATTCTGTTCTGGTGTATATGGAGAGGAGAATTTGTGCTAAAAACCAAATTCATCACAAAATTTAGTAAAGTCTTGATTTTCAAACTCACCTCCATGGTCTGTACGAATGCTTGAGATAGTATGACATTTCTCATTCTGCACTTTCTTAGCAAACTTTGAAAAGAGAGAGAAAGTTTCTGACTTACTTGAAAGAAAGTAGACCCAAGTAAATCGTGAGTAATCATCCACTATTACCAGACATAACCTTTTTCCACCAATGCTTTGCGTTCTGGTAGGTCTAAACAAATCCATATGTGGAAACTGCAATACATGATTAGTGGAAACTTTATTTATTGATTTGTAAGAATTTCTAACCTGTTTACCCAGTACGCATGGTGTACATAGATCAGACTTTGAGTAATTGAGAATATGCAATCCTCGAACAAGTTTCTTGGTAGAGATCTTGTTGATTTGCTTCATATTGATATGGCCTAGCTTTTTGTGCCATATATTTGCTTCATCTTGTACTGATATTAAGCATTGTGATCTTTCTTGATTCACATCCGTAAGATAGATATTTCCATGTCTTCGTCCGCAAAGATTGAGTAAAGTCTTTACCGATTCCGCATCACGTTTCTTCCCGGAAGTTGATCTTGAAACCGATATCACACAACCGACTTATGCTAAGTAGGTTGTAATTTAATCCTTCAACTAAGGAAACATTATTGATTGACAAACTTCCAATCTTTACTGTTCCTCGACCGCAATTCTTCCTTTGTTGTTACCACCAAATGAAACTTTTCCTCCGTCTATCTAGACAAGTTTTATGAAGCAGCTTGAATCTCCTGTCATATGTCTTGAGCAGCCACTATCAAGATACCATTTAATCTTCTTTTTGATAGTAACCTGCAATTAACACGAATTCAAGCTCTTTTTGGTACCCATACCATCTTGGGTCCAGAAGTGTTAGAACAATAGACAGTCTTAGCCCAAATCTTTTAACAGTCTCCAAACCAAATGACATTCTTTCTCAAGATGTTCTAAGCTTTTACACTTGGAACATCTCAAAGCATTTCTATCAACAGGTTTTACAAAAACTTTCTGGAAATGATTCTTATAAGCAATTCTAGCTGGTCTCTGTTTAATTCTTTCTTTTACCTTTGGAAAATCAATTAGTGGAATAGTTTCAGAAGTCATACCAAGGCCTAACTTATCAAAGTATGGTCTTTGTATTGAAAGAATCTTATCCAAATTTATCGGAACCATCTGAAAATCTTTTGATATGTTAGTGATATCATTTTTCAAAAGATTATTTTCATTTGAAATAATGTTTGAGTTTTCTTTCACAGCAACAAAATCTTTTTCCAGCTTTTCAAACTTTTTTTCATAAGTTTATCCTGTTGCTTCAATGTAGAATTTTCCCTTTTCAATTCGGAGATCCTCTTAAGAGAGGTTTTCGACTAAGACAAAGTTCATCAATATATTTAGAAACCTTAACAGGAATTTTCAGGTTATCAACCTCGAGTTCGCTTTGTCCGAGTCGTATGCTCGAATCAAGGTCCGAGTCCGAGTCCGATTTTACCATTAAACAGATATTGGCATAATCGTCGTCACTTTCTTCACATTCAGATCACTCCAAGTCTCTCGCTTTGAGTGCTTTCTTGTTTTTCTCAGTCTTTCATTTTCTCTTCTTTAACAGAGGACAGTTAGATCCGATGTGTCCCTTTTTCTTGCATTCAAAGCAAGTCACTTTTTTGTTAGAATCATCTTCCTCTCGTTGACTGTTTTGAAACTTTTGAGAGCTTTGTTTCTTCCAATTGAATTTCCTTCCTTTTCTCGTTCAACTTTCTGAATCTCTTTATCATGAGTGCCAGTTCTTCATCATCTAGATCTTCTTCGTAGTCCGTAGCATCGAATAGTCATTAGACTTTAAGGCAATAGATTTCTTACCTTTTGAGTCTTCCTCTTCGTTGGTCTGTTTCACTTCATAGGATTGAAGAGTCCCAACCAGTTGGTCTACAGAGAGTGGAGCAATCCTCTGTGTCTCTCTTATTGAGGTTTTTTATGTAATTCCAGTCTTTTGAGAGTCCTCGAAGGAGTTTGTTGACCTTCAACCAACCCTGTAGGCAACATACTAGCCATAGATATTTTACTTAGAAGTAAAGACACTTTTTATAAGCAAGTACACAAGCTCTGATACCAATTGTTAGGACTAGGATTAGCACCTAGAGGGGGGGTGAATAGGTGATTAAAGCAATTTCAACAATTTAATCCGAATGAGATATTAATGAATTAAAAACAACAATCGCAGCAAATGAAAGTAATGAAAGATAAAAGGATTAGAGATAGAGAATCAAGACTCCAGATTTATAGTGGTTCGGCTTAGATCAAGCCTACGTCCACTCTCCCCCGCACCTGACAGTCCTTCCGGCTGGATTTCACTAAGAATAAAAAAGAGTGATTACGGTCTCACGCTCTTGAGTCCACAAAGTGTAGAAAACTCTCTACTACACTTTCTCAAGGTCTCACTACAATATGATCTCTCTTTTGATTACATATAACGCTCGAAGAATGATATCGCAAAATAGAAAAGGAGATTCGGACTTTGGAATTCTTCTATCCGGCACCCTTCAACAACTAGAGCATCTCTCTTATATACTTCTTCATGCCTTCAATACCGTTGGCACCTTTCAAAGAAGTTCTTCCAATCAACCCGTTGGACAGAATCAATTAGAGAGATCTCGAGCTCTTTAAGGTAAGTGTTGATAGCCCATCAATCATGCTTGCCCATACAATCAGGATCTTGGTTTCCATAAGTAGAACTTTCCAAATATAAGTTGCGAAATCTTTAGAGAATCTATACATATTCGAATACGAAAGTAAGATCTTCTAGTGCTGAATCTAGTAGAAAGATATTCTCTAGCCGTTAGAATAAAGATCATATAAGATCGAATAAGTCGGTCCGGAGACCGTCCATGAGAGTAGACTTTGAAACATGAGTCTTGCTAGCTTCGGACTTTGATCTTCGGACTTTGTCAATAGAGTCTCGTAAGTCTTCGACTAGACCGATGAAAATATATTGTCAACTTCAAAATACTTTAAGAGAATTTATCCAACATTCTCAACAACCCTTTGATCAGTTATCCCATCTCCATAGACTCTCATTTGATTAACGAGTTCCTTTAATTTTCCACAATATTCTTGTACGGTCTCATAATTTTTCATTTTAGAATTCTCAAAATCCCTTCTCAGAGTTTGAAGGCGAATAATGCGTACTTTTTCTGATCCTTGAAATTCTTCTCGTAGTATATTGCAAGCCCCTTTTGCAGTTCTTGCTTCAATTATTTTTGGAAATAAGGTTTCCAAGAGTGCTTGTTGGATAAAATATAGCGCCCTTGCATCCTTTTGTAGTTGATCCTTCAAAACACTTGCACTTTCTGGCAAAGTCTCGCAACCTTTTTCCACGATGCCTCATAAGTCTTGGGCCATCAAGAATGTAGTCATTTTTATGCTCCAAAATTCATAGTTGTTCCCATAAAAAATGAGGATGAGAAATGAGGATGAGGTAGAGTTGGCCATGGTTTAGTTAGTGGGTATTTGGAAAGGGTAGTTTTAGGAGTGGGTAGGTAGGACAAATGCCCAATACCAACCAAAGACGTGGCTCTATACCAATGTTGGATGTTTTTGCGGAAGCGCGTGTGTGTGCAAGTGTGTATGTGTGAAGTAAGGGTGGATATAAGTGGACTACAACGGCAAGGGAGTATGGGTAAACCACATCATGTAGCTCCCTCACCAACACTTCCTTCAACTATTGTAAAATTATTTTATCCAACTAATAAAACTATTTCCCATATCCCATATTCTTTGTCATTCAATTATCCTAGTTGATCCCTTGTCCATCCACTACAAATTATATCATACACTTGCACACAACATCACTAATAAAAAACTATCATCAATACCAAAACCATACTTCTGCAACGCACACATCCAAAATTTTTAACAGTTGGAATTACTGAGCATGAACTTTGTTACTCTTTGAGATATCTACGCCAAAATTAGTAGGGAGGACATGCCTTATCTGATTCAATCCATGTTTTCTGGGTTCACTGCATTGGAATAGGTCAGAGTTTGGTGTTTGCGTCGAGTGTACTTTCCAGCATTTCTACTTCTGCAACCACATAGATACCCAGATTCTTTATGCGCGCTCATTTTCTTGGGCTCAACAACTACCTCATGAAAGATGCGCACGGAGTTCGTATTATTATCCGCTGAACTTGCTTTTTATCTGCATGAACAAAGCAGATAACAAGATCAGGAGTCATTCAGGACACATGCACACGCCTGAAAAGCCAGAGAGATCGTTGCGGAGCATAATGCTGGGGATGTCATTCCATAGGTTTGCCTTTCCTCAACTTGGCAATTTTGGTCTGACGACTTGGCAGTTTGATAGAAAGGAAATGAAGGAATCAGCAGTCCTCTTCAAGAAGCAAATGAAGAAGTCCTATTTTTGCTGGTTCACTTGAGAGGTGACCACTGAAAAAGAGAAATGTACATGCACAGTTATCTAGTGAACTTCTGTATTTTCACTAGATGGGATGACTCTTAAGGTTTGAGAGTAGCAGTTTTCTCACGGTTATCACCATAAATCCCCCTGGTGAAAACCCAACGGTCAAAGTTCTTTCTAGTGGCTAGCATATGTACCATAACCTTCCATTTTAGTGATTATGTAGGAGCGCCTGTTCTTTCTTTTTCCCCCAAAATTCAAATGCAAAATTGATTGGGATGCATATGAAGTATGATTGGTTGGCTATACTATCAGTTACATCTTGTACTATTTTCTGGTGATAGTTTAACCGTGAGTTTGCGAAACTTTACAAAGTAGTTTTCAACTTTAGCGAAAGTTGCTGGGGGGCTGCTTTGAAAAAGGCAGGATTTGATCCAAAGAGCTATAGGATAATTTTACCATTCATACTCACAGGACTTCTAGAGCTTAAAATTTCTAAAGTTTTCTCCAATTTACCTTCAGTCATTTCTTCAAATTTTTATCGAGAAACTCAATGGTGATTAACGATCGAGTACTTGCCATGGACATGTGGCACTTATGTGCATGTGTTCCAAATGAAAAAAACTAGTCCATATATTATTTTACATCTAAAATCCAAGCCCTTTACCCAATAAAGGGATCTAACATTTGTTATGGAATATTCAATTTAAGTTATAACTATTTTGCACCACCTATGATTAAAGGGTTTGAGGTTGGTGAACCTATTATCACAATCCACCAAGATGTGAGCAACTAGAAAGTTTCTTCACACAAAATATATGGCAACATGTTGCAGCTATGTAACATAACACAAGCTGTTCAAATGTTTACTCACAATGTATATCGAATTTGTTACCTTGTGAAGAACAGATTGCTCATTTACTGCTTAAGCCAACTGCTCTAGTAATTTTTCCACATCATGAAGTAGCTCTTTTTCTAGCACAAAAGTAAGCTCTATCTTTTCAATACTTATAATTTTGTCAATGCTTACTGACTTTTCTAGAATTCCAGAATTGGCCATTAACTTCTCTTATTCTATAAGCAAAACTATAAACCCACTACTACTCCAGTAATGTTCGTGAGTGTAGAGTAACTTCTTAACATAACAGGTGAACTTCATGAAATCAGTTTCTAGCAAGTTCTTAAAAGTCATCCCTTTCTATCGAAACTCACTTCAAAATCGGGACATCAGTTTCCAGTCAATTGACATTTATCTGAACGCCAAGATGATCCAAATATAAAAATCTGTGCATGTAGTGCAGTTTGCATGGAGGTTTAATGAAGTCAACCATTGTTAATGTAGCTCAACCACAGCTGCACACCACACTCTGCACACTCGGCACACAGCCGCCCGCCCCTGCACACCTGGAGCACCCGCGCAGCGCGCGCTGACAGACTCCTTGGAAATGCAGAAAAGAAGAAGAGAAATTAGGTCGGGATGGCACGGCAAGAAGAATTTGCAACATCTAACTCAAGATATTATCTCGCTTCCGCACCCATCTACCTTAATCACGTACACTCTTTCATCCTAGGTCCTTGGTCGTGCAGCACAGACATTATCAATCAGAAAAGATACTAAAGGTAGGATAACATGGACCAATGAAATCAAGTGCAAAAGGACACCCAACCACAGCATCCTGAACTACCAGGCAAACTAGAAAAAACGTCCGGTCAACAAGATCGAAACAGAAAGACATAAGCGAATGACACGGGCAGGGTATGAACCATATGGTTCCTAGCAAGCCACCCCACGTCTTCGTACGTCTCTTGCATTGAATTTTTTGAAGGATGGAGTTGGGAGATATGCTAAAATACCATGACTGGTATGGGATTGATGCATGCAAAGAATCACCGGTCGTTGTGATGCTTGATGGATGATATACTAAACATCTCGACAATCATGGTGGAAAGTGAAGCCGCTGAAATTGAGTTGGGTAATGAATTTAGGACTTTAATGATGTCACAATGATCCTTCAAATATGAAGTCTCACTGAATCATGTTAGTGATAATGCAATTCTTTAATGTGGAAAGTCCAAAAAGCAGGGAATCTGCAATTTTGATGATTTTTCTATAATAATAGGAATGGAGACATACCTTTATTCATAATAATGCCGGTGAAAATAATTATTGCAAAAACTGAAAGGATGATCCCCTTGACCACTTTTCTTAATGCATTTGATTTGATAGAGGATGTAATCCAGCATTCATTCTTTTGGATGAAGAGATGACCAGATTCTATTTATACAAACTATCGATAGATGTTTTTCATCAAAGTACATTCTATTTTCATACATTTTCATAAGAACTGTAATTTTAGGATTGTAAATTTTTGTGAGAGTTGCAACTTCTTATAGATAACATTTAAATAATTATCAAACTATTAATTAATAATATCATGTGGTCATAATAATTCTTACAAATCAATCTCTCAGTGCGTGTTTTCTGTTTCTCCAGAGCGGTCCCCATCAAGCAACAATGTCTGAAACTCCACCGCAGGAACCAAGATTTTTTCGCTCTCTTCGTACGGCCATTCGCATTCAACAACCAGTCAATCCCAAACATCGACCATCTTCTCTCTCTCTCTCTCTCTCTCATGAGCACATTCACATACACAAGCTCCGTTCTTGAATTCGCTCGAGATCGCACAAGCACAACACCCTCTCGACATTCGCCGAGAACAAGAAAAGAGATCATCGAATTCAATTACGATAGCGACGGCAGCGGCGGCGAGGAACGCGGGAGGGAATGTTGTTAAAGAACGGCGGGGGTGGACTGAGGGAACTGAGGCCGCTGGTTCACCTGCTGATCCCGCTCTGCGTCCACTGGGTCGCCAAGGAGATGCCGGAGTCGGTGCTCGTCGACGTCCTGATCGACGCCCTGTGCCCCGGCGACACCACTTGCTCCGAAGTCATCTACTTCAACGGCCTCGAACAGACGGTAATTATTGCTCGCCCCTTGTTCTCTTTCTCTGTTACTCTCTCATTTAGTTTTTGCTGACAGACGTTGGTAAAAATATCCTTTTTGGGAAAGTTGTCAGGTAACGTCAGCTACCAATTTGGATATGCATTTATTTATTAAATTGAGAACTTTTATACTTCATTATTTATCTCTCTTTTTTGTCCGTTCTGGATTAGAAGAAGCACTCCATACATTTTTTTCAAATTTTTTTTAGGCTGTCGATACGTTTACGAGGACTATGTTATTATGGATAATATTTTTCTTATCCTAAAAAAAAAAAAAAAATTGCCTCCCGCTTTCTTGTCCTGTAATATTGTAATTTTCCTGTGTAAGTAAACTACGACTTGCACGGTCTCTGCATTACCTGATGGAACTGAAGCTTGGATCAGTCCTTGTCTATGTCAGCTCAATATCTAAAATTTTAGCACAGAACAATTCAATAAGAAATCATTTTTCTCGTACATATAATATACCTTTTCATTTATCTGTTCCTCCAGCACATTCCTGGTACTGCTCAAAGTAAATTTCGTTAGCAGCGTATGAAGCAATAGATTACTTGAACGGCAGCTTTTCCGCCTTTGACTGGGCAGTGCTCTTCAATTCGAGATTTGTTTTCTGACAAATTGGTTGGATCGATCTCATATGTCATCTGCCAATAATTCCCATAAACTGGTTAAGTAGATTGCCGCTCAACATATTTCGGTAGCAGCAAGAAGCAGCAATGCAATATGTCGGCTGCAGATAAAGATTCTAGTGAAAGAGGGTCATGCTGTGTTTCTCTCGGAAACTTCTTTAAGTATGTTTATGATGGCCATGGTGGACATTCACTAGTTTCCTAGAATGTCACTGGGAAATATGGTTACATATAAAGTATGCTTCGGCAAGGTAAGATCCAATTTGGTGTTACGTTGTGAAAATGCTTAGCAGGACGGTGATCATTTTGATGGACTAAATTCATGAGTTAAAGAACACTGCCAGGCAAAGATAACTTATGATTTTCTTTTCTTTTCTAGTCCAGATCGTTGGAATTTTCAAGATGTTTTCAATCCCAATCCTCGGTCAGCTTTCAGACGAGTATGGACGAAAACCGGTGCTCCTTGCAATCATAGCAACGTCCGTATTTCCCTTCGGTGAGACTCACTTGAAAGTAGCTTCTGAAATTTGTGAGTGACGTGTGTGATTGTATGTTTGTACATCTGCCGACATGTTTTTCAAGCATTACTTTTTCCCCTTCTTTCCGATTCATTCAAGTCTAATGCCCTTCAGAACAGACTCTGATTGTTGGTTCTCTCTTATTTACTGTCGTTGCCCAAGTTGAGCTGCTCAGGATTGATTATAGTATTCATGATGCATGTTCAAACTAGGAACAAGCCCAGGTATTAATAAGGTCTTTCATGTTCATATTTTTTTATTCTTCATAAGTTCCTGTAAAGGTGATAAAATGATTCATCCATCACGCCTTCTCTTGTCTATACCTCTGATTGACTTGCTTCCCTTTATCCCTTTTAAACTATTGCAAGAGAAATGGCAGATACATGTTCTACAAAGAGGAAAAGCTTCTTAATCTTATAGACGAACTAAACCAGGCCCATGCTTTGGTTGTCCCTTATGTATTTGATCACATCAAGTAGGCTTGTTCTCTGGTAATTATATTATAATTCGCTTCAATGTAGTTCTCATTAGTAGCGAGTTCATCCTTTTCTTTGTTCTCTTGTTTCAGCTATGCTGGCCTGGAATCAGTCGAGGGGATTTGTATATGCCTATTATGTGCTCAGAACTATATCCAACATTCTCAGTCAGGGCAGTATATTATGTGTTTCCGTTGCTTATGCGGTGAGCATTTTCCTGCACTGGAATAAATTGCGAGTCATAAATTCCAGACTATAACCAAAAAGTTCCTTTCCTCTTAGTAGGCAGATGTCGTTGAATCCGGTAAGAGGGCTTTCGCGTTTAGCTGGATTACAGGTCTTCTTTCTGCTTCTCATGTCCTGGGAAACTTGTTCGCACGTTTTCTCCCAGAGAAGTACATATTTGATGTAAGCATTTGATGAATTTTAATAGCATCTCTATGCTTTCAATTTTCTGGTCCTGATGCTAATGAAATTTCTCCTTACAGGTTACAATAGCTCTCTTGCTCTGTCCCCCGATATATATGTATGTGTTTCTGCGTGAGACAGTCGTGTATGCCCCAAGGCAGGACGAAGAGTCAACATGGTTGACTAGGATTTTTAGGGGTGTGTCGAAACGGTACAGGTCAATGAGAGATGCTGCAATAATAGTTATAAGGAGGTATTTTTATTTGGTTATTCTTGTGGTCTTGTGGATAGCATCTTGGAAAGAGTTCAATTCTTTTACATCACGCGCATTTTCATAAGAATAGGATCCTGTTTATCCTGTATTTATCTGCCTAAAGAATTCCTTGTCACTCTTCAGTCAAACGCTCAGAGGCATCTCCATTGTTTCCTTCTTCTACCAGTTGGGAATGACTGGCATCAGCAACGTATTACTGGTATTGTTTTTCTTTAGCCACTACTGGTATATTAATATTTCTCTGAAATTTTGTTGCCTCTACTGCCGGTTCCTCAGAAGTACACACAACATGATTATAGGTGAATTCGATCTTCTGTGAAGGGCAGGAGTTTCAAGACAATTAAGCAGGGGTTGCCAGCACATTTAAATTTGTTGGAAAGTGTGACATCATAAATTAGAACTCAAATATGTGGAAATCCTTACATTGTCACATCGATATATTTTTATAATGCTTGTCATCTCATACGTCTTCTTCATATGAGGTTGCAAAATGGTACTCCTGCTCCCCAAATCTCTTGATATAATTTCTGATAGTGCTACAAAGACCATATTGATATGGACTAATTAAAGAGGGGGGCAGATCCTGGAATTCTGTATTTGTAGGAAAGATCACTGACCCCAGTAGGACTTAAGTGATGGAATTAGTGGTGTCCAGTCCATCAGTGTTCCTGTTTCTCATACTCATAGCTGTAGCTTTTATTCAATATACATGCCTGACACTTCAAAAACTAACTTTTCAGTACTATCTGGAGGCAGCTTTTGGTTTTACTAAGAATCAATTTTCGGAGATTCTAATAGTGGTGGAAGCAGGTTCAATTGTTTCACAGGTTTGTCATCAGTAGACCGTGTATGTTTTCTCTGCAAGGTGTTATATTTTCATTTGATGATTAATTAATATAGATTGAGCACTAGGCATCTTTATGTCGCTATTCTTTCTTTAGTCCATCTTCAGGCTATGGGTAATTAGTATAACATGATTATGGTATGCAGTAATGTAAGTGCATGGAAGTAAGGTAAAAAGGAAAGTACAAGGAAGGTTCAGATACATCAGGAATGAATGGCATCATACATAGCCAGAAAATGATAAGAAGTGATCTTGCTTTCACTGGGTGAAGTTTGGACACACAGGATTGCTCTTGTAGCCTGTCTTTTGGAGAACCTAGTGATTGCCTTTGTACATGTCACTAAGGAAGAGCGATTGAAGAATTTGAGATGAAGGTTGGAAGCTGGAATGTAAAAATCATCCCTGCCCACGCATGCAGGGTGGAGAGAGAGAGATTCATATGCTGCATTCCTTTAACAATGCATTTGTGCCGTGTAACAATCATAGAGAAATTTAAGATGCTTGTTAAAGGTCCTACAAAATTTCTCTTTGGTCTCAATTATTGTCAATTTGAATTGCCTCTTTTGCAGAACCACATCCCATGTCATTCATTTACCATTTCATGGTTTGACCAACGCTTTTCTGATTATTTGGTACAAAATCACCTCCTAATCAATCATTTATCTAATTTATGTTCTTCATTTTGCAGCTTTTGGTTCTCCCTCTTGTAAATCCTCTGGTTGGAGAAAAAGTAGTACTCTGCATAGGCTTACTAGCATCAATTGCTTATGTAAGTTGTAATTCATCAGATAACTACAGTTCCCTGCAGTCTAAGATAATTGTGGATGGATAATCATGGGAATTGCCTTTTGCTTCACAGGCATTGTTCTATGGCTTGGCTTGGGCATCTTGGGTATGTATCTCTATCTACCCAGAATGGTTCTTCACGTCTGTCAGAGAAAAAGAACAATCTCATGACTATTGAAGCAACAGATACATTAAGCGTGTTATTATGCAGCATGGTCAGTAGAGATTAAAAAAATAATTTCTCATGAAGATATTACTATTCGACAGAGGGGATGGGACACTATTACACATACAAACAAAGTAACAAAACTTTTAACCTCCTTCGCAGTATAAAAGATACAAATGAGGCTCACTTCCAACACTAGTTGTTCTTCAGCAACTTTAAAAATGCTGATTTCTTTGGGAGAAGAGATTATTGTTGGAGAAACTCTTCAATCTCTTCTCCTTCTCCTGGTTTTAGGAGTTGCTGATAGCATGAAAATCAAGTAGATGTCTTTAAAATCCCAGATATGATATACAAAGAGAAAATAAAGAGGACACCTTTATGGTGATTAAGTGAGAGTAAAGGAACTCTAGTTTTCTATCCACCTAACTCCAAAATTATGAGTTCTGATATTTCTCTAGGCTTCATAATACAATAACTATGGCTATGCATATTGCAGGTGGCATACTTGAGTGCTTCTTTCGGAGTTATTTATGCTCTTGTTGATCCTGCTGTAAGTAACTATCCTCATCATTTTCTCCCATTAGAGAGTGACTATTATTCTAATGAGTTGTCCTTTTTGTTATTGTTGATACTGGTGATTTTTATCGACTTTAACATATGAATATGAAGACCTATGCTATCATTTCACAAGCATCAAGATCAGCCGATCAGGTTAGCATAATTATTAAGTATCTATTTTTGTTTATATGCACTATGCATCAGAGAATTGTAGTTACTGCCAAACTCTGAAAAGCCCAGGATGCTGACTTCGATCCCTCTAAGAATATAAACCAAAGATTTGGAACTGCATGTGTTACCATAAGTAAACGAGTTTGTTTTTACCATGGGCATGGTCAAAGGTAAACTGGCATAAGTTTGCTATGATTGACATTGGAAACATTTTTCTGGCATCAAATTTGTAGGCACTTATGGATTGCCAGAATGTTCACATTTCAGAGCCAAATTATCTGTGCTGACAACAGTGACATTGGCTTATGCTTATCTGTGCATAACTTGAGCTTGTCCTGTGAACTAAAATGCATACTTAAATGTGCCAGAATGGTTCATACATTTTTTTAGTATAGCTTCTTTCAGAAGTGTGCTGAGAGATATTAAAATAAATTTTGGGGTAAGTAATCTACTAGCCCAGCACTTTTCTATGAAGAACTTGGCCTTCATCCTCCTTAAGTCATCGTTCTTTGTTACTCTTTACAAAAACAACATACACACAGGTGATAGGCTGTTAGCTATCTTGTGACTGATGCTATATCATTGATGTTACATGATGAGGTGCTTGTGAATTCATCTGATCTTGTTGGACATTTTCTCACTTGAGAATACTGTGCATCAGAGGTCATTTTCCCTTCACTGCACCTTGTGAGCAGATTCTTGACAATCACCTTTTGTGACGTGGAACAAATTAGTATGTTGACAAAAACACTAAGTGTTAGGCGTCTTATTCAAAATGAGAAACATCTATGAAAGCCCTTGCAGAGTAACAATTGTTAAGAGGATGAGACTACGGAAATTTGACGTTCAGGGACTAAATGAAGTCATAGAAAAGTTTGAGGCATAAAATGTGCTTTAAAGTTTGCATAATATGTGATTTACTTAGTGTTGCTTGCATTTCACAGAGAGAGAGAGCTGCCTAGAAAGCCCATTACTTGCTGTAGAAAGATCAGACAATTTAAGTCCATGCTCCCTATAAACCCTCACCAATTGAAGTAGCATTTGAATAGCACTGAGGATTAAAACTGCCTGGTGTAACCGATTAAGCCAGTTATCCAGACTGGAATTGATGGAAATGGTTAGTTAGGGAATATGAACCAAGACATCATCAAACTATCTTCATACTGGATCTCTGTCTAAGCATTCTATAGAATCTGATTTTCATGAATCGGTGTTCCTCTAGTGACACTCATGCAATGTTTAGAAAGAAAGTACATCTAAACACATGAAGCGTGACGGTATTGTCCCATGCCAAGTAGATCTGCTTTTTCCTTGATAGTAGTTTCATATTATCTGGGCTTTATGCAAGAAACTGTGCTATGCATTTCGTCATGAAGGTCTTACCCTTTTGAACTCATTACAAGTGACACCAATTTCTATTTTACCTGCAGGGAAAGGCGCAAGGATTCATAGCTGGTATACAAGCAATAGCCAGTTTTTTATCGCCCCTTGCCGTGAGTCCATTGACTGGTGAGTTACCTGCTTTTATCTTCATTTGGCATATTGAAACCACATAATTTCTAATCGACTGTGCTATTTTTGATACATGTATTTCCTCAGCTTGGTTCCTATCAGATAATGCCCCCTTCAACTGCAAGGGCTTCAGCATTGTATGTGCCTCTGTGTGCATGGTGAGAGAAAAAAAACTCTTATGATGCCCCAGTTTGTCATCCAGTAATAGAGTTTTGATTACATTATTTCTCAAAACGAGTTACATGTGCAGGTTCTGTCTTTCGTCTACGCTTGTTTGCTTAAACCGGAAAATTGGTCAAGCCAGAACTCAGATCAGGACAACATAGAAGAGCAAGAAGCACCCTTACTTTGCAGCAGTACTGGATAAATTTACAAATCATCCAATTTTTCATGTGGTCGTGAAATTTGACCGATGGTGTCGCTGTTGCATGTTCCTCGGACAAGCTCTTGGAGAAGTGATTATGTTTTCGAGGAGTTGCATCTGACAAAGTTGTAAATATAGGAGAGTTTGGGAGCTGAATCTTAGTTAGATAAGCAGCTTAAGGTTACTTCTCCAGCTTTTTCTCTTAGGAGGTCTTTCTATGAAATTTCACTTTATCAAATGTATAGATAAGTACTTCCTTGTTATTGTATTAATTATAAGAATCAGCAGTCAAACAAACTGCTAAATCTTACTATATCTTGATCGCCACCAGATAATTTAATTAAAGTTAAATCAGTCTTTTTGCTTTGTTCTAGTTATTTTGTGCTGTGATGGATATAAAGATCCATGAATTAGTCATTGTCAAGAAGAACATTCTCAAGAGTCCAAATACTAATTGTTTCATCGGAATTTCTCCCACCACGAAATATCTTTTACCAAAAGTCGTTCTTTTGCCTTTGGACAAGGGTTACAAGTCCTTTGGCAATTCTAAGCAGAAAATATCTAGGCAAATCAGGGAATCAACGATTTCGCTTCAAAAGAAACCATATAAATGCAAACAATGTTAGAATTTAATCAACAATAATGCTTAGAAAGTAGAATACTTACAAATGTAAACTCTACCTAAATTTAATCAACGACAAAACCTGTATACATTATAATATCACACTAGAATTTAATTGATGATGTGAATCTCAAATGCAAATGGAATTTATAGTACCCTGTAGGAAAGCTAAAGATAACCGAAAGATAACATTTAATTTGATTGGTGCACCAAGGAAAGGGTGTTCTCTAATGGACGATTGGTGGTATTTATAATGGTTTTGAAGTAACCCTCTTCTAATTGTTTTCATCGATTATAATTCCTTGAGTAACTTCTATCAGTTGTTTCCATGTTCCCATATCTTTTAGGGGTGAGTATGGTTTTAGAGTAGAACCATGAATCACACTGGTGAAAACCTGTTCGGTTTCAAGTTTTAGGACATGAAGGTAGGTTCTAGGTTTCAAAAATTAGAAAACCGGTTTCAAAGGTAGGTTACAGGTTCTAGGCTCTGGAAATTGGAACTTAGAACACATTGTTGCATTTTTCTTGTTCTATGTTTTCATGTAATCTTGCAGTATTCTATAATATCTGATGATGAGTGTGTAATCTGAAACTACAAGTCTAAACTTTTATTTCTAATGATATCAATAACTAGAACTTTTACTTTACTAATGTTTCATATTTTTCATATGTCTAAATTTAAATTATTGTCAATTTATTATTAAAAATAAATGGTGGTCATTTTAAGTGATTATTTATCACAATCATTCAATTAAAAATATAGGTGGAAACTTGGTAGATCTTGGAATCCGTGATAAGGTAGGTTTCAAGTTCCATAATATGCATGGTAAATTTTAAGTATGTAAGATAGGTTTTAGGTTTTTAAAAAAATGAGGAATTTATTTCGATAGGTAAGTTTCAAGTTCCAAGCAAAGCTTGTAAGGAATGTGAAACCTACCCGGAACCTAAAAATACTCAACCCTAACATCTCCACAAGTTTCGTACTCATGTTCTCAAACGGTTGGCCTTGCCGTATGTGATTTGCTCCATGATTTCCCCATCTTTTTCCTTCAGCCATAGTCTTTCTCTCTTGGTCAAAAACCTTTGGTTTCTTCTCTGTTCCTCGTTTCATCGCTCTTCATGGCGTCCAATCCTCTCCAGTACTCTTCCGCGGATTATATCACCAATTTCGATAGCTTAAAGAGAGATGAGCATTTTGATAATTGCTACTTTCGCCTTCTGACCCTGACTGAGAAGTACCATGAGCGTCTCATCCTTGGGATCTCATGTCGATTACGTTTTTAGACATTTACTATAGCGGGTGAACTTCTGGCACTAAAATAAGGACTGTACATAACTTGGACATTTTTACTGTACTTCTCCCAATTTTTTTAACTAACTTTTCAAGGTGAATTTAACTTCCGGAATTGGCTAGTGACTTCTCTTATTTCATAAGCAAGTACAAACTCAGAGTTCGTAAGTGTTGAGTTACTTCTCAACATAAGAAGTCAATTTTACGAAATCAGTTTGCAGCTAGTTCTTGAAATCGGGGCAGCTCTTTCCAGTCAATTCATTCTTATCTGATCCTACCGTTCCTTTTTTGTGCAAGAGACCAGGGATGCTCGAATTCACCTGGTGCAAATGATAAGGTAGCAAACCAAAAAAAAAGGGTGGCTTTCATTGCACTCCAACCAGTCAAACCAGTATTTACATATTTCAGCTGGCTTGGAGCTTTCATGGAGTCAACCATTGTTTACGTCGCCCAACCCCACCTGTACACCACGCTCCCCACGCACGCCCAGCACGTAGCCGCACGCCCCCGCCCACACGGAAACACCTGCAGCATGCGCGGAACACGCTCCTTGGAAACACAGAAAAGAAGAAGATAAATTAGCTGGCGGCGGCGCGGCAAGAAGAATTCGCAGTGCCAAACTTGAGATATCAACTGGCTTGCGTGCGCGTGCGAACTCGCCTCCTCACCCATCTACCTTAACACGCACGCTCTCGCATCCTAGTCCTAGGTCCCCACAACATCCTAAGGTCCTTGATGGCGTAGCTTTTGGTCTTCCGCCTTTGGCTAAAGCACTGACAGGATCAGTCCGATGAGTTATAAAAAGCAGAATAACATGGACCACTAAATCAAGTGCAAAAGGACACCCAACCGCAGCATCCTGAACTACCGGGCAACTAGAAACAACGTCCGGTCAACGAGGTCGAACCAAAAAGACAAGCGAATGACACGGGTAGGGGGTATGAATCGTGCTGTCCCGAGCAAGCCATCCGATGTCATTGTCCATCTCTTGAATTGAATCATTTAAGGGATGGAGGTGGGAGATATCCCAAAAGTTTATTTGGTAACGATTACGTTCCCAGTAGATTTTGAAATGATATAATATATATATATATATATATATTATTTTTTTTTTTGTTAAAAAATGTATTCTAAACATTTTAAGTTTTTTAATAATTGTCTAAAATTTCTAATTTTGAAATAGAATTGTGTTTAAGATCGTCTTAATTGATTTTGTTCCAAATCAATTCTTTTAATTTTTAAATAATTTTTATACTTTTATACTTTCTTTTTCTTTGTTCCTTTTTTTTTTTTTTTCTCCTATTCTTCTTCTTCTTTAGGCCGGCCCTTGTCGGCCGAGCCTCGCTAGTAGCCAAGCTGGCCTCGTTGGGGCTGGGCGAGGCCTGTCTGGCCATCGTGGGGGGCAAGGCTCGCCCAACCCCGCCGAGGCTTGGCCTCACCCGGTGGCCAGGCGAGCCTTGCTGGCTAGCGGGCCTCACCTAGCCATCGGCGGCCGGGCATCACGAGGCTTGCCCAACCCCGACAAGCTTGCCGGAGGCTCACCCGGCCAAGGCGAGGTTCAGCGAGTTCGCCGGACCGGTTGCCGGCGACTAGCTAACGGCGGCGGTGGATGGTGGCGGTGGACGGTGGTCGATAAAGAAGAAGAAAAGAAGAGGAGAAAATGGAAGAGGAAGAGTTGTTTTGATTCTTAGATTTGTTCCCGGAACAAGAATCAACTCTTTTTTATTCTTAATTTTGTTCCAAATCTACTTCTTAGAACAAAAAAATAGAAATTTATTTTCGGGAACAAAAATTTTATTCGCGATTCTGTTTCCAAACTACTCTCGAGAATAAAGAATCATAATTTGGCCATGTTCAGATGGTTATCAGATAGGGCCTAAAAGTACCATGAACATGTACGGGATGGAACCATACAAAGAAACATGGCGTTCCCCATCATCGTGCTTGATGGATGATATAACGACTACCCTCGTGGTAGAAAGTGGAGCCGCTGAAATCTAGTTGGGTAACGAATTTAGGACATTAAGAATGATGGCAGAACGGTCCAAATTTGATTCTGCATATGTTTCGGGTGCAGATCACTAAAGAAGCCTCATACTCGGTCCTTCAAATATGAAGTCCTTACAGAATCAATCTCTGCGCGTGTTTCTGTTTCTCCAGAGGGGTTCCCATCGAGCAACAATGTCTGAAACTCCACTGCAGGGACTAAGATTTTCGTTCTCTTTGCGTTCCCACACGCGCCCATCTCTTACGGGCTTTCGCGTTCAACAACCAGTCAACCCCGAACATCAACCAACTTCTCTGCTCTCTCTCTCTCTCTCTCTCTCTCTCTCTCTCACTCACAAGCTTCACTCTTAAATTCGCTGGAGACCACCCCCCAAGCACAACACTCTCTCGACGTCCGTCCGAAGCAGAGAACATCACCAACTTCAGTCACGACAGCGACGGTGGCGAAAGAATGTTGTTCAAGAACGCTGGGGATGGACTGAGGGCGCTGAGGCCACTGGTTCACCTGCTGATCCCGCTCTGCGTCCACTGGATCGCCGAGGAGATGACGGTGTCGGTGCTCGTCGACGTCCTGATCGACGCCCTGTGCCCCGGCGACACCACTTGCTCCGAAGTCATCTACTTCAATGGCCTCGAACAGACGGTAATTATCACTCGCCTCTCGTTTCCTCTCTCTGTCATTCTTTCCGTCGGTTCTTGCTGAGAGACGTTGGTAAAGATATTCCCTGTGGGCCTTCCATGCACCGGATGACGTACCGCCGACACAATATTCCCTCCGGTGAAGTTTTCGGATGACGTCAGCTACTATGTTGGACATGCATTTATTTATTAAATTGAGAATTTTTGTACTTCAGTATTTACCTCTCCTTTTTTGTCCTTTCTGGATTAGAAGAAGCACTCCCTACATTTTTTTTTTAAAGTTTTGTATTTTGGCATTATCGATAAGTTTACGAGGACCATATTATTATGGGTGACATTTTTCTTCTCCTAAAAAGGGGAAAATCGCCTCCTGCTTCCTTGTTTTTAACTACGACTTGCACGGTCTCTGCATTACCTGATGCAACTAAAGCTTGGATCAGTCAATGTCTATGTCAGCTCAATACCTAAATGTTTTTAGCACAGAACAATTCCGGAAGAAATAATTTTTCTAGTGCATATAATATGCCTGTTCGTTTATCGGTTCCTCTAGCACATTCCTGGTACTGCTCAAAGTAAGTTTCCTTAGCAGCTTATGAAGCAACATATTACTCAAATGCCAGCTCCCGCCTTGACAGGGCAGTGCTCTTCAATTCAAGGTTTGTGTTGTGATAAATTGGTTAGATCAATCTCGTATGTCATCTGCCAATAATTCCCCTAAATGGTTTAAGTAGACTGCGGATAAAGGTTCAAGTGAATGAGGGTCACCCTGTGTTTCGCACAGAGACTTCTTTAAGCGCATTTATAATGGCCATGTTGGACATTCACTAGTTTCCTAGAATGTTCCACATTTGGAAAAGGCTTAGCAGGACGGTCTACATTTCGGCTAACTGATTTCACAAGTTAAAGAACACTGCCAGGCAAAGATGACTTATATTTTTCCTTTCTTTTCTAGTTTAGGTCGCTGGAGTTTTCAAGATGTTTTCAATTCCAATCCTTGGTCAGCTTGCAGATGAGTATGGACGAAAACCGGTGCTCCTTGTAATCATATCAACGTCCGTATTTCCCTTCGGTGAGACTCACTTGACGGTAGCTTCTGAAAATTTGTGAATGACGTGTGTGATTATGTGTTCGTGCATCTGCCGACATGTCTTTCAAGCATTGCTTCTCCCCTTCTTTCCGATTCATTCAAGTCTAATGCACTTCAGATCAGACTCAGACTACTGATTCTCTCTTATTTACTGTTATTGCCCAATTTGAGCTGCTCAGGATTGATTACAGTGTGTATGTTCCATGTTCAAACTAGGAACAAGATCTGGAATTAACAAGTTCTTTCATGTTCCTGTTGTTTTTTTCTTCATAAGTTCCTGTAGTGGTCATAAATTGATTCTTCCAAAATGCCCTATCTGATCTATGCCGCTGAATTGACTTATTTCCCTTTAAAATTCCTTTTGAACTATTGCAAGAGAAATGGCTGATATATGTACTACAAAGAGGAAAACCTACTTAATCTTATAAAGGAACTATACCAGGCCCATGCTTTCGTTGCTCCCTTATGTATGTGATCACAAGTAGGATTGTTCTCTGGTAATTTAATTATATGATTAACTTCAATGCAGTTCTCATCAATAGTGAGTTCATCCTTTTCTTTGTTCTCTTGTTTCAGCTATGCTGGCCTGGGATCAGTCGAGGGGATTTGTATATGCCTATTATGTGCTCAGGACTATATCATACATTCTCAGCCAGGGTAGTATATTCTGCATTTCCGTTGCTTATGCGGTGAGCATTTTCCTGAACTGGAAGAAATCTTAAGTCATAAATACCAGACTATAACCAAAAAGTTCCTTTCTTCTTAGTAGGCAGATGTCGTTGAAACTGGTAAGAGGGCTTCTGCGTTTAGCTGGATTACAGGTCTTTATTCTGCTTCTCATGTCCTGGGAAACTTGTTAGCACGTTTTCTTCCAGAGAAGTACATATTTGATGTAAGCAGTTGATGAAATTTTAACGGCATCTCTGTTTTATCCTTTCACTTCTCTGGTCCTCTTGCTAATGAAATTTCTACTTACAGGTTTCAATAGCTCTCTTGCTCTGTTGCCCGATATATATCTACTTCTTTCTGCGTGAGACAGTTAATTATGGCCCAAGGCAAGACCAAGAGTCAACATGGTCGACTAGGATTTTTAGGGGTGTGTCCAAACGGTACAGGTCAATGAGAGATGCTGCAATAATAGTTATAAGAAGGTATTTATGTTTGCTTATTCTTGCGGTCTTGTAAATTGCATCTCGGAAGGACTTCAATGCTTTTACATCATGCGCATCTACATAAGAATAGGATCCTGTTTATCTTGTATTTATCTGCCTAATGACTTCCTTGTCACTCCAGTCAAACACTCAGGGGTATCTCCATTGTTTCCTTCTTCTACCAGTTGGGAATGACGGGCATCAGCAACGTATTACTGGTACTGCTTTTCTCTAGCCACTACTGGTATATAAATGTTTCTCTGAAACTTTGTTGCCTCTACTGCCGGTTCCTCAGAAGTACACACATGACATGATTATAGGCGAATTCAATCTTCCGTGAAGACCAGGAGTTTCAAGACGATTAAACAGGGGTTTCCAGCACATTTGAATTTGTGGAAAGTGTGACATTATAAATTAGAACTTGAATATGTGGAAATCATTATATCATCACATCAATATAATCTTCTTGATGCTTGTCACCTCATATTACTTTTTAATATGAGGTTGTAAAATGGTACTCCTGCTTCCCAAATCTCTTGATATAATTTATTGATAGTGCTGCAAAGACCATATGGTATGAACTAATTAAAGAGAGAGGCAGAGCCTGGAGTTCTGTACTTTGTTGGAAATATCACTTAGCCTGGTGGGACTTTGGTGATGGAATTAGTGGTATCCAGTCTGTCTGTGTTCCTGTTTTTCAAAGTCATAGATGCTTGGCACTTACAAAACTACCTTTTCAGTACTATCTGGAGGCAGCTTTTGGATTTACTAAGAACCAATATTCAGAGATTCTAATTGTGGTGGAAGCTGGTTCAATAGTTTCACAGGTTTGTCATCAGAGACTGTGTATGTTTTCTATGCAAGTTGTTATATTTTCATTTGATATTAATTAATACAAACTGAGCACTAGGCATCTTTATGTCGCTGTTCTTTCTTTCTTCCCTCTTCATGCTATGGGTAATTAGTATAACAGATTATGCTACGTAATAATGTAAGTACAGCGAAGTAAAGTTAAAAAGGAGAGTACTGGTAAGGTTCAGATATATCAGAAATGGATGGCGTCATACATAGCCAGCAAATGATCACAAGTGATTTTGGTGGGTGGACGCACAGGATTGTTTTTTTACATTTCAGTAATAAGACTGATTAAAGAGTTAGAGATGAAAGTTGGAAATTGGAATGTAAAAATCATCCCTACCCACACATGCAGGGTGGAGAGAGAGATATTCATATGGTGCATTCCTCGAACAATGCATTTGTGCCATGTGTCAATCAAAGCAAAATTTAAGATGCATGTTAGAGGTCCTGCAATTCTTTGGTCTCAATAAGCATTAGTTTGACTGTGTCTTTTGCAGAATCACATCCCATGTCATTCATTTACCATTTCATTGTTTGACCAACGCTTTGCTGATTATTTGGTACAAAATCACCTCCTAATCAATCTTCTGTTTCGTTTATGTCCTTCATTTTGCAGATTTTGGTTCTCCCTCTTCTAAATCCTCTGGTTGGAGAAAAAGTAATACTCTGCATAGGCTTACTTGCATCGATTGCTTATGTAAGTTGTACTTCCTCAGATGGCTACAGTTCCCTGCAGTCAACAATTATGGTGGATGGATAATAATAGGGAATTTCCTTTTCCTTCACAGGCATTGTTCTATGGCTTGGCTTGGGCATCATGGGTATGTATCTCTATTTACCAAGAATGGATCTTCAGTTCTGTCACAGAAAAAGAGCAATCTCATGCCTATTGAAGCAATAGATATACTCTAGTGTGTTATTATGCAGCATGGTCAGTAGAGATTCCAGAAATAATTTCTCGTGAAGATTTTACTAATGACATAGGGGAAGGGACACTAATACACATACAGCAAGCAAAGCAGCAAGACCTTCAACAACCTTGACAGAAAAAAGATATAAATGAGGCTCATTGCCTAACTCTAGTTGTTTTTCAGCAAATGTGAAATGCTAATGGCTTCTTCAGGAGAAGAGGATATTGTTGGAGTAACTCTTCAACCTCTTCTCCTTCTTTCGGTTCTAAGAAGTTGCTAATAGCATGAAAATCAAGGAGGATGACTTTGGAAACCCCAAGGAAAATATAAAAAAAGAAAAAAGGACACCCTTTATGGGTGATTGAGTGAGAATGAAGGAACTTCAGTTTTCTATTCACCTAAGTCCAAAGTCATGAGTTCTGGTGATTCTCTAGGCTTCATAATGTAATAACTGTGGCAATGCATATTGCAGGTGGCATACTTAAGTGCCTCTTTCGGAGTTATTTATGCCCTTGTTGATCCCGCTGTAAGTAACTATCCTCATCATTTCCTCCCGTGAGAGAGTGGCTTTCATTCTAATGTGTTGTCCTTTTTGTTGCTCTTGCAATTGGTGATGTTTAACAACTTTTACATCTGAATGTGAAGACCTATGCCATAATTTCAAAAGCATCAAGCTCGGCCGATCAGGTTAGCATAGATATTCTGTTATCTATTCTGTTTCAATGCACCGTGCATGATGAACTTGTAGAACGGCCAAACTCTGCAACCCAAGGATGTTGACTTTGATCCTTCCATGACATCTGTTTCTGAGAATACAAACCAAAGATTCAGATATGCATGTGTTAGCATAAACAAAGGAGTTTGTCATTGCTATGGGAGTGGTCATAGGTAAACTGGTTTGGGCTTGCTATGATTGACAATGGAAACATTTCTTGGTGTCAAATTTGGAGGCTCCTATGGATTGCTGGAATGTTCACAATTCAATGCTAAATAATCAGTGCTGAGGAAAGTGACATTAGCTCATTCTTATACATGCATAACTTGAACTTATTTTGTGAACTGAAATACAAGTTTAAACAGCTCAGTTAGTTGATACATTCTTTTTATAGCTTTGCTCAAAAGTTATGTCGAGAGACATTAAAATAAATTTGGATGAAATCTACTTGCCTGGCACTTTACTATGAAGGACTTGTCCTGTCCTTCTTAAGTCATTGTTCTTTAATACTCATGAAAACAAGCTACACACAGGTCATATGCTGTAGGCCAAACTGTCAATGTTGTCATGTCATGGATGTTATATGATGAAATCAGTCTAAAGTCATCTGATCTTGTTGGACATTTTCTCACTTGAAAATACCATGCATCGAGAGTTGATTTTTCCTTCAGTGCAGCTTGTGAGTGGATTCTTGATAAATGACATTTTGTGGTGTGGAACAACTAGGTAGGATGACAAAAATGCTTTGTGTTGGTCGTCTTATTCGAAATAAGAAACATCTTTGAATGCCCTTGAACAATGCAGAAACTAGACATAACAACAAATGATAGAGGATGAGACTATTGAAATTTGACATTTGGGGGCTAAAATAAAGTTCCTAAAAAAGTTTCAGGCATAAGAATGTGCTTTAAAGTTTGCATGATTATGTGATCTACTTAGCGTCACTTGCATTTCATGGAGAGAGCTGGCAAGAAGCCCATTACTAGCTCTAGAAAGATCGGACGATTTGAAAGACCATGCTCCCTAAAAAGCTTCACCAACTGAAGTAGCATGAATAGCAATGAGGTTGAAAATTGCCTGATATAATTGATTAAGCAAGTCAATCCAACTAGAAGGGATGGAAAATATTAGTCAGGTTTTAGAAGTTAAGACATCATCGCAACCTTCTCACTCGATCTATGTCCAAGCATTCTATAGTATCTGATTTTGTTGAATCCCTTTTCTACTAATGGCGCTCAAGCAATGTTTGGAGAATAAAAGGTGCATCTAAACATCTGAAGCGTGACGGTGTAGTCCCCTACCAGTCATGCGTTTTTCTTGATTTGTTCAGTCTAAAGTTTCATATTATGTGGGCTTTGTGCAAGAATTGTCGCTATGTGTAGCGTCATGAAGGCCTTACCCCTTTGAACTCATCACAAGTGATTAAAAGATGCCTGTTTCAATTGGCCTGCAGGGAAAGGCGCAAGGATTCATAGCTGGTATACAAGCAATAGCCAGTTTTTTATCTCCCCTTGCCATGAGTCCCTTGACCGGTGAGTTGCCTGCTTTTTATCTTCATTTGGCATTTTGAAACCGTATTTTCTCTAACCGACCATGCTAATCTTTATACATTGTATTTTCTCAGCTTGGTTCCTTTCAGATAATGCCCCCTTCAACTGCAAGGGCTTTAGTATTGTATGTGCCTCCGTATGCATGGTGAGGGGAAAAAAGACAAAAAAGAACTCTTATGATGCCCAGTTTGTCACCCAGCAATAGAGTTTTGATTACATTATTTCTCAAAACAATTTTTATGTTCAGGTTCTGTCTTTCGTGTTCGCTTGGCTGCTTAAACCAGAAGATTGGTCAAGCCAGAACTCACATCAGGACGACATAGAAGACCAGGAAGCACCATTGCTTTGCAGCAGTACTGGATAAACTACAAAGCATCTAACTTTTCACATAGTTGTGAAATTTCACCGTGGGTGTCGCTGTTGCATGTACCTCGGATAGGTTCTTGGAGAAGTGACACTGTTTTCAAGGTGCTGCATCTGACACAGTTGTAAATGTAGGAGAGTTTGGGAGCTGAATCTTGCATAAGCAGCTCAAGGTGACTTCTCCAGCATTTGCCCGTAGGAGATCTTGCTATGAAATTTCACTTTATTAAATGTATCGATATCGTATTTCCTCATTATTGTATTAATTATAACAATCGGCAGTCCAGCAAGCTACTAAATTATACTTATATCTTGAAGGCCATCAGATGAAGTCAAATCAGTCTTTTTCAGTTCAGTTCTAGTTATATTGTGCTGCGATGGGTACATAAAGATTCAAGAATCAGTCATTGTCAAGAATAACAGTCTAAAGACTCACTTGTCAGTGCAACTGTGAACTAGATCAATTCCATCTGCATAATCTTATGGGAAGACCAGTGCTGTACAAGCACGCCAAGAAGATTCATTTCGCTCGAAGACAAGCACACGAGACTCGAGACGGCTTAGAATCTGTTGCCATGTTAGACGGAGAAAGTTGTCCATAGAACTGGAGCAGCCGAGGTTGATGACAGTTGCTGAGCCAGCTGAAAGGAAAATCAAATGTAATCAATTTAAGATCATATGGAAAAAGGAATTGAAGGTAAAAGTGCAGGCAGAGAGGATCAGCGTAAGCTGATGGCATTCACACCGAATCCCCCTGCTTTGTTCCGTTGACTTTTAGAATGCGGATGTGAGATTTGGTGTGGTTGTTCGGACATGTTGGCAATTCTTTTGGTTGCTTGGACGGTGTCTTCTGATGTGATAGGATCTTGTGAGGTTGTGGTAAACACAGGGATTCCCCAAAAACCATATCATCATGTATTCCTATGTAACTGATGAACCTGTTCAAATTCCAAAGGGGAAATTTGATTTCCTCGTTTGAAGTACTGAGGATGATTTCTTAGAGTGCATATATTTCACAGAAAACTCAATATTCGGAAATTATTTTTTCAAAAAATATTTACTTGCATCGTTTATAAAAATTAATGAGTGAAATATATTTTCATTATTTACGAAAATAGTTTAGTATGAATTATTGTCGGTGATGAAAAATTTTTCCATTGATTTATTTTTCTAAGTGATATAACCAATCATTTTTCAGAAAATGTTTTTCAACTCTTGATTATGCTGAAACAAACGCATCCTTAAATTGTGATTTTAATTCTTTCTTTCAAACGCACCCTTCCATCTTAGAAGGGGGAGGTTAAATTGTCTTTCGATTTTGGGGACGATTTCATTTCGAGTGGGTTTCGACTTTCAAGTCAAAAAGTCCGAGTGAGTATTAGCAGTAGGATTAACAGAACAAAAAAAAAAAAAAAAATTCTTCTTTCAAGTCAAAAATAATGCAGGGGTGCAACAGCTGTCATGATTTTCTCAAAGTCTGCAATATTAAAACTTTAAGATAAGTGTGCTTTAAGAGCTTTAAATTAGTGTATATACGGAATACCCACAATTCAGTCTTAAAACTTTTAAAATATGCGGTAGAAGTTCAATTTCTTTTTCCGAGTGTTGCAATCGAGTTGGCAAATTTTTGACATGACACGGGCACCCACGGCCGCGTGATGGTGCCATGTGAGAATGCGTGTGGCACTATCTTGAATGGGAACTTTCATCTTTTTCTTTTATATTTTCAAAAGAGTTAGATTTAAAAAACTTTATTCGATTGCTCCCTTAAAAATGTTCATTGCCGGTGATTAGTACAATCAAGTATTTAGACTTGTAGAATTTGGGGGAAGGGACAAATTCAAGGGGATAATTTTCATTTTCATATTAAGACTTGATCCGTCTCATGTTGGTCAAGTTCATAAAATAATGAAATATCCGAAGTGGTCCTACATATGGCGTTATTATAATTCAAATATAAAATTGTTTTAGGAATCACCATCACTCTTTCCGTAGGTCAATTGGGAACCTAATACCTAAGTTTGAGATTGATTATGCAGGGGAAAGGATTCAATGCGAAATCAAATGCACTTCATGTGTGCGTACAGCGTGCGAATACGAAACAACCAATGGGGACGAATCCGGTCCCAACAAGCTCAAAACGGCGTGAATCCGATGCCGAATAAGTACGCCTCGTGCATGCGAAACGTGTGCTATTAAGTAACGGGGACGAATCTAATCGCATTAGGACAGCATTCAGTCTCATCGGATCAGCGTACAGTCGGTATCGACATGCAATCGTCGCCAACCCACGTTCAATTTCATGGAACTTTACCACGAGCGCGGATGATTCGAAGTCAGCGTACAGCTTCAGAGCAGTGTTTGATGTCATAGTAGCATGCAAGTTCGCGGAGCATGGTGATTGCAAAAAAAAAAAAAATCGTATATTTTCATGCATCTGACGTATTTATTAATGCATGTTGCGTAATTGTACGATTGATCGCTCATAATCATGGCATGCTTGATCCAAACTGAGGGTGAGCAAAAGATATTGCTTGGACCGGATCGAACTAGTAAGTTCTAGGCAATTCCTAAAGGCACTGGTCTAATTCTCAATTCTAAGTTTTTTGGCACCCATAATTTTCGGTTCGATTCCTAGTTCCATGTTTGGAATTGCCTACCCAGACTACTTAGACTAAATCGACTTTATTTATTTATTTATTTATAATTTATTACAAATCTGAAAAAACTAAAAGCTCTAATCCTTGTTCCTTCTCATATGCTTGGCCCTTCACAATGTATTGCGTTAACTAGCACCTTCTATCAACTAAAGAAAAAAGAAAAGAAAGATCAAACAAATAATTTAAACAATCCACAAAAGAAACGCAACAATAATTCATATACCATACATACTTGTAAAGAAAAAGTTTCACTGTCGCAAGGTAAAACAATGAGCTATTTCATACTTTTGACATTCACTGGGAATCATCATTTCAAGAGAGTAACATTCAACGCATAAATGGCAAATTCTTGGAAATCATCTTTCAATAAATTCTATAATTGTTCAAAATGATTATGAAAAAATAATTATATGCACTGATCACGGTTCATGAACCAACGCTCCTTGGTGATCTCCACGACTCTCCACCTCTTCAGTTGGCCTAACGCTCGGTGAATGAACCTAGAGTTGGCTTATTTTAAGGGGTTTTCTACATATGCAGGCGTTTCAACGTATTCTCCTCAACCCCTAAACTTCAAATTTCAATTCAGCAGCATAACAACAACACTTCAATAATGCAAATAATACCGACCAAAAAAAAAAAAAAATGCAAATAATAACTACATTAATTTCAACTGTAAAAACGACCTAGAGCGCAAATGATAACTATTATGTTTTAAAAGTCAATTTCTATTATTTCTCGAACAAGTTTTTGCACAAAAATACACGTTTTAAACGAAACAAAATTTCTGTTTGGGAGTAAAATTTCTTCCCCTTGAGCGGTAGCGGCAAATGGTGGCCGGCGACCATCAACTAGCAGTCTAAGAAGTACCGACACTCTCTGGAAGCCTTTGTGTCATGTCTGACACTCCGACACGTGTCCAACACGCTCCGACACTTGATCAATCAGTGTTGGAAAATTCGACATGTGATCAACTTTTCCCAACATGCTCCAACACGCGAGTCCGAAATTTCGACACGCAATTCCCACATACATGGGGTCGATTTTAAAAAATTTCAATACTTGAGGGATCAAAATGTAAATATATGAACGGATTTAGGTCCTGGGGTGCCAAGGTCGCTTGGATTGATGTTTGTCTGCCAAAAAATGAAGGTGGCTTAGGGATTCACACTCTATGTGAGAATAACAAGGCGGCTATGCTCAAGCACATATGGCTCCTTTTCACTGATAAGGAGTCTCGTTGGTGCAAATGGATTCACTCAAATTTCTTGAAGTGGAAAAATTTTTGGGTGGTCCCTCGTCCTTCCTTTTGCTCATGGGCCTAGAAAAAAATTGCTTGATCTTCTTGGAAGTTTTTAGCAATACTTTCGTTGGCGCATTAAGAATGGACTTTTGGCTTCATTTTGGTTTGACCCTTGGCACCTAAGGGGTCCTCTTAACGGGTTCTTTTTTGATTTGGAGATTTATTGGTCTGGCATGCCACGCATGGCTTCGGTGAAGGTTGGTCTCTTCTCTTCTTTCGTAGCCACCATCTTGGCAGATTGGGGAGACCCTCTCCCGGTGCTCAACCAAGAAGATGACCGTCTCCTCTGGCTTGGTCATCCCTCGGGCAGCTTTTCCATTGCTTTCGCTTGGAATTTAATCCACTCTAGAGGGCCTATAGTGTCCTGCTCCTCCTTTGTTTGGAATCCCACTTTGCTTCCTCGTTATCAGACTCTCCTATGGCTGATCACGCGCAACCGGCTACTGACTCAGGTAGCACTTCTCTCTTATGGCTGTATCTCTTATGCGATGTGTGCCTTCTACTCTTGTAGGCCAGACTCGACTGATCATTTGTTTTTGGATGCCAAATTACTAGTACCCTTGCGCATTATTGGGCGGCTAAGTGTAATTTAGCTTGGCAAAACAAATGTTGGGTTGATAATATTGCTTGGGTTACCAAACATCTTGTTGACAATAGTTTCCACCCAATCCTTGGCTCGCTTTACTTTTGGAGCTTTATGCTATCTTATTTGTAAGGAACGGAATGAGATTATCGTTTGCAACCGCTCCTTTTCCTGCCGGCGTTGAAGATGCGTCTTCATAAGGCGATTAAGGATAAAGCCTTGTCCTTCAATCACGTCCCAGACATTCCTCGGAATAGAAGAATGCAACAAAGTTGGGAATTGCTGTCGTCAATCTTTGATTGATTGTGTTCTTCTACTTCTTCTTGTTGTTTTTGCCTCCTAGTGGCTGTTTGCCTCTTTTATTGTGGTACCACAGCACCCCTACACTCTCTTTGACTCATTTGTCTTTTGAGTGTTTGTTTTATTGGTGCCGGGCTTCCTCTCTTTGTATATTCGTTTGGTAAAATCTATATTATATTTACCTTTAAAAAAAAATGTAAATAGATGAAGAAATAATGAAAATAACAAAAATAAAGGGGAAATAAGAAAATTCTTACTCTCAAGTTTTTCACTTATAAGTTATGATCTTCCCGTGAGTGACAATGGAACGCCCTTCTTCTCGTCAGCATCGTTCCGTTGCCCCCACATACTTTTTTTTTTGTCGGTCCTACACTAATCCTACTCTAACACTCACTCTCAGACTTTTGCCCTGCCTTTTTGCAGGGCGTGGGAGTCGAAACCCACTCCTGAAACGAAATCATCCCCACCCCAATCCCCCCTTGAGAAGGTGGAGATTTGAACCCCCAACCTCCCCCTTCCAAGATGGAAGGGTGGCCACTGAGGCGAACCCCAGTGGTTACCCCCACATACTTAAAGTTTCAATTTTTTTGCTTCTTTCCACCTCTCGCAAGCATCACTTGCGAGTTATCTATTTTGATCTATGTTATTGGCTTGTGAGTTATCTTTCACATTTTCCGTGGTGAATTTAGTGATTTCCTTTTCTTTTGGTTATACTTTGAGAGTTCTTGTCTTGGATTTTCATTTTTCTCAAACATTATTTTGCAGAGGAGCTCCGAGCTAGTCTATATCATAAATTCCGAACTCTGTCTAGGACTATAAGAAATTTCATTAATCTCTGACAAGTATAAGAAAATAAGACATGTTCCTTTAAGTTTACTCTTTCATGTTTGCAATTTTTGAATTTCTTGTTCAATATCTGTCAAATTAAAACAATGAATAATATTAACAAATGTTGCATTAATATTTTTAGTATAAATTAATTCTATGTTCTTTTTATTATTATTTATTTATTTTTACATTTATATATAAATATATATTTAATATATAACATGTCGGAATTCTCTATTTTTTTTTAGAAATGACATTTCGGGGTGTTATGTCGTGTTGCGTTGCGTGTTGCGTGTCCATGTTGGTTCTATATAGCTAGCGGTTGGGGGTAGTTGACTAGTAATGAGAGCGAGCAATGATAAAACCTTTTATTTCTCAATTATATTTCAGAAAAAGAAGTATAAAATTTTTACTTCTCATTTATGTTTCAAATCTATTTTTTTGACTAAAAATTCATTTTATAAATAAAAAAAGGTGAAATGGCATTATTAAACGAATTTCTGTTTCAAAATTATTTCCAGGAATAGAAAAATAATTCTCGCTAGAAATAGGATTGCTATAATGTGCGACCTTAATTTTATAAGTTAATTTTGACAGAATAGAATTTTATTGCTACTTCAATAGCATCCGGACGAGCTCGCAAAACATTCTTTCCAACGGCTTGATTGCGAGAGGCAAAGCCAACCTTGCATAGGGCCAAGCTTGCTCTGCGCGACGCCGTTTTTCATTTGTTCTTTGGACATCGATTGGCTCTACCTTCGACTCTCGATCCAATTTTGACCGTCAGATTCTCTCTCTCATCTAGCATTTGATTGACCTTGACTTTTGAACCCGAGGGAGATCGCGACCCACAATTTCTAGAAATGGACAGCCGAGATGAAAGTGTCGAATAATCTCCCTCAAGAGAACTCCAATCCAAGTGATTCTCAAAGCACTGGAAATCTCCCCACTAAATCAAATGTGATCTCATCGCCCAGCTCGTGAAATCCCGATTTCCCCAAATCGCATCGGGATCGGACGGTCATGAACCGTCCCTATCATGCAACCTAGTTGGTCAAATTGGTGTCATTAGAAAAGCACGAACCCATTGTACCATTTGACGGAATTTTTGGCGAGATTGACTTCCGGTCAAAATTTGGTCAAAATCTCTAATTAAAAAGGGTAAAATCTATCAAAAACCACAAATTTTGCTAATTGTGACATATTTATCATGAAATTGTACAATATGACACCAAAAATCCCAAATTTCAATCCGTACAATATATTTGCCCAAAAAATTTGGGGTCACTGAAAAAAAATTTAGAGCTTTTGATGCCACAAAGGAAAAGTTTGTAATAAATGTATCATACAAGTATAATTTTAGAGTAATTGGTGTCACGGGAAAAAAATTTGGATAAACATATCACACGGTACAAATTTAGAATTTTTTATATAAAAAAAAAAGGATTCGAAATAAATGTGTTGTTAAAGTTTGAAATTTTTAATGTTTTTTTTTCCGGTTAAAAAATTTAGTGTCCACGCCACCCATTCCATAACATCCCAAGCCAGGACATGATACTTTTTGGGCATGATGGATATATCAGGTCATCCACTCTCCAGCGCATGTAAAATCAGATTCGGAAATAAAGGCAAAAAGAGAAAGTAGGAAAGTGCAGGTTACCAACCCGACCTAACCTACGCGGAAGTTAGGACAAAGATGCCGGTTGGTACTCCCACGGGCGGTTACAGGCAACCCTCCCCGTACTTCGGTACTGCAAATCGAGAGGCCTTGTACTGCTGCCTCCTGCAGCTTGACGATGTTCTCGTACCGCCCGAAATCTTAGGCAGAGCTCCAAAGGTTTAGATCTTCTTCCCCTCTGATCTTATCACAAATTCGATTTGAATCGAATCGCATTATCGGATTTTGTGCGACCTCTTTCGGAAATTGCGTATATTTCGTGATGAATGAGAGCGAAATGATATTTCTCATGTTGCTTCTTTTCTTTATTCACATGCTTATGTGTCTCGTTTAATGTGCATATCTAAGTATTTACAAATATATCTATCGCATGATAAACCCTAAGGCATTAGATGGCATGTATATCTGATCATGACATTTGCGGCTTGCAAAGTCCCTTTGGTCAGAGGCCCACTCGAGCGCCCTATGTCCACTTATATCACCAAAAAATTATGATTTTAATATTATGAATCAGCTTGAATAAGGAATTTCAAATGAGCATGCGACACGAATCGAAAGGCGAATCGTGAACGTGACATGACACTGACACGGATTCCACAAATTGCCCTTGATAATTGGAATCGCACTTGTCCATTTGCCAATCAAGATGAGGTTAGGAGAGGGGGTGTTTGAAACGTTACGAAAACTGAATCGACGGGTCAATATGATGGTGGTGGGCACGGGGCTTGAACCGTTGACCCCACACGCGACCTTCCATATCGACCACCCTTTTCTTCCCCCGTCGATTCCTTTATAAGGACCACCACGCGCCCCAATTCCATCACTCAAACGCCACACGAAAAAAGAAGCATAACTTCGACGAGCGAATCTCCCTCAGTCTCTGGTTCATCTTTCGTTCTTCAGGCTCAGCACCATGGCTCAGGTATCATCTCACGTCTGCAATCAGTTGACGAATGTTTCGATCGTCGTTGGCGTTCTTGTTTTTGGGAGTTGAGTTGGATCGCTTTTTCCTGTTCTGCATGTAAATGGGTCAATTAGCGTTGCCCAAAGATGAGTTTTTTTTCGGAGGAAGCATTTTTTTTTGGGTGTGCGTGTGCCTGAGGCATGCTTTCTTTTGTGACTGTGTAGTTAAAATGTCTTCTCTGTAGGCGCTTGCACTTTTTGATTGCTTGTTTTGGTGATGATGCATATGCACTTAGACTGGTTGAAATTGGACTGAATTTTTTAGATGAGTCTGTGTGATTTGGATAGCTGTCGACGCAACGGAGAACTTAAGGTATTCTGAAAGCATCGAGGGGTTATTTCGTGATGTTTAGTCCTGAACGTCGGTTATTTTGTGTTCTGTAATTGAATAAACATGGCGAAGTCTTCAATTTCTTTCCTAGCTTGTCAAAATCCTGTTGGTTGGGCTGCAGTAAGTGTTGAATCCCAGAATTATCTCCATCTCCTTTTCTCTGATAGAAAAGTTGAAAATGAGACGTGAGAGACGTGTTCCCTTGATCTGTAGGGTTGTCCTCCTTTCCGTGCTTCCAGAGAGGCGGTTGTGACATTTCACCTTTGGTTAAATTCTCATACCAGTGTGGAGGTCGAATTTCAAGACTCAAGTCACTCGACTTCTCCGTGAAATGCCATTTAAAGACCTTTCTTTAGGTTATCTATCCTACAAAATTCTAAGATCATTTAGATTACTAAGAGATGGAAGTACTTGTAAGTATCCCAACAGATGCACAACTATTTTGACATGAATTTGAATCCCGTCGAGGCAACAATGAAGCAGGAGTGTCATTCCCAAAAACAATGGCATTCCTGATTGTTCAGGAATGCTTCTTAAAAAGTTAATTTTGGGGATAATCTATCTTCTACTGAGGCTTCATGGAGGAGCTCAGCTGATTACACTAATATGAATGTCGATCTGGTTGTGCTTGGCTGTTCAAAATAATAAAGTACTGACTTTTGAGTGACCCATGTGAAGAATCTGAGCGCATAAGTTCAGTTGGTGTTTGTGAATTCCAAAGTCTGTACTGATCTTTTCTTTCCTTACATCTGGATTGTTTTATTCTCGAATTCTCCCTCTTTACATTAGGAGTTCTTATAGGTAAAAGGAAATCATTTTATTGTTTTCCTCATTTTTGGTTTCTGATACTCTGTTTTACTCCCACAGACTGTTGTTCTCAAGGTTCGTATGTCATGTCAAGGCTGCGCTGGAGCTGTCAGAAGGGTGCTGGAAAAAACGGAAGGTTTGCTAATCGTGCATGCTCTGTTTGTTTGCCGTTTACTGCTTGACCATCTCTCCTTGTTTAGTCACATAAGCAGAGGACATCATGGTTGTTTTGCACTGTATCACTTAAATAGAATGGGAAGCTTGTTCTTCAAGTCTACTTTTCACAAGCATTATTAAAATACCTAAGAATTTGCTTTTCCTCCAACTAGCGCTTGGTTGTCAAAAGCAACAAATAAAGAATGTGGAATCTCCCAATTGTTGGCAGTTACAAAATTGTTTACTTTCTGTCTCCGCAACATATTTTTTTCCAAATTTCTTTGCATGTCCCCTGCTTTGCCAGATATAAGGCTTTCCTATTACAACGGGTTGTTCAAAAGGATCTGGGTTGATTAATTTTATTTGATAAAATTAGGAGTTCTCCCCGAATTGTGCTTAAGAGAGATATATCAGTTGGATTTGCCCATATTTTTCAAAATGGTTTTGAAGAACAATTAGACTGCAGAAACATGATAAAAATGACATCGTTGATAGCATTTTCCTTTTTCTCTCTTCGTTCTTACATCTGTATGCTAGAAATCTTCACTTTGCTGAAAATAATGTGGTAGTAAAATTGATCGGTATTACCTACTCTGACACTGGAACCGCCAAACATTGCAAATTTAGGTGTGGAATCATTTGACATCGATCTGAAGGAACAGAAGGTGACAGTCAAGGGCAATCTGCAGCCCGATGCTGTCCTGCAAACCGTCTCAAAGTCCGGAAAGCAAACTGCTTTCTGGGAAGCGGAAGCCCCAGCCCAACCCGAAGTGAAGCCCACCGAAGATGTAAAGCCCACCGAAGATGTAAAGCCAGCGGAAGATGTGAAGCCTGCCGAAGATGTGAAGCCCACCGAAGAGGTGAAGCCCACCGAAGAGGTGAAGCCCGCTGAAGCAGTGGCCACTGCCTAATCTCTTCGCTCCATTCGCTTTAATGGTGCTAGTGATTTATAAATATGCTCTATCTGAGTGAGCTTAGCCTCTAGTTCACATTAACTCGATTATTAAGTGTGGTATCTGCTTGAATGTTACTTTAGAAAATAATTCCTTGTGATCATGTGCGCCTTAAGCATGGATGGCACTTGTGGTGTTCAACGCCTTTTTACTAAAGTAAGACCAATGAATTGTTTTACGATTGACTAGTTAGTATGTGCTAGTGATTATCTCCGTTTGGCTGAAATCGTTTGTTTGGGTGGACATGGAAATTTATCTGCTCCTCAAAAAGAAGATTGTGGCCATAGCAGGTAGGTCATGAAGCTTAAAAGACTATTCTCTTGATTTATATGGAATTTGGAAACGGGTTTAAGCACATCATGTCTCCATAGATGATCAGAATTGATGGATCACTTCACAATCATTCGGGGGAAGAGAGCCTTGACAGAAGGTAAAGCAATGGATGACTAGTTGCAAGTACCATTTATCTTGCTTTGTCATGCGGCAATCTGTCTGCGAGCATTCATGAAGACAAAGCATCTTTTTTGGCATGAATATAGGTCATGGTCCTCTATTTCTCTGTGTTACTATTCATTCATCTGCCTTCAAATCTTCAAGCCTGCAATTTCAAATAAATAAATAAATAAATCAGTTTTGCATTGCATGATGAAAGGTAAAAGCTCCTAAAGAGAAGAATAAGAAATAATTTTTTTTTTTTTTTTTTTTTTTTTTTGCCTTGATGGTTTACCTAGAGAAGGAAAAACAAAAGATGGCTTGGTTTGTTGTTGCTGCTGCTGCTGCTGCTGAATGGAATGATGGATACATAATGTAAAAGAGAAGATGCTCCGTCTACTGTGGGCAAATGGTCCAAGAAAAGGCCAAACCCTTTTTAATTATCCTTCTGATATCTAAGAGTGTCTCCAGAGCATGGATGGCTAGGGATTCTCGAGAGGGTACCGAATCATTGCACGTTTATTCAAGCTAGAAGCGGCATAGATCATGAACTAAATCAACGGGATGATGAAGTTGGGTTTGAACATTTTTTGAGATGCTGATCCCACAAGGCAACAAGATTGATCATTGCAGTCTGATCTAAAAGGAGAGGCCATGTGCTTCCATGATGCAGATCATCTCTTTTGCCTAAATAATCATTTCGATTTAAGTGCAAAATTGTAAGAATGGGGCACGAAAAAGTAAGGAGTGGTTCCTCCCTCTCCCCCACATTCCCTCAATGCATTCCATTTTTAGGGTTGGTCGACAAACCACAGTGATAAGGTCCTTTTATGACTCAGTCTTATACATCCTCTTTTCTATAGCTAGCGTAACGTCGGTTCATTGCCTGGGTCTAAAACTGTATTTGTTGTGTTATTCAAAATTATTGACGTTGAGATTACAATTTGCTAGAGTGAAAATATCCATAAGATTACACAAAGTGATTAATTATATCAATCAAGTTCTCCGATAGAGTTCACGTGGATTTATTTCAAAAATGGAGTGAAAATATCCATAAGATTACACAAAGTAATTAATTATATCAATCAAGTTCTCCGATAGAGTTCACTTGGATTTATTTCAAAATAGATCCAAACCCTGGGTATATCTTCCTATAAAAGATAATGTGCTATATAAAATTGCGATATTTGTTAAATCACAATATGAGAACATAAAATAAGAATGCGAATTCCTCTTCTTGATAGCTTTCCTCCATTTGTCATAGTCATTCACTTTTTCGCCATCGGTCTGGCGTGGGAAATGGAATCTTCTCTCTTCTCTATAAGCTTCTCTCCATTTATAGGGGATTAGTGGCGATTTCTCCAAGATCATTTCCCAATTTCATATATTTTAGTTTTTTTTAATGCAAATTCTCTATAATATTTTTGGTAAGGGAAAAAGTCATCAAAAACCCCAGACTTTGCCCAAAGTGACAAATTTACCTTAAACTTTTTTTTGTAACATGAAAAACTCTGAAGTTTGCTAACCGTAACACATTTACCCCAAATTTTTATTTGTGACACAAAAAATCCCGAATTTTCATTTGTGTGACACATTTACCCCAAATCATAGGGGGCATTTTGGTCTTTTTACTTTTAAAAACTTTTTACTTTTTATTTTTTTTTCTTTGTTTTTTCTTCCCTCCGCCGGCTCCGCCATGGCCGGTGGAGGGAAGAGAGAAGAAAAAAAAATTTTAAAATAGAAAAATAGAAAAATAGAAAAAATAAGATGAAAATGCCCTTAATGGGGTAAATGTGTCACAGTTTGCAAAGTTGGGGGTTTTTCGTGTCACAAAAAAAAAAGTTTGGAGTAAATTTGTCACTTTGGGCAAAGTTTGGGGTTTTTTGTGGCTTTTTCCCTTTTGGTAATTATTAAATGTCTACCCTTTTATTTTGGCAAGAGGATATGGGTATCTCATTGTCCATGACAATGTATCACAAAGCAAATTATTTGATACTGTGGCAAGATCTTAGAGAGCACTGATCATTTTCGGAAACTTTTGTATCATGTCCGACACTTTAATACGTGTCCAACACACTTTGACACGTGCTCAATTCTCCCAACATACTCCGACACGCGAGTCTAGGATTTCGACATGCAATTCCAACATACGTAGGGTCAATTTTAAATATTTTCAATAAATAATTGGTCATAATATAAATATGAAAAAATAATAAAAAATGTAGTGTCATGTCGCGTGTTTTGTATCGATTTCAGTGCGACTTAGCCAATATGCAATACTAAAATTTATTTTAAAAAAAAATCGCATAATATCTTACCAAGAATGCATATCGAAAATTTCCTTAATATAATTTCAGAATAAGAATGTTCACACAGTGCTTCCTTTTTATCTGGAAAAATACCATTGCCAACAGTGGATCGTTAACATGTTTCGCATTTATTAATGCTTAAACTTAATTATTTTCCCGACTTCGCAATTATTTATCGGGTCCCCCGTGCGCGCTTGGGTGTTTATACATATGTTTATATACATTTATAGTATAAACATAAAAATCAGAGAATAACCCAAATATGCTCATTGAAATGTATAACACATTCTCTAATATATGCACCATATGACGTTTTACACATCTAATTTTTCTCTTTAGTACCGCGAGATGTACGTTCTCTTTCTCATGCTTTGTTTTGTCAATGCAAGTCTCCTCCGGAAATGATGAGCAATCTCTGATTTAGTATCAAAACTTCGATTTGCCAGGATAATTATCCGAAAAATTCTAAACACATTGTATGGCGGCCAACTTAATTCTAAACATTTTAATTGTGCCAAATTATTCATAAACTTTTTGACGATTTATGAATTTATCTCTAAATCTTTCAATTGTGTCAATTCAATCCTATGACTTTTAAAGTATTGTCAATTTAGTCAACAACTTATTATTTCAATAATTGATTGAAATGAGTATATTGACAAATTGTAAAAAGGTTTATAATTTACATTGACAAATTGTTAAAAATTTAGGACAAAATTGATAGAATTGAAATGTTTAGGATTAAATCGGCAAAATCATCGAAAGATTTAGAGCTAAATTGACATAATTAAAAAATTTAGGACTAAATTAACTTGTCGTACAATAAGTTTATAATTTTTTTGGACTATTTTCCCCGTCAACCTTGCAAGTTGCAAACAACACGTTCTGGCGTCATCATCCCAAGTTGATTGACATTATCGAGAGTCCTAAAGATTGAAGCCCCCACCTGTCCTAAAAAGTTTCTTTTAGAGGGACGTGGACACGACGAGGAACGGAGATAAGAAGGGCGGTGGGTCTCCCGACTTTGCTCCAATCAGGATTGGCATCCGAGGCATGCTTCTAGCCCAATGTGATTTGACTCGTGGTGCATCGAATGAGCTGTGAAAGTATGAGAAAACAAGCCTAGGATTTTGCTCGATTACATCCTCGTTTAGTTTTGATTTTCCCTAGTAGTACTCTACCGAATTATCAGCCCTGCTATCCGCATGCACCAAGTCCTTGTAGTCAATCGGCCTTGGAGAGTAGGGTGGCTTTGTACATCTTAGCAATGCCCAATTGACCCCATTGAAGAACTGATGATGCTTGATGGCCGTGGCCCCCATCGTGGACCCCATCCGCCTCCCCGGGTCCTTGATCAGGAGCTGCGCCATCAGGTCCTTCGCCGGCCCCGGGACCGATGGCTCCTTGGGGAACTCGAGGGCCCGGGCCACGATGTTGGCCAGGGTCAGCTCGTTGTCGATCCCCTTGAAGGGCGTCACCCCGTAGAACATCTCGAAGATGAAGACCCCCAGCGTCCACCAGTCCACCGCGTTGCCGTGCCCCTCCCCCAGCACGATCTCAGGCGCCAGGTACTCGTGCGTCCCGACAAAGGACATCGACCGGATGTCGATCGGCTCGGCCACGATCTCGAGGGTTCCCCGGGCGCTGGGCTTCTTCTTGCGCCGGCGCTTTGGGTGGAAGCACGGCACAGCGGGGACTATGCAATTGGGGATGATGCATGACGAGTTGGCGAACGGAGGGGGCTCGGCCGGGTTGTCCCCGGCAGGGTCCACAGCCTCCGGGCCCTGATCGGAGACAAGCTGAGCCGTCATCGATGCGGGGTTGTCGCTCTTGAGCGAAAGGTCGAAGTCCGTGAGCATTATGTGGCCGTCGCACCGGACAAGGACGTTTTCGGGTTTGAGGTCGCGGTAGATGATCCCCATCATGTGTAGGTACTCCAGTGCAACCACCACTTCCGACGCATAAAACCTATCCAAATAAGACGGAGTAGAGACTCCGAAATTGACCATCAAAACCATAAATAATTTGTACCAAGAGCATGCTGCCGACACAAGGGAGTACGTAATTCTAAGACTACAGATTACAAAAGATGTCTGCCATGTTAGAGAAGCTCAATCAAGAGGAGAGAACGAGCGCAAGGACAATTAATCACGGAACGGGGGGGTGGTCCATGGGGGTACATCATGGCGTTCGAGCAGGCCAGGCCAGGGGGAGATTTGAATCGCGGGGCCCGTTCGATTACGTTTTGCTTTCTTTATGGCGTGTCGATTTGAGAGGAGAAAGGAGGGGAATGATGTAAGAAGAATCCCCCGCAATCATGCTCCCACCAACAGTAAAAAAAAAAAAAAGTGGAAAAAGTGGGATACTCTAGGGACGTGACAAAAGAGAAATTTCCAACTTTATAAGGACTAATAAAGAAATCAGAGTTCGATCACGAGACTGTAGTTGAACTAGAATAATTTTTTCTCTTCATGTGATTTTCCACGCAATGCAAAGTCAGTGTGCATGGCATAATTAATAATTCAAATCTGTAATATTTGATGATTTGAGTGGGCCTCGCACAATCCAACCACCCAAAAAAAAAAAAACTTCAAATCTACCTAATGCTAATGCACAAATTTTCTCTTTTCGGGAGGTTTGAAAAAGCTCCTTAGAAGGGAAATTTCTTTTCTTCTAATATCCAAGGTTAAGTTTACTTATTTTGCCAGATCAAAGCTTAAGTAGATCAATTATTGAACGTGCGGTGTCTTGGTTTTCTTGAGAGACATTTAAGTCATTTTACAAGTCACCACATTTTTCCGCTCGTCTAATTGAAATACTATAAGATCTTGATTGAAAAAATATTTTCGTTTTGGTAAAGACAGTGAAGTGCGAATCATTCGTACTTCGTCATTTATGGTATGTGATTAACGAAAGGATTTTATCAATTCTAATTCACGGTCTTCCTCGTGTAAAGTATAATTAATGCATTAAGTATTAAAATTTCCATAATAAGCATGGTTAAAGAGTGCCCTAGGAGGGGCACATGAACAAAACCCTCAACACAATTCCCTTAAAACACTAAGAAAATCTTCCCAGGATCTTGGTAAATCCATGACATTTCGAACTTGGTATATTTCGATACATCAAATATGGAAAATTCCTTTCTTTCGATAAAAGGAAAACCTCTCTTTTAAAAGCGAAACTTTAGGGGGCAAAAGCTTGGTACTAGCATGAAGATAATTCTGTCCGAAAGATTCGCCCGCAACTGGTAATAGAGCAGTGATCATTGCAGAAGAAGAGGAAGCTGACCTCGGGACGTGCTTTTATCAGATGGGTGGAGCATTTATTATGATGCACAGTGCACGACAGACACGACTGAATACGTGGTTGGCTCATGCCCGTAATAAAAGTCCGTTCCCTTGTTCCGAGCCCGACAAAAACCGATCGGCTCCCCACATGTCCCATCGCTCATCCTCACGAATATTTTTAATTTGTGGACCTACCCTTTGATTATTCATCACGCTATTTCGCAATAATGCCAATAAAGAGAAACTCAATTTCAAACTGGAAAAAAGTCGTGATGCAGTTTCGTTTCTTGGGGATAGTGTTGGGTGTTTAGACTTTACTGGAGAGGCCAAGAGAGTATGTCAACGTGAACTGTATAGGGAATTGGACGTACCGAACAGCCGACTCGCTGAACCGCCTCTCTGGTTGCCGTTGCCGGAGGACGTGGAGGTCCCCGCCGGGGCAGAACTCAGTCAGCAGGCAAGACCACCTCGGACAGTCCAGCGTGGCGTAGAGAGTGGGCAAGAAGGGGTGGTCCAGCATTTCCAGGATCTCCCTCTCTATCCTCGCCCGGCCTTCCTTGTTCCTGCCCGCCAGCTCCTTCTTGTCCATCACCTTGGCGGCGAACATGCACTCGCCGCCGCCCTTCAGCTCCACCAGGTAGACGCTCCCGATGTCGCCGCTCCCGAGCCGGTACAGGAACCGGAGGTCGCTGAGGCTGAGCTTGGAGCCGTCGCGGGCCTTCCTCACACGCCGGATCGCGTCCCACCGCGGGTCGTCGGAGGGCGCATGGGGCTTGGCGAACGAGGCGTAGTCGCTCGAGGCGGTCCACGTCGTCTCGGACCCCGAGCTTGGACTGCGCTTCACAGTGTCGACTGCCGTCGTGGTGGAATTGAAGCTGAGGCTCCGTAGGTCGTCGGCCGAGTCGTCGGCACACGGTTGGTTCATGACGGCCAGGGCGTCGACCGGGGAGGGCGAGGCAGTGGCCATAGGCGGTGGTGAGGCCACCCCCCCAGTGGATATATGGGACTTTGTTTGGCGAGAGGGAGAGAGATTACGATTGAATTGAGTTGAATTGAATTGTGTTGAGAGTGAGTGAGAATTCAAAGGGTAAGAGGTTTTTGAAGAGGGGGGAATAGGAATGTATGGGCCGGCAAAATCAAGCTATGCCATGTGGCTTGCTTTTGTGTGGCCAGGACCCACTTGTGGGCCCAATAGCTGGATACTTATTCTAGCTAGTTATCTTTATTCCACGCCCCAGTAATTTAACATTTAATTTTTAGCCATTTGCCTTTTCTTTATTTGCCTTTTTTTTTCTAGAGGCGGGCCAAGTGGGGGCGCCCTAAATTTGGCCAATTAAACTTTAATGCTATTGAAATTGAAATCTCACCATCAGAGCATCGCATATCTAGGATACTGTGCGGGGATTAGGGTTGAATCATTCGTTAATTCTTTTTTTTTTAGGCGGTTTGAAGGCAAAGACAAGATCATATGATTGTTGTCATTAGATGTAATCCAGCCAAGATTTTGTGGATTAGTTTATGCAGCATTTGACTGGCACTGTTGTGTTGTGTCCGGAAAAAGGGAGGTCAAGGCGTGGCATCCCTTTTCCATTCTATCTACGCATAATCTCTTTTGATACCGTTTGGATTCTTCCGAGATAGCTGCTTTTACCAAAGAAAAAAAAAGATTATTTACGATATGCCTTCCGACTGTTTCTAGCCTCCGGCCGGAAAGATGTAAGAAATATTAATGCCAAGATTCTGTTTATTATAGGAATAACTTGACCCACTAACCTCATAGACTAGATAAAATGCAAGCTAACACGGAACTATATTTATTTGGTGGTATAAGGAATCGAAACCGTATCGTGTGGCTTACCCGAATTTATCCCTCAATATTTAAAAGAATTTATAGTGAGGCATTAGATAAGGATGCTCAAGATTCATGACAACGTTATACAAAGCCCCTTAAAGTCTTATTTTGAGTAAGCTTTTTGATTTTCTAGGAATAGTTTGATTAGATTTTCTTTCGCTGAATTGATGCTACAAGATACTGTTGGTTTTTTTTTTCCTTTTAGCTCTTTCCCCCTTTAGTTCTTTTCATCTTTTTTATGCAATTCCCTCCTCGTTCTTCGGATTTGCCTCTCTTCCTTCTCTATCATTTGGTTTGCAAGACATAATCATTGGTTTGATGCACCTGAAAATGAAGGGAGTGGGCTTATTCGATTAATTAATTTGTGTGAATTTGTCTAAATATGTTCCAAAAGTGTAAAAATGCAGTTTCTCTTCTTAGTAAATTTCATGATGTTAGGTTTTGTTCCAAACCCTAAAGTAGCCATGCATCCTAGGGATTTCGAGGCACTTGTTAATCTAAATCCTTTCATTCAGAGATTTCTGGACTTCGTTGAGTTTTTCCTTTATCTTGCGCTCGAACTTTGACGAATATTTTATTTCCAAGTAGATATGGGTGAATTAAAGTGTTATTTGATTCAGTAAAGTCATAAACATCTGTCGAATGTTCTATTTCATTTCCTAATGTGGATGATGCCAAGTTTAATGTGCTTGGAGATTGGTTCATGTTTGGTGCAAGCTAACATGTTATTCTTTTTGTCATTTTGATTCGATGAAACGGTAGTCCAGGAACTAAGGGGATGGATAGACGCATGACTTCATACCCTGTAACTGCAATAATCTTGGTAGTATAATTTATTACGAGTGAAAAAAAAAAAAACTATTTTGTGTTCACCAAAAAGAAAATTACATCTAGAGGCGAAAATTTACAAATAGGAAAGGGGGAATCTAGTTCAAGTGTAGGACTGTGGATTACATAAACAATCAAATTAATAAAAAGATTACAAGACATTAGACACATATAAGAAAATTCTTCATTTAAAAACTCAAGATGATAACGAGTCACTAGACTCCAGTGACCCTGAGAGGGCATATGTCCAAAGGCTAGGCGCATTATCACAATCTCTTTGTATGCATCCACTCATGAGAGCGCATCGTTGTCATTTTGATTAATAGAAATAGTCCTCCTACAATCATAGTAAATACTACTATGTTAAAGTATGTTACATTGCTTGTTTATAGAGTTCATATACTCTTTATATACATAAGATCTCCTTCCACTTATGAACTTAAGATACTTGATAGGGGAACTAAATTTGGTAACTACTGTCTAATTCTAGGACAAGAGATTTGTGAATTAGTTGAGGTCGAAGCAATACGCTAAGCAATGACCTATGGATTATTGAGGGTTGCCCTAGTAGCCACCCTTTCCACATGGGAAGGGGGAGGTAGGAAATTCAATTCCTGATCAATCTTGGTAGTATGCTATGCACTTGCCACAATGTGGAACTTGTACATCAGAATTCTGCTACTCTACATTTTTTTATGACATGAGTAAAAGAAAAAAATGAAAAGGAATTTGATGGTTAATAGGCAGTCCCTATTCTAAGGCTAAGAGATGGTCGCACGTGTGGGATGGCATACATGCCATAGATTCTGTTTTTGTTTTCCCTAGCTTGTATCATAGGCAAATTTTCTGGTATTAGAGCCATGGCATTTTTCAACACATTTTTAGTTTGAAGTTCAATATCCAATATAGGAAGGGAGATTTCAATACCATGACAGAATCCTCCGAAATTTCCACACCTTCCACTATAAATGCTCCCGTTTCCATTAGCCCCCCATTAGAACTTCGTATTTCTGATATCTAAAAAATTGACTCTTTATGAGGTCTCCTACCTCAATGAAGACAGCAAAATTTCCGAAACTCACCTCCACTTATGAATCCTTATTCTATTTTTGCTAAGCCATTCTCTTTTTCATCTATCCGCTCTATGAAGCAACTTATTAAGCATACTCCTAAAGAAGTTAAAGAGTTTGTCTAGTCCTCGAAATTTAACCAGCATTCTATCCCAACTACCCAGCAATAACAATTTGTCACCCTTCAAATCCTTTTTGACTTTCCACGATAGTGGATACAGCAGGGTTATATAGACTTTTACTTTGATGCCATTAGACTTACTTTATCCCTTCATGGAAGGAAGGGCTTATCCGTGGTTGCTCAAATGACTCTCTTAGACACTTGTTTTTTAAACTACTAGCAGACTTGCATTGGCACCATTCAAACCACCTTCAATGCAGGAATAGTGTTTGCTACGCTATTTCCCAACTTCAATATGGCTCTCTCAGATCCACAACTTCTTTCAGCCCTTAAGATTCAGCTACAGATTACTAGAGCACCTCAGACTCCAAATTTTATTGCCATTATCTTGCATTACCAAATGGTTTATCGAGTCCAAAATCATGCCATTGACCTCAACTTCCTTGATTCTAAGATGCCTTGTTCATCTTGGTGGATAATGACCAAACCTCTTGTATCCATGTGCTTAGATAGATTCCTCGAGATCAACTAGTTAAGTTACCCCAAGACACGTCGGTAATTGATTATGAAAATATCCACAAGAACTGCAGGCCTATCTAGTCCACAAAGTCCTAGTTCGCCCCAAAAAAAGATGGCACATTTATCATTAAATTTAGTAAGGAAAAAGAAGAAACCATTTCTTTTATCTTTCCTACTATTCTTATGATGCAACCCTATGTAGCCCATGTTCTAGCTGTCAATGGCCACCCAAATTCAAAATCCATGATTGAATCTTTTTACCCAAAGGGATGTCCTATTCACTACTATAAAGACCCTTGTATAGGACACTGCTTTTGGGACCTTGAGTGTCGTTTGTACAAATCCTACGGATGAAGAAGAAGACGACAGGCCATCTAGAAGAAAGAGATAGTCCAAAGATAAATTTTATCAAAGGTACCTTGATGGAGACCACTGTTGGATCTCTTGGTGAAGACATATGAAAATATCAATTCATGATTTCATACAGACCACCTTGATCACACCCTCCTACTGAACTCCCTAAACCATGTGAACCTCCTCCACCTCCTCAGTCACCATCCAGAAAGAAACCCTCACCCCATATCTCACCTTTCTATAAGCCCATCCACTAACTAAGAAGCACCGACACTCTCCGGAAGTCTTCGTGTCGTGTCTGACACTCCGACACGTGTCCGACACGCTTCGACATGTTCCGACATGTGGTCAATGAGTGTTAGAAAATCTAACACGTGATCAACTTTTCCCAACACGCTCCGGCACGCAAGTCCGAAATTTTGACACGCGATTCTGACACGCACGGGGTCAATTTTAAAAATTTTCAATATTTGAGGGGTCAAAATATAAATATATGAAAAAATAATGAAAATAACAAAAATAAAGGAGAAAGAAGAAAATTATCACTCTCAAGTTTCTCACTTATAAGTTTTGACCTTCTCGTGAGTGATTATGGAATGCCCCTCTTCTCGTCGACGTCGCTTCGTCGCCCTCGCAAACTTAAAGTTGTGATTTTTTTTTTTTTTTTTTTTTTTGCTTCTTTCTACCTCTCGTAGGCGTCACCTATGAGTTATCTCTTTTGGTCTATGTCATTAGCTTGTGAGTTATCTCTCATATTTTCCATTACCAATTTAGTTATTTCCTTTTCTTTGAGTTCTTGTCCTAGATTTTCACTTTTCTCGAACCTTGTTTTGCAGAGGAGCTCCAAGCCAGTCTATAGCATGAATTCCAAACTCTGTTTGGGACTAAGAAATCTCACTGATCTCTAACAAGTGTAAGAAAACATGACATGTTCCTTCAAATTTACTTTTTTGTGTTAGCAATTTTTGAATTTTTCATTCGGTCTTTGTCAAATTAAAACAATGAATGATATTAACAAATGTTGGATTAATATTTTTAGTATAAATTAATTCTATGCTCATTTTATTATTTATTTATTTATTTATGCATTTATATATAAAAATATATATTTCATAAATAACGTGTCGGAACGTGTCGGAATTCTCTATTTTTTGAGAAATGACGTGTCGGCGTGTCATGTCGCATGTCGCATGTCCATATCAATGCTACATAGTCCACTGATGGGTTAAAAAGAATTTGTTCTCTCTAGAAGTACCCAAAGCACTTCAACCCCCATGTTCCCAAAAACCAAAACCACCACTTGTCCTTCCATCCTTTGTATGTTCCGATCCTTAGACTCTTTACTTTTGGAAAGATCTCATACTAATGTCCCATTTCTAGCATTAGAAAAATTTACAAATGCTCACAATCGGTTCTATTATATCCCTAAGGTCCTGAATCCCACAAATAATGATGACCATGGAAGACAAAAGTAAGTCAAGGCTACTGAAGCTATCCTAGATTGGTAGTCAGAATATGCTTTGGCCCAGAATAATGTTCTCAAGACAATTGACACCAAGCTTTCAATTGTTCAGGCTCGTCATAATCATATTGACCAAAAAGTTGATCAAATGGCTTTGATCACAAATAAATTGCTTGAGACATTTCAGAAGAAACTCCAGTAGATGGAATATGGTAAATATGTCTCCCATCATTATTTGGAAGACCAAACGGCTGAAATGGAAAAACTAAGGAGACAAATTAAGCTCTTGCAGGATGGAAAATTTGTTCTTCATCCAGATCCATTTTCCTAGCCTTGGCAAACGATTCCAATGAAAGTGGGCCCCTCTAAAGCTACATCAATTGCCTCAATTATTGATGAAGCTCCGAAGCAAGATCTAAGGGATATTGTCACGCTTCGAAATCGTACTAGAGAAATAAAAAAGTAAAGAAAAATTAGTGAAGAAAAGAAGCCAACTCCTAAACCTTTTTCGAAGGCCCCCTTTGCTCATTTGGTTTTAAATTCACTTGAAGCTTTCCTATGAGATTAAAGCAAACAAAAGATACCAACTATTGCTGCATTTGATTCTGCTAAGCAAACTATCTCTAAATCAACCTTAAAATTGAATTCCTTTCCTCTGAAAATACTTAATCTTTGAGCCACAAACACTAGTATCCCGTGTGCCCGTTATCTTATGGCTAATCCTCCTCAAGCAAAAATGGAATCAAATTCATCCGAGCTAGAAATAGTACACCTTCATGACTCAAACTCTGAACAGAAGTCTTCAACCTCAAAATACTACTTCATACTCGATGATATTTCATATTTCAAATGGCTAGATAGATTATAAGAGTTTCATGCTTGGCTCAACACCAAGGCACTTTTTGTTGAAAATCGGTACAAAATACTAACTAAGTTCATGAGCAGATTTACTAGAAGCTTAAAAGATTGGTAAAGAACTATTTCAGATTAGGATCAAATGACATTTCTACTTCAAATAGATTTTTGTTATGTGATTTGGGTTAACCACCATTTTTTTATTAGGAAACCAAAAGATCTTCTTAAGCTCAAAAGAAGAAATTTTTTTGAAAGAAAATGCTGCTCTTTGTGGGAAAAACATTTGAATAGGCATTTCCAAGAAATGCTTAAATTATTCTATACCCTCAAAGTTGACCCTAATTTGAAGCGGGTCTTTTGGGCTTCCATTCCAAAAAATGGACAAATTGTGGAAAGATTCATTCAAAATAAATAGAAGATTGTTGCCAATGTTCCTCTTGGAGAAGGCTTTCGGAAGTTATCTCAAGAGTAACAAAGAACTTGATTGGACTTGTCAAAAACCTGAGTTAAGAATCAAGTATTCAAAGGAAAACTCCCGTGATGATCATTCTTGTGGGGGATCGATGCAAAAAATGAAGACACTTTAAAAGATTCTCCTTAGGACATATGAAGAAAAGGTGCAAATGGTGATTTTTACAAAAAAGACGCTTTAAACGAAGCTATTCTAGAAGGCGTAGAAAATCTGATAGGTGTTACATTTGTAACAAGAAGGACCACTTTGCCAAGAATTGTCCAAAGGTTGAAGGAAGAAATTCCCATTTAATTTAGAAGATAGAGAAGCAAACTGAAGTATCACTCTAAGATGATGATGTTGAATCAGTCTTCTCCCTAGAAGATGAACCAACCAAACACACTATGTGTGCCATCCATACGTGGTCACAAAATAGTGACACTGAAAGCTTGTCAGAAGAACCTAAAGAAGAGGTATTCTTCTTCTCTTATCCTTCCATATTTCACTGTAAAAATATACCCATCTAAGTATGATAAGCCTATTTCTCTTATTGCCCTCATCGACACTAGAGCCAGTGCTTCTATTCTTGATGTAAAGATACTTTCAAAAAATACCGAACGTCATACACCTGATATTTTAACTTTGCTTTTGGAGATACCTTTGTTATAAGAGTTCAAAGCAAACATATCACTATACAGTTTTTTCCCCAATGTTCAGTCATCACCAAACTCCTTAGTTCGAGTTCACCAGATAAAGATATCATTATTGGTTGGGATGTTCTTACACAAATTCCTAAACTTAGAATTGTGACTAATGGATTACAATTCAAAGGGTAGTTATAGGAATTTGTAGACATCCAAAGATATTTCACTATTCAAATTATCATTTTAGATCCCATCTTACAGGTCCTTCTGAGAGCATGTGCATACTTTCACTGAGATTTTGTCCAAAAATACTTTAACCCTTCATGGAAAAATCCTTATTTCTTCATCAATCTTCCTTTCATGAAAATGAAAATGTCAATTCCATCAAAGCTAGTCACTCTGGAATGAACCCAAAACATTTGCTTTTAGCACAAAAGGAATGCTTGGTTTTGCTTCATCAAGGTTTAGTCGAGCCCTCAGACTCTCAATGGGCTTGTGAAGCATTCTATGTCAACAAGCGAGCATAGTAGAATAGAGAAAAAATAAGACTGGTTATTAATTATCAGCCTCTTAACCAATTCCTGCAAGATGATAAATTTCTCCTACCACATCGTAATTCTTTATTCTCCAGCTTCACCCAAGTTAAAGTCTATTCCAAATTTGACCTTAAAGCTGGATTTTGGCAGTTGGAAATTCACCCTAAAGATAGGTACAAAATTAGATTTTGTATTCCAAATCAATATTTCCAATAGACGATGCTCCCTTTCGACCTCAAAACAACTCATTCGTTGTTTCAAAAGGCTATGTACAGAAATTTTCAACCTATTCTGACCAATGCTCAAATTTACACTGACGATATCCTCCTTTATAGTTCAGATGAGGATTCTCATTGTAAATTGTTAGCCCAATTTGCAAACTTGGTGTGAAAGCATGGCATCGTGTTATCCCAAAAGAAGATTATTGCCCAGAAAGAAATTGAGTTTCTTGGGATGCATCTCAAAGATGGAACTTATTATCTTGATCCTCATATGGCTGAAGAATTACAAAAGTTTCTTGATGGAAACCTTTCTAACAAGCAGGTTCAACAATTCATTGGAATTGTAAATTATCTCAGGAACTTTATCCCAAAAATCACTGAGCTTGTAAGTCTCCTACAACAAATGCTCAAGAAAGATGCTTCTCCATGAAGACCATAGCAATTTAAGTCTGTATGCAAACTTAAGGAAATTCCGTAGCATCTCCCTCCTTTGCAAATCCCTTCTATGGGGAAAAGGGTCTTGCAAATAGATGCCAGTGATAAATATTGAGCTGCTGTTCTTCTTAAAGAAATTGATGGAAAGCCATGAATTTGTGATCATAAGAATGTAAGATTCATGCAAGTGAAAATGCATTACTACTCTACGTTTCAAGAAATTTTGGCAGTAAAATATGGCATCAAGAAATATTAATTCCATCTTGTAGGATATCATTTCCTTGTGGAAATGGACATGTCCTCATTCTATGAAATGCTGAAGTTTAAGCAGAAGAAAATTCTACATCCACAACTTCTTAGATGAGTAGAATGGTTTTCAAGGTATTATTTTGAGACCAAACATATTGCAAGAAAAAGAATACTTCCCGATTTTCTATCCAAACCAAAAGAATTTGTAGCTATTATATCCATAAATATGTATGTGGTAAAAAAAAATCCAAGAGGTGGTTTCAAGACCGGAAAGATAAAGCCCAAATGGCCTTCGTATTCATATCCACCAAAGATCCTTGAGCTAATTCAATACAATGTTCTTGTTGAAAATCTTGGAAGACTTATGTGGCAATATCACTTCCATATTTTTAGTAAATATGGTGGTCTTCTCCTTAGGCTAGATGAACTGCATCCAAAATATCCATTTATTCATCCTCCCACTTTCTTCCTAGAAGAGGAATTCCCCGAGAAACTCAAATGGTTTTATTGGTATTTGTTTAATCTTTATACTATTGCCATTGAGTTTCCAACAGTTAAGATGCCTCTTATTATCAGCAGAATTATCCAAAGAGAAGTCAAGTATAAATATTTTGGAGAAATGCTTAGTTGGTTTAAATCACTAGGTGCATGGAAGAATATTTTTCAAGCCCAACTTAGAGCATGCAAGCTTAACCTAGAACTTCATAGAATTGTTTTATTCTTCAAGCTATGGGTATTTGTCCAACCCAGTGGAGATATGTGTAAAACTCGAACAGATGTTGGAGTATCCACATATAAACCCCAACCTATTACGAAAATGATTTTTACAACATTTCCTTGTAGAATCTTAGTTTATCCTTGACGGTATCAAGAATTATAGAGGATATTGTGCCAAAGCAATCAAGTTATTCCACTAGAAGCATGGCCAGCAGAAAATGGGCATATATCTTAGAATCATTGTGATGACTATCATGCAACCCGTCTAGCGATTGATGCTTGCCTAAGCAAATACTACGGAATAAATGTATCGAACACTTCTAAGTCACCAAAAAATTCACAGGATCGAGTTTCATCATCATCACGAGACCTATGGGGAGGATCACAGTCATAAAATCCTTTTGATCATGGTGAATTGTAGCTTGCACTCAGGCTAGGTGTTAACAAAGAAAGTCCATCGCTTAAGCTTAGGTACCTGCCCCAACCTTGCATTTCAGCAAGTTCCACTAATCCTAACAAGCTCCACTACTCATCCAAAAGACAAAAACCGTCTGAATTAAATATGGAAGGTACTCTAGAAATTGAAATAGAGAAGTTCCTCAAGGCACTTAGATAGCAATATAAAAATAATCCAGGGAAAAGTATTACTAATATTCTATCTAGCTCTAAATAGCCCCTAGAAGCCACATACACTTACCACCTCGAAGCTCTTGAAGTTGAAAGACTCATTAGAAAATACATGAGTCAGAAAGACGGGGATGACTCTAATAGCTCAGATGATGATGACCTAATCCATAAGTACGATTTCCAAAGCATTTTGAATTAATGTGAAAAAGCCTATGGGAGAAGAAGACTAAAGCATGAAAGGAAAAAGAAATTTGAACCAAACACGTGAAGAGAAAGAAAATTTGGCTTGGAAACACTATTTAACAATATTCAACACTATGCATGTACTATTTGGTACTATTTGACACTATTTGGAACTGTAGCAGAAATGAAAGATGTAAGATAAGAATATGCTTAAAGCAAGATCTTCGTTTGTCAATATAAAAGTCAAATAATTGGCCATTGTCGGCCACTACGAGCCTGTAAAATTGTCTTCAATGCTTACATATATAAGGTAGTGTTTGTAAATGTTAAAAGGCAGGACGCACCCTCTCTAGAAATAATATTGTGTGGTTTGCTATGAGTCCTTAAAACCTCTCTCCTCTCTTCCCTTCTGCCTAAAATGATTCTTTAAAATTAGGAATATTGTGATCAATCCTGGTAGTATATGATAACTCTATAAAAAAAAAAAAATAGAGTTATTTTATCTATTTTAGGCAACAATTAATGGAATATCTATGAGAAAATATTTGGATTTCCTTCTAATTATTTGAATTTTCCTTGTTTATGCATAATAATGAGATATGGAGAAGATAAGGAAAAGAATGGCAAAAATCAGGAATTCAAATAAAAAAGCAATGGAAGATGAATATCAAATCAAGGAATCTTTGATTTTATTCCTTAATGTTATCTGCAAGCGTTGGGAGATAGATATCTTGGATATATCGTATAAATAGGAGAACATGGAGAGCCTAAGAGAGCAGTTATTCACCATAACCACTATATAAGAATTTCATATTGTTGTGAGTACAAGAACGATATCAAACATATGATAATGGAATTTCCTAATCTATTTACTATCATATCTCTAGGTATAACAAACCTACTCAATTTATTAATCCACTATATCCTTATGTGAATTAAAATAAACATAAGTGCATTAAAAACTATGAATATTCCCGGTTTACAATGAGTCTTTTGGATCACCTTATCACCGAAAGCTACATAAATAACGCGGTATATCTCTATCCACGTTTAATTCATGGTTATATATTATAATGAGTAATTGCATATTATCACTTCTTAGTCTCAAACATACACATCAGATCATTGAAATCAATTGTAAAACATAAAAATCATGAAATTCACATCATCATGGTTAGCCCTAGCAAAAGAAAATTAGAACATAGTAGAAGAAACAATAAAAATTTATATCAAACCCAACATCTTGAATCGAAGAACAAAAATTATGTCACTACTTTTGTCTTCTCTTCAAAATACTTGAAAAACTCTCAAAACAACGAAAAACAATCTAACAATAACATAACTACTCTCTCAGGCTCTCCATGTTCTCCTATTTATAGGATATATCCAAGATATCTATCTCCCAACGCTTGCAGATAACATTAGGGAACAAAATCAAGGATTTCCTAATTTGATATTCATCTTCCACTGCTTTTTGATTTGAATTCCTGATTTTTGCCATTATTTTCCTTATCTTCTCCATATTTCATTATTCTGCATAAACAAGGAAAATTTAAATAATCAGAAGGAAATCCAAATATTTTCTCATAGATATTGCATTAATTATTGCCTAAAATAGGTAAAATAACTCTATTTTTTTTATAGAGATATCAAACCCCCAAACTTAACATTTTGCTAGTCCTCGAGCAAAATCAAGACATAACACATACTCAAGCTAACAACCTCCTCCATGACATCTTTCCATAATTGCTCAAATTCACAATTCAAAGAAAAAACATAAATTTCATCCAAACATTGAAATTGATTTATAAGTTAAAACCAATTCTAACTATGTGATCCAAGTGTATGTGTGAGAGTCCTCATTTTTTTTGAATTATATGCAATCCAGATAAATTCACATTCACATTGGCATGCAACCTCTAAAAAATTCTCTATAATTATGACCAAATCTCATAGGTTTGCTTTTCATTCCTCTCTCCACTAATGTAAGCTAATTATTCAACTAAAAATCAATAGGACTTTTCTCGGTTTGTAATGTAAGGCTGGGCTAAAGGTGAGAGAACGATAATTTTAAGCTCAAATCACTCATTAACACGTTGATTTCTAGGATCTAATTAGAGCCAATGTCACTGTCCAATTTCACTCATTCAGGATAATTTTTCTACCATCATATATCATCATTCCTTCTTCTTATTTTTTCTTCTTCTCTTTTTCCCTTTTGAATTGCTTTATGGTGGAGTTTCTCCCAAAGTCCCTCTTAATATAACATGAAAATTTCCAACCCATTGAGTATCCAAAAGGCTCACTCAATTGAAAGTTGGATAGGGAACCATAAAAGTATTTTTTTTTTTTTTTAATAATACACCCCAAATTTCTATTAAGCTCAAATAATTAAAAAAAAAAATCAATGTGTTCATAGGGCATGGGACAATGATATAATTTGATAACGGCTAAGCTAAACATATATGGGTGTCAATGAAAAATTAGGTAATAATTAAGGCTCAACGGGGTGACTAGAATAAATAAACAGGGTTAGCTTGAAAGGCTCGATCGATCCAAAAATTGCCTAAATCATTTTCTCAGTTAGATTTAGCTTAGGATTTCGCCTCAAAAGAAAATCAAACAAATTCTAAGATTTGGGTGAAATCTAAGAAAATCACATTCTTCATATGTATGTTCTTTAGATTTACACGCAATTAAAAAATTAAAGATTGTTAGTGCTCAGTAAGTGGATCAATATAATCAGAATTAAAATTAACTCACACATCAATTGCAAGTTTAAATGAAATTTAAATTTTCCTTTGAATCGTAAAAATTCACAACCAGGAATGTAATCAAGATAAAAAAAAAAAAAAAAAAAAAAAAAAAAAAAATAGCCAATAAATTTGTCTCCCCACCCCCCCAAACTTGAATGAAGTAATGTCCTCAATACGAATAATAGAAATAGGAAGAAGAAAACTCCCCTGGTTGTAAGATAAGTTCATAGATGACCTTGATGATTAAACTCTTGAAAGGTGATCCCTAAAAAATTAACCTGGATAAAACAGAGAAAAGTAAATCTTTTTTTTTTTTTTTGCAAAACATAAACTTAACAAAAAAATAATTAAAATTCTTGGGTTGCCTCCCAAGAAGCACTTGCTTTATAGTTTTTAGCCAAATTATCTCAGATGTTGCTATTCTGGAGGATGAAGTTCAATGGTGGCTTTCTGCTTATTATAACCACCTTCAAAGTAGGGCTTCAAACGTTGACCATTCACTTTGAATGTGCCCTCAGTGTCATGCGCAACTTCAACTATTCCATAGAGGAATACCTGTGTAACTGTAAAAGGATCAGACCATCGAGACCGCAACTTTCCTGGAAAAAGTTTAAGATGAGAGTTATAAAGTAAGATTTTTTGATCAGTTTTAAAATCTCTTCTGAAAATGTGCTTGTCATGCCATCTTTTTGTATGCTCATGGTACAACTTAGAATTTTCATAAGTCTCATTGCGAAATTCCTCCAATTCATTTAGTTGCAATAATCTTTCTTCACCTGCAGACTGCATGTCAAAATTCAAAAATTTCAATGCCCAATATACTTTATGCTATAATTCCACTGATAAGTGACAAGCCTTCCCAAACACTAACCTAAAAGGAGACATCCCGATTGGAGTTTTGAAAGCTAACCTATAGGCCCAAAGTGCATCCTCAAGTTTTATTGACCAATCTTTCCTAGAGGCATTCACTGTTTTTTCTAAAATTCTCTTGATTTCCCTATTTGAAACCTCTACTTGACCACTAGTCTGAGGATGATAAGGGGTTGCAACCTTATGCGTTACTCCATACTTACTCAAAAGTGCTTCAAATTGTTTGTTGTAAAAATGTGTCCCCCTATCACTTATGATTGCCTTAGGAATGCCAAATCGAGTTCTTTAAGAATTTGACCACAACCTTAGCATTATTTATTGGCAATACTACAGCTTCTACCCACTTAGACACATACTCCATAGCCACTAAAATGTATAAATTTCCATAAGAATGTGTAAAGGGTCCCATGAAATCAATACCCCAAATATCAAATAATTCACACACAATAATGTTGTTTAAATGCACCTCATTTTTTTCTTGAAATATTTCCAGTTCTCTGACACCTATCACATGAAACTACATAGGAGTATGCTTCTTTAAAAAGTATGGACCAATAAAATCCAGATTGTAAAATCTTAGCTGCAGTTTTGGTGGCACCAAAATGGCCACTTGCCTCTCATCATGATAATAATGTAGAATGTTTGCCTTCTCTTCGTCTAGAACACATCTCCTTATGACCTGGTCTACACATACTTTAAATAAGAAAGATTCTTCCCAAAAATAATTTTTAACATCAGAAAAATAATTTTTAATTCTTTTGATATGATAATTTAGGAAGAAAAACATTACTTACTAAATAATTTACAAAGTCGGCATACCAAGGAATTTTTGTGGACTTAATGGAAAAAAATTTCTCATTAGGGAACTCTTCCAAAATTGGTCTTACATCTTCCTTTGAATTTGGAATTCTTGATAAGTGGTCCGCAATTAGATTTTCAGTCCACTTCTTATCTTTGATTTCCAAATCCAATTCTTGCAACAATAGAATCCACCTAATCAACCGGGGTTTTGATTCTTTCTTTTCAAGCAGATACTTAAGAGCAGAGTGGCCAGAATAAATTATAACTTTTGAGCCAATTAAATAAGAACGAAATTTATCAAAAGTAAAAACTACTGCCAAAAGTTCATTTTATGTTGTTGAATAATTCAATTGTGCACCAGACAAGATTTGACTGGCATAGTATATGGTTCCAAAAATTGTATTCTTCCTTTGTCCTAAAATAGCTCCTACTGCAAAATCGCTAGCATCACACATCAGTTTAAAAGGTAAATCACAATTTGGTGCTGCCATAATTGGTGCCGACATTAACTTCTTCATTAAAGTGTTAAAAACCTACATCCATTCAACAGAAAATTAAAAGGAGCATCTTTTTCCAAACGATTAAAAAGATGTTTAGTAATTTTTTAAATTTATTTATAAATCGCCTGTAAAATCCTGTATGGCCCAAAAATCCTCTGACGAGTTTCATAGCAATGACCTCCACTTTGGCTCGATCGACTTCTATTCCATTTTGAGAAATTTTATGCTCGAGCACTATTCCTTCCTCACCATAAAGTGACACTTCTCCCAATTCAAAACAAGGTTAGTCTCCTCATATCTTTGTAAGACCAAAGCCAAATTATTTAAACAAGAATCAAATGATAAGCCAAAAATGGAAAATTCATCCATGAAAATCTCAATATATTTTTCAACCATATTAGAAAATATAGCCATCATGCATATCTGAAAAGTAGCTGGTGCATTACAAAGACCAAAAGGCATTCTTCTAAAAACAAAAGTACCATAGAGACAAGTGAAAGTAGTTTTCTCTTGATATTCTGGTGTAATAGGATTTGATTATACCATGAATATCCATCAAGAAAGCAATAAAACTCATGTCCCGCAAGTCTTTTCAACATCTGATCAATAAATGGTAAAGGAAAGTGATCTTTTCTAGTGATATCATTCAATTTTCTATAATCCATACACACACGCCACCCAGTAACTATTCTAGTTGGAATCAATTCATTGTTATCGTTTTTCTGAACAGTCATACCGTCTTTCTTTGGCACAACTTGTATAGGACTTACCCTAGAACTATTAGAGATATGATAGATGATACCTGCATCAAGTAGCTTAATTACTTTAGTTTTCACTACTTCTTGCATCTTCGGGTTCAAACGCCTCTGAGGTTGGATAGTGGGTTTATATTGTTCCTCCATCAAAATTTTGTGCATGCAAATTGAAAGACTAATTCCCTTAATATCAGCTATTTTCCATCCAATTACACCCTTATGCTCTCTTAATACTCTGAGCAGTTTCTCCTCCATCAAATTTGTCAAAGAAGAAGATATAACTACCGGTAAAGAAGAAACTCCATCTAAATAAGCATATTTCAAATGAGAAGGTAAGGGTTTGAGTTCAAGAATTAGAGGCTCTTCAATTGATGGCTTAGGCTTTGTTATGTGTTGTCCCAACTCCTCAAATTGAATTGCCTTTTGCCTTGAATATGGTGGAATTGCTTCCATGAAATTTGCGTACTCCTTTATCTCCTCATTTTGAATATCTTTGTCCCTTGATCGAATCAGACATACTTTAAGTGGATCTTTAAAAATATTTTCCTGAAAAACTTTATTCACCAACTTATTAACTGTCTCGACTCTAAAACAAGAATTATCATCAGTTGGATATTTCATTGCTTTAAAAACATTAAATGAAGCAAGATCATCTTGAACTCTAAGAATTAACTTCCCTTGTTGTACATCGGTAAGAGTTCTTCCTGTTGCTAGAAAATATCGACCTAATATAAGTGATACCTCAAAATATTCCTCCATGTCAAGAACTATGAAATTTGCAAGAAACATAAATTTGTCAACTTTTACCAAAACATCTTCCACAATACCTCTCGGATATTTAATTGAGCAATCGGCCGGTTGAAGTGACATTGTGGTTGCTTTACCTCGCCCAATCCTAATTTAATGAAAACTAAATAAGGCATCGATTAATACTTACACCTAAATCACATAATAATTTTTCAAAGTAAGAATCCCCAATAGTACAAGGAATAGTAAAACTCACTGGATCTTTTAATTTTGGAGGCAATTTGTTTTGTACGATGGCTAAACACTCCTCATTTAACTTCACAGTTTCATAATCCTCCAGTTTCCTTTTGTTTGCCAAAATCTCCTTCAAAACTTTTGCATAACTAGGCATTTGCGCTAAGGCATCTGCAAAAGGAATGTTAATGTACAATTTTTTAAATATATCAAGAAATTTAGAAAATTGCTTATCTATTTTGTGTTGTTGGAGTCACTGAGGGAATGGAATTGGCGGCACATATGGCTTGGGATTATCTGGAAAAAGTTTACTCTTACTCGTCTATTTTGATCATCTCTTCATTGTCTCTGAAAATCTCCTGTTTGACAACTTCTTCTCCTATTTGTTTACCACTTCTCAAGGTAATAGCCTTTATGTTTTCAATTGGATTTTTCTCTGTGTTGCTTGGCAAAGAACCTTGTTGTCTCCCTAACATCATGCTTGCTAACCGACCAACTTGCATCTCCAAATTTCTTATTAAAGTCTCTTGATTTTGAAATCTCACATCCGTGCTTTTGATGAAGTCATGAGTCGTATTGGCAAGTTTGGTGACTATATCTTCCAAATTTGACTTTGTCTCTTCTGATTGTTTGAATCCCGGTGGTCTCGTCACATTCTGATTATTCCATGAAAAATTTGGATGATTGCACCATCCTGGATTGTACATGATGGAGTAAGGATTATTCTGTAACTTGTTAAAATTCCCAACAAAGTTAGAATTTTCACTAGATTATTTAAAAGTATTACCTACCTGACACTATGTGCTAACATGTCCTCCACCACAAAAATCATATGTCAAATTTTGCATTTTCACGGCTGAATCTAGCTTTTTGTTGAATGCTTCAAATTGTGCAACAATTGCAGCAAAAGCATCCACTTCGTGAACTCCACTAGCTTTTCGCATTGGTAGTCTCTCAATAGGCCACTAATAACTATTGGACGCCATCTCCTCTAATAAATTGTAGGCTTCTTCTGGTGTTTTATTATTTAGAGTTCCTCCTGTAGCTGCATCAATCATAGAACGAAGATTTGTACTAGAGCCATTATAAAAAGTTTGTACCTACATCTAATAAAAAGTCTGTGATGTGGACATCTCCTAAGAAATTCTTTGAATCTTTCTCATGCTTCATATAATGATTCACTATCCATCTGCATAAAATTAGTAATATCGTTAGGCATTTTCGAAGACTTTGCAGGTGGAAAGAACTTATCAAGAAATTTCTGAGCCATATCATTCCATGTAGTAATTTTTTTTTTTCATGCCTTGGAACCACCGTACAGCCAGCAGCCGACGGCGTAAACCAGGGGGAGCACTAGCGCAGGGGCCCACTTCCCACGGCACTCCACTTTAGTCGCGCAACGGGGGCGTGGAGTTTCAAACCCCTCCCCTCTCGGATGAGGGGGTAGGGCGCGAACTAGCGGGTCCACCGCGGGGTGGGTTCATTCCATGTAGTAATTGATCCTGCGGGAAGAGAAGAAAGCCAACTCTTAGCTTTGTCTTTAAGAGATACTCTTAGCTTTGTCTTTAAGAGATAATGGAAATAATTTCAATCTAATAGCATCATCTGTAACTCCATTATATTTAATGGTGTCACAGATTTCAAGAAAAGCATCGATGTGAGCGTTTGGATCATCGCTTGGTAGCCCACTAAATTACACTGATTGTTGAAGCATCTGAATGAGTGACGGCTTAATCTCAAGTTATTTGCTTGAATTGTGGGTCTTCTGATATTTGATGTAGCACCTTGAGCTATTGGTGCAGCATAATCTCTTAAGAGTTTACGTGGATTTTCATTATCACCGTCTGCCATATTCTTAGCGTGATTTCTCTGTTCTCTCAGTCGCCTTTTGAATATACGCTCGATTTCTGGATCAAGCTCAGCAAGTTTCCCTTGTTGGCTACGTGTCATAAACCGATGTACACCCTGAAAAATAAAACAAAACAAAAGTTAGATTAAATTTAGAATTATCTGGTATCAATATTAATTAATATTAAACAAACGATCCCCGGCAACGGCGCCAAAAACTTGTTCGTAAAATTCCAAACACAAGTGAAAGTGTTGAACAAGTAATATAATGATAAGAAAGAGTATTGTCTCATGGAGATCGGTGATTAATAAACTAATTAAATACTAAATGCAGTAAATCAATCAGATAAATATGTTAGAGCATCCGATTTACCATAACCACTAGATATGAATTTCAGATTGTTGTGAGTACAAGAACGATATCAAACATGTGATAGCGGAATTTTTCCTAATCTATTTACTATCCTATCTCTAGGTATAACAAACCTACTCAGTTTATTAATCAACTATATCTCTATGTGAATTAAAATAAATATAAGTGCATTAGAAACTATGAATATTCCCGGCTTACAATGAGTCTTTTGGATCACCTTATCACCGAAAGCTACACAAATAACGTGGTATATTTCTATCCACGTTTAATTCATGGTTATATATTATAATGAGTAATTGCATATTATCACTTCTCAATCTCAAACATGCACATTAGATCATTCAAATGGTGGCCAGTCACTCAAAAGCATTATGCACAATAATATATAACTCACATGAATGAAATCAGTATACTCTACACTTGCCACGATATGAAACTTGTGTATCGGAATTCTACTACCATAAAATTTTCTATGATATGAGTCAAAAAAAGAAAAAGAATTTGATAACTAATAGGCAGTCCCTATTCTGAGGCTAAAGGAAGACCGTGCATGTGGGCACAAATTCTGTTTTTGTTTTCCCTGGCTTGTACCATGGGAAAATTTTCTAGTATAAGAGCTAGGGGTGATGATGTTTAGTTTCAGATGTGGGTTCGACTTCTATGCTCTGCAAAGAGGTAGGGTAGAAGTGTGAAAAGTAGGTTGAAAGTTAGAGTGGGACGAATGAAAAAAAGAAAAAGAAAAAAGACCTATGGAAAGGGTTTTCTTGAGATGCTTGAATGATATGCAATTAGAAGTTGTATTTGAAAGAGAGCTTGAATATATATTATCATGTTCTTTGCGGGGGGAAGTGCTTAAAAAGTCTTAAATTTATTGTATTAGTATCAATTCAATTATAAATCTTTTGCAGCTATATCAATTAAGTTCATCTAACTAATTTTGGCTAAAAATCATCGACATGGACGATGGTCATCCGACATGGCATGGTTGGCGCTAATATAGACAAATTCTAATAATTTTTAAAAGATAAATTCTTTTTTCTTTTTTCTTTTTTTTTTTTCTTTTTTTCCTTTCGGGCGAGGGTCGCATCCCTCGCTAGTGAAGTGGTGACCCTCACTGGCAGGTGGCAAGGGCTTGTTGGCCCTCGCCAACCAAAGTGAAAGGAAAAAAAACAAAAAGATAATAAAAAAAGAAAAGAAAAGAAAAAACATCAAAACTATAAAAAAAAATAAAAAAAAAAATTTAAAATGTACACATCAGTGTGGTTGCGTAGGACCGTCGGTGTCAACATCAACAATTTCCAGTCAAATTCCGGCCGAAATTGGCAAAATAGATAAAAATGCAAAAGATGTAAGACTAAATTTGTTCCATTGAAACGTTTAAAATTAAATTGATACTAATACAATTGGTTTAGAATTATTTTTTGTACTTTCCCTCTTTTTATTGGGGTGATTTTATTTAGGTTTCGCTTGTTTTGCCAAAAAACGAATGATTTGGTAAAAAAAAATCAATTTTTTTCCCTTATGTATATAGTTGATAACTATGTATATTCACTCAGCCACCTAATGAATACAAAGAAAACAAAGGAAATAGTCATACATACATAAATATATATCTACCTTATAGGCTTTTAGTAATTGACCCTAAACACGACCCGTTTTCTAGACTTGCTACCCGTTTACGTCCAATTAGACGTTGGGCAAGTCTGGTACCGTATTGTTCCCGTCTCGCTTCCATCTATTGTTATTGGAGAGAATTCTTAAATTTTGCAATACTAACAAACTAATTTTATAACTGACGATTGGAGTGAGAGAAAAATCCGCGGACGATCAATCTCCCAAGTATATAAAGTGATTAGGCAAAAACTCAGTTTGGTACCATAACACGAATCACGTGTCTACATATGCACTTCGTGTGCCACGTCGCCCTCCAAGTTGGTCTTGGAAATCCATATTTCGCAAATCAAAATGCAAGTCGCGAGGTGACTCTAAGTGACAATCATCATAGCGGCCTTTTTCTACTTGGTTTCTCCTTTCTTCAAAGCAATCTATCTGAAAAACGCAGCCATCTCTATCAACCGTTAAAAGAACGATCGCTTGTAATAAATAGTTAATTGAAAATATTTCTATAATCGATAATGATTTATATTTAGACATTTTTATAAAAGATAAAAATAATCTTCCTTAATAATTAGTTAATGGAAAATGATTGCCTGTAAGCGATACAAACGATTATTTTTACGATTTTTTAATGTATTTTTTTATGAAACAAGTCAAGTCTAAATTATTGCAAATGTAATTAACCCAATGTACTAGACTAATTTTCTGTATTTTTTTATTAATAGACTAATATTATTAAGAGTATAGCCCATAGAGATCGCAACAGACTGATTTAATAACTTTATCGATTAGATTCAAATAGGTTTTTTTGGGTTAATACCACGAATAACCCTAAAATGGTCTATCTACGCTAAATTTATCTAAAACTAACTTTTTGACAATCGAAAACTCCAAACCGATATACATATGATGAATTTACCATTCATTGTGGTCCTCAAATTAGTACACTTATTAACAATCACGTGTCATCCAACACAAAAATTTGACAATAAAATTTAATGGAAACTAACAAAGGGTAAATTTGTTATAGATATATCAGTTTTGGGTTTTTAGTGGTAGTCAAATTAAGGGAAAATGCCACAAAAAAACTCTACACTTTGCCCAATATGACATATTTAGTCTAAACTATTTTTTGTGACATCAAAAATCCTAAACTTGTACTCATGTGACACATTTAGCCTATATTTTTTCTGTGACACTAAAAACCCTAAACTTTTACTTGCATGATACATTTATCCCAAATATATATATTTATATATATATATATATATATATATATTTTATATAAAAAATCTCAAACTTTTTATGCGACAATGACTAATGAGAGCTTGTCAAGATATCAATGGAACTTGCTGGAATGCCGGGTTATGTCACATGGATACAATTTTAGGATTTTTAATATTAGAGAAAAATTTAAGATAAATATATATTACGCTATATAAGGTTGAGTTGAATGTGACACATAATTACAAATTCGAAATTTTTGATGTCACAAAAAAATTTTAGGGTAAATGTATCATAGTGGACATAATTTAGGATTTTTTGTGATTTTTATTGTAAAATTAATTTTTCATAAATTTTTCATAAGTATATTAACTTTGAGTTTTTATTATATTAATCTTTTATTTTTGTTCATAAGATTGAAATGGGTTTTAATTAGGTGTAAAACCAAGCGTTTTAGGGGGTGCATGACAACTCCCTATTTCTGTTCTAGAAATAATCTTTTTATTCCAGACTTGTTTCTAAAATAAAAATCCGTTTGATAAAATTATTCCATTTTTTTATTTCTGAAATAGATTTTTGTTCCAAAAATATGTTTGGAATAGAAATCAGAAATAAAAATTTTCTAATTCTCTATTTCTGGAATGGAAATGAAAAATAAAAATTCTTCTAATTATTCATTCTTGATATGAATCGATCCTCCATCCATCACCGCCGACCACCGTATACTAGTCGCCATCCGTCATCGGCCGTAGGTCGCCGGTTGCCAGTCGCCGATCGCCGCCACTGCCGTTCGCCAGTTGCCGATAGCTGGCCGTCAACCACCATCCGCCGGTCGCCGGTCACCAGCCACCGCCGCCACTGTACACCATTCGCCAATAGCTGCGCCGGCCGGTCGCCGGCCGTCACTGCATCCTTGCACACCGCCCGCCACCACCAATCGCCGCCCGCCACCGCTAATCGCCGTCCGCCGATCCGCCGCCATCCGAAAGGAATAAATTTTGTGTCGTTATCGAACGAATTTCTATTTTTAGAATAGAAATTTTATGTTGTTATCAAATTGGTATTTTTGCTTAGAAACTCATCTAAAAATAAAAATAAAAAAAAATATATTTCTCTTCCATAAATTAATTTATGGCCAAAATAGTTATCATTCGCGCCCTTATTCACTCCCGGAAAAACGACAAGCATGATAATAGTTTGACATGCCATCGCAACTAAAAGCTCTCATGCTAGTTCTTGGGAACAAAAGTGCTGTTTGGTAGTAATGATGGCATCTATTGACTATTCATTTCACCGAAGCAGTCTCGACCCTTTGACCTTTCAAACCTACAAAAGCCGGGATTGCTGTGTAGTGCACGTGCTCATTCAAAAGGCCATCATGAGATTTGTACAGTCAAAAGCGTTTGACGTTCCTGAGAATCCAGCTCAAGAAGTGACTCAAAATTTCCACTATATTCCGAGAGAAGTCTCTCGAAGGAGATGAGTAAAAGGAGGCGAAAATGTCATGAGAATTTTAATTTTGCAATCATGATGATAATGTAGGTATAACCAGGCTATATCTTGGGCAGCATTTTAGTTAGATTTAACTAAAAAAGGATGGGATTAATATCTTCAATATAATGATCATACTATTAACTCACCAATTAGAAATATGGATTAAGAAAATTTTGATAACATTGTTTGTTAAATATTCAACTCCTCTGTTATATGTTTGTAAAAGATTTCCATGAAATTGAAACTTGTTTTCATTGCTTCTTATCGAAGAATATAGTTTGAAAATTGACACAACAGCTATAATTTAGTCCATAAAATTCCTCAAATTAGAAAAGCTTAAATCTCTATCTTGTGCACTGTCTTGTAAATTCACTTGCAAATTCATTTGTGAATGATCGATATATTTTGACAGCTAATCAATCAAGATATATCTATGCAAGGATAGCGCTTGAAGAAAACATTCGCCAGTATTCACTTGAGTTGAGAGATGTAATTGGACGTAAAGGAGCGTGTCATGAAAATAATTTCTAACGTTTGGTTAATTGTCTCCATCGCTCTCAATAACTTGACTGTCTTATCGTCACAACCACGACTTGGTAGAAACCCCAGCTCATCACCCTTAATATCATCATCAGACGTAAGACACTCCATTTCAATATCTCGTCTTCGTCCTTGTCACTGCCATCCTCATCCTTATCTACGTCTTCAAACTCATCTTTAATTGGGTCGGGATCCCCCAAACCATCATTCTCGTGATTAGAGATGATCACTTCTCCTGGATCTTCTTCATCACCCTCTTCTTCCTCATCAGTTGACTTTTCACATCCATCAAGAACAATGCTCTCCGAGATCGAATCATCTTTCATCTCCCGCTCATTAGTCCCAATCGTCAGATGATCGATCCCTAGGGTGAAAGGTCCGCATCTGGGAGGAAAATCGCGAAGACCTTGGATCCGGTGCCGCTTGACATTGATTTCGGTTGAAGAATGTCCGTGGCTTCTTTTCTCCATTACATGGATAGCTAGTGTTAACACTATACTAAACAAGAGAATTCAGATAAAAGGTGATTCATTCATCCATAAAATCCGTGACAAGTGTAATTTCGACGAGAGTAGGGGGCCTCACAATCTCTATTTTTACACTGCTTTTAATTACAATCTCGTTGGTGACTCTTTCTCATCCCTGAAAGTCCTCCTATATTTCAGTTAAGAGAAGTGTTTGAAACAGCTTATGGACCACCGCTACAAAATATGCGTTGGATGAGTTGGGCCCATGATGTCAGAGTGAATGCTTCCAATATGACAGAACGAGTTGAACCTTTCCTTTTAGTCTTCGTTATTTTGCCCCTTAATGCACTCAACACATTCATGTCGCTTAAATCAAGAGATGAGTATACTGTCCTTGATCGAACGTGCAATTATTTCTTTTGATGTGCGACCTAAACGTTCGTGTTATAGAAAAAGAAGATTTCCCATTTGGCAAAGACCTTTCTAGGATGGGAGATTGAACACAACACTTGGTAATATGAGATTCTACTAATCTAATTACTCGAAGTGCTTTCGGATGACATTCTTTCCTTGAAGCCCCTCCGGCATCAAATCTAGCTCAATCAAGCTAAAGTGGCCATGACCTAACGCTGGAGTGTGAATTAATAAGGTTGCGCCAATATAGATGTCCCATGGATGGCAAAATGCAAATAAAGTTTCTTCTTCTCTCACCTTAAAATGTTAAAAATCTTGATTCACACCCATTAAACTTACGCCACTGCACCATTATTAGACCAATGCCCATGCAAGAAGCTTACGGCGAGCTCGAGCTCGAGCTCTTGCCATGGTTGGGTGAGCTCAATGCCACTCGAGCTTGCGATGGCTATGCAAGCTTTGTCTGGGAGTCTGGCATATTTGGGCCACCTCAGTGGCCGTGGAGGTGTGCCCAACCTTGACCGAAATTTGAAGGCCGCGACCCTCGTCTACCATTGATGCGAAGTCAGTGAAGCGTTGCCACAGCCTTCAAGCGAGTGCGTAGAAGAAGAGGGGTAGAGAAAGTTTTACTACCGTAGCTGCTTGGTAGCTGACTGTCGCAAGAGTTTTCATGTCTTTTTTTTTTTACACATTATGTATCACATAATCCTGTCAATTTAAATACTCTTGGACTTCATAAGCATTGAAAAATTAATAAACTCGTGACATTCGAATCAAATTGTTGTACACCCCCCACCCTCCCCTCTAAGGAAATTCAACCCTCCTTTTGTTCTTGAATAAGTGAACACTCAGAGACTCACTGCCAAGGAGCGGACAGGCAAAACCTTCACCCTTTCTTTACCCATGTTGGCCCATTTGTTCTACCTTCAACAGCCATACTTTTGACGAAGTCCGTAAGTAACAACAGCACCATAAAGAAAGGTAACATAAATTAGACTCAAAGTGCAAAGCAGCAGGAGGTCACTGCACCTGTACATTATCTTTATAAGCATAAACATAGTTGACTCCAGGAAATAAAAGTTTCACGTCATAAACAGATCTCACAATAGAAAAAAAGTCCAGCCTTTAAAAATGCACTCTAATTCCAGTGCAACTCATGATGCCGCATAATTTTGTTGATCACGGAAAGCACGGCCAGGTACAATTAGCTCTCCTTGGATTTGACAGGAGCATTTGCAAGATCGTAGATCTCTTTCTTGCTCTTTACCCAACTGGTCTTCTTAGCATAATAATCGATTTTGTCCAAGTCTTCAGCAATCCCCATATATCCATAGAGAAGTGTCTCGTCTTGGTCATTTCCCTGCATTCCTGGCGCTTCATTTTTATTGCCTTCGCCATGGTCTGTAGTTCTCTTCTCAAATTCGACCCTCCCACGTTTATTCTCAGCAAAATACTCGTGCAGTTTACCGGCATTTCCAAGTCCAGAGAACGTGTTTAGGAACTTCACCACAATGACACTTTGGTCGGCAGGCTTCCCAAGACAAACCACCATTTTACCCTCTGCGAAACCTTTACCTGCCATAAGATGAAGAACAAACCAAGCAACATTATCATCATAGAAGCAATATCTCACTTTTAGAGAATGAACTATGCATATTGGGTCTTAACCTCAGGCACATCACACAATTATGAATTAGGAATGATCAGAAGATCTGAGACAGCCCAAGGGAAATGCTATATGTAGTGCTTTCTTAAATTCATTTAAATGCTGCATTTATACAAATCTTAAAAGGCCAACTTTTTTTCTTGAAGGAGGTCACAAAGAACGAGGAAAATTTTTAAGAAGTCCTCTTCAGAAGCATTAGCATGTTCTCATCTACACAAGCACAAACCTCTCAAAAATGTTTCGATCCTTTCCCTTGGGATTACTCTCTGGTCTTTAGGATCATCCACTGCCATAGAAATGTTGTGTATGACTACAAGGGGAGGCCACAAAATCAAGTCCTCCTTCTGAGTCAATGCAATGTCATCAGGCAACGGTTCTGGAACCCAATTTATCGGGTCTGCAGTCACAAGACTCCACCCAAGCAAAACACAGATTGCCCTGTGCAGTCCAAGATGCTGAGCTCTTAGCCCAACCTTCCGAGACATGAGGGCATGCTTTGCCAAGTTCTGAGTACCTTGGAACTCCTTGGAAGAGCTGTTGTAGGATAGTGATATGAAATTCATCAGTACACTGTATAATGGCATATTGTAATACCAGCATGAGGAAATTATCTGTTCTACAAATAAGGGGCAGATCTTATTCAATAAAGACATTAACCCATCCTGGAAAGAAAATTATCCTTAAAAGTGCAAAAAAGCACTAAAAACCAAAAGGGGGAACAAGGCCTACAGGTGATGTACAAATAGGATGAAAGTCGTCAAGACAAAGGTGATCAAGAACCAGTGACTATAACCAGTATAATGAACCATATAAATTAAGCTTATGCTGTGTAGTAGGAGACATTCAGTAGTAGCATCTCCCTTAATAGCAGCTTCCCTAGAACACCTCATTGTTATCCGAGTATTGCAGAAAAAATGTGAACCTTCAAATGACAATTACAAATAGTCACGTTGCGTCAGAAAAATACACTAATTGTAGCGCATCAGAATGCACTCAATAGACCTGTAAATCAGACTAGAAAAGCAGACCTCAAAGAGACCTGACAGAAATCAGTGAGTGAAGTGTACAAACTTGAGTTCATGTGGGTGGGTGAATGGGTGTATGAGGGTGTTTGTAAAACTACAATTTCAAATTGAAGCTACCTTAACTTTAAAACAGCACCTTTTGGGTGTGTTTATGTGTGCTGGTGTGCTTGCATACATGTGTGTGCATCTCCAATTGCGTGCATAGGCACATACATGCTATGTGACAAGTGTGAAGAGAGCGCACAGCTTCTCTAACAAACAAGTTCAGGATGTCACAATATAGAAAGTTCATTGTCCAGATGTTAAACAAAATGAGTTAATACATAGCTCATATCAGCTAAACATATAAATACTTTTAACAGCATGACCACTGGAAGTAGAATGCTTGGCTAAAATACGATAAACCGAGAACTAGAATGGCATAAAAAGCTTCTCCCAGTAGATATGTCGATTCTAGGGATTGACACGCAGAAAACAAAATGATGATGTGAGTATCAATTGAAGAAAACCTCTGGATGCTGTAATTACACGCTCAAATTTCCCAGTTTGAGCAGGAAGCTGAAAAATCAGAAAGTCCTCAAGCATGTTTGATCTAGATATGGATTACGCATCAAGTAGAATAACATACACCACCAGCAGATCTACTAAGATTTGAGTTCCGCTGCCAAGCTAAAGGTACTTCAAGCTTGTCAACACTGATTCTTGACCATAGAAGCTCATAAGCATGTACCCTTACCATCCAAACCAAGCAAAACAGAGGTATGCAACTCATTTAACATTCCCTCTGCTCTATGTTCGAGAATGACTAGTCCAACAATTGCATAATCATAGCTAAAGAGAGACCTATGCCCCTTGAACTGTCACCTTAACTGTAATTGTAAAGATGAGAGGGCCCAAACTGGGTGAGTGAGTCTGACAGAAAAATCAGAGAACTCTGATTCCAAACAAAAACCTTTTCAATTTTGCTCTTATGCAGTATCACACCTCCAACCCAGATCTAAACTGCTCACTTGCTACTGGGCTGAATACCCAAGACAAGATAAAAAGCATTTAACTGAGCTCAAAAAACTCCAATCAGCGTGCTAATTTATCCTTGTTGAAATTAACTGCTACATCAGCTAGTTTCTTTTATCTGATATGCTGCCCAAAGCATTTTGGTTCCACTCCAAACAGCTTGCAGACAATTTAGCTGGCAAGAAAATGGATATAGTTTTCCACTAGCATATGAAAGCATGGAACTCTAGCAGAACTAACTTCATGCTCGTCAACATACAAAACTGTGCCCAGACAGCATGTCACAAGTGACCCACTTTACTGATGGCATGGCATAAGAGACTCAGATGGGGACCAGAACCAAAAAATCTTCCTGACTACAACAGCGTCAATGTCTCCTCTTCATATAGGTTAACTTAAAAATATACCACTCACAGTATGAAGTCACAAAAACCATTGTCAATGTCAGAAAGCATATAGCACCAGCCCTAGAGAAGTTCATTTTCCTTTTAAGGATGCCAGAGTCAGTGACAATGCCATCTAAACTGCCATTGCAAAAGAAGCTCAGCCAATTGACTTAAGAAACCATATTATCCTAAGCATAGCCTAAGCATCAGTAAGATATTCGCTTACGGCTGACATGGCTTGAAACACAATCGCATAATTCTTAGACAATCAATCAAAATATAAAGCAAGTACTCCACCTTCAAATAAGAAAAATTAGATAGGAAAACAGACCTCCTGCCACATACAACACAGAATAAACTTCCAGCTTTTCCTTGAGCCAGGTATCGTCTTTGAACCCTTGAGTTAGTGTTAAGCTTTTTTGAATAAATTAAGAAGGCATCGTGCACTGATTTCTCAAATTCCTCTGATTCCTCGGGAAATTCAGATACTACAGCACTTTCTGGTTCTTCTAATCCATCACCATCATTCGAATGCTGACCCTCATTGGATTCATCACATCTCTTCCTAATTCTCGGGTTTTTGTGAAATCGCTTCTTGTAACCGAAATGTTGTGACTTGTACTGTTTCAAAGGCTGGGATTTATGATAACCCTTCAAGTATCTATGTCCATGTTCAGATAATCTCAGTGGATCCACTTGTTGATGCTCCAACCCATTTTGGTATGACCAACAACCATCTGAAACATCATCTTGATGATACTTTTGTCTATAATATGCCATTTCACTCGATCTCTCTTCATCAGAATTATATGTTACACCACTAGGTGAGTATAACTCGGTCCTATAATCTTCCCCAACCAACTCTTCGCTGTTATCTAGATCCTCAAACTCACATAAGTTTCTGTTTGCAGGCATTGAACCTCTATGAGCATAGTCACCAAATTCTTCCTCTATATCATACATTCTTCTTTTCGGTATCCTATTATAAGGCTCATAGCTGCAGCCTTCTTCCACTTTCAGTCTCTTCACTCTTGCAGCGGCTCTATGCATGCCTCTATCATACTTGGACATGGAGTCATCAAAATAGATCTCTTTTGGGTTCAATGAGTCATCATTTCTTCTAATATCATATCCTGGTCTAACTTTTGAGATCTGATTAACTTGCTTTGCGCCAATACGTAGAAAGGCTGACTCTTGCGATGTTCTGCTCTTATTAATGGTGTGGGTAGAACCATAATCAGAACGTGTCCAATCTTGATGTGAAACATCTGATCCTTTAAAACTCTTTGGAACAGTTAACTCCTCCATGGTAGCTTGATTCCATGCACTTCTCCTCTCAAAATTCCTATAATCATCACCATTTTCTTCATCATTGTCTACAGACCGAACAATACTTGGTCCTGTCACCTTTCTAGCATGATCATTTATTTCACCATGGCTGTACTGTACTTGATCATTTACTTGGTCATGAACAGGTATTGTTTCATGCAAATTATCAATCTCATGAGCAAGTCTTTGTGGCTTGACATCAAAATAGTTCTCCCGCTCATCCCCGAGGGTGTCATAAGCATGCTGCCTGGGGATGTGCATATTCCTCAGTCCCATATCAGAATCTCTTCCAGAATCAATAAGCATTCTCTGGTAATGGGCACCTCCATATGAAGTTTCTGCATATTTCTGCCTCTCTGAATTTTTATTCGTAGGTTTCGAGGGCTCTCTAACCCCATGAGAGTATGTAAGTTCTCTCCGTGAATGATTGCTTGATGACCTCCCAAAATCATTGTGAAAACTTGATTCTTTAGAATAAGCTGCAGGCACAGATGCACGAGCAACAGCTCTTGGATTAAATCTTGCATCGCTTTGCTGGTGAGGTTTAAGATGTTCCAACTTATTAAAGTGAATGCGATCTTGGCACCGATATCTTTCACTTTCATACCAGCGCATATCACTGTCCTGTAATGCCGACTCCCTCTCCCTTGCACAAATTTCACAATAAGGCTCCCGTACAACACCATCTTTCATGGCTACTGCTTTTCTATCCACCATTGCATATTCCCGAGCAGAGGTTAGGTTCTTACTTTGACTAGAATCTCTTCCCTCTATCAATCTACGAGTCGCATAATCATTAGATTGTCCATGCATCAGTCTACTATCATCTGTGTCAGCATCAGAATCCCCAATGAACTCACCCGATTCAACTTCCCTTTGTTTAACCTTATCATTGGAAGGCCTTCTCTTGACATGTCCTGAAGTTGCCAATCTTGAATCAACCCAACCATCTCTAGCGCCATGTGAGGGCAAATGAGAACTCCTTCTTTTCGGCGAACTTCTTCCCCCATCCCCCGAAGGCTCATCCAATCCCGGAGGGTTCAAACTCCTACGATCATCGCCACCGCTGTGTGATCCCTCCAGACCACCACGCTGCGAAACAGCGCGCGGTTCAGAACTCACCACAGGCTTACCATTTTTGGCTTTCTCCAGCGGAGATAATTTCTCAGAGTCCCGAGGCTTTTTCGATTGCATCTTCCCTTAAACTCAAACAACTCAAAATACACTATTTTCCCGATCCCCGCTCAAAAGAAAAAACCCTCGCTTGCCCGCCCGCCCGCTCCCTAATCAGGACGAAGCGAAAATCAAAACCCCCAAGACTCAAATCCTCAAAACTCGCACCAAGCGAGGGGGCGCGCTAGCAGCACACGCCCGCGATCGCCAGAAACCCTAGGCGCCCACCTACAATCACCCGATCACGATCCCGAAAGAGGGCTCGGCCGATCGATCGCGACGGCTGAGCAATTGGACACGACAGCAGGAAGATAGAAAAAGGAACAGTTCCTCGTCTCTTTTTTTCAGATTCGGACCTGATCGAGTGGAGACAGCGAAGGATCGTTCGTCGCCGTCGCCGTCGCCGTCGTCGGTCGCGTCGACGGATCGGCTGCGACGTAGGGAGAGGCTCTTCTCGGGGCGCGAGCGATGGAGGGCGTCCGACTCGGAAGCACCATGCGCAGCAGCAGCAGCAGCAGCAGCGGCGAAGGCAAGATCGTAATTTTAGTACTTCTGTTTTCTTCTTCTCGAAGGAGAGGTCTCTTTTTGCTTTTTTAAAAGAGAGCGATGATGATGATGATGATGATGCGCCGCTGATGGCGAGATGAAGAGATGCGACTGCCAACTGTTCATTTGCGTTTTGGAGACGGTGGGCTTGCCCTTCGCATAGGGCTCACTTCAGTGGCTAATTCGTTGTCGACGTAATTTATTAATATTATTTCTATAAAATATTTACTTAAATACCATAACTTTTGATTGATCACTCGGATATCATAATTTATTAATATTATTTATCCACATATCGAAAAATTCTACGTGGTAAGGCACTTGTGCAGATGTTTTTGAAAATATATGGCACGTAAATGATCAATTAAAGTTGCATAGTGCTTAAGTGATCGGGAAAAAAAAGTTACGAGACTTAAGTAATTAAAAAAAATTATGATAATTAAGTGAGCGTTGTACGAAAATTATGATACTTTTAAGGTTCTTTTTCTGATTTTGAATATGAGAGATTATCCTTCTAACTATCGAAAAATCAGATGAGGATTAATTACGATGTATTAATTTTCATACACCCGCTATGAGCGTGCTCAACTTAGTTTTCATTTTTGTTCAACATTATAAACTGGCGATAAAATTCATAACTCAATAGCACGGGGAATAAAATAAGAATCGACAGAATTTTTCTCCATTTGCTCCTTTACAAAATTTATTTTTAAAGAAAAACATACGAACATTCCGTCATGTCTTTTCCTTTGAATAACAAAAAAGAAACACATTTTTTTCCAATTAAAAATTATGAGATAAATTTATTGACAGTCTTAAAAACTTATCAAAAATATGTAATTGAGTCATAAAACTTACAATGTTTTCAAGTTATAAAATTTGTCAAATTGATTCAATTGAGTCTTTTTATTAACTTTGTCTAAATAGGTTAACGGAAAATGTTGATGTGTCTTATTTTATTACTTTTTAAGGACACGTGACAATGATGTGGCACCTATCAAACGCCACGTAAAAAAAATATATATTAAGAAAATTTAAAAAAAAAAAACAAACTAAATTAGATAATAAAAAAATAGAAAAGGCAAATAAATAATATAAATAAAACTTAGGCTACGGCCAAGCCCTTGCCATTGGCAGCCGCGAGAAGGGCCGACAGAGGTTGCCTAGGCCTTCTCGAACCTCGGTGAGCCTTGGTTAGATTTGGGGTGAGGGTCACACCCTTCCCCAATTATGGGCTAGCAGGCCCTAATCAAGGGCCGCCAAGTCCTCGCCCGAGGTCAACCAAGGTTAATCAAGGTTTGAGAAGGCCTAAAAGTTTTTTTTTTTTTTTGGACTAATATCAGCAACACATAGCATTGAGAGTTTTCCTTGAATATTGAATCTACCAAATTAGGGTGCGTTTGATAACAATTATGTTCCCGGAAACAATTTTTGATCAAATGATTTTTTCTGATTCTATTCTCGAGAATAATTTCTAAGCAAAATAATGTGTTTGGTAATTATTCAAAAATTTTATTTTCGGGATAGAAATACATTTAGTAGGATTCCTAAATTCTTTTATTTCTTTTAATTTTTAATATTTTTATTATATTTTTCTTAATTTTCTCTTTTCTCTTTTTCTTTTTGTCTTCTTCCTCCTTCTTCTCTGTAGCTATTCGCCGACCACGACGGTGGCTGGCGACCGGTTGGGCAAGGTTTGGTGAGCTTTCCGGAGTCTCGCCAGGCTAGAGTGAGGTCCGACGAACTTGTTTGGCCAAGGCGAGCCTCGGCCTCGCCAGATTTGGGTGAAGCTGAGCCTCGCCCAGGCAGCGAGAGGTTGGCCTCTCCTTGGCTTGGCAAGGCTGAGCCTCACTGTGGCTCGGTGTCACTGGGGGCTGGTAACGCTCCGGCGAGGTCGCGGCTACGAGGAAGAAGAAGAAAAGGGGAAGAGAAGAAGAGAAAATAAAAGGAAAAGGAGAAAAGAAAAAAAAATAAGAATTGATTATAGGAATTGTTCTTGGAAACAATGAGCTACTTTTTTATATTTATTGATTCTGTTCCAAATATATTCTTAGGAATAAAAATTTTACCAAATGGATTTCTGTTTTTTTTTTTTTTGTTCCGAGAACAAAAGAACAAAAATGATTGTTCCTTATAAGGTTACCAAACATGACCTTACTAACTATTCTTTCTTTATCATGTACAAGATTATAGATTGCATAGAAAATGTTATAAAAAACACACACACACACACACCTTCTGTTTTTCATGCTAACAAATTGATAAAAAGAAAAAGCTAATAAAGAGCACTCGTTAAAAAAATGCATATGTTTTTCGTGTTAGAGTATGAGACCTTATCCTAAATCTGTCACATCTCGAAGTGTCAAAAATGGGCTGATGACCTACTTTTTAAGCCATCTCTTACGAAGTGGGTTAGGTATGGATTAGCAAAATGGATTGTTGTGGGTTTGATTTGTAAAACTCAATTAAATGTGGGTTTTTAATGGGTCTACACTTTTACCCAATCCAACCTAATTGCAATCTTCCTTTCCGCTGGCCCCACGTGCTTCTTCATCCACTCTTCCTCCTCCTCTTCTTCTTCCACTTTGCCCTCCTCTTCCATAATGGCCGCCGCCTCTCCCACCGTTACTGCCTCCCCGTTCAGCCGAGGAAGTTGCTGCATCCATGGTCGATGTGCTTTCGCTACTGTTCGTTAATGCTGACTGTATCCATAGCCAACGCTGATCTTCTCAAATAAGCTGTCTTTGCTTCGTTTCACTTTGAATTCATCGTCATTTCCTCCTTCTTCTTCGCCAAGAAGCATTTCCTGACTTTTGGCCGATGCGCCTCCGTTGATTGTACTTGTGCGAAACTCAGCGTGTGTACCTTGGAATTCATGGTTGTGTTAGGCTCAATGGCACTAAACCATAAAATTTATATTTTGAAAATAATCATAATAATGAGACACGATAGTAATTATATTTACTTTGATTACGTGAACTTTTTTTTTTTTTTTTTAATTTCAAGAAGAAAATATCAAAATGCATGGAATATTAGATAGAGTAAAACAAATGTAGTAAAAAGAATAAGTATGTAAATATGGGTGTTAATGGGCTTTAAATGAGTGGGTACAAGACTTGACTCACCCATTTGATGGCCCTTGTCACATTGCACCACCAGATCAGAGCTGATACATGTATCATGTTGTCTATGATTATAAAATCATATATGTTGCCAAATAGATGACATAGGTGTCTCGGAGATTCAACCCTTCTGGTTCAAGCAACTTTCTGGTTCCGCCTCAAGATGACTTGCCGAACCAGCTTCCCAGATTGGAAAATGGACCCAGTTGGTCGTATACCAAATTGACAGTTCAACAGTCCTAGCTGTAAGAAACGGTAACAACAAATTCCCATGATCTTCCTTCTTTGTAAGAGTTTCGAGGCTAATCAGCAAGATGCCATTATCTCTGAAAGTATAATTATAGGAGTGATCCATGAACTTTTTTTGGTGTCGGTTAAAGAGTTACCTCACCAAGACGGGGTGTTTTCACTTGTTGAGGTCTCCACGGCCTGTCCTCTAGCAAGATGGATTCCATGGGATGCGTTTCTTATTTATACATGCCAATATCTGTACACCTAATATCCCCTCATTGGAATAATATCTTTTCTAGCCACGTTCCAGACTATACCCTCTTGGGGCTTAACGTTTGTAGGATCTTGACATTCATACGACTTCTAGACAAAACAATTTAAGATCATACTTAGGGCTATCCTTTGAATCCCTTATCTTACGAGGAGGTCCCTAGTTACTATGTTTTTCGAGATGTGGAAGCTGTCTCTACCCCAACCATTTTAACGTCTCTAAAGAATTGGGACTTAGGTCTCGACTGACCTGGCTCCTCCTTTCCAGGAGTGGAGGGCCCCTTCCTTGGCCTAGGGGTAGTTTCACCACTAGCTGAGATGGATTTGGCGTTGAATGTAATTCATGAATTTTTACTTTTTACAATCTAATTTTAAAATTTTAAAAAATCCACTCAATACAATCCTTTCATACCCGGGACGTGCATTTTTTGGGGCATGGACTGTTACGTCAACGTTTATTAGGGTAAAATAATAATGTGTATTATCACATCGTTTTTCCATGTGGGCAATTCTTTTTTATGTTTTTTTGGGCCAAATGAATGAGAGAGCTATGCAATGGAACTCGCGTGGACTAACTTAAGTCAATGGGGTTAGAATTTCCAAGGGAAAGATCTCTCTTAAGTAGATTTTTGAAAGTTCAAGAATTAGATTGAATAGAGAACAAATTCAGAAACCAATTAAACATAGGAGAGAAGTTAGGGACCAATAATGTCATTATTCTGTTTTCGGAGACAGCAAGGTTTGCTTTGCCGATTGTTGATATTGTCTTCGATTTGTCCCTACAAATGTGTAAAGAATTAAACTACATCAAAGAACGGTTCTGGTAAATCTTAATCTTAATTGAAAATTATGGCACAAGAAATTTTGACGTCAGTTCGTAGTCTGCTATTCTCAAAACCAGTAGCTGGCTCTGCAAATGGTAGAGCAGGATTCTATATTCTCATTACTTTCTCTTGGAATGTTTTGAAAGGGAAGCAAGCTTTCTGCATATTCGGAAGCAGAGGATTGAAGCAAAAGGGAAAAAAGCATGCAGTGAGGGCACATAAAAAGGGACCACCAAAAGAGAAAATGAGTCCTTTGCTTCAAACGAATCCGAAAACAATCGAATTGCCATGTTACCGTTGCACAGAATGAAGAACCACGGGAGCGTCAATGGCAGCGGGAGGCCATCCACGGATGAAGACCAGGTCAACGAAGATGGGGACATCTCGAGGCTGGCCATATCGACTTTGCAGGCTCGGGAAGAAGAGATCGCGAGGAAGAAGATGGAGGTGAAGGAGAGAGTGGAACTCCAACTGGGGCGTGCTGAGGAAGCGACGAGGCGGTTAGCTCAGATTTGGGAGGTCAGTGCTTGATAAGCTCTCCATAATCAAAGTTTTATTTGCACCCATTCATCTTCTGTTGCACCAAATTACACATGCCACCCGATAAATGTAGCTAGAAAATGACCAAACATCTCTACAGTCTCATCTGTAGGTAGATGAAGTTGCATGTCTTGGATAATTAGGTTGCACTAGTAAAGAACTCAGAGCTAGCTATGAAGCATTGTTTGCCGACAACTTTGTCTCGATGATCTGTTAGGAGCTGGAAGAGCTAGCAGACCCCTTGAGGAAGGAAGTTGCGACTGTTCGCAAGAAGATTGACGTGGTCATCCGTGAGCTGAAGCCGCTCGGACAGAGTTGCCACAGAAAGGTTAAACTTTCAACTCTCCAATCTGTAGTCTAGTCTTGGCACGAACTTTTCTATCATGGTAATGCCGTTCTACATTGTTCGCCATGGATAAAGCACTATCAATTGCTTCGACAAATACAGGGACTGTGGGACCATTTTGCGCGAGCATCGATACTAACTTCAGTTTGTCACGTGGGTTTTCTGATCCAATCAGGAAAAGGAGTACAAAGAAGCCATGGAAGCTTTCAATGAGAAGAACAAGGAGAAGGCTCAACTGATGGCCACATTAATGGAGGTATCTTCCGTTCAAACCCTTCAACATCTTCTCTGTTTTGTTTCTCCTCCTCCTCTATGGCGAAGCACCGCATGCGCAGTCTGCAATTTGCATAACCTCGGTGTATCCTCACAACTGTTTGCGGCTTGTTTCGTTGTGATCTTTTGTATCAGCTTCTATCTGAGAGTGAGCAGTTGAGGCTGAAGAAGCTTGAGGAGCTGAGCAAGAATGCAGAGTCCGTGCATTGACAATCAGACATATGATGATGCTTCCTGATAGGATTGATCAAGCTGTGCTTATTTAAGTGCTTCACTATGGTCGTTTTTATTTGATTTCACAAGTGTGTATTTGAACGTTTTTCCTTAATGAGTGGATATATAGAGAGCGAACGATTGTGTATGAACATTCAAAAGCATTTGAGTTGTGTAATTCGGGGTCCATTTATTTACAAGTAAAGTGTTTTTAGGAAGTAACTTTTCCACTTTCTAGTATTTGGATGATAGAAAACTAATCAATTTATGGAAATCATTTTTCATAAGTTGTAAACAACAAATTTAGATTGAGGAAAAATGGCTTCTCCAATAGGAAGGAGTACACTTCCCCTAAACAAAGGAATTCAAACGCTACTTAAATCTACAAACAAAATTATTTTTTCGATAATATCACGTGAACTGACTTGAAAAATTAGAGAGCTTTATCCAAAACTTTCATCAACTTTGAAGGTAATACATGTTTATGCTCAATATTTCAATATTACATAATGTCCTCTAAACTTTCATTTTGCTATGCCCGTTAACCCTCCATTATTTTTTATGTTAGCATGTGCAATATACATGATTTTCAAAGGATAAAAAACTATTTTCAACTAATAAAGGAATTTGTGTTTTTACTCTCAATTACTATAGAAAATGAAGAGGCTAGAGAGAGGGGAAAATCTAGATCAACTTAAATAATGTCAGTAACGAGTAATAAATATTAAATAAATAACATTTTTTTTTTTTTAGAATTTGGTGAATTATAGCCACTTTGATAGAGGAACTAAAAACGACAAATTAGGAAAAAAGGTACGAATAATAAAAAGGTCATATAACAAAATTGATTATTTCAAATGGTTAATTGATGCAAAAAATGATAAGTAAAAAAATTTAAAAATTATGTGTACTGAGGGATAATTTTTTCAAGAAATAATATTTAAGTGATCACAACTGAACAATAAATATATTTTTTTTCAATGAATATTTAAGTGTCTAAGTTTAAACTCGTTAAAACTCTTGATGCATTTGTTGCCCTACAACTGCATAAGACAAATGTTGCCATGAAGGCAAACAAACCAATAAGGGTGAGCATCGGTCCAGGGTCAACCCTGGACCGGCCCAACCCTGCCAGTCCTAGTCCGGTTCCTATGAAGATTAGGTCGGTCATTGGTCCTAAAATTCCTAGACTAGTATTGTGCAGGTTGGTCCTTGGTCTTGGGAATTTAAGGTCGATCCAACCCAGACCAATCCTAACTATATATATATATAAAATAAATGGCGTCAACAACATTAAACAACTAGTTAGTGAGTAGTTCAAGTAATTTTATATTGTTCTTTAATAACTTATATTTTTAATGTCTTTTACGGCGTCAAAAGTCATAATTTACGAAGGAGGAAAATTTTCTTATGAGGAATCCTCATGGCATCCAAAAGGGCATAAACAACTCCTTATGGCATCCTCCTCTAGTACTAATTCTCTTATGTTTTATTTGTCTTCTTAGTCTTCAATTTGCCAAAATCGAGAGAAACAACTTCTCCACTCGCCACTCAACACTCGCCTCGCTCACTTTGGGTCACTTGTGCCACTCATGCTGCTCCCCGCTCGATACTCGATGCTCACTCTGTTCGACGCTTACCCCACTCGACCCTCACCGCTTGCCTTTCTTAGCTAACCTCGCTCGTCATCGAACTCATTGGGTTAGTCTGATCCTCGATTGCCATTTCAAGGAGTACAAAAAATAAAATAAAAAATTATTAATTGGTCCCGGGTTGACACTGGAAAAGACCAAACCCATTGGGTCGGTTCGGTCCTCAATCGTTTTTTCAATGAATATTTAAAATGAAATAAAAAATTATCGGTTGGTCCTAGGTTGACCCTGGAACCGGACTAAACCCACTGGGTCGGTCCTATCCTCTGTCCTAAGCTCAATAGGGTAGGTACTCGGTCCCAAAAATTGAGGACCAACACTGTGCGGGTTGGTCCTAGGGTTAAGGGGTGGACTGGCCCAACTCGGACCATGCTCACCCCTACAAACCAAGGCATGATTTCGGGTTGAACTGGCCGTACTAGTTGATTTTCAGGCTTGTTCATGTAAAGACCAGTACTAACCCCGCGTAAATCGATTTTCATCTGGTTTCAAGATTGTTTCTCAAGTATAACCCATTTTGAATGTATTCAAAAGGGGAAAAGAAATGCGGGAAAAAGGGGAAAATAAATTATAATGGTTTTAGGTCTGGTAAAGAATCACTAGGAACATCATGTGGTTTGTTGTAAAAGTTGTTGGAAAAATATTATATAATATAAAAAAATAAAAAATATTATATAATATATAAAAAGAAAAACATTATATATTTTAAAAAAATTATATTTATTGAAAGAACATTAGAAAATATGAGAAAATAAGATCAATTGTATGAGACTTGCAAGTGTCACGGTCAAGAGATTTCTGTGGCTAAAGGATCATGCACTTTCAAGGAGGACCTCCCGAGATCACCATGATTTCTCGCAAGAGAGCTTCCGGAATGTTCCAAGGGCGGGCGATACAGTAATTGCACTAAGGTCTAGAACTTTCCTACCATTAGTGTTGGTAGTTGGTAGGTTGGGCGGTATGATCTCGTGTTGGATGAAATCTCGATCAATGGTTATAATCTGAGTCTCTAGTATAAATAAAAAGGGGTGCCCTTCCTCTTATTTGTACCCATCCAACCATTCAGTAATCAAAGGCTCATTTCTCTTTCTAGAGTTTTTCTTTCTAGAAACTTTCTCTTTCTATAATCCGGGTGAGCGAGCGAGTGAGCAATCAATCCGAGCAAGGCTTAACTTAGGTGCTTCGACAATCCAAGCGATCCAAAAGTGCCTGAATCGCCGTACGGTTACGATCCCAATCGATCGGGCCGTGACACAATCATCATCTTAAAGGATAATTCATTTTTCGGAGTACGAAATTCAGTGTATAAGACTCTAGCAGCTATTCTCCAAAAATACAATAAACATTTTTTTTTATGCTCCGCACTAAATATTAGAAAAAAACATGAATGGTGCCTTGTGTATAACCCAGTAAAAAAATAAAATATTTATATAAAAAAGAAACATTAATATATACATCAATATTACTTTTCCAAATATGTTCAGAGTAACAATTTGCTAGTAAAAGAAAAAGAGATAGCCATATTTCCAAAATAAATTAATAATATAATCTTTATAAAATAATGAAAATTTTATGAATTAATAAATTTAATCGTAATAAAAATCATGACTTTCATGATGGTTATAACTTTCATAAAATATTTTAAACCTAAGAAAAGTGCCCACGAAGCGCCTTTACTTGATTTTGGTTTCTTCATGGACTCTCGCCCAAAAGGGAAGAAGAAGAAGAAAAGCCCATACACGCGACCCAAACCAAGAACAGAAGTAGGGTAACAAGACAGCAGGGTCTTTCAGTTCTAGAGCAAAGCCCTGCGTGCTCGTGCTTTTGTCACGCTTACAGTAACTTCTCCCGTTCGTTCCACGGCGCCGCCGACACGGTACGTTCGATTCCGTCGCTGGGTATCGCGTCCAGCGATTCGTATTGGCTTGATGGACGATGGTTTTTTCTCTTTATTGACGGAAATGAATTCGTTTGGACCGTGCAGCCTCGGCCGGGTAACGGGCTCGGGCGGCTTTCGTGACTTCTCCTTTTCTCCACGCGGGACTCAATAACCTCGTCGGTCGACTGCTCAGTCGAGCTCCGTCGGACGCTCGAGGCCGTTTGCTTTCGTTCGGCGCACAGCTGAGTCCGTGCTCCGTCCAGATTCCCCTGCCCAATTGCTCCCCCAACAGGTTCCCCATCTTCCTCTCTCGCTGGGTTCCAGTGCGCTTGTGTTATCAAGAAGAGGGGACCTTCTATGCCCCGTTCGATAGTATGATCGCCAGCTGATTGTGCGTTTATAAGTTCTTTGATTGTTCAGTCTGTATGGTTTGTGTAGGTAACTCTAATTTGGACATTTGCTGGCTGTTCTGAACTATTTCTTCGTGAGAATTTTATCTGTAACTGGTTCGCGATGGAAAAGTTGGTGGATTGATTAGTTGTAAGAATTTTCTAGTGGCCAATATGGTGGATTGTCCGACCAATCTCGAATTAGTGAGTTTTTTTCAGACGGGTTCTTGATATGAAATCCATTATCGCCTCTCCCGTTCATGTTTTCCCTCTCTCCAAACAGTGGCTGATTCGTCGAGCTCTTTCTGTTCGGTCTCCTCTGTCCTCTCACCTTCTTTGCTTCAATTTTCAGTGCTCTTATTCAATGGCAGGTGTCTTTTGTTGTTGCTGATAGCCAATGGCGCTTTTGAGTTCCCTGTGTTTTTCTCCCCTTTGTTGTTCCATCTTCAGTTGAAGCTATAAGCAACTTTCTCCACAGTTACCGACATATGGGTCATGAATTTTCTGTTTTTTCAGATTGATGTTGTTTTGCAATTGGAGGGAGCCATTTTCTCCTTTGGTTAAGATAACAATTTCATAATATTGTGCTCTTTTTTTTGTGTTTAGTGACAGCAATGAGCAAAAGGAAGCGGCCCGACTCGAATGTTCCTCCTTCAGTCCATGACTGAGCAAGAGAAGATTCTCTATAGTCTAATCCAGAGTAAGCAAGACTCAGGCATCTGGTCGAGAGACATGAAGCGGGAGACCAGCCTTCCCGACAATGTCGTCGACAAGTCCCTCAAGTCCCTTCTCAGCAAAGGTCTGATCAAGGAGGTGGTCAATGTCCAGTTCAAGGGGCGGAAGCACTACCTCGCCTCCGAGTTCGAGCCCTCCCCAGAGCTTACCGGCGGGAAGTGGTACAATGACCAAGGGAGGCTCGAGTCTGAGTTCATCGACTTCCTCAAGGACCAGTGCCTGAAGCACATCAGGAATCTAAAGATTGCGACAGTGGACATGGTCGCGGACGTCATCCAGCGGTCCCGGGTCCTGAAGGTCGAGTACTCAAGCCATGAGATTGGGGATATTGTGAGGGCATTGGTTCTGGACAACGATGTGATTGAAATGAGGAGCAACGGACTTGGGAGTTTGCTTCCATCCCGACTGGCAGAATGTGTTATAAGTGTAGTAGGTCGCCTGATGCCGCAAAGGAACCAAGAGTTGGGGCGATGGCTTCCATACCTTGCGGGGTGTGCCCGCGGATAGCCCATTGTACGCCTGGCGGCATTATTTCGCCAACGACTTGCGAGTATTATAGTAAGTGGTTGGATTTTTGAGTGACGAACCTCTTCTTTGGACATAATATTTTTGACAGTTTCGGATATACATCAGTCTTCTCCGATCCAAAAGGGCTTTTTATCTGTTGAAAATGATTTATGTGTGTGGCCTGTTAGCAAGCATTTCATTGCATTACTTTCTTATCGCATCCAAACGTTGTTGGTTATTTTGACTGATCTGTGGCTACTTTTTTCCTTCAATTGTGAGCACCTTCTTATGTATAAACCAAGACGTGGAAGTGTGTCAATTGAAATAAAAGAAAAACAACTTGCTCTTTGTTCGTTCATAATTTATTAGTGCAAGCTAGTTGTACATAATTACAAGTTAGTTTGTTTAAAGGAAGAGAATTCCTATGGCCATGGGGATTGTCTTTTGATGTTGCTCGATGTTTTATGTGGAGGGGTGTTTTACCTTGAAGATTGCCCTGGTTTTCAGTGTCGATCGAGATAGCCAGATGCGTAAAATGAAAATTGCGATACAGTAGAGGCTTTTCTTATTCGTTCCGTGTAGTCGACATAACATGGGAGTATTTAGTTTTCTAGGATAACATGAATAGTATTATTTTAAGTGCAGCTCAAGTTTCAAAAGCTCTCTCTTGTTCGTTTGTCATTAGAAAAATAATATAAATGGTCCTTGAACTTTGGGCCAATCTATAATATAGCCCTTGAATTTTTAATTTGTTTAGTAAGGTCTCGAGACTTTTGATACATGTTACATTTTGTCTAGACTTGAATTAATGAAAGGACTATATTGAACATTTCCATATAGTTCATAAACTATTCTGACAAAAAAAAAAAAAAAAAAAGTTCATAGACTAAATTGAATATACATCAAAAGTTCAAAGATTATATTGAACAAATAAAAAATTTGTAGACTATATTTCATAAATCACATTACATGTCGATTAAAAGTTCAAAGACCATTTTTATCATTTTGTCAATAAACTGAAGCTATAAGCTTTTAAGTTTACCGATCTTCTTTGAGCCCCGGCCAATATTAAAGCAATCAGTACCTTAGCATTCTCTTTACCACCTTGCTTCTCCATCTTAGGGCGAGTCAATAAGTGAAAATTATTTAGCCAAAAAGAAATATATTTAAATTAGAAATGAAAAGCAAAATTTTATACTTTTTTATTTCTGAAACATAAATAGAAATAAAAAACCTTTTTCGTTGCTTATCCTCATTTGGTTGCATGCCAACATCGATGTACAATATCCACATTGATGCTTTCAATTCAATGATTAAAGATGTTTTATCTCACGAAAGGATAGATCATGACAAATGAAAAATAGCATGAAAGGAAGATATTTAAAAAGGTATATCAAACTAATTTTTATTATGGGAACATAAATATATATCAAACCGTATTAATATTTAGAAACTCATTCAGGGAATACAACAAATATTTATTTCTAGCTGGAAATTATTTTTAGAAAAAAAATGATTATTATGCATGAGCTTAGCTTTTCTTTAGTTTCTTTTTATCTTTTTTACGAAGTGCAAGAAAATAGGACAGCCATCTGTTGGAGAAAGAATCTGATTTAGTCTAAAGATTGATTTCCAATCTAGATTTCTATCTTGTGATTGATTCTATATGATTTACTTTAGATATTTTCTGATTCATTTATTATACTACAAATACATCCATAAACCAGTACATTGAAGAATAGAGAAATACGGAATACAAATTCCTCTTCATTCTTCACGACTCCTGTCATGGTATCAGAGCCTTGCTCTTGTGAGGCTATATTAAAGGTATTTTCTCAATGTCTATATTAAGATATTTTCTCAATGTCTAAATGATATATTTTTAACGATTCACACTCCACAAAGCTTCACAATTGCTTAATGATTGCGCTTTTAGGATAAGTAAATCAATGATATTAAAACCAAAATCTATAGTTCAAATTCTTATAATCCTTTCAGCATTTATGAATTTATAGGATCGCTGAGTATGCACTCAATACTAGAGATTCGCATTATGATGCGGTGCTTTGTGACAGGCTAGATTAAATGCAACTGTAATTTATGACCACTCGTATACTTCCACTTCTTGGTAAGAAATGATCATTGTTTGACAAAGGTAAACAGATGCAAGATCCAGAAATAATCGTAAATTCTTTAGTACACGCATACATATAGCACGGGTTTTTCTGCAGTCTCATTACTATTATAGGATCTTATAGAATGCAACTTTTTCAATAAAAGTAATTAACGCCGGATTATTGCAAGTACAACTGCACAGCATTGCAAGGACCACGATAGACGCACCCCATACCCATTCACGTACACATTCACATGCCTATAATGTGGCTTCATTTTGACGAATGTTATTCTTCACCTCACACAAAGTTGGACCAATGCATCAGCCACTTCATCTAATTCTGCCTCTCCTTTCTTCCTAATAATGTCACTCATTTCTTTTGCCTTCTTCCTCATGCTATCTCCATCTTTCTCCACCACCACATCTTTGATCACCTTCGCTATCTCCGACCTCTCAAGCTCTCCGCTCTTATTTCTCTTCACCTCCAATCCAACCCCAACCAGCTCAACCAACCGAGCATTCATCGGCTGATCAAGTTGCATTGGCATCGCGATGATCGGGACCCCGGAATTCATGCTCTCCATGACGGAGCCCCATCCACAATGACTCACAAACCCACCGATGCTTGGATGCTCCAGAATCTTTCCTTGTGGTGCCCATCCATCTATCACCGATCCCCTATCTCTTACACTTTCCAAGAAGCCCCCAGGCAATGCCTCTTCAAGCTCAATGCTCTCACCTGCAGGAAACCTAATGACCCAAAGGAAGTTGACATTACTGAGCGCCAATCCATGAGCAATCTCTTCTCTTTCTTTCTCAGCGAGAAAATATTCAGTACCAAATGACACTAAAACTGTAGATAGTTTCTCTCTCTTGTCAAGCCACTCAATGATGCTATCTCCATCTTCTATATTGCTAGGGTCTTCCACAAGTGGACCAACAGGCACCACTTTTTTCCCCGAGTAACTTGAGAGATAATCTATGTACTTCCCTTCCAGCTCTCTAAAGGTCTTCATCAAGATGAAGTTGGAGGACCTCTCAATACATTGTGGAGTCCTATCCTTCGCACCGTCCTGAGAGTCTTCTGCTGCCTTAATGATTTTCACCAGCTCGTAATCATGGAGAAAAATTTCTCCAAACGGGAACTCATTGCAAGTGTTCTTGAGCATATGGAGTATAAATGAAACCGACCCTGCACCAGTAATGAAGAAGACGACCGACGGCACGCCGTGAGATTTTGCTACTTCTGGTGCCCATGGATGGAGAAAGTCATAGACGAGCAAATCGGGGCTGAGACTCTTGACAATATTGTTGAAGCCGGGGCTCGCCATGTCAAAGGCCGATATGAGGGTTTTCATGAGGTGGGGAGGCAAGCCTTTGGTTGTGTGATAATGGGGAGGGAGGTCAGGCAAAGAAGGGATGTGAAGCTCGACAAGTTCAATGGAGGATGAATATTTCTTGGAAATCTTGGGTTTGATGGAGCTAAGGTTGACTGGAGTGGAACACAAGTGAATGTGGAAGTTTCGAGCTCTAGAAATGGTGATATGTGGCCATGAGCAAGCCATGGCAACATCAAAACTTTAATGGGTCTCTCCATATTGTCCATCCGGATCTCAAGTCTCTCTTGTTTCTTCTCTCTTAGCGGTCTATCTCTAATGGGTATACATAGCAGTGGAGAGAAAATAGATGATATAGTCCAAACCACACTGTCTGCCATAAGCAAGCCATGGCAACATCTAAACTTTAATGGGTCTTTGCATATTATCCATCCAGATCTACAGTCTCTCTCTTGTTTCTTCTCTCTTAGCTGTCTATCTCTAGTGGTTATATATAGCAGTGGAGAGAAAACAAACGATACAGTCCAAACCACACTGTCTGAGTGAGGTTGGAGACAAGATGGTGATATGTGGCCATGAGCAAGCCATGGCAACATCTAAACTTTAATGGGTCTCTGCATATTGTCCATCCAGATCTCAAGTCTCTGTCTTCTTTCTTCTCTCTTAGCTGTCTATCTCTAATGGGTATAGATAGCAGTGGAGAGAAAACAGACGATAGAGTCCAAACCACATTGTCTGAATGAGGTTGGAGAGAGAGAGAGAGAGTCGTGAAATGTGTGAGTGGGGTTGGAGAGAACAGAGAGAGAAAGAGAGATGTCAAGAGAAAAACTAACATTTTTAGGCTTTATAAAACCGGCTTTGAATTCAATTCGATTGATCCGGTGCCTAGGTGATTCTTCACTCAAAACCGAGAATCAAATCATTTCAAATGAGACAATAATTTATATCCAAATATTTTCATGATGATAAAAATATTTTTTTTGTTCATTCATTTTGGTAAACAATACAAGTGATAGAAAAATATTTTTCAAGTCAATCATTTTCTGCAAAACAAACCGAATGAACCTTAATTAGATTTAGTTGGTTTGGTGGATCAAAATAGAATGAAGTAAGCAGTTTGATTTTGCAGATTTTTAGCCCCTACCATTCCATTAATGGATAAAAGGTGCATTTGTGAACCATTTTCCGAATGAGCTTTCTCTAAAGGCCCTTGAGCAAATTTGAGTAACGTTTGACAATTTTTTTCTAAAGATTTCTCTTAAAAGTTAAATCAAACGCATAGGATAAAGTGAACCATCGCAGGACCTAACATAGGAGAGGGACAGTACAGTGTGACTTGTTACAAATGAAATATCAGGGGACCAACTTAGGCGGGGGACAATACCATGTGCCCTGTTACTTCACCATAGTTTTGACAGTTCATGAAGAATGGAGTGGTCCAAGGAGGGGCGGCTAGCAGACAAATCTAACATCAGTAGGTAACTCGGTGGCAGGCTCAACTGCCACCTAGAGAAAACAAAAGACAGATGATTGAAACTTCATGATGTAGAGTGAAATCAGAAGATAAAGCTCGGATAAAACAATCCGCAGCACGCTTCCAGAGTTCAGAGAGAACTCTCTCCGGGTTATTCACAAACTCAATCTTCAAGAGATGAATTATAGCAAACTCAAACCATGCGTGGAGACCTTAAGTAGGGAAACGATCAAAATATTTAAATTAGGAAATTCTTACTGATTAACAACTATTGCCCTTATTCAAATAAAATTAAACCAAGATTCAAGAAATAACAAAAATAAGAAAATTGTTAAATTATGACTCGAGTTTGAAATTCGTTGGACTTGTAAAGGAATTTCAAAAGGAGAAAAAAAAAAAAAAATGGGCACATGTATATGAATTCCTTCTTCGGAATTGTCGCCGAAAGTTGTTATCCTCGTGGGGTCCAGCACACACAAGTTTCGTTCCTTTTAGTTGATGAGAGAAAAGAGGAAAGATCCTGCACGTGAAGAAGGGAAGTGGTGGGGCCCACATATAAAAGCATCGAGCGGGTCTTCTTTTTATTTTTCCGAAAATTGCCGCCGAATCCCTATGTAAGTGAGAAGCCGCGCACGTCCACGCCGCTTGAAGAAAAACCGCAAGATCTTGAAGCCTTGTGAAGTAGTACGTAGAGAGTTTGATACGCGATAATTTTGTGCCATGAGTTTATACCCAAATAAGTGATTTATTTATAAACACTTTGGATTTGGGGTTAAATATAGGTTTGGGAAACACTTGAGCGATTGTAAATTCTGATTCTCCGATTTTAGTGGATTATTTGCTGCTGGCTTTCCCTATGGACGTATGTACCGATACTCGGACCGAACCACGTAAATTTCTGATGTCCTTATTTTTCTCGTTTATTTTCTTCGGTGATTTCGCGTTGACGTAAATTGCAAGATCCTGGTAATTCCGCATATTATATCCCAAAGGTGAAATTCCCTATCTAAATTATAAACGACAAATCATCAACAAATTAAAATTTTAATCCATAGCTAACTTTGATTATTGCGTCCAGCGGCATATTCTCTCTATTTTAAGGAACCCCTCTTGAATTTCTGTCCAAAAATCATCAACAAATAAAAAATTCTTGATTTTTTTTTTGGTCTATCTAATCCTACTCTAACACTCACTCCCAGACTTTTGCTTTGCCTCCTTGCAGGGCGTGGGAGTCGAAACCCACTCCTGAAAAAATGAAATCGTCCACATCATAATCCCCCATGAGAAGGTGGAGATTTGCCCTCCGCATTATATTCCCTCTATCGGCAAATAAAAATCGACCTCGAGATCTAGAATGTCTGATCATGCCATTAAGCAATTGTCTTTTTATCCACATAAGGTTTGGATCAACATCCACACGGCCATCGACTTTTCCTTGCTTCGAGAAAATGGATCACCCTATTTTTGCAAGTGAACCGTCAACTAAATCAAATCGATTTCAGGAGAAATTAGTGCCACGATGCTATTCTTGCTCATGTCTTGTTCTCAACCCCTGCCATAAGTTTACTCTTATGCTTTAGCATGCATTCCTTTGATGGAAAATAAATGATTTGAAATTCTTAAAAGTGATTGTTCGTATCATTTGCAAATTTGTCTATAGTTATGTCCTATTTGGGTTTCCCTTAGACCAAGCGGCTCTGCAAATTTGTCTAGAGGTCGCCTCTGATCCTGTTTTATGGTCTGTTGAGATGCCTTGAGACAAGTCCCCAAGGCCAGCATCCCCTGATCTTCATTAGCAGGACGGTTCCTCCCATGACCCTGCGAACTAGACATGGCTCCGAACTAGGAGAACTAGTTTTGAAGACAGACGATACAGTGCAAACCACAAAATCACACTTTTGATGAACACAATTAACCAAATGGATAACAAAAACAATTCTAATATGCCAAGTATCTGTTCGATATTAGTTTTCTGTGGGGTTTCGGCTGCTAAAAAGAATAATTAGTTTTATATGGTGTTTATCCAGCACTTTAGCGTTGCAACACACCCATAGTTACAGCAACTTCCAGCAGCTTTTGAGAAGTTGCTCCACCCAGCTTTTTGGTACCGCGGTCTTTGTATTACCAATCAATTAGGCGTTTAAGCTAATAAAAAATACTTCCATCACTTATATTTAAGTGTAAAAGACTTTCATTAATAAGGAAAACATTTTTGGTAAACTCATTTTTCTAAATGATATAAATGATTAAGAAGTGGAAAATCTTTTTGAATGGTTGATTTTCTGCTAAACAAACGGAGTTAAGATTTGTTTCCTTTCTTGACAAATAAAGCTTTAATATCATCCTTTTGAAAGGGCTTTCCTAGTATAATATTTTTTGGCCCACCATTAAAATAACGGTGTGTTGTGAGTCACAAATTTTCAAAATAGACCCCATCATAATTTTTAATTATTTGTTATTTGTCTTTTTGTGATTCAAAACAGATTGTTAATCTCATAGTAGATTAAAAACATTCGGGGAAAAGTACCAAAAAAATCCTAAACCTATTGCATTGGTACCAATTCAGTTATAAACTTTTCAATTGGATCAATTCAGTGCTAAACCTTTTAATATTTGTACCAATTTAGTCCATTTGGCCAATTTTGGCCGGCCGGCGTTGACGTGGATGTTGGCTAGTGGCCGGACACCGACGTGGTAATTTTTATGATTTTTTTTTTTTATTTTTTCAAAATTTTTATTAATTTTTATTAACTTTTTTTTTTTCTTTTTTTCTTTTCTTTTACGCCTTCTTCTTCTTCCTAGGCTGTGGCCGGCGAGGGCCGCGAAGCCCTCACTTGCCGTCGGCGGGTCGCGGCCCTCGCCCGACCTCTCTTAGGGCTGTTGGCGGGCGAGGCCATGGCGGCCATCGCTCGGCCTTGCCTAGGGCCGCGGGCGAGGTGGCTTAGCCTAGATCCGCGAAGGCGGCCATCACCGTGGCCGGTGTGGTGGCAATGGCCACCTTCGCCTAGATCCGGGCTAAGCCACCTCGCCCACGGCCCTAGGTGAGGCCGAGCGAGGGCCATGACCCTCACCGGTGGCTGGCGAGGGCTTTGCGGCCCTCGCCTCCGCCTTGGTGATGGTTGCCATGGCCTCACCTAGATCCACGCGAAGCCGCCTCGCTGGTGGCCCTGGGAGAGGTCGGGTGAGGGCCGTGACCCTTGTCGGCGGCAGGCGAGGGCTTCACGGCCTCGTCGGCCACCGCCTGGAAGAAGAAGGCAGAAAAGAAAAGGAAAAAGAAAAGAAAAAAGAAAAAAATTAATAAAAAATCATAAAAAAATTATAAAAATTATAAAAATGCCACGTCAACGTTCGGCCACCGGCCGACATCCATGTCAGCGTTGGCTAGCCAAAATTGGTTGGATGGACTGAATTGGTACCAATATTAAAAGGTTTAGGACTAAATTGGTCTAGTTAAAAATTTTAGGATTGAATTGATACCAATGCAATAGGTTTATGACTTTTTTGGTACTTTTCCCAAAACATACGTATAAGCATTTCTCCTTTCCAAGTTGTTGAATTGCGCAAGTGCAAGCTCAAGTGGGATGCAAATTGGTATCTATTTGCATAGCGTTAGTTGGTATCTTATAGTAGCTTAGATCGTTGGAAAGCAATGTGTTGTATGGAGTCATGGACCTTTGGGCCTTTGTTCTTGTTTAATGTAGGTGATAAAACGGGCCATCGATCCATATTTCAACTCGGCTTTAATGGTTTCAGTGATATATGGATTGCCAAGGATTTAGAATAAGTAGGAATGGGTCTAATAAACCAAAGACCAACTGATGATCGGTTCAATTTAAGTTTAGAAAGAACCCACTTTCAACCTGTCTAATCGAAGAGTAATAATACTAAGGGCATCTTGCTCTCACACTCTCTAATATAATAATAAAGAAAATCAGCTGTATTGCTTTCTTCATTAACATGTAGGACCAAAACATACATACATATTGAGATATTAAATATAAATCACATTGTTTTTTTATTGTCCAAATTTCTTAGAATAAATACTCGAACACTCAATTATAGGAATGCAAATGATAAAAGGAAGAAAACGAGTCAATGTTATAAAAAAAATCGTGTATATAAAGCCGAAGTAATGATGATCTTGATCTTTAACTTACACTTCAAAAATGAGATAAGATCCTTATTCTTCAGATTTTTGGGCCTATTGGGCTGTGGTTGTGCACCGTGACCACTTCTTATTTCCCTTCTTTATCAGGCGCGGAACATAAGTAGATGTGGATGTCTCTATCGGCGAATCGCTTGGAAAGCTCGAGGAATGGAAAGATGCGGCCATGAGCAAGCCATGGAAGTATGTGCTTGTGAACGGGCCTCTCTGCGGGCTCATTTCTTGCTTTTTTTTCTAGTTCACCTTCTTGGGTGTTTGCTCTAGGGTTGGTTTTTGAACGTTCAGCAAGTGTGCATAGGTAAGTGCATGCGGTTGTGCGTGCATGAAACGTGGCCAAGAGGTGGAGGACGGAAGTGGAAACCTTGTGTTGATGGACATGCGTGGAAGCAGGTCTAAAGAGTTTAGTGTCAATATTATGAAGCGGGTAACGACCTAGTAATGTTAGATACGCTAAAATTGACTGACAAACCTGATATATTAAACAACGTGACAAATTAGAATTAGGGCTCAGTAATATCTTTATTTGTGTTTTTGAATACCAACATAGCAAGACTAAATTATGCATGACCTTTTGTTGTCGGTAATATTAACTCAAGGCAACATTCAAAAAAGTTGTATAATTTCAGAAAAAAATAGGATTTGATTCTGCCCTCCTAGGTGGGGACGTACGTATATATTGCAATCCAAAAACAAAGCTACTCTAGGAAAAAACATCGCGACAAAAAATTTGACCTTCAGCATACATGATTATTGAAAGCTACAACATAAACCCAACGAACAGTCAAAGGCTACCAGTCGCTACTCCACAAAGCTTCACGATCGCATGCTCCACTTCATCAATCTCTTCATCTCCTTTGTTCCTAATGCCGATGCTCACTTCTTTGACCTTTTTCCTCACCCGCTCCCCACCTTCCTCCACCACAACAGCTTTGATCACTTTCGCAATCTCCTCCCTCTCGAGCTCCCCGCTCTCATTCCTCAGCACCTCCAATCCGACCCCAACGTCCTCGATGATCCTCGCGTTGAGCGGCTGGTCAAGATGCATGGGCACCGCGATGATTGGGACGCCGAACTTCATGCTCTCCATGACCGAACTCCATCCACAGTGACTCACAAATCCACCAATGCTTGGATGTGCTAGAATCCTAACTTGTGGTGCCCATTCCTTTATCACTAGTCCTCTGTCTCTCAGCCTTTCAAGAAATCCCTTAGGAAGTGCTTCTTCAAGCTTGATGTGCTCTTCCACAGGAAATTTAACAGCCCAAATGAAGTTGACATTGCTAAACTCCAACCCATAGGCTATCTCTTCTCTTTCCTTCTCCGTGAGGAAGTACTCCGTGCCAAAGGACACGAATATGGTTGACGTTCTTTCTCTTTTATCAAGCCACTCAATTATGGGATTCCCATCCTCTTGGACAGGGTCTTGAACCAGTGGGCCGACAGGCACGACTTTCTTCCCCAAAAGATCACTTAGGTAGTTAATGTATTTGCCCTCCAATTCCGTAAAGGTCTTCGAGAAGTTCAGGCCTGACGAATGGTCAATGCAACGCATGATCCTTTCTATGTCGCTCATGCCACTCCCCGATGCTTGTTCCATTTGGTCCCTATACTTTGCCATCCAATGGTCTTGAAGACGAATTGCCTTGAAAGGATACTCATCGCCCGGCCTCTTGATGGAGTGGAATACGCATGAAGTCGCCCCTGCTGCCGTGATCTCGAAGTTGACCGCCGGGATGCCGTGTGACCTTGTGACTTCCAGGGCCCACGGGAGGACATAATCGAAGATAAGCAAATCAGGTTGGCGAACAGCGATGATGTCAGAGAGGTTAGGGCCTGCCATGTCGAAGGCTGTCTTCAGTTTTGGCATGAGGTGAGGCGGCAACCCCCTAGTTGTGTGGTATTGAGGAGGGAGACTCGGCAAAGATGGGACATGGAGCTCCACGAGCTCAATGGTGGCGCAATATTCAGGAGGAATTTTGATGGAACTAAGGTTGACAGGACTTGAACATAGGAAGATGTGGAAGTTCCTTTTCGAGAGCTTTTTGGCTAGCTCTAGATACGGACCAATGTGACCATGAGCAAGCCAGGGAAGCATGAGAACCCTAATGGTCCTTCTTTTCGTAGCCATGCTCGATGTGATTTTTCTCGCGTGTGCGACTCTCTTAGCTAATTATTGTTCGCTCTAAGCTTTTGATCATTTTGATTTCAGATGGCAATTTATAAAAGAATGGCGTATTTGATCATCTCTCATGGGTTCCTCTTCTCTCTTTAATATTTATTTTTGTCTTTGCCCACGAAAAAAAAAAACTGACTCCAAGGAGGATTTAGTGGCATTTACGTAATGGAATATGCAGGAGAGAGATGGGATCGTCACCCGTGATTCCAGGAGAAATATGATATTTCAATGTTTGTAAACTTCTAATGTCACGCGAGAGAGACGGTATTTATATGAAGTATTCAATGACTTCCACACGCTGATTTGACGGATTTCCAATGGTAGAATCACAAAAGATGGATTACATATTGTGGCACCTCCAGTATGTCAAACGCATTTATTGAAGTCCTAACTTTTTTAAGCATGCAAAAGCCCAGGACATATAAAAATTCAAAGAAACATGTCACGCCCCGATCTTCGAGCATGCGCCCATCTCTCAATTGGTCGATATAATAGCGACGTCCCAGGACGTATCGTCAACCCTTTCTTTTTAATACGCATGCGGAAGCATATAAACAATCCCCAGACAATAAAATAATTGGATAGAAAAGTAGGATTTCAAATTTCAACTTTGAAAACAACCACACTTATATACATTGCAAATCATAGTGCAAATATATACAAGTCGATTTGTTAAGTCAGGTTCTAAACCATAAGTTTCTAAAAACGAAGTTTGCAGAAATGAATCAACTTCCATCAAAAGTGACTTGTCTTATGACCAACTAGTCAAACATGATTGTCATTTTTCAGGATTCACCTTTTACTCTTCGGGCCTCTAGTCCTTCACCAACGCCATCTAAGGACCTGAAAATGGTTATTCAATAACCAGTGAGACAATATCTCAGCGAGTTCTATCCCACTAAGACCCAATTAGTAAACCGATACACTATGGGCTGCCTATGCACACGCGAATAAGAGGGCTTACCTTGGCCTCAAATTCCACATGCAAATCAGCATAGTTCGAATAGGCACCCAATCAAACACCACATATCAAAATATCGATCAATCGATCTAATCGATTACATGTCAATCAGACCATTCCCCGGTCATCTCAAATACTCAAACTCAATGTTGAATTACGGCTTAACGAGCACGGCCTACACGGTCATCTTAAATACTCAACCCCGACATTGAATTATGGCTCAACGAGCATGGCCTACTAAAACTTTGGCTATAATGTTGAATTACGGCTCAGTGAGCACAACCGATTCCAAACTCGGTGGTAGATTACAATCCAGTGGACACAATCATACTTTGGTGGAAATGCTGAATTACGGCTCAGTGAGCACAACCTAGATTATGTGGTAATGCTGAATTACGGCTCAGCGAGCACAACTGATTCCAAATTCGATGGTAATACTAAATTACGGCTCAGTGGGCACAACCTCTATTAGGTGGAGAATTACGGCCTCATAGGCACAACCATACGTCGGTGGTTAATTACGGCCCACATAGGCACTACCTTTATTAGGTGGTCAATCTTAATCTGCGTCATAACCTCACCCGATTATTCATCTACGGCCAAAGACATTGTCTTTCACAATCATATTCCTCATTTAAGAATTATTTCTAGACCCAATTCCCTCATAATAAAATACCCGGTACAAACAGCCGTGTGTGGGTATACGATCGGCCTTAGCCAAAATACTATAATTTCCTTTAATTTCTCCCACTTCTTTCAACAGTCCAAAAATAGGTTTTTGACGCTGTAAACCAACGCCGGTAATTTTCCACTCAATTACCAAAATTTCTTAATTTAGAAAATAAATCCTAAAATCACAAATAATTCATTTTAGCACGAAATAAAGCTCAATTAAATAAACATATTGCACCATGATAATCAGCATAAAATTCATGTCGTTGACCATCTTGGTATAATTTTTGGAAAATAAATAATTACGAAAATTAATAATTAAATAACAATAAATCCAATTTAGGCCCGTAATGCCTAATTGGAAGCCGACACGGACCCGGGAAATTTTCGAGGTTCACGCAATAAATAATAGGGCATGTCTACTTGCTAATTACACTAACCATTTACCTAACATGCGTGGGTAAATCCCTAATTTAATTATTCTAATCTAATCTATTCACCTAATTACACTTAATTAAATCTAATCAATCCCTAAGCATCATTAGAAAACTAAGCGGGGATTCATGAGTTAAACTCACATGTTTAACAATCTGTTCGGATTGAAGCGTCGAAAACGTCACGAAGGACATTTTTCTCCAAAGCGGGCCTAAGGTTCGAGGCCCATAAACACCTCAAAACGGGCCCGGCACCTTGCT